>OY728143.1:1983660272-1984910272 GCA_963277665.1 Viscum album | reverse complement strand
GAGTGAGGACAAAGCACACTGGAAAGGACATGTGTTGGCCAGTGGGGACTATCATTAGTTTGATGACCCGTTCAGGCATGTAGGTAGACCCTAGGGTGGGCCCCACATGTCTTTGGGGGCAACTGGTGGTACCTGGTAGGCCAGGACCCGACGGCCATGTTACGGCGGGGTGGTTGTCCTGTCACCGGGACCTGGTTGTCACATTTGGTATCAGAGGAGGAACTCAGCCTTAAGTGCGCGGTGCACTGCCTGGGTTGAGATGTAGGGACCACAACGAGGGTGTTGTGCCCTAAAGGGGGGGGGGTGATTGTGACATCCCCAAATGATAAAGGGTTAAATGACTAAATGACATGACTCATGTCAACAAAGTGCACCTTCCTTTTCGGGAGCCTATCTGATTAGAACTCCACAGTTAAGCATGCATGGCCTGTAGTAGTGATCAGGATGGGTGACCTTCTGGGAAGTCTCTCAGGGTGTGTGTGAGTGAGGACAAAGCACACTGGAAAAAACATGTGTTGGCCTGTGGGGACTATCATTAGTTTGATGACTCGTTCAGGCATGTGGGTAGACCCTAGGGTGGGCCCCACATGTCTGTGGGGGCAACTGGTGGTACCTGGTAGGCCAGGACCCGACGACCATGTTAAGGCGGGGTGGTTATGCTATCACCGAGACCTGGTTATCAAAGTCACATTCTTCTTTGGGTCTTCCAATATAAAAATAGGAGACCAACATACGGAGTCTTGGTGTGGTCATGAACATATTACACAAAGAGTAACACTATGGACCATGAACAGAATGGTCCCACCACATGATGGTGAAAGACACGATAGGGTAGAAAAACCTTATAATTTACCTGACACCATGGTGGGTCATCATTATTGATCTCCATGGAGAGGTAAGATTTAAGTCTCCATGACTGTGGTGAGAATGATTGTGCCACGAGTATAGCTATTTTTTTATGAAATTGATAAACTGACAATCGCACTTCAAGGAATGTTTAATTTTAAAAAATAATACCACATGAGAATAATTGGGGGGATTATTCTATGGGTTTGACTCATTATATCCCTTAAAACACTTATTTGTATCTTTTTTTCAAGGGACAATGATCAGGGAAAATTATAAGAAATGATTTGGATGATTCCCCATCTTCTAAAGGGAATAAAATTTATGAATTTTTAAATGTATTCTAGGAGACAAATAATTATAAAGATATGTATTAGGACAATCATTATCACTTCAATGAATGAAAATTGATTCATTAGTGACTATGGCTCTGTTGGAGATAATTTTTATACAGGATTGATCTTAGTATGTATTATAATCATTAGTTATTTGGTACTCGTAAGGTAGTAAGTCCTTACCATTTGATAGAATTTATATAAACTTATATTTATTGAATTTCATCGGTATTCATATGTTCCATGATGCCATTAAATTATATGATTCACATGTTATTTCATTGATCGACTATGAGACACTTTATTGATATAATTTACAAGTATTCATGTCCACTAAAATCATTTCTTGATATGATTTACATGTGGGTGTCGGTGTAGCCTTTGAGACCATTTATTGATATAACATTATTGTTACTTACCTTATTATAACTTTTTACCGGTTAATTATATTGTTTCTATATGAAAGGTACCAACTAAACCTTGATCGACTAGTTAGTCACATATTAGAGAGTGAGACCATTGTGATTGGATGGATGTTGTTTATCATTTAGAGATTACTTGTGACGATTTTTCTTTTCCCAAAGATAGATATTTGGTCGAAATGTGTGAATGTAGATTTCCCTAGAGCTCGATGTTGGGTCAACATGTGGTTGGTTAGATTTCCCTAAATCCATGAATTGGTTTGATATTTGGACATAGTGACATTCCCTTAACGGAGAAGAATAATTTTTCCTTAAACTATGAACATTGATATCTAAAAATGAGATATGGATTTCAAGCTAACATGTGGTTGATTTTCTTTGGATATTACCCACGTAGTTATTACTTCTGGTATTTCTTCCATCTAGGAGTTGATGAAGGTGGATCTAGGTTTTTTGAAAGCACGACTAGTGTAAAATTACTTATCACATGATGATGATTTACTAATGTACATTATTTTCATGATATAAACTTTCATATATAGTTTCACATATGTTAATGATTCATTGGTGATGTATTAATATGATTATAATCACACCCTTGAAATAAATCTTCACGAATGTGAAAAATTTTGGCCAATATCTAGCGAAGGTAATATGCCATGTATCAGAAATTAGAGCAGGAGGATCTTGGGTGATAGAGGTGATTCTAGGATAAACTCTATATTATTTCTCCAGTTTCATTTATTTAGTTTTATTGTCTTTAGTAACATGATTGAATTACAATATTGGAGATCTGTGTTTTACCATGTATGAAATCTATACCATTGAATATTGTGTGAATTATTTGTTTAGTTTCCATTATAGAGTCTTGTAGTAATATTTTTATTTTATATTATGGTTCTTATGTATTGCTATTTCTACCAAGAATACAACATCAACAACCAATCAGATAATATGTCACCACTAGTCAGAAACCTACTGCATATGGAGAGGTATGCATGAGGTTATGTTGCACTCCAGCCTAGACCTGTTGATTTTGGTTGGGGTGTTACAATGATCATTCAAGATTGATATATTGTACCCTATGACGATTATATTTTGTTTTACCACCTATTAATTTCAGCAATTCCTGTTTCACATCACAATATTTCTCATCATAAATCTTTTTTCATGAAAGCGTACTTTCAATAATAATTTTTTCTATACATTTAATGGTAATTTTCCATCCATATACATGTTTTTAATATATACTAATTTTCTTGTTTTTCATTTGGACAGATAATTTTTTTTAACTATAATGATCATCATATTTCTCTAAAACATGTTTCAAGTGGATAATTTATTAACTTTTTTAATGATTTGGGTTTCAATAATGTAATTTAAAAAAATATTAAATAGGTAATTATTTTCATAGCCTTTTGTTTTGTCATTAAATATATAATTATTGAAAAAAATTATTTTTTATATTTTTTTGACTCATAGAATATATTTTTGATGTAGTGTTTTATAAATATTTCGTTTAACCTTCTCAAAAACTGACATCATTAAATAATACTTGTATCTATGCGCTTTACATCAATGAAGAGATAACGTTTCTCAAGTAGTAATATTTTCATGATTTGGTTTTCAATTTACTCGTTATCTCTAATAAAGGTATGTTTCACATTTCAACAAAAACTATATATTATGAAGTTATCCCATATGGAAAATCAAGAATTACATGTCAATATATTTAATTCATGAAGATATAATATTCATAAATGTTATGTAACCCATTTTTGTTCCATGGGTTCTGTATTCTATAAAATGTGAATGATTTTCATTTTAATGTTTTATAAAACCCATATTATTTCTATGTGTTTTTGATGATGTTCTATAAGATTTAATTTATTATAGGATGTGTAAATATGGGTGAATGAGGGGTGGTGTTTTTTATTTATATCCAATGTATTGGTAAAATGTTTATATCCCTCAGGACATGTATACATGAGAAAAATTGAGTTTCCCACATGTGTGGGTATAATCGTGTTTCTCATAAAGGTTATGTTTCTCAAAAAAAATATCAATTTTATACAATTATATTTCATTATTTTTTATATGATATGGATAAGTTCCCAGATATATATTCCTATATTATTGCACATTGTAATGTTATGATATTTTTTAAGACCCACAAATATGGTTTATCTTTTGATTCCCATATTATTCATGTTTCATCTTGTTTCAACATATTTTGAAATGTATCATTTATGATCTATAGTTTTCAATGAATATTTATCTTATGTACGATCATTTATTCCTATTATTTCTTCATACACTTTTTTCTAGTTTTAGGTTCAACTATTTATCCAATCATTATATCTCTAACATATCTTTTCTGTAAATTTCATCTCACCTATTCTTATGGTTTTCTCTCATTACCCTTCTTATAAATATGATTATTTCATACATGTTGTATAGAAGTAGGTTTAGAGTTATTTCATTTTGGATAAATGATCTTGAGTAGTGTAAAATAAGTCTTCAATATTGTTAATATGTAAAGACACATATACATTGGTTGTAAGTATTGTGTGAATAATTGTAATATAAATGTTTTTTAATGTAAAATAATAAATTTATATTATATAAATTGATTGAGTGACCTCATAAAGAAAATTTCCTTTATAAATTTTAATTTTACTCAATTCCCTTTTCAATTCCACAATACAAGAATATATCTTTCTTGTTGTTGTTGGAATTATAAACTTGAATAATAGTAGTATGCTTTCCTCGTTTATAAGAAATGTAGTGATTTAATTGTTTAGAATCTCCATTTCCTTTAGTATATAAGAGTAGTTTGTTGTATGATTTTTGGAAATTTTGTAGAAATGGGGGCCATGATTGATGTTATTGATGTCCAAATCCATAATAAACATGTAAACATTTTCTCTGCCCCAATTTAAACATTCCTCATTGAAATAGTATATATTGGAATGCTATAGTTAATCTCGTATTATTGTGTCCTTGAGAACATTGATCCATGAAATTCTATTTCTAATCACTAAGTAAAAAATGTCCAATTTTACATGATATAATCATTTATTTATAATAAGATGATGATTAAATTGAAAAAATATATATCTTTTAATAGAAATTAAATAATATACATAATATCTTCTTCTATATTAGTATTAAAATGATGTCTTACTATATTATTTTAAAATTCTATAACTACTCGAGAAGTATGCATCACACTATGTGTGTTTTATAATTTTTTTTAGGGATTTGAATCTATCCCAAACAAATTTAGATTACACGACAATCTAAAAAATGATAGTCTTGACACAATACAAAGGGAATTTTTTGTCCCCATGGGACTATGATAAGGGAATTTGATTCAAGAGATAGATTTTGGAATAATTATGACATAAATGAACTTAAAATAAGATAACATAAATAAAGATATGTTTGGTATGAAAATATATGTCAACAATATAATAGTTACAAAAATAAGGCTATATTGGTACAAAAATGACAAACCAAACCAATGTATATAAGTACAAAAATATCCATATCTACATGACATGTATATTCAATTTTCTATAGTTTTATAAAGGGTGTGAATAAACAATCCTAGTAATGTAACACCCCGACCCCAGTTACCCAGAGTCGGTGCATTATTTTGATACATTGTCATGCTTACACGGAATCAAGTCCCGAAGGACCGATCAGTTTATCAGTCTAGGAAAATATTTTACATACATGAATGTTACATTACACTTTATAACATAAAAAAAGACATAAATAATCCTTTATGAACACCATTATTCCCTTGGATTAACACTGCATATCAATCACAATACACTCCTGGGAAACCTGGAAAAATAAAACACAGAAAGGGGTGAGCTCAAATGCTCATTAAGGGTAATAAATAGAGTGGAAACATTCAAAAATAATAATAAACCTTTAAGGAAATGTATATCTAAAACAAAAGTGTTTTAAACATGAACTTCAAGATAATATGGCAAATATAAAATGCAATAATTCCATTTACTTATTCACATGGATATTCCACTAATCAAATAATCACATGCAATATCAATATCCACTTTCATAATGATGGAGTGCATAATGTCAGACTATCATAACCACATAGTCAAGGCCTTGTTCCAAGACTACAAATAAGATTTAGTCAAAGCCTCGTTCCAAGACACTAGTTTGTCTCATGAGACCTACCGGTGCATCGAGGAGCTATAGTGGGCTTCACCCGTCACATACTAAGTCCAATGCATTCCTTATATGAAACGGTATAAACATAACATAAACATTCGTATTAAAACTAGCATACAAATTGTAAATAATTTACCCATAAACCTTGAATGGTATAAAATTAACACATCCACAGTCAAACATATCACAAAACCTTCAACAAAATATGGAAGGTTTTTATCAAGATAAATCAACTTCAAAACAAGTTTAAAATCCATAAAAGGATTTTTGCGTTGATGAAAATGATTTGTAAAACTATATGAGAGAAATACCCCTTTTTCATGAACAAAATTTAAAAGTCACAAAATTTAGAAAAGAATTAATTTAAAGACATTTTGGAATCAAAGTGTCCCATACCACTTTGAAACTTTTGAAACGAATTAACATTTTAAAAACATTCATGTCCATATAAATAAATCATTAAAACCCATTTTGAAGACATGGACATTAATGAGAAATATTTTGAAGAATAAATATTTAAACATTTGAAATAATATTATAGTAAAAAATCCCTCAAAATTAATCCCCTTGAAAACTATTTCAAGAAACATGGACATTGATAATAAAAATGTCCCAGTAGATACTTACATAAAAACAACCTCGGATAATAAAGATATTGGGAAATTAACCCTTACCAATTTGGTAACTTGCGAAACATAAACCCCATGAAAGAGGTATCATACCATGAATATGTAAATGAACATAAATTAAATTGTATTACACAAAGAATACAATTAAGGGCAGTACATACACCACACAAAAGTTAATAGTGGTAAAATGTTATTAATCTCACGGGAATAAGGAGTGAGATGAAAACCCCTTACCTTGCACTTTCATTTAGTCGAGGGTACATTTAGCCTCCTGTATGAAGACTATAATATGTTATTAAATTATACAAGAACAATTTTAATATTTATGATATCATACATTATCCATTTATGAGTTTATAGTACCCATTTAATAATAATTTCCATGTTATATTAATATTTCGGTTAATAATCATTTTCTTTATTGTACATGTTTTAACTTGTTACTCTTGATTGTATCACATAGATCATGATTTAAATACTTTCAGAATATAAAACATGATTTATTTATCATATATATTTATAATATAAAAAATTATAGTAGATGTATATATGAAATGAAAAACACCGTTTATGGAGACGGTAGTCCGTGCGTACGCATAAACGTTGTTTCAGTTTTCATATAGTATTGAACGGAAGTAAGTGAATAAGATATATGTAAGTACATAAATAATTATATATATAAATATTTATAATGTAAAGACCCGTAAAATACAAGGGAAATTTTTTCTTAATTTTCTTTAGAATTTTACAAGAGCGCGGTTTCAGACGGCACCTGATTCCGAGGCCCGGAGTGCCCGGAATCAATTTCCGAAGTTTGGCTCGGGTACGTTCAGTGAACGAACGAGCGAGAATTCCTAACTTTTGATCCGGTGCTCGGAATTGAAATCCGAGGGCACCGATGAACTCGCAGCGCTGATATTCTCTTAAGAAGACCTTTTCGGAAGTTGCGTTTGTTGAGGGTTGAAAGTTAGTTTTTGGGTTTTTAGATTAAGTTAAATAAAATTTGTGAAATACAAAATTTTCTTTTAACTTGATGTTCTTTTTTATAAATTCTTCCAAAGGGAGTTGGGAGTGGGACCCACATCCACTTAACCTCCCTTGGGAGGATTACGTGAGGTGGGGCCCACATGAAACTCAACCTTCCACCTCCCTTTAACTCTCCTTTTAATTAATGTTTGAAAACTTAAAGTATTAATTGAGGTGAGTTGTTCAAATTCAAACCTTTGAAATTCATGTGGTAAAGTTGTGTAATAATATAAGCTTAAAGCTTATTTTATTCTAGGTTAATTCTTTTACCACCGAGAGAGGAATTTTGGAGCTTCTCCTTATTCTTCTTCTTCTTCAACTCTGACGAAGAACACGAAGAACCTTCGAACTTCGACGAAGAACTCCACGTTCTCGGGAACCGTCTTCCGTGATGACATAACCGCGACATCGACGTTCTTCTTCCGCGACGCTCGACTTCCACGAATCGTTATCGATCGTTGGACCTTCTTCGTCGGCATACGAAGTTTCGCCAACGACGTATCTCTTCGGGCGTATCTCTTCGTCAACGGATTTGACGAACGACTACCGCGACGCCCGACCTCCGCGACGTTGTCTTCCGCGGGACGTTGACAAATCTTCGAACCTATACCCAAGGTAGGGGTTATTGTTTTGTTTATTTATTTATCCTTGTTCGTGGTTCTTGCATGACTAACGTAAGGATTTTATATAAGAGTTATTGTATAACGTGAGGGGGCTGGACCGCATGAACACGACCGAACCCCCTCCATCGTTCTTGTTGACTTACCGTGCGGGTGGAAACAAGGTGGCGTGGTGCCGTCACACCACGCGGATAATCGTTCAATTATTTTGCGCGGCGCCGTCGCGCCGCACCGGGGAAGAATCATCAAGAACGCGACGCCGTCGCGCCGCGTCAAGGGGAATTGAAGGCGCGGCAGAGGGGCGCGGTGCCGTCGCACCGCGCCGGACGACGAACACCGCGGCCGGTTCCGGGCCACGGCGGAACGAGGAGATCGGCGGCCGGGCCGCCGGCGTCGGAAGCCGAAAAGGGGACCGGATTTTTCCGGTCCCGTTGGAGAAAACCGGCCGGCAGTTGGCCGGCCGGAAGGTCAAAGGCCGGGGGAAATAAATTCCCCCAGCCAGCATTAAAACCCTCCTCATTTAAGAGGAGGGCGATTCCCTTGAGGGGGGGCAGGAGGCCCCCCGATTTTTCTTCAAGCCTGCCCCCACGTGGGGGCCGTTTTTTTTCAAAGGGCGCGGCATATAGCCGCGCCGCCTCTTCAATCAAGCGGGGGATTGATTCCCCCCGCGTGCCGCCTCCGTACGGCGCTAGGCCGCCGCGCCACCACGCCGCCAGGCCGCCGCGCCACCGCGCCGCCGCGCCGCCGCGCCGGCCGGCCGGCCGGGCCGGGTCGGCCCGGACCCGGACCCCCCGTTTCGAATCAGTTTTGGTCTTTTGGCCATAACTTGAGCCACGGACCTCCGATCGACGAACCGTCTGCGGAAATGCGATCCTTGGATCGAGACGGTCTTTTCGGTATATCGCACTCAAGCTTTCAGATTACTTTGAGTTCGGCCGGGTTGGTTCGTTCACGAAACCAACCGGGTCTTCGGAGCAGAAACGCTCATATCATGAGCTACGGACGTCCGATTGACGTGCCGTCAGCTGTGTTGTGTTCCTCTTAGTGAGACGGATCTTTTGGCATACTCCGCCCGGGGTTTGGACGCAGGTGGAGTACGGTCGGGTTGGTTTTACCTTAAAAACCAACCGGGCCCCGGGGACGAAAATGCCAATAACTCTCAGACCGGGCGTCCGATCGACGCGCCGTCTGTTGCGTTGAGTTCCTGTTGACGATACGGAACTTTTGGATACATCAACTCTGGACTTTGTGACAGTTGATGTATCAGCCTCTCGGCTCGTGGAGCGGACCCTCCGAACGAGCTTGCTGTGTGCGGGAACCCTAGTGCTGGCTGTGACTGTTACTGTGACTGCTACTGCTACTGCTACTGTGACTGCGACGACAACAGTACAGAGATCCTGTGTGGATTCGACGGCGACGACTACTGCACTCAGCGATCCTACGTGGATCAGTGCTACAGGTCCTGCGTGGGCCTGATCCTGTGTAGGTCACTGCGGGGGTTAGTACCTATAGATCCTTCGTGGGTCCGACGACTTAGATGGTTCTTTGATCATCTTTAACATCGTCCGAAGAAGTATACCTATGTGAGCTGAATCTTCTGTTTTACTCGATAGAGGTGGTGCGCTTGGTTGTAGCGGCAGACCCGCGATACTGGAGACGAGCGTACGGAGTACGGAGACCGTGTAGCCGGCTGAGACCTGAAGACTGCTCGACCGACTCGACTTGGAGTGAGTCGACTAGCCCAGTGGACAGAGCGCCCGGTAATTGGAGGCAGACCCACGGCGGACGGAGCGCCTGGTAGTTGGCAGCAGACCCGCGGTACTCGACTGGAGGAGTACCTCTGTAGGCTATTTAGGTGAGCGCCCGGTATTTGGCAGCAGACCCTCAGCGGACGGAGCGCCCGGTAGTTGGCGGCAGACCCGCGATACTCGAAAGGAGGAGTACCTCAGCAGTCTTAGGTTAGTGAGCAGTATCTCAGAGTCGTGACAGGACACTGTACACTTCAGAGATGGGGCTCTTCAGTAGTTACGTTTTTGATAATGAAAATCCTGTGTGAGCTGAATCCTGTTGCTTTCCTGTGTGGATTGTGTTGTGCAATCCTGTGTGGATTACGTTTTTCTTTCCTGTGTGGAATACGTTTACTTCCTGTGTGGACTGAGTTGTACTTGGGCTCGGAGGTTCGTACGTATTTGAAATTCATGACTTAGGTATATGTATGGGCATATACCTAAGCAGAGTCGGTTGATACTTCGTGATTGTACCTTTCTTCATGGTTTATCCTTTGTGGATTTGAGAGACCTTTAGGGGTATCGGGGTCCCTACTGAGTAGCTTATACTCACCCCTGCACGGGCTTTGCCCGCACTACGTTGTGTTGGTTGCATACGACGGACAACGTTGACCTTAGCTGAGGCTTGCAGAGCAGGACGGTACCTGGAGGTGGACCACTGGGCGGGACATGCTCGGAGTGGACGGCGAGACCCGTGGAGCTATGGAGCTATCTGTACCCACCCTTCAGGTGGGATTTCCGGTGGACAACTCGGTGTAGCGGCTTTTACTTTACAGTTGTTGTTTTCCCTTTCGAGTTGTACTTTACTTTCAGTTTGGGTTTGTATACTGGCCCATTTACTTTTCCGCACTTTCAGTTGTACCCTGCTTTTGCTTAGTGTTTACTTTCCTCTTTCTTACTCTGTGGTGTTTGTTTACTTTACAAAGGCAATGCCTTCCCTTTTTACCGGGATTTACGCCTTGGTGCTAGTCGCCAGCCCCTGGCCTATGGAAGGCGGTCTTGGGGTAGTCACGGCACGGACCCCGAGGGCGGGTCGTGACAAATTGGTATCAGAGGAGTTCGGTTCTACCGCGAACTCTGATCTTTTCTATGTGAAGCAATAATGTTTAGCGTATTGAGTTTGGTTATCAGTCCAGGGAGTCCAGTGTTGGTGCGGCGGCCGACGTATCCGTACACCAGGACCCTGACTTCTGATTTTCTACTTAATGCACGAAAACATTGATTGCGTGTGTGTTTCAAAGTTTTCTTTGTGATTACTTATATCAGCTCACCAGGTATACTGTTCTGACCGTGGCGCACCTGTTTCCTTTTAAGGATGGCCCCACGACGGCAGCCAGCTAGGGTTCCGAGAGTCGAGCATGACGACAGCCCACCGAGCGACGAGGCCTCGGTGCAGGGCCCTTTGTCAGCAGTGGAACCGGTGGTAGATCTACCCGCCGAGCCCCCGATACTTCCAGCAGCAGCCGCTGACGATGCACGTCGCCTCAGCGCACTGCATGAGTTTCAGCGCCAGCGACCACCCAGGTTTCGCGGGAAGACAGATCCTCAGGCAGCAGAGGACTGGCTGGAGGCAGTGGTACGAGTGTTTAGGCTAGTGAGGACACCAGCAGACCTCATGGTGATCCTCGCTGCGAGCCTACTACACGCAGCAGCAGGACGATGGTGGAGCTTGATGCTCCAGGTGCACGATGAGGCATCTCTACTTTGGATGGACTTTGAGAGCCTTTTTCGCTCGGAGTTTGTCCCAGCCACCCTTCGTGCGGTGCGTATCCAGGAGCTTCTTCAGCTGCGGCAGGGCAGCATGACGGTCGCTCAGTACTCGGCGAGATTTACCGATCTCTCGCGCTACTCGACCGACATGGTACGAGACCCATTCTTCCGAGCCCGGACTTTCGAGCAGGGTTTGAGAAACGAGATCAGGGCATCGCTGATCTCCCTCAGCATACCGACTCAGAAAGGAGTACTGGAGCGAGCCCTCCTGATCGAGAGTTTCCTGGCCGAGTCCACAGCGAGACCTACCGCAGGGCGGCAGATAGCGGAGTCTTCGGCAACAGGTAGCCGACGGATGACTCAGGGTTCCAGGCAGACCAGACCTACCGGTGGCCGACTGCACGACTCAGGCTCAGTTGTACGGGGAAGCCGGGGTGGAGTCAGAGTCAGGCGTGCCGAGAGTGGGCAGTGTTACTCCTGTGGCGGGTTTGGTCACATGGCTCGTGACTGTCCGACCCGCCATGCTGATGATCAACAGTTAAGTGAAGAACCTCCCAGGCAGAGGCAGAGGTTCGACCGTGGCGGTCCGCAGGGAGGAGGTAGACGAGGCAGAGGAGCTGGACGAGCAGCCGGTGGTGGGGGACGCTTTGAGGCTCTGCCACCACCACCACCAGGAGGCCCACCCCGACCACAAGGAGTAGGTGAACATGCGAGAGCTCCACTTCAGGCAGCCGAGGCCTTCGATCATGGAGCTCTGTGAGCCGATGGACCAGAGCAGAACTAGTGGATACATCCTTTGTACTTCTGGTTCCTTGTTGCATTTGTGTAGCGTCTTGTATTATGAGCTGTAATAATAAAAGACGCATACCTTTGTGATATTTTCGTTCCTATCCTCTTTCGTGATGTTACTAAGAGGTTCCAATTTTGGCTGTTGACTTGACCCTCACTTGTGAGACATCTACTAGAGGAGACCCAGTTACCACACACTGATGCCGACAGTGTGACTCAACCCTTGGAGGCGAGAGTAACGGTTGAATCTTTTAGTAGTAGCGTTGAGGCCTTACGACGTCATCCTTGGTATGGATTAGTATCATCCATGTTAGGATTGACTGTTTTAGGCAAAGAATGTGGTTCATCCAGGGGATGGAACCAGATTTCTCTTATCGGCAAAGAAGAAATCTTGCAGCTCTGGTGGGACCGGAGATGGTCCAGGCCACGACAGAGAAGGTTCAGGTCATCCAGGAGCGGATGAGTACAGCTCAGAGCTAGAAGAAGCCTTACGCTGACAGGAGGCGGAGACCACTAGAGTTCGAGGATGGTGACCACGTCTTCTTGCGGGTCTCACCTCGACGTGGTATTCGGAGATTTGGCCGAGGCAGCAAGTTATCTCCGCGCTTCATCGGACCCTTCCAGGTCCTCATCAGGATTGGTGAGGTGGCTTATCGCCTGGCTCTACCACCTCAGTTACACCGGGTGCACGACGTCTTCCACATGTCTCAGCTGAGGAGATATGTGCACGACCCGACGCACATCATTGATCATGGGGAGCTTGACGTTGACGATGGGGCGACTTTTACGGAGGTCCCGGTGGAGATAAAGGATCGACAGGAGTAGGTCCTGCGTGGGCGATCGATTCCTCTTGAGCGCATCAGATGGCAGCACGGGAATCTTCAGGAGAGCACATGGGAGCGGGAGGCTCAGATGCGTGCTCAGTACCCTCATTTGTTTCCCTAGTTTTTGATGTATCTTTACGGGGACGTAAAGCCCTGAGGTGGGAGTAATGTAAAGACCCGTAAAATTCAAGGGAAATTTTTTCTTAATTTTCTTTAGAATTTTACAAGAGTGCGGTTTCAGACGGCACCGGATTCCGAGGCCCAGAGTGCCCGGAATCAATTTCCGAAGTTTGGCTCGGGTACGTTCAGTGAACGAACGAGCGGGAATTCCTAACTTTTGATCCGGTGCTCGGAATTGAAATCCGAGGGCACCGATGAACTCGCAGCGCCGATATTCGCTTAAGGAGACCTTTTCGGAAGGTGCGTTTGTTGCGGGTTGAAAGTTAGTTTTTGGGTTTTTAGATTAAGTTAAATAAAATTTGTGAAATACAAAATTTTATTTTAACTTGATGTTCTTTTTTATAAATTCTTCCAAAGGGAGTTGGGAGTGGGACCCACATCCACTTAACCTCCCTTGGGAGGATTAAGTGAGGTGGGGCCCACACGAAACCCAACCTTCCACCTCCCTTTAACTCTCCTTTTAATTAATGTTTGACAACTTAAAGTATTAATTGAGGTGAGTTGTTCAAATTCAAACCTTTGAAATTCATGTGGTAAAGTTGTGTAATAATATAAGCTTAAAGATTATTTTATTCTAGGTTAATTCTTTTACCACCGAGAGAGGAATTTTGGAGCTTCTCCTTATTCTTCTTCTTCTTCAACTCTGACGAAGAACACGAAGAACCTTCGAACTTCGACGAAGAACTCCACGTTCTCGGGAACCGTCTTCCGTGATGACTTAACCGCGACATCGACGTTCTTCTTCTGCGACGCTTGACTTCCGCGAATCGTTATCGATCGTCGGACCTTCTTCGTCGGCATACGAAGATTTGCCAACGACGTATCTCTTCGGGCGTATCTCTTCGTCAACGGATTTGACGAACGACTACCGCGACGCCCGACCTCGGCGACGTTGTCTTCCGCGGGACGTTGACAAATCATCGAACCTATACCCAAGGTAGGGGTTATTGTTTTGTTTATTTATTTATCCTTGTTCGTGGTTCTTTCATGACTAACGTAAGGATTTTATATAAGTGTTATTGTATAACGTGAGGGGGCTGAACCGCATGAACACGGCCGAACCCCCTCCATCGTTCTTGTTGACTTACCGTGCGGGTGGAAACAAGGTGGCGTGGTGCCGTCGCACCACGCGGATAATCGTTCAATTATTTTGCGCGGCGCCGTCGCGCTGTGCTGGGGAAGAATCATCAAGAACGCGACGCCGTCGCGCCGCATCAAGGGGAATCGAAGGCGCAGCGGAGGGGTGCGGTGTCGTCGCACCGCGCCGGACGACGAACATCGCGGCCGGTTCCGGGCTGCGGCGGAACGAGGAGATCGGCGGCCGGGCCGCCGGCGTCGGAAGCCGAAAAGGGGACCGGATTTTTCCGGTCCCGTTGGAGAAAACCGGCCGGCAGTTGGCCGGCCGGAAGGTCAAAGGCCGGGGGAAATAAATTCCCCCGGCCAGCATTAAAACCCTCCTCATTTAAGAGGAGGGCGGTTCCCTTGAGGGGGGGCAGGAGGCCCCCCGGTTTTTCTTCAAGCCGGCCCCCACGTGGGGGCCGTTTTTTTTCAAAGGGCGCGGCATATAGCCGCGCCGCCTCTTCAATCAAGCGGGGGATTGATTCCCCCCGCGTGCCGCCTCCCTGCGGCGCCATGCCGACGCGCCACCGCGCCGCCGCGCCGGCCGGGCCGGGTCGGGTCGACCCGGTTCGGGCCGACCCAGGGGGGGTCGGGCCGGGTCGGCCCGGACCCGGACCCCCCGTTTCGAATCAGTTTCGGTCTTTTGGCCATAACTTGAGCCAAGGACCTCCGATCGACGAACCGTCTACGGAAACGCGATCCTTGGATCGAGACTGTCGTTTCGGTATATCGCACTCAAGCTTTCGGATTACTTTGAGTTCGGCCGGGTTGGTTCGTTCACGAAACCAACCGGGTCTTTGGAGCGGAAACGCTCATATCTTGAGCTACGAACGTCCGATTGACGTTCCGTCAGCTGTGTTGTGTTCCTCTTAGTGAGACGAATCTTTTGGCATACTCCGCCCGAGGTTTGGACACAGGTGGAGTACGGTCGGGTTGGTTTTTCCTTAAAAACCAACCGGGCCCCAGGGACGAAAATGTCAATAACTCTCAGACCGGGCGTCCGATCGACGCGCCGTCTGTTGCGTTGAGTTCCTGTTGACGATACGGAATTTTTGGATACATGAACTCTGGACTTTGTGACAGTTGATGTATCAGCCTCTCGGCTCGTGGAGCGGACCCTCCGAACGAGCTTGTTGTGTGCGGGAACCCTAGTGCTGGCTGCGACTGTTACTGTGACTGCTACTGCTACTGCTACTGTGACTGCGACGACAACAGTACATAGATCCTGTGTGGATTTGACGGCGACGACTACTGCACTCAGCGATCCTACGTGGATCAGTGCTACAGGTCCTGCGTGGGCCCGATCCTGTGTGGGTCCGATCCTGTGTAGGTCACTGCGGGGGTTAGTACCTATCGATCCTTCGTGGGTCCGACGACTTAGATGGTTCTTTGATCATCTTTAACGTCATCCGAAGAAGTATACCTGTGTGAGATGAATCTTCTGTTTTACTCGATAGAGGTGGTGCGCTTGGTTGTAGCGGCAGACCCGCGATACTGGAGACGAGCGTACGGAATACGGAGACCGTGTAGCCGGCTGAGACCTGAAGACTGCTCGACCGACTCGCCTTGGAGTGAGTCGACTAGCCCAGTGGACGGAGCGCCCGGTAATTGGCGGCAGACCCACGGCGGACGGAGCTCCTGGTAGTTGGCAGCAGACCTGCGGTACTCGACTGGAGGAGTACCTCTGTAGGCTATTTGGGTGAGCGCCCGGTATTTGGCAGTAGACCCTCAGCGGACGGAGCGCCCGGTAGTTGGCGGCAGACCCGCGGTACTCGACAGGAGGAGTACCTCAGCAGTCTTAGGTTAGTGAGCAGTATCTCAGAGTCGTGACAGGACACTGTACACTTCAGAGATGGGGCTCTTCAGTAGTTACGTTTTTGATAATGAAAATCATGTGTGAGCTGAATCCTGTTGCTTTCCTGTGTGGATTGTGTTATGAAATCCTGTGTGGATTACGTTTTGCTTTCCTGTGTGGAATACGTTTACTTCCTGTGTGGACTGATTTGTACTTGGGCTCGGAGGTTGGTACGTATTTGAAATTCATGACTTAGGTATATGTATGGGCATATACCTAAGCAGTGTCGGTTGATACTTCGTGATTGTACCTTTCTTCGTGGTTTATCCTTTGTGGATTTGAGAGACCTTCAGGGGTATCGGGGTCCCTATTGAGTAGCTTATACTCACCCCTGCACGGGCTTTGCCCGCACTACGTTGTGTTGGTTGCAGACGACGGACAGCGTTGACCTTAGCTGAGGCTTGCAGAGCAGGACGGTACCTGGAGGTGGACCACTGGGTGGGACGTGCTCGGAGCGGACGGCGGGACCCGTGGAGCTGTGGAGCTATCTATACCCACCCTTCAGGTGGGATTTCCGGTGGACAACTCGGTGTAGCGGCTTTTACTTTACAGTTGTTGTTTTCCCTTTTGAGTTATACTTTACTTTCAGTTTGGGTTTGTATACTGGCCCATTTACTTTTCCGCACTTTCAGTTGTACCCTGCTTTTGCTTAGTGTTTACTTTCCGCTTGCTTACTCTGTGGTGTTTGTTTACTTTACAAAGGCAATGCCTTCCCTTTTTACCGGGATTTACGCCTTGGTGCTAGTCGCCAGCCCCTGGCCTATGGAAGGTGGACTTGGGGTAGTCACGGCACGGACCCCGAGGGCGGGTCGTGACATATAACTCCAGTATCATTATTATGTAATATATTACATACTTATTAGTAATATATATTTTTATAATCGTCGATGAATGGTGACCTTGGAAATGAATCACATCGTGTCGTGGAGACGATAATCCGTACGCACGCATGAGCGAAAATATCATTCTTTTTATATTAATATAATATATAATTGGATGGTATATAATATATAAGGAATTTGTATCATGTTATATTTATTATTCACAATAATTATACATCATTATTATACACATCTAAATAATAATATATTGAATAACAATTACCCCACAACGTGGAGACGGTAGGCCATACGTACGCACGTATGGTGATATGTCATTCAACGGATGGATAGAATAATGAATTAGTTTGTTCAATATTTATAATAACATCACAGTATATAGAAGATACAGGAGTTATTATTTTAGAATAAAAATAACAAAGAAAGGAGAAGTTGAAGAAGAAAGGAACTCGAAAGAGGGTTGTGAAAACATTACCTCTTCTTCGGGTTCTTCCTTTTGATTTGATCCAAAAGGCTCCTTAGGTTGGATTTATGTTCAAAATAAGGCCTCTAGGTTTTATTGGGGAATGTTTTGAGGATATTTGGGTAGAGGTTGTCCGAGCTAAAAGGCTTTGAAGGGGTGAAGAATTGGTTAGAAGTTATGTCCTTTTATAAGGGGAAAGAGGGGCTCTTTAGAAAATACATAAAGTATTATTTTATATTAAATTAATATTAAATTTATAATGGCTACAAAGTGGATTATTCAATTCCTAATGTTGGTATGGGTAGAAATACTTTCAAAAAATAGATTTTAGATAGGTTTGGGTCATTATATTAACCTTATATTTTATTTTTAACTCTTCGTTAATTAGTTTGACACTTACCATGCCACATTATATTTTTATATTATATTGTTAATAAACATAATATATACCTCAAAGAGACCCCCAAGTGGTCTATTAATGATACCCATATCATGATACAAGTCCTTTGGACGAACCTTAGATTTTTAGGAATTTAATATCAATTAATAATATAATATTTGTTTTAAAAACTCTTTTATGACAATTTTGACACTATTTGGTATTTGATTTTGGAAAAACTCATAAATGCATGATTACTTAGAAAAAAGTTAATTACGTTAATCCTCACATGTCATATTAACCTATAAAATTCGTTTAATTTATTAAAAGCCTCAAATTATATTTATTTGGGTTTTTATAATATCAATTATTTTAATATTTCACTAATAAGGTAATTACTGAATCATAATTGTGTCATAAATAAATTAAATTATTTAATGTCTAAAAATTAGAAATAAAATACCATTATGTATGAAATCGTTTTATCTTTCTAATGAATATTTATTGTCCAAAATATATCATATATAACCCTATTTGAAAATTGTTTTTCTAAAAGATATAGTCTTTTGTCATTTTTGTATTTACTTTAACTTAATTAATATAAAGTGTCATTATCACTTACAAGTGGATCCATGGGGACCCAAAATCGACCCAAAGATGCAATGGTCGGACATGTATCAACCAAAAGGGTTAATCCGCGTTTTAGGGTAATTTATTATTATTATAATATTATTGTTTTACCCTTATTTACCGGATTTACCCTTTAACCATGGTAAATAAAATATTTACCGAAGTAATTATTCAAAATGTATAAGAATAAAAGTTACCTATTTACACAATTTGGAAATCCTGATTCCAAATTTGGATTCAATTTTTCCAATTTCAGAAAACAAAAGTGGGAGAAATTAATTTAAAATTAATTCCCGCTGTCAAAACAAAAAGCGTGTTTTTAAGATATAATAAATATTAAAAGATTGAAACTTGTTTATGTCCGGTTTAAATGTGAAGTTATGTCAAATGACAAAAATTTTATTAAATGGTAAAAATATATTCTAAATATACTTTAAAACCACTCAAATTTATAATTTATCACTATTAATTATTTCTATTAAAAAAGTTGTTCTTATTAAAAATTTAGTAACTATTACTATTTATAAAAATATTAAAGTTATCCGAAAAGTACCAAAATTTCATCCTAGAATAATGTCGATATTCATAACCCAAAAATGAATTCCATTTTGAATGATAAAATTTATAAAATTTCAAAAAGTGGGTATTACTATTCATAACGGCTACTTTGATTGGTTGTGGTGTGTGTTAGAACATGAAGTTGCGTACAACACACACTACTGTATTATTCAAAGAGAAGATTACCATGGAATATTTGGGTGTTACATTCTCCCCTCCTTTAATAAACTGTGTCCATGCAATTTATGCTTGGTATTGGAAACATGGGGTTGAAATTTCAAAACATCCTAGTTGAAAGCCCACATCAAAAAATGGATTAATGAGGCCTCTATTTAAAATAAAGAGTGGTAAGTATAAAGTTTACCAAAAATAACACATACTAGGGTTCCATGTAGTAAAATATGGATTTGGAAGATAAATATTACCATTAATATCTGATCGAGAGTGGTAGAGAACATGGCTATGAAAAGGCCAACAATCCCAAAGCCATAAATTTTTGATGATCTATGGTACCATCTAGGAAAACATTTTTGTTATATGTTCCTTTTATTAATGTTTAGGAATTTATTTATGAGATTGGATAAGATCATAAAGTGATATACTTACTTTATAATTATAGTTTTATCCATTAATAAATTTCTACCACAAACTCATCTTTCACCCCAAAACATAATACAACTCAAAAATACTCTATTTATCTTAATCCTATAGGGTTCCAAATACAATGAATTTATAATTCTCATATCACACCCTTCAAAAAAATGAACTACATTATACCATCCAGGAAAATCATGTAGTCCAGTGGTAGGCAATAAATCCCAATTACACTAAGGTTGTGGGTTCGATTCCCGCTGCTTTGTCTGACGTGACGGGTCGTCACACGGTCTGTGTATTGTCCTTTTATAAAAATCCAAAAATAACCATTCAAACATAATCCATTCCAACATTTAGAATTATTAAAAATATTTCTGTAAACTATCAATCCAAAATTTATATGAAAGGTAAAAATAATGTAGATCCTTTTTACCCCGTAATTTCATATGAATACCGTCATCATGTATTCTTTTAAAACAGTAAAACATCATGAATTATCATAAACCATATTGATTACATTCATCCTCCCTTATTCCATATAGAATACTGGATATACATCATCCATCCAAAAATGTTGTTAACTACAACAATGATGGAATATACAAATCTTTAATCGGTTTCAAGGCAGTCAATAATATCCAATATAATTTACCCAAATCAACCATATCTTATTCCAAAATCAGTACCTCAATATTAGGACCATATTAAGGTTTAACTTTCCATAAACCATGTAATTTCCAATAAAGTTTAACTCCTTGTAGAGTCACTTTTCTTAGTACCATAAAATCTCAAATCCTCAATGAAATAATACTGCAATACAATCCTAATTTTTTTCCAGAACATCATTGATACAACACTTAAATGAAAGAATTATAAAATAACAGCATAAGAACACTAATCATTCCTCTTCATATGTGGTAGTATCATAACTTGATTATTATCCAATAGCATCATTTGCAGTATAGTCTGATGACTCGGACATTGGTTCACGTAGTGTCCAAACTTCTTGCAGATGAAGAATTGCACATTTGAAACCATTTTCTTACACATGTAGTCACGTACTTGGTGTCCTTTTTCTCCACATTTATAACATACTCCCATTCCCTTCAAGAATTTCCCAAGGTGATTATTTCCACAACTTTCACATATGGGAAAACCCTTTTTAACCTTCCCCCCTTTATCTGTCCTTCTCTCTACCATCCTTTTCTTCTATGGCTTCCCTTCAAAGCCACAGGACTCAGAGAATTCATTAATTATCTTATCAACACATGATACTATTTCTTCATATGATGATAATACGTCGGAGACTATTTCCTTTCTAAATTATGGCTTGGGACCATGAAAGATATGATCCTTCTTACTCTTTGGATCATGTGTATTGCTGGAGTTCTCATTCCTTCTATTGGGCGCCATTTCTAAACAATGGAATTCACTAGATTAGTTTATGAATAGAAATACCTAATCCCGAACTTTTAGAACACTTAACATAAATTAAATAGTTTATGGATATAATCCATAATCATAAAAATGTTTTCTTTGAGTAAGTATATACTAATAATCCCTTCATAATGGTTAGTATAGAAAATTAGAATTATCCTTAGCATATCCCTCGGGAGTGTCATAACCAAGAGTGAAGTAAGGCCAATTGTTGTGCACCAGTTCCCATTCGAGTCTAGCTCTAAGCGGTGTTTTCGGGTTTTACCCCTAGGTACATCTGTGCCAGAGCTACCTCTACCTGCTCATATCCAGACAGGGATGTATTTCTTGGAAAACTCAAAAAATCTCTACAATACCAAAATTCTAGGAAGTTCTTCTATACAGAACCTCAAATTCTATCTTAGGCTGATGCGCTCTAATCAGAGTTTATATAAATCTAGTTTCCAAGGTTATTGATAAACTTTCTCTAATACCAACTATAACTCCCCTACCCCAGTTACCCATAGTCGGTGCATTATTTTAATACATTATCATGATTAAAAGTAATCAAGTCCTGAAGGACCGATCGGTTTAGCAGTCTTGGAAAATAGATCACATACATGAATGTAACAATACACTTTATAACCTAAAAACAACATAAATAATTCTTTATGAACACCATTATTCCTTTGTATTAAACCTGCATATCAATCAAAATACACTTCTTGGAATCCTTGGAAATTATAACATAGAAAGGGGTGAGATCAAACGCTCAGTAAGGGTAAGAAATACAGCGGAAAATTTCAAAAATAAGCAGAAACATTTAAGAAAATGTATAACTAAAAAAGCCTTTTAAACGTGAACTTCATAATAATATGGAAAAGATAAAATGAAATAATCCCATTTAATTATTCACATGAATATTCCACTAATCGAATAATCACATGCAATATCAATAACCACTAACATAATGATGGAATTCATAATGCAAGACTATCACAACCACATAGTCAAGGCCTCGTGCCGTGACTACAAATAACATTTTGTCAAGTCCTCGTTCCAAGACACTAGTTTGTCTCATGAGACCTACCAATGCATCGAGGATCTATAGTGGGCTCCACCCATCACTTACTAACTCCAATGCATTCCTCATATGAAAATGTGTAAACATAATGTAAACATTCGTATTAAAACTAGCATGTGATTTGTCAATAATTTACCCATAAACCCTGACTGGTATAAAATTAACACATCCACATTAAAACATATCACAAAACCTTCAACAAAATATGGAAGAATTGTATTATGATAAATCAACTTCAAAACATGTTTAAAATCCATTAAAGTGTTTTGATGTTGATGAAAATTATTTTTAAAAATATTTCAGAGAAATACCCCTTTTTCATGAAGAAATTTAAAAGTCACACAATTTGGAAAAGAATTAATTTAAATAAATTTTTGAATCAATGTGTCCCATACCACTTTGAAATTTTTTAAAGGAATTAACATTTTACAAACATTCATGTCTATATAAATAAATCCTTAAAAACTATTTTGAAGACATGGACATTAATGAGAAAGATTTAGAAGAATAAATATTTAAAACATTTGAAATGATATTTTAGTAAAAAGAACCTTAAAATAATCCTTTTGAAAACTCTTTCATAAAACATGTACATGGATAATAAATATGTCCCAGTAGATACTTAGGTAAAAACAACCTCGGATAATAAAGATATTGGGAAATTAACCCTTACAAATTTGGAAACTTACAAAACATACTCCCCATGAAAGAGGTATTATACAAGGAATGTGTAAATACACATAAATTAAAGTGTATTAAAAAAATACAATTAAGGTCTGTACATACACCCCACAAAAGGTAATAGTGGCAATATGGTATTAATCTCATGGGAATATGGAGTGAGATGAAAACCCCTTACCTTGCACTTTCCTTTAGTCGAGGGAATGTTTAGCCTCCTGTATGAAGAATATAGTATGTTATTAAATTATACGAGAACCATATTAATATTTATGATATCATACATTATTCATTTATGAGTTTATACTACCCATTTTACAATAATTTCCATGTTATATTAATATTTCGGGTAATAATCGCTGTCTTTATCGTACGTGTTTTAACTTGTTACTCTTGATTGTATCACTTATATCATTATTTAAATATTTACAGAATATAAAACATGATTTATTTATCATATATATTAATAATATAAAAATTTATAATAGATGTATATATGAAATGTAAGAAACCGTTTATGGAGACGGTAGTCCATACTTACACGTAAACGATGTTTCCATTTTCATATAGTATTGAACGGAAGTAAGTGAATAGGATATATGTATTTTCATAAATACTTATATATATATAAATATATATAACTTAAGTATCATTATTATGTCATATTTTACATACTTATTAGTAATATATATTTTTATAATCGTCGGTGAATGGTGAACTTGGAAATGAATCTCATCACGTCATGGAGACGGAAATCTGTACGTACGCATGAGTGAAAATATCATTATTTTGATATTAATATAATATATAATTTTATTTTATTAAATATATAAAGAATATGTATCAGGTTATATTTATTATTTACATGAATTATACATCATTATTATACTATCTAAATAATAATATACTGAATAACAATTACACCACAACGTGGAGACGGTAGGTCGTACGTACGCACGTATGGTGACATGTCATTCAAGGGATGGATGGAATAATGAATTTGTTTCTTCCATATTTATAATAACATCACAGTATATAGAAGATATTGGAGTTATTATTTTAGAATAGAAATAACAAAGAAAGAAGAAGTTGAAAAAGAAATGAACTTGAAAGAGGGTGGTGAAAACATTACGTCTTCTTCGGGTTCTTCCTTTTGATTTGATCAAAAGGGCTCCTTAAGTTGGATTTATGATCAAAATAAGGCCTCTAGTATGAAGTGAGGGAATTTGGGAGGATATTTGGGCAGATTTTGGCCTATCCAAAATGATTTTAATGTGTGAAAAATTGGTTAGAAATGGTTTCCTTTTATAATGGGGAGGAGGGGCTCTTTAGAAAAAACATAATGTATTAATTTATAATAAATTCATATTTGGTTTCTAATGGATAAAAAGTGGATTATTCAAAGAATAAAGTGGGGATGGGTCTAAATACTTTCAACCAATAGATTTTATTTAGGTTTGGGTCATTATATTAACCTTATCATTTAGTTTTAACTCTTTGTTAATTAGTTTGACACTTACCATGTCACTTTGTATTTTTATATTATATAGTTAATAAACATACTATATACCTCCAAGAGACCCCCAAGTGGTATATTAATGATACAACTATCATGATACATGTCCTTTGGCCGAACCATAGATTTTTATGAATTTAATATCAATTAATAATATAATATCTTTTTTAAAAACTCTTTTGTGTCAAATTTGACACTATTTGGTGTTTGATTTTTTTAAAAATCATAACAGCATGATAACTTAGAAACAAGTTAATTAAATCAATCCTAAGATGTCAAATTAACCAATAGAATTCGTGGAACTCATTAAAAGTCTCAAATTATATTTATTTGGGTATTTATAATATCGATTATTTTAATATTTCACTAATAAGGTAATTACTGCATCATCATTGTGTCATAAATAAATTAAATTATATAATTTTTAAAAATTATAAATAAAATAAAATTATGTAGAAATCATTTTATCTTTCTAATGAATATTTATAGTCGAAAATATATCATATATAACCATATGTAAAAATTGTTTTTCTAAAAGATATAGGCTTATGTAATTTTTGTATTTACATTAACATAATTAATATAAAGTGTCATTATCACTTACAAGTTGATCATGGGGTCACGAAATCGACCCAAATATGTCCATGGTCTGACATGTATCAACCAACAAGTTTAATACACGTTTTAGGGTAATTTATTATTATCATAATTTTATTTTTTACCCTTATTTACCGGATTTTCCCTTTAACCATGGTAAATAAAATATTTACCGAAGTAATTATTCAAAATGCCTAAAAATAAAAGTTACCGATTTACAAAAATTGGACATCCTGATTCCAAATATGTAGTCCATTTTTCCAAATTCGAAACACAGAAGTGGCAGAATTAATTTAAAAATAATTCCCACTGTCAAAACAAAAATCATGTTTTTAAGAGATAATAACTATCAAAAGATTGACACTTGTTTGTGTCTGGTTTAAATGTGAAATTATGTCCAATGACAAACATTGTATTAAATGGTAAAAATATATTCTAAATATACTTTAAAACCACTAAAATTCATAATTTATCACTATTAATTATTTCTATTAAAAAAGTTTTTCTAAATAAAAATTTAGTAATTTTCACTATTCATCAAAATATAAAAGTTATCCGAAAAGTACCAAAATTTCATCCTAGGATAATTTCGATATTCTGAATCCAAAAATGAAGTCCATTTTGATAGATAAAATGTATAAAATTTTACAAGTGTGTATTACTATTCATAACGGCTACTTTGATTGGTTGTGGTGTGTGTTAGAACTCGAAGTTGAGTACAACACACGCTACTGTATTATTCAAAGAGAAGCGTACCGGGGAATCTTGGGGTGTTACAAGTAAGATATAATGGAAATTTTCATAATAAAAATTTATAATATTAAATAATTATGATAATGAAATTAAATAAACCCATTATATGAAATTTTCCAATGTTTTATTTTAAAACATTAAAAAAATCAAAACATTAAAAACATTACAAATATGTTGGGGTTTGAAGAATTTCCATAAAAAAATAATTATACATTTCAATGAATATTATAAGGACTAATATCCTTAGAGGTAACATTAGGAACAGTTTAGTGAGGATACTCATATAGTCATTTTAGTCAATATTAAACCTCGTGCACATGTAAAACCCTATGATTTTTTATATATTTTTGCTGAAATAGAATGCAAGCATTAAACATCATTCTTTACATGTAACCCTGATTTTACAAGAACCATGACATAACAATTTTATATAACCTAGCCATTAAATTAAACGTTATGAATACTAATACCCTAATTTTGAAAAATATTCAAAAATAATATTAATAATCACATAATTATAGATTAATACAAAGTATATATATATACTCTAATTATTATAATGCCATTTTAGGCTTTAGAAATATTCTTTCTTCAAAAAATGACTTATCTTCAATTTTTTCATGAGAATTATATGTAATTTATATAAATTTTATAAATTTTACTCCAATGAATTAATATAATTTATTAGATCATCATTTCATTAATAGAATAAGATGAAATATTTTGGTTTTTTCTAAAATGTTTTATTTTTTCGTTTATATTGACGAATATCTATATTTGTAAAATTATAATTTATTTTTATTAAATTAAATAATTTAAAATATTCATTTTTTTAATTTGGTAATAAAAAAATATCTCTTTAAATTTTAAATAGCATAATTAATTACATAGGATTTATTATTAACATTTATTTTTGTATAAGATAGTTTTTTTCATAAAAACTTGTTTTTCTAAAAACTGTTTTTATGAGTGAAATTTATTTTTATAAGAATTAATTATATTAATATATATTTATAATTTTTTAATGAATAATAAATATTATATATTAAATTCAATATTTTAACTTTTATTTTATATTTTTACATGTAATGGAATTCATGTAAAATCATATTTTTTCTTAGAAATACATTTTCCTAAAAAATTGGTTTTCACTATTTTTTTTAATATTTAAAATTATGTTATGAAACTTATATAAATATAATATGATAAAATTGATTACCTATTTTGAATAAGAATATTTTATATAATTTAATAGGGTCAAAATAGTTTTTGATCTTAATGAATATAAAAAATAGAATAAAATTTCTACCACGATTATGGTTAAAACATGTATACTTATGTGTTAATATAATAGATAAGGGTTGGTAATATAAAAAACAATATATAATTATTGCTGGATAAACTTATTAAATCAGTATATTATATTAAGGTTTTAGTATTGGAATTTCTTTTCTCACACGGGGTTTAATTTTATTTATTACTTTGTGTTTATGTTTGTTCTTGATTTTCAAGTTGAATTTCAAATGAAAAATTTATTATTTTGGGTTTTTGATTAGTTTTTAGTTACATGAATAGTTAATGTCAATTTTTAAGTATAAACCATTTTACTACATTATTAAATAAAACTGCAAGGCAAAATGATGAAATGAAATGTATTCTTTAGGTTATAGTTTCTAAATTTTGTGCATGGATTGGAAAACTATAACACCTTGAGGATTTATGATATATATATTAAAAAAAATTCATATCTTTAAGGGCATGTATTCTATGAGACCCCATTCTTAAATGAATAATATTATATTATAAAATTATAAAATATATTTCAAATTTGGGGTATTACTAGGAAGAAAATAATTTTGAGAAAAAAATATGTTTTTGACAAATAAAATATTTTTAGTAAAGTATTTATTCTCTTCAAAAAAAATTACCCTTAAATTAGATTTTATTTATTTCTATGAGAAAATAATATAATTATTTTTTTCCAAATATAAAAAATTTTTTGATAAAAAAACTTCCTATTTCATATAAACATGTAAAAATTATCTTGGATAAAATATTTGATAATTTCATGAAAATATATAATTATCAATGAATAGAAAAGACTGTATATTTTAATTAAACATTATATTGTTATTTGAAGAAGTTAAAAAGATTTATTTTATATTAAAATTGTATTAAATATTAAACTAGTTTAATTATATTGTTATTAAACTAATTTTGTTAATTGAAATCAATTTTATGTTGAATTTTGATATAATTTTTTTTAATACTGAACATTTTTCTCTGTGATAAAATCACTCTATATAATTTTTTTGGGTTTAAAATTAACTTAATCAGTTATAATTTTTTAAATTAAATATTAAATATTTTATTAAATATTTTGCATTATAAATTCGGATATTATGTAATATTTTAAAGTAATTATTGGTTATAATTAATAGTAAAAATATTAAATGTATTACCATGGACAAATTTAAAAATGTTTACTAAGGGATAATATATATTAGGAAAAGGGTTAAAATGACATAAAAACTTGATAAAACTCCATTAGATGGTGATATATCAATTGTTACCTTAACACATTCTAATATAAGCTATATTGGATCCATGATTCCTATAATATGAAATGAAAATATTTTTAAATTTTTAGAATGTATAAGTGTTTCACTGACCTAAATTATAAAAGTTCACATTCTCCCCTCACTTATTGACACCTATTAAGACATTTATCTCAACCAAAACCTATAAAAATATATTTTAACATCTTTATACATTAAATAGATCTTTTATTAATCCCAATAAACCAAACATAGGGTGCCTAATAAGTGATACAATGAAGGTTTCTTTAATGTAAAGGTAATTTTATTCACTATGATTTTTAAATTTAGTTCTTCTTTAACCAACATCGATTATGTGTACGACGAACTACCACCACATAAACAGAGGTAATTATTTTTTCCTGTACCACCTATCATAACTAGATATATTTAAGGAATTAATATATATATAGATATATATTATTTATGAAATAATAATTAATAATTAATTATTATATCACATATAACTTCTTACCTTATAATTTGTTTTGGAAATTGATCACATCAGTCGTACAAATATATGGGCTAGAACCTCCCCGAAGCGATATGATTTATTTTTAATTTTAGTTTGAAAATAATGATAATAAGGATTGAAATAATAAATATATATGATATATATGACATATATGATATAATAATGGTCATATAATGGTTAATTATTAATGAAATTATTTTTCCCATTAATCTAAAAATGAAAATAATGCTCATGTATACGTATGACATATTATCTCCATGAATAGTGTAGTTCATTTTTATATATCTAATTTTTTTATTTATCAAATTTATTTTACAAGGAATGGTTTATATGTTTATAAAATGATTAATAATAGGTATGTAATGAAAAAATGATCATATTAAAATTATTGAAACCAATGAAGACAATCATAAATGAAAAAATAAAGTATTTATTATCCAAAACATTGATTTTAATAGACAATTGTCATGAAATGGGTGTTAAAAAATTATAAATAATTACTATGTGTTATGATATATATAAATATATGTTTTTTTAAATATTTAAAATAAATATATACTAATTTTATAATATGTTCATACACTTATGAATGATGTTGAACATGATGTAAGGTTTTATTTCACAATCTCATAATTAGTTGAGTTTTTTTATGTTTAAGACTCCAATGTGATAATTATTTGATATCTCTTTAACAAAAAAATTTACTTTATTTTAATATATTAATTAATAAAATTTAAAAAAATGTGATTTTAGTTTCCCCTCATTATGTACTCAATTTATTAAAATAATAATTATAAGGAAAACTGGCCTTCTATTTTCAATCTAGTCATGTATCATTCTCTTCCATGTGCAAATTTTAGTTTAAATTTCAAAAATAATGCTTCTAAAATTTTCCAATGAATTAATAAGTAAATTTTTATCCATGTTATATATTTTTAAAATGATTTAAATTGAATCTTCTTACCATTTTTAAAATTAGGTATTGTTTTACCTTTTAACAAATGAGTAAATGAGACCATAAATTAAATCGTATATAAAAGTTATACCTTATATACTATAAACAAAATTTTTCAACATCAAGTACAATCAATTATTTAAATCGTACATTAAAATTTTATGTGGTTCTATTTAATTTACATTTTTCTATAATATTTGGGAAATATATTAGACTTTCAATATGAAATTTCAATGTGAAAAGGATATTTCCATAATGAAATTTTTCCATGATATCATTGATGTATTTTTTATTTATTTAAAAATACATTGTTGAATATTATGATGAGGGTATAATATAAGGAAACCATCTACAATACCTTTCAGATAGTTCTTAATATTTTTGACTAGGGAAATTATATATATTCTTTGTTCTTGTTCTTCCAATGTGGATAATTATTTATAGTTTTTTCATATTGATGAATTTTTTTATTTAGTCATATGATGAATTAATTGAACTTATTAAGTGAAAGGTGGATGTTTAAATTACATATCACTTGGATCAAATTGTTGTTCTCATTAGGAAAACAAGAATAAGTATATTCTTAATGCCTTACCCATATTTGAATGTTGTATTGGAAAAAATAATTGAACGTATGTTTTAGATGTAACACATTATAAATTCCTTAATTATGAAATCAGTTTTTTATATCTGAGGATTAGTTCCAAGATCATTAAATTATTTATATGTAATTATTTTGTTATCATTTATTTCTATCATGTTATTCTTTCATTATTATCTTCCGTTGTAGGCATAACCTTACTGGGAATTTGAACTCACCATTTTCTTATGTTACCTTCACCTAGGATGTTAGGACGTTCACTATGATTTATATATAGTGACATTATAAAGGTAATAGTGGTGTACTCAAAGAAAATACAATGTTGTATTTTATATTGTCAAATGTAATGTGAAATTCATGTATATATATATATTTCCATCATAATACTAAAATAGTCAATAATTTGGGATTAAATTTCTTTTATCTATTATAAATATAATAAAGTTACCAAACACTCTAGAATACTAGTTTCCACTTCATTATAGTTGGCATCGGTTCTTGTTTAGAATAATCCTTGGGTATTAGATTTACAAAATCATAGATTTTGAAATATAACCATATGAATTAATTTGAGGATAATTCTATGTACATTATTTTATCCTTATGTATTAATAAGGTTGACATTATTTGTTTTTCAAGAATTTCATCCCTATATATATATATATTATAAGGGGATTTGGTTATGTAAAATATTATTCTAGGGGTAATAACTCAAAAAAGAGTTTGTTTGACTCTATCTTATGCATAATTATGATGAACAGTGACTGTGTCCTTATTGTGCACCTAGTTTAAAAATCATAGGATATATTCATAGAATAAATAAATTTTATTTTTCAAAACAAATCTAATTAATTTAAAATAATTTTATTATTTGAAAATTTTATCAATTAAATAAAAAATTATGATTTTTAGATTAAATACACTTAACTGTTTTCAATTTTTTTTAAGTGGATAAATCGTTTAGAAATTATACATTATAATTTATAATTTTATGAACTAATATACTATATTAAATTGTTTATAACTGGATACTAGTAGAAGGAATGGAAACTATATCTATATATGTAATTGATATGCAGGTTGCCAATATGGGAATGATAATGAAGCAGGAGATAGAGATGCAGGTGGATAAGAAAAAAATTGATACTATATTGGGAAATGTATCTCAGTTTATAACACCCATCCTCACTTATATGAATAATCATACCAATACATAATGTGGTGTTACTATGTTAGATTTATTCACATTCCAATAACCACAATCATTCAATGAAACTAAAAATATCTTTTTTGTTGTAAAACTGATAGGTTCTATAAAGAATATATTTCTGGTTTTAGGAAGGAATGATTGAGATAATTATTTCATTTATGTTTATTATCTCGTATGGGTTGTTAATTAATAGTGTTCATTGATTCAATAAAAATTTTATGTGGAGGAAATAACAAGTATGAAATTAATGTATATTAACGAACATTTATTTCGAAAATATTGTCCTTATGATCAATAAGTGGATATGGAGGGAAAATTCTTCTTCTTAAGACTAAAGGAAGAGGAAAATACTTCTCTGTATAAATCTAAATTTAAATAGATAGTAAGTCTTGCTATAAAATGAAAATAAAATATAAATACCAATATTGTAAATTTATTCAATGGGTTTAATCCAATCCTCTATAGGGAATTAGTCTCTCGTGAATTTTAATCACACAATGATATAATATCATGTGATACGATGATTGAGAAATAATTATCCATATCATATGGAATCATTTGAAATAATAATAATAATAGGATGATAGAGGAAAATCTGGATAATGGAAAAATAAAAAGCACAATTTAGCAACATTCAAAAATTGGGGAATGAAACACTTTGGAAAATGTAAAAAAGAATTTTTTTTTCATGTGTGGAGAGAAAGACAATTAGTTTTGAATTAAAGGTTAAGGTAGAATAAATCATATTATAGTTCTTTATCAGTGAATAGACAGAGCACAATTGTAACCAATTTTGAAAATTACAATGTATATTAAAAAAAGATGATGAGGGTAAAATGTCAACCTTATATGATTAATAAAACCTATATTAGAGATCCTAGTGATGTGGTGAAAGGTACAATTATCATCCACTCTAGTATTACAAATTTTTTATTTTATTATATTTCTACTGTGTATATTATCTAATGATTTTTCTATGTGTATCACAAAACCACCTCAAACTTTACATATTGACATGGTGATGATGAATTGAAAGAAACATTAAATGTTATCTTTGATGATAATAAAAACCCCCAATATTTCTAAATTTAAAAAGTATGGATATTTAAATATTAATGTAAGGGGAGAAATATTATCTTTCTAAAATTTGTTATCAACTATCTATCCATGTGTGTATTAAGGAGTTAATGGAGGGAAATGTAGTTCTATAAAAGAAGATGAGGAATATTTTTAATTATAACATTAATTGTGGTGGAATTATAAGTTTACAGAACAATGTATGTTTTTTTGATACCATATTCGAAGAAGGAGTTTTTGGAATAGACTCATACTTCATAATTCTCTATTCATCCTATAATAAAAATTATTTATATATTTTTAAAATATTATTTCTTATGGGAAAACATGAATATAAATATTTTTGAGTATGTATATCGATTCCTGGTATGGAATCATGTTAAGTATTAGAGGCTGAAATATAAGTGGTGTACAACCATTAGCTTTACCGAAATGAAAAGAGGAAAACATCATCGTTGATTTTTTTCTGGACTCCCAAAATATTATAGAGTATATAATTCTATTTGGGTTGTATATGATCACCTTAAAAAGTCCTCACACAAAATTGATTTCAGTAATGATTTCTCTCTTGATTTGATTTCCAAAATATACATTAAATAATGGGTATATATATATGTAGTACCACATTATGTTGAATATATTGAGAATATGAGATTTAACTTAATGTTCTAGAGTAGTCTTAAATAGGATCTGGGTATATAGTTGATTATTATTACAGTGTATTATACTTAGAGGGTTGGTCTGTCTAAGAGAACCATTGAAAACTTTTATGATATACTAATAACTTTTTTATATATTTCAAAGGTAATTTTAATGAACACTTTTCTTTATTCATGTTTTCATACAAAAATATTACAGTTGAGTATTAAAATGGTTCCTTATGGGATCCTATATTGAATGAATTTTAGACCTCCAATATGTTTGGTTGAAGTTGTAGAAATAATTCTATTGGGATCTGATCAAACTAAGGAAATGATAGAGAAAGGGATGTCCATTAAAAAAGATTGTGTCATCAAATAGTTAATAGAAATGTTATACTAATAATCATTGGTGAGATCTAGATTTTGATGTTGGCGAGAAAGTGTTTCTATAAATTTCAATATAGAATAAGGTTTTATGACTTAGGAAGAATGGAAGGATAATCCATGGGTATACTGTCCCTTTAGAGATTCTTGATCAAGAAGGGTTGGTAGATTGTGACATGACACTTCTACAGAACCTCTATATAGTTCAGGAAGTGTTCCCTGTATATATCCAGAGGAAGTGAATACTTGATCCTTCTCATGTACTGACGTCAAAGGTCTCAATACTATATCATTACCTTTCTTATAATGATAAACTAGTATAAATATTTGATTATAGAGAGAATGTTCTATCGAAGAGTAGTATTCACATGGTTTATATTATTTGGAGTAATAAAAAAATTTATGATGATACTTTAAAACCTAATGATATAATGAAGAAAATATATCATTTTTTTATAATTATTTGAATTTAATGGGTGAAATTCATTTTATGGGTGTTGAATTTAACATCTTGGGATGGTGTGATATATATCATCTTATATAAATTAATTCTATTTAGTATCTTGAGATACACACAAGACCATTTCTAAACAAATCATAAAATAATATATCATTATAACCTAGCAATAAAATTGGAAGTATGAATAGTAATAATAAAATTAAAAATTATAATCTGTTTAGATAATGAAAAATATTTTTTAGAAAATGTATTTATATATTTAAATGATACCGTTTCCCAAAAATGGGGTTTATTTTTCTTCGTTGTAAAATAATATGATTAGGTTCTAAAAATTAAAAATCATTTATTTGAAAATTTTAATTTCATTTTTTATATCCAAATTTCAACAATTATCTTATAACGAAATTGTGCATATTTTTTTAGAAGTATATTTTTTTGATGAATACTAAAAAATAATGTTTTTCATTCAAAATTATTCTTACATTTAAATAAGTTACAATGTTTCATTTTTTTTATTTTTTTTCAAGTAAAATTATTAAAATTATATTATTATTAATCCAAGTTAATTAATTTTAATCAATTTAATATTTACTTTTTATATAAATACTTTATCTACTTAGGAAATGTATTTTTTGCGGAAACTAATTTTTTTTCCTTTGTGGTATTAGTTTTAAATTATATTATGAAATTTATGATAATTGATTTTGATAAAATGGATTCATATTTTTAATAATAATAATTAGTAATATTTAATAATTTCGACATAATTTTTAGTCATAATGAATAGTGAAAACAAAAAATATCTGTTATTATGGTTATAGTTAAAACAGGGTAACCAGGTAGAGGAATCCAAAAATATAATGGATGCAATTAAAAAAACGTATTAAAATAAAATTTTATAGATTAATATATGAATAGATCTTATCACCTTATAATATGAGCTATTTTGGGATCATTTTATAAATAAGGTGACTTGAAATTATTTAAGAACATTGAAAAATTGAAAGTCTTCCACTGAACTCATTTATAAAAAGAAACTTCCTATACTCACACCATTACAACTCTTAATCCATTTAACTAAACCAAAAACTACCATAATCTATCCTCAACATCATTATATATTTTATATAGCCTGTGTTCATCCAAAAAATCTCTCATTAATATCCATAATAAGAGATCTAAATGATGTTTTTTAAAAGAGAAGGTAATTATCTTCACCAAGATATTTCTCTTTATTGATTATTTTTCTACATTCAATTATTTATTAATAATTACAATATAAAAACACAAATATATAATATATATTTTTATTTTATTATGCTTAAGGAAAAACCTATATCCATAACCTCTTTTAGGAAATGAGAAAAAAACAATCGAACGTGTGTGTGGTGGACTACCACTTCACGAATAAATATAATATGTTTTCCATTTCCCCCTATGATTAATGAATAAAAATATGAATTTAATAGTATGTATATATTATTTTAATTATATAACTATATGTATAGAATAATAATTTCCCATCTACTATCTACCCTTCCATTCTATTGTAAAATATTAACGTCGCTCAGGCGTATGTGTGGACTACCACCCGCACGAAGTGATGTTATTAATTTTAGATTTTATTTAGAAATGTTTAGTAATAATGATATATTTAATGAATACATATCATATATATTAAAAAATTATTATTATTCTATTTTGAATTATAATTAATTTTTCTTTTTTTCATCCATTAAGAAATAAAAATAGTGTTCATGCACACGTACGACATACAGTCTCCCTGAATGATGTAATTGCTTATTCTATCTCAAACATTAATGGATGAATAAAATTTTTTAAATGAATAATATATATGATATTTATATCGTGATTAATATTTTTTAGGTTATGTAAGCTTGATAAAAAAACATGGTATCAAACAATCGAACTGAAACATATATGAAAAAATAAAGCAATTATTACCTGAAGCCTTGATATTATCACAGAATTAAAATATACGAGTCATAAAATGCTATAATTAAATCACATATAAAATTATTTATAAGATAATTTTTTCGGTATATATTTATAAAAAATCTATATTTACTATATAAGCGGTTCAGACGCGTATTACCGAACTCAATATTGGGATACATGTTTATTTTCAAATCTTATCATTATTATATATTATTTATATTTAATTATCTATTAGTAGTATAATTTTTTATTTTTATATTAAACACTATTCTTTATTACGCTTAAATTATTATATTAAAATAAAATTTTCCCATTATCATTTTCTTTAATGGTACTCGAGATATTGAAAAAATGTTTTTGAAGAAAACTGACCTTCTATTTTGTACATGGTCAAAAATATCTCTATTCCATGTCGACTGTTTTCTTTAATATATGTAAAATAATGATTTTTAAATTATGAAATCATTTATTAAATAAATTTTTAACATATTTTACTTTTTAAAACAAAATTAAATGGAATCTTCTTATCATATTTCAAATGATGTAATTTTAAATCTACTTACAAAACTATGGAATAGATGTTTTTAATATATATGATATAAAATGATTTGATTTCAATATTATTATATAATTTTAGAATGTTTCTCACTTAATAAATAATTTCCTTAAAAATTTGGAAATATATTATACTTTAAATAAGTGATTTCAATGTGAAAAGATACTTCCTTGAAGAAAATTTCATGTTATTTTTTATTGAATTGTATTCTATTTCCACATCCTTTTTTTATTCTTATGTTGTGGATATAATTTAGTGAAATCTCTAAAAATATATCTTTTAATAAATTATTATCAGGTTTAATATGTAATTTATTGATATTCTATATTCTATATTTTCCAACATAGTTAGTTATTCATTAAGAAGGCATGTTGATTATGGTGTACTGTTTATTCATATGATTAATTTTTGGGTGTTACTAACTGATTAGTGGGACCTATAATTACATACCCATTGATGCATTTATAGGTTTCAGTATCCAATATAGGTATGTTATTTTAATGAGGCCTGTAAAGTCTCACATTTTCCATGTATTATTTTTAAATATTATATAGAATTATTTTGAGACCAGGGCTTTCGACGGCGTGAGATTTTGAGGCCTGGAGTTCCCAGAATAAATGTTTGAAATAAATTAAAATTTTAAACAGTGTGTGTGAGCGGTTTTCCTGAAAAAGTGGAATATCTTCTAAATTGATGCCTTGAAAAGAAATCTGAGGGCACCATTGCATTCAGAACTGCAACTTTACCTTAGGTGGGGCCTAACGTCGACCGACGCGGGATGGCTTCCAAAGTTAGTTTTTGGGTGTTTTAAAAAGAAGAACATTAGAAGAAATAAAATAAATTAATAATTTATTTTATTATATTAAAATGTTTCCTTTTGGAATAGTGACATAATGCTCCTATATAAATTAATTCTTATCGCATGTTCGCTGGGTTAGTCTCATAACCATACGAATTGAGAATGGGAGAGAGAGCCTCTTGGATCCTTAGAAGAGAAGGACTCGTTGGTAGATGATGACGACACGAGAAATCAACATCTCTCGAATTAGACGAATCCTGCTAATGAATGCGACGCAGTGATTGATCCCTTCTTGAGGTAGGGGTTATTACCTTGATTATCCTTTTCATGTTTTTGAATTTAAATGACGACCGCATATCAACCATGAACAATTTGATCTGCATATATGTATGTTCTTGTGGGATGAATTTATTGGGATGATTCTAAGGAATTGATCCATGTTTAATTGTTGATGTTTGATTATACTAAATTTGATCCTACTAATGGGAGTTTATCAACGCTGTGATGAATGATGGTGGGGGTTTGTTCCTCAATTTCTTCATTTGATTTCTTCCCCTTTATTTTGTCTGTGCATTCTTCTCGTTCTTCACGTAGCGAGGAACAATATAGAGATGCACAACCCTTTGGAAATTCAACGATCCAAATGTTATGATCATACAACACAATGACCTTGCAGAGGTGTGATGATGATAGTGGACATCTAATCAGACAAGATCAGTAAGGGCCATTCATCGAGCATTCTTCGGGAGGGTGCATCGTTACATGTTTTTGGAGCTGATTGGAGGTCAGAAAGAAAAGGAATCAGATTCATGGTGTCTAGGAAACGAAAACCTGGGAGTTTCATGGGGATCGGATGGATGGATCAACTAACGGTAAATCATAGAAGGCGTGACGGAGGAGGTTCACGTTTCTGAAAATTTCCAGAATACACAGCATTTATCTCCGAATAACACATTGTGTGGAATGACTCAGCGGCGACAAGGGTTTCGGGCATTAGAAGGGTATCACACGATGTGTGATCTCGGTCACACGGCGTGTTGGACCTTCCCCAAAGCTCAGTGTGTATTTATGGAAGCAAACAGACACGGGGTAAACTACACGGATTCAGAACACGGCATGTAGATCCTGCACGGCATGGCATTGGCAACTACGTGGCACTTGGTATGTATCTAGGGAATACACAAAAACGTGATGGGGTACACGACCGTGTACTCCACCACATGGCCAGGAGAGGCCTGTAACGTGGGTTACCACATGTACCGATTACACGGGTTGACGTACATGGTTTGAAGTCGTGTACAAGCACACTACCACATACACAGAGCTGACCCCAGATGACTATGACACAATGTGTAATCTGTACTGTATGCCACGTACTGACTTTTCCTACATGACTAGCCTTACGACACAAGCCGTTGTACAGATGTAGTACCCGCAGTCATAAGAAACGACATGTGACTTTTTCTAAACACTGTGTACTTTTGGAAGATGGATTGTTTTCCATGTCCATCGTATCTTGGCCATGTTTCATTTGGGTTAGGGCCCCTTCTTCTCATTCCCCTGAAGTTTAGGCATCGTTTCTTCTACAATATTATGATCACTTCAGCAGAACGTTATGTGATAGAGTCAGGCATCCATCTGAGAGGACCGAATCGAGATCCTTTTTCCATTTATGACCCTTGGTAGAGTCATCCAGCGATGTCACCAACTCCACCAAGCATCGATCCTCTACCTATAAGGTGAATTCTAAATGAGTCGTGGTATCTACCATGACCCTGGTAGTGATCCTCATCTGTGTATCGTGATCTTTCCCCACTCAAGAGAATGTATCCCGTAATTAGTGTATATATCTATCATGATTTTTTCCAATCAAAATTGTGTCCCCCATAATGAGTGTGGCTATCTCTCGCAGCTTTTCCAAACGAACATTTCTTCTCGGATGGACATGATTAGATCTATTAGACTCGTGGAGTGGGTTCTCCCAGAATGAGTGCTTTTTGCAATCTTCAAACTAAATCCCTAATGAGGGTATGTGGTTGTGCGACTTGTCTCTAGATTACAGGTCTAGGTTTGAGTATATCTACTTTGTGTTTCTCCTGTTATATGTTTTGTAGACATATACTCTTCATTTTTTACTATACCTTTACATCGTGTACGACTTTGTGGTTTTAGGGTCCTCTACTGATTAATGATATACTCACCCCTGCATGGGATTTTCATGAACGTGTCATGTCTTATGTAGAAGAGTAGACTTTTTACATATTCCATGGTGGATTAGAACATGACTGAGCTTTCTGAGTTCCATAAAGGCCGAGGCATTCCTATGGATACGACCAGTAGTCCCAGTACTTCATTTTGTTTACAGGTTGGAATTTGCAGTTTTCAGACTCTTGTTTTGGTGGGATTGTATTCTGGCCCAGTTTACATTCATTACATTACCTACGATCATACTTTGTTGGTTCGGTCTAGTTTTATGCAGGCTTTTTGTTCCTTAGTGTTCTTACATTTTATTATTTGTGGGGTTGGATATGTGTTAGTGTGTACAGGTACTTAGACAATGCCTCTCATGATAGTAATATGCCTACTCGTTGCTAGTCACCAGCCCCTGGCCTATTAGAGGCGTACTTGGGGAGTCGTTGTTGAGTCAATAAGGTTTTCCTTATGAATTTTCCATTCCTTCTTGTTTTGAAAATCACAAACACCTTATCTATAAGAAAATTTCTTTTATAAGGAAAATTTCTTTTGTAAGGAAAATCTCTTTTGTAAGAAAAATTATCCTTATCACATTTTCACCCATATATTTCTTAAGTACAAGATTCGGATTCATTTCTAGATTTTCAGAAGTGTTTAAAACTTTGACTTAAAAGCATTCTGTTTTAGGCTCTGAATTCTGGATACGAACTTTAATAAAGATCAACTCCGAATTCTGGATGAGAACTATAATGAAGCTCAACTCTGAATTCTGGATACGAACTTTAATAAAGATCATCTCTGAATGCTGGATACGAACTCTCATGATGTTCAACATCGAATTCTAATGACAAATTTTCCATTACGATTTCTGATTACGAATTCTGATGATGAATTCTAATTCCGAATTTTCATTCCAAATTCACCTATTAAACAGAATTTGGTCATCTTTGTTTTATACACTCTGAATTTATTTAGACTCCGAAAATTATTTTTTGTTAGACTCCGAACTTTCTTTTTTCTTACACTTCTATAATTTGTCTACTCTTTGACTTTTTTTTACACTCTGAACCTTCACTCCAATCTTTTTAGTTAGACTTAAAACAATTTCATAAATTATATTACACTTTTTTTGTTATAAAACGATGTCGTCTATTCTATTATAAAACTAATCGTTGGCTAAGTGACACGTGTACAGGTCCCTCAGATTTTTAAGGAAAATATGACCGTTGGGAAGGAGGCTGACCTTACCTATAAATAGGATCTCATTTGAAAGAGCTCGAGACAATGAAGTTGATCAATCTAGAGACCACACGCTGCTAAGGAGATTTCTAGAGAGAGAAAGATTTTCATGCCTTGTGCGTACTGAACCGCTCATTTAGTTTTTGCTTTGTGCGACTCCGAATGTTGGGGATTACATTCGAGCACTTCTGGGTATAGGAAGACAGAGGTTTCCAACACCTTGAAGTTGAGGGCTTCCTTGCTGAGGAAGATAGAGGTTGCCAACTACCTTGAAGTTGAGGGCTTGCGGGGATAGAAAGACACAGACTCCGATCTTCGTATCGAGGGATTAACCTGGTGTGGGTAAGACAGACTTGCTTGAAAGTATAAATCAAGGGACCTTTATCCAAGGTTTTTGGATACCCTTATCTTTGGGTTAAAAGACTTATATCTTGTTACTTGTAGTTTTACTACTTGTTTATTTACGCTGCATTTCATATTATAAGGAAAGTATAACTTTATTATACTTCCTTACTTGTACTCTGTTTCATTTAGATTCTATACGCTTTAAGGTAGAATCTCATATTTTAATCTTTTGTTAAATTTCAATTTCTAGAACCATATTTCCAGAACCTACTTTCTGAATCTCTTTCCAAGTTTTCATTTGGTGTTAGAGGTGGTGTGAATTTTCTTAAGTTTAACTTCGTTAAACTTATCCCTTTCCTTTACTTAAGGAAACCATAGTTATTCATAACTAACTTTAAAGGTTCCAAAGGAATTTTTAAAGTATACAATTCACCCCCCCCCCCTCTTGTATATTGAGCATCTACATTATTATTTCGATCCTACAATTGGTATCAAAGGAGGTTTCTCGAATACTTGTACTCACGTATAAGTTTTTCTTGCTCACTTTCCCATTCCGAACCTTCCCATTCCGAACCCTCCCATTCTGAACTTTGTTATTACGAATCTTTTCTACTAATAAGTTTGTGTGCCGAAAGATTATAAGTATGGCAGTAATTAATGTTGGTTCTATTGATAATCGGAATCCTAAAAGACCACCAATCTTTGATGGTAATGACTATGAGTACTGGAGAGACCGAATGAAGACTTTTGTTATCAATACTGGAGTAGAAAATTTTGTTATTCTTACTAAAGATTATAAAATTCCTAATAAGGAAGTTAGAACTTTTACTAACCTAGAAAAGCAAGAGTATCAACTCAATTATAAGGTACGCAATACTTTACTTTGTTCAATGACCAGAAATATATATAGCCAAATTTCTTCTTGTGAAGCAGCTAATTGTATTTGGAAGAAGTTAGAGGTTACACACTTTGGAACTTCTAAGGTGATTGAGACTAGGAGAGCTATGCTTAGAGCTGAATATCACGGCGTCAATTTTCCTTATAGAGAACCAATTTGTAAATTTCAATAGAGATTTATCACTATCGTCAACAGCCTACAGTCTATGGGAGAAAAAGGGTTAGATGATGAAGCACTTGTGGATAAGATAATTGATATTATGCCCAATGAGTGTGAATCCAAAAGAACTTCTATAGATGAGAACAGGAAGGTAACTCAAATTTCTCTTGATGAGTTATTTAGAACTCTTCTCCAACATGAAACAAGAATGAAGAGAGATGCTGACAACATTAAGAAGAAAAATGAAAATGGTTCTGTTGCTTTTAAAACAACATCAAATCATATGAAAGCTAAGACTCCTGAGAGAGTAACCAGATCCAAGTCTAAGAAGATGGTTTTTCAATCAGATTCTAGTGAGAGTGAAATATCATAAAATGAGTTAGCTAATCTTGCTCGGAGGATGAACAAGATAGCTGGCCAGAGAAATTTCCAATCCAAGTATAAGAAAAAGAAAAGAAAAGATAAGAAAGATGGAGAAGTTACTTGTTATGAATGCAAGAGAGCTGGACATATTAGACCGGATTTCCCTTTGCTCAAAAAGAAAGAAAGGAATGAAAGGCATTCAGATAGGAACAGAAAGAAGTATTATAAATCCAAAGCTAAGAAAGTTTTGAAAGCTAATGACACCTGGAGTTCCAGTGGTGGTGACTCTTCAGATGATTCTTCTGATTACGAATCTTCAGGATAGAAGAATCTTGGTCTTATAGCCAGATTACCTATTGATAATCATTATTTTATGGCTAAGGTATGAAATTCTGAATCATTGACCAATGTTTCTTTAAATTCTAATGATAGTAAGTATTATAACTCTTCTGATGAAGAATCCTCTTCTGATAAAGAAAATACTTTACCTACTTTTGAAGAAGTCTCTAGGTTTGCTAAACTTCTTGAGATTGAGAATTCTAAACTCAATAAGAAACTTGATAAGGCAAACTCTAGGAATTATATTCTTACAAAATAGATATCAGATCTTTCTAAAGATCTTGATAGGAAAAATGATGATTTTGAAAGTATTTTAAAAAATCTTGAGGAAGCAAGTTCTGAGAAGGACAAACTTTCTAAAGAATTAGAAAAAGTAATTTCTAGGAAAAATGTTTTTGAGCCTAGATCTCGTTCGAAAACTAATGATTTTGAGGATAAAAACATGGTTATAAAACTCAAGTCTGAAATTTTTTCCTTAAAGAAGTGTTTATCAAACTTTACCCATGGTAAGGAAATTTTTTGATGAAATGTATTCCCAAATATGACCTTTGAGAAATAAATCCTGATTTGGTTATACACATGCAAAACCAATTTTCAGTAACAATTATTTTGTTCCTCAAAGTGCCCCATTTTGTACCAAGTGTCAATGTGGTGGACATTGGTCAAAGAATTGTTCTTTAAACAAAACCCAATCCTTAGGATTTCACAAAGCTTACTTTTCTAAGAAAATGTGGGTTCCTAAAATTTTGTTATCTGGTAATCTCATATCCAAACAAGTTTGGATACCGAAAGTCTAATTCTCTTCTTGATTTCAGGAAAATAATGAGGGTACCAGCAACAATACGTGGTACATGGATAGTGGATGTTCCCGGCACATGACTGTTAACAAAAGCTATTTTTAAAATATTATCAAAATGAAAGGAGGAAAGGTAACTTTCGAAGATAATGCTACGGGTGAGATTGTTGGTATTGGTAATATTGTTCTTCTTGGTAAAACCTTGATTTCAAATATTCTTTTTGTTAAGGGTCTTAAGCACAACCTCATTAGCATTAGTCAGTTATGTGATGAAGGTTACCTTGTGAATTTTAGGAATGATAAGTTCTTAGTTCACAATTCCAAGAAGAATTTATTCTCTCAGCCAATAGGCAAGAGAATGTTTACAACTTGAACATAGAAGACCTTAGAAGCCAAGATTTACCTTGCCTAAGTGCAATGGAAGATCATTCCTGGTTATGGCATAGAAGACTAGGTCACTGTAACCTTAGGAACCTATGTAAACTCTCTAAGAAGAAACTAGTTAAGGATCTACCGGAGCTTAGATTTGATTCTTCTAAAGTTTTTGAACCTTGTAAATATGAAAAGAAACATAAATCTAGTTTTAAATCAATCGGTTAAGTCTCGACAACCGATGCATTATAGTTAGTGCACATGGATCTTTTCGGTCCAACACAAACTGGAAGTATTGGAGGCAAACACTATGTGTTTGTTCTAGTTGATGATTACACTAGATTTACTTGGGTCTATTTTATAGCAAAGAAGTATGATGCTTTTTCTTATTTCAAAAATTTTAGAGCTCAATTTAAAAATGAGAAAAACAATCCATTGAAAAATATTCATAGTGATCATAGAGGTGAATTTCAAAATTCTGATTTTGAAACTTTTTGTAGTAGAAAAGGTATTACTCACAATTTCTCACCACCTAGAACTCCTGAGCAGAATGGTGTAGTTGAGATAAGTAATATAATTCTTCAAGAGATAACTAGAACCATGTTGAGTGAATATTCTATAGCTAGACATTTCAGGGCTGAAGCTGTAAGTACTGCTTGCTATACTATAAATCGAGTTTTGATTAGACCTTTTCTTAATAAAAATCCTTATGAGTTATGGAATGGTAGAAAACCAATACTATCCTACTTCAAGGTTTTTGGTTGAAAAGTATTCATTCTGAATATTAAAGATAATCTACATAAATTCGCACCAAAATCTTATGAAGGAATTTTCTTAGGTTATTCCACAACTTCTAAGGCTTATAGAGTTTTTAATAAAAATACTTGTACTGTTGAAGAAACAGTACATGTAAAATTTGATGAGTCTGATCCTTTTATTTTCAAACCTTCCCAACCTACATTCTCAGATGTGTTTTCAAAAACTGATTGTCAACCTTTGATAGAAGAACCTTCTAATAAGGAAAATGTTCAGGAAGATATTCCTGAAATATTTACCCCAGAAGACTTTCTACCCTATGTTGATGAACAGGCTTTTCAAAACCCAAATCAGGTGTTTCGTAAGAATCATCCTAGTGATAGTATCATTGGTGATGTAAATCAACCAGTAAGGACTAGAAGTTCCTTAAGAAATTAAGTAGAACATATAGCATTTCTTTCCCATTTAGAACCTAAAAGCACTGATGAAGCTTTAGGTGATGATGATTGGATCAAAGCAATGCAAGATGAACAAAATGAATTCGAAAGGAACAAAGTATTGACCTTGGTTGAAAGACCTAAGGAAACTTCTATTATTGGAGTTATATGGGTCTTCAGAAAAAAATGTGATGAAAATGGAGTCATAATTAGAAATAAAGCTAGACTTGTTGCTAAAGGCTATAATCAGCAAGAGGGAATAGACTATAAAGAAACCTATGCTCCAGTAGCTAGACTTGAATCTATCTGTATTCTACTTTCCTTTGCAGCATTATTTAATTTTAAACTTTTTCAAATGGATGTGAAATGTTCTTTTCTTAACGGTTATGTTCAATAGGAAGTTTTTGTTGAACAACCTCCTGGCTTTGAAAATACAAAACATCCTGATTATGTTTTTAGACTTACCAAAGCTCTGTATGGCCTTAAACAAGCCCCACGATCATGGTATGATAGACTCACTGGATTTTTGCTTCAAAATAACTATGTTAAGGGAAATTAAGATCCAACTCTTTTTATAAAGATAGATAAGAAAAATGTTTTGATTGTTCAAATTTATGTTAATGACATCATATTTGGTTCAACTCATCAATCTTTAACCGACCCTTTTTCAAGTCTAATGAAATCTGAGTTTGAAATGAGTATGATGGGTGAGTTAACATTTTTCCTTGGTTTTCAAATTTCTCAAAAACCAGAAGGAACCTACATATATCAACATAATTATATTAAATATATTCATAAAAATTATGGTTATGACAACACTAAGAGTATAAGTACTCCTATTGGTACCTCAAACTCTTTAGATCTTGATGAAGCTGGGAAACCAGTCGATCAAACATCTTTTAGAGGTATGATAGGAAGTCTACTATACATAACAGCTAGTCGACCAGACTTAATGTTTTTAGTATGCTTATGTGCAAGATATCAATACAATCCTAAGGAATTTCACTTAAAGGAAGTAAAAATAATTTTTCGCTACCTTAAGGGAACCATGGATCTAGGATTATTTTATACTTCTAGAAATGATTTTATCCTAAAACGATTTTCTGATGCAGACTTTGGTGGATGTAGAATGGATAGAAAAAGTACATCCGGAACTTGTCATTTCTTAGGAGATTCACTAGTTTCTTGGTCCTACAAGAAGCAACATTCTGTAGCACTCTCCACTGCTGAAGCTGAATATGTAGCAGCTAGAAGTTGTTGTGCTCAAGTGTTGTGGATGCAACACACACTCACAGACTATGGCTTGAGTTTTACTAAAACTCAAATTTTATGTAATAACAGAAGTTCCATTGCCCTTAGTAAGAACCCTGCACATCACTCTCGTGAAAAACACATAGATATTAGGCATCACATTCTTAGGGATCACACACTTAAAGGAGATATTATTCATCAGTTTATCGGAAAGCAAGATCAACATGCTGATAATTTCACAAAATCCTTTCCTTCTGAGAGATTTCAATACATTAAACAGAATTTAGGAATGATAACCGTAAGGTAATCCTTATTAATTAACTTTCTGTTGAAAAAGTATCCTTACAGCAATAAACTCCTTTTCATAGGGGGAGTACATTTGATTGTTAGAGTAACTAAATTCTTCAAAGATAGTTTTTCAAACATTTCGGAACAAAAATTCCGGAATGGGAATTTCCAGAACTAAGATTCTCTAGAATGTATATTTTCATATAGAAAACTTCTGGAATGGAAATTTTCGTATTGAAAACTTCCGGAATGCAAAATTCGTACTGGTATTTTCGTAAGGGGACTTTCTTACCGAATCTTTCAAAATGAGTTTTTCATTTTCAAATTCTGTAATGAAATTTTCGTACTATGTTTTTCGTACTGAGTTTGTTTTACATAGTGAGTTTTGTGAACTATGTCTTTTCATAATAAAGATTTTTCGTAGTCATTTTTATATTACCCATTACGAATAATCCTCCTATGCCAATCCGAAAGGTATGATTTACTTACCCAAGTTTTTGTAGTCATACTTATTTGCTGGTATTTTCTTATACTTTGTTTTCGGATTATAATTTTCTTAAATCTTTGTTTTAATAAAACCTCAAAAAGATCTGATTCAAGTTTTCATGAGAATTGGTTTTCGACCGTCAGATCTGATCTCAGATTGTCACAACCGTTCGATCAACTGTGGAAGATGAACCATTTTTTCGTTTCCTATATAAAGGGGACCCCATAATAGTTTTCCCACCTCGATTTCAAGATCCAACGTCCCGTAACTCTACCTCTCCATTTTAAATCCATTCCGAACTTCATCTTTCTCTGTTCCAAACTTCTCAGAAGTCTTCAGACCCGAATGTCTGTGGAATTAGCTTCTCAAGAAATGTCATCCTTCAAGCCAATTTTACAATGGTTAGTTTACAGAGAAAGGTTGGTTCATCCGGATTTCTTCAACAACTATGATTCTCTTATTTAGAAAAACATAAAGCTGAACGGGTGGGAAAATATTGATGTGTCCAAACCGGGGAATCAAGATGGTGTTTTTTCGGAGTTACTTTTTGAATTCTATGAAACAGTTTCCTTCTTTAAGGAAGATAATAGGGAGAAATTTTCTTTTAAGTCTTATGGAAAGAATTATAAGATTTCTTATACCAAGGAAGCAAGCTTGGTAGGGCTGAACTATGAAGGAGAAGCCGAGTTCATATCTCACGTTTTTTCAGATTCTAAAGGATGATTCAATAAGTAAAAAGCTTTGAAAACTCTCGGACTGTCAGACGACAAGGATCCGAAGATTTCTAGCTTGCCTTCAAATTTCTGGATTCTAGAGTTTTGGGTACAAGGTCTTATCGTATCGAGGAAAGGTGATAAAGGTAGTCTGAACAAGAGTAAAATCTATATCTTATATTTTCTGATAAATCTAAGGAAGTTTAACTTCATGAGGCACATTCTTATAACTATTGATAATGTTAAGAAAGGAAATCTCAGAGCCCAAATCGTAATGTACCCAGTAATTTTATCAAAGTTAGTAGTTCGGTTCCTTGAGTCTTTCAAGAAAGCTTGCAAGACTAAGACAAGGGTTTGCATAATTTTGTTGGTGAGTGATGATACTCTTAAGAGGATGGATGTGGCTTTCAACAAGGAGACTGGTGAGTTCTTCGATTTTCCAAATCAAGAATAAGCAATTCCGAAGGCTGCTGAACCAGAATCATCTAAGCCAGTAAGGAAAAGAAAGTTGAAAGAAGTTGCAGCTGAAGTAGAGGATCCTAAATCTAAGGAAGTTCAAACCGCACCTCCAAAACCGAAGAAGAAGAATGCCTATCCTGATGAGGTAGTTGCAAAGTGGAGAGTAGATAAAGAGAAAATGAAAGAAGGGGATCCTCAGTTCGGATTGGATCCTGAGGAAGCTAAGGCTTTGAAGGATAGGACAGAAGATGAATTGTTAAAACTAGAAAAAGAAAAGAAGCTCAAGAAGAAGATGTCAGATGCTGAGGGAGTCCAAGCTTTGTTAAAATTTAATGAGATGGTTTCCAGAAACATTCCAGTTCCGAGATCTTTCTCCTTGGATTCTCTACCCGAGACTCTAGGAAGAAACATTGATTTTCCAGAAGAGATTAGAGCTGAGCATGTTGAGCAACTCGAGCAGATTCAGCAAGTGGAAGAGGAGGAAGCAGTTGCTGAAGGAAGTGGTGAAACTGGAGATCTGTTGAAAGAAGTAGATGATTATAAGGGGTCACCTTCGGAACATCTGTCACTCCGAACTTCAGAGGCTGAATCCACTAAGTTAGTAACTCCAGAGAAGGATAAGAATGGGGAAGATGTTGTTCAAAAAGTTGTTGATGATGTTATTCAAGTATCTACTAGCGAGCAAAAAACTCCAGATCAAGAATCCATTCCAAAAAAGGACAAGGGAAAGCAACGCCTTGTTGATACTCCGAAATCAGTGGCAAGTAAGAAAAGAGAATTTGGTGATTCGTCTAAAAGGAAGTTGGAGCTTATTGAGGAAGAAAATTCTCCAAGAAATGTTTCGGATTTGGAGTCATCCTCGTCGGGACATAACTTTGTTGTTCAATCCTTGAGGAAGTTAGTGGGTTCCATTCAGACCATCTCGACTATATATTCAAGATGCCAAATGCTCCAACATGCTCTGAATCAGAAATCAGATTCTGTATCCATGGTTATGGATAAGTGTGTCGAGATAGAAGCTGAATTCAAATCTTTTCTTGTTGGATATGAAGCCCACAAAAGATCTTGCAAGAGGATGACTAGCTGGTCGAGGAAAACTGTAGAAGAGATGAGGATATTTGTTGAATTTCAAGACAATGTTAAAGATGCTTTTGAAACTAGGGACGGGAAGATAAATGAGCTGACTTCTTCCTTTGAAGAGAAGCTGACAGATGAAAAGAACTTTTGGATTCAAGAAGTCAGAGATCTAAATGGGAAACTGAATTCCGTTTCTCAAAACGGGAAGTTTTAAAGGGATCATTGGATTGAGTTTGAAGAGAAATTAAAGGCTCAGGAAGAAAAGTTGAAGGCTCGGGAAGAAAAGCTTAAATCCCAGGAAGAAAATATTGAATCTCAATCTGCAAGAATAGTGGTCTTAGAGAAGCAAGATGAAGAATATCATAAAGACCTAAAGAAGATCAAGACTATTCTTAAGGGGCTCATTTCGAAGGAAAAAGATCTGAAATAGTTAAATCTGATCTTTTTGTGGTATCTTTCATTCCTTAAAAATAATGAAATTCTTGGTTGCTCGTCTTTTGTTATTATTACTAATTTTTTAGGTACTTCGTTATTTTTTTTCCATTCCCTCGAATTCTTTTTGAAAATCATAAAGGGGGAGAAGGAAGAGATCCTTAAGGAAAAAGAACTCTAATAAGAGCTTATCTAAGGGGGAGTTTTTCATTAAAGAATACTTTCTTATTCGTAATAAAATGTCACTCCAGAAATCTAGAATACGATCCTTAGAATTTCAAAAGCCTAAGGGGGAGTTAGTCGTATTCATCAATATCCTTAAAGAAAAGGGAGATAAGACTTAATGTTTTTCTTTCTTCTTAGAATTTACTTTTCGTAAGGATGTTTATGCTTTACAAAAAGGGGGAGATTGTTGAGTCAATAAGGTTTTCCTTATTTATTTTCCATTCCTTCTTGTTTTGAAAATCACAAACACCTTACCTATAAGAAAATAACTTTTATACGGAAAGTTTCTTTTGTAAGAAAAATCGCTTTTGTAAGAAAAATTATCCTTATCACATTTTCACCCATATATTTCTTAAGTACACGATTCAGATTCATTTCTAGATTTTCAGAAGTGTTTAAAACTTTGACTTAAAAGCATTCTGTATTAGGCTCCAAATACTGGATATGAACTTTAATAAAGATCAACTCTGAATTCTGGATGAGAACTGTAATGAAGCTCAACTCCGAATTCTGGATACGAACTTTAATAAAGATCAACTCCGAATGCTGGATACGAACTCTCATGAAGTTCAACATCAAATTCTAATGACAAATTTTCCATTACGATTTCTGATTACGAATTCTGATGACGAATTCTCCTTCCGAATTCTCATTCCAAATTCACCTATTAAACAGAATCTGGTCATCTTTGTTTTATACACTCTGAATTTATTTAGACTCTGAAAATTATTTTTTGTTAGACTCCAAACTTTCTTTTTGATTACACTTCTATAATTTGTCTACTCTTTGACTTTTTGTTTACACTCTGAACCTTCACTCCGATCTTTTTAGTTAGACTTAAAACAATGTCGTACATTATGTAACACTTGTTTTGTTATAAAACTATGTCGTCTATTCTGTTATAAAACTAACCGTTGGCTATGTGACACGTGTATAGGTCCCTCCGATTTTTAAGAAAAATATGACCTTTTGGAAGGTGGTCGACCTTACCTATAAATAGTAGCTCATTTTAAAGAGCTCGAGACAATGAAGTTGATCAATCTAGATACCACACGTTGCTAAGGTGATTTCTAGAGAGAGAAATCTTTTCATGCCTTGTGTGTACTGAACTGCTCATTCATTTTTTTCTTTGTGCGACTCTGAATGTTGGTGATTACATTCTAGGACTTCCAGGGATAGGAAGACATAGGTTTCCAACACCTTTAAGTTGAGGTCTTCCTTGTTGAGGAAAATAGAGGTTTTCAACTACCTTGAAGTTAAAGGCTTTCGGGGATAGCAAGACAGAGACTCCAATCATCGTATCAAGGGCTTACCCTGGTGTGGGTAAGACAGACTTTCTTGAATGTATAAATCAAGGGACCTTTATCCAAGGTTGTTGGATACCCTTCTCTTTGGGTTAAAAGACTTATATCATGTTACTTTTAGTTTTACTACTTGTTTATTTCCGTTGCATTTCATATTATAAGGAAAGTATAACTTTCTTATACTTCCTTACTTGTACTCTGTTTCATTTAGATTATATATGCTTTAAGGTAGAATCTCATATTGTATTCTTTTGTTAAATTTCAATTTCCGGAACCATATTTCTGGAACCTACATTCGGAATGTCATTCCATGTTTTCATTTGATGTTAGAGGTGGTGTGAATTTTCTTACGTTTAACTTCGTTAAACTTAGCCCTTTCCTTTTCTTAAGGAAACCATTGTTATTCATAACTAACTTTAAAGGTTCCAAAGGAATTTTTAAAGTATAAAATTCACCCCCCCTATTGTATATTGAGCATCTACATTATTATTTCGATCCTACAGTCTCGGAATGGACCCCACAGGGATAGGTCATGACAGAGTGGTATCAGAGGCTGTTGGTTCTACATTAGGACCCAGAGTCTATGAGATTGGTTTGGGGAAACAGTTTTAAGTGTTTCGAGTTCGTCTTTCAGGCTAAGGACTCTAGTTTTGGTGCAGCGGCTAACATATCTATACAAATGACTTCTGATAACCTTTTTTCGACTCGGTACTTGAAAACACTAGTTGCGGGGAAGAAAAATAATGGTACATGCATAATATAGGAATGGGATGTGTTTTCCATGTCCTTTTTGTTAGCTATCCAGATATACTCATTGACCATGGTATATCTTGTTTCATTACAGGATGCCTCCGCGATACATACCTGATAGGATTCAGTAGCACGATCACGAGGATGACCCCCTCAGTGAAGAGGCTTAAATACAAGGACTAGTTCCCTAGGCGTTTCCACTAGGTGGTGCAGCTGCTATACCACCACCATTGGAGTAGCCCGTGGTACCGGCATTACCGATCGATGAGGGGCGCAGGCTGAGCGCACTCCATGGGTTCCAGAGACAGAGACCCCTTAGGTTTCAAGGTGATCCCGACCCTAAAGAGGATGAGGATTGGCTTCATGTGGCGATCAGAGTTTTCCGTCAAGTGAGGAAACCATAAGACATGATGGTGGTCCTAGTATCGAGCCTTCTTCAGGGTTCGGCAGGACGATGGTGGAGTCTGACCACACAAACTCACAACGAGGAGAATCGTTCATGGACGATGTTCGAGCATATATTTAGAGAGGATTTATCTCCAATTACGCTAATAGAAGTGATCATCCAGGAGTTTCTTCAGCTACAGCAGGGTTGTTTGCCCGTAGATGACTACTTATTGAGGTTCACCAACCTCGCTCGGTACTTGATGGATATGATCAGGGATTAGTAATTCAGGACTTGGACCTTCAAGTGAGGTCTACAATGAGACATTCGATATAGTGTCGTGCCTCTATGCACTTCGACTTATGTTGGAGTGCTCGAGTGGTCCTTGGTGATCTAGAGCTTCTAGGAGAAGTAGAGACAGCCGATGATAGTAAGCAGTAGGAAGACTAGTGCGGAGACCTCGACAGTAGGGAGCCGATGTCAAGAACGGGGATCTGGATGTGGGAAATGTTATAGGAGGACGCTGGAGAGAGTATAAAAAGTCGATGGCTCTCAGGATGGATCCATTCAGCCTAGGTAAAGGCGATGCTATGCGTGAAATAGTAGGAAACATCTCACTAGTGATTGTCCAACCCGTCAAGCTGCTGACAGGGGAGCGGTGGATGGACCACCAAGGAAGAGGCAGAGAGTGGAGCAGACAGACCCGCCAAGTGGAGAACATGGAAGAGGAGCTGGAAGAGCAGCGGGTGGTTCATATGCTTTGACTTACATCCCCCACCACCACCCCAGGAGGTCCACACCAGGCTGAGGGAGCTGGGGGACCGGGATGGGGACAACAACATGTAGTCGAGGCGTACGACCCGGGGACTATAGTGATGACTCGAGGTATGATCTGGGCCTTATCTACCTTATCTGCCATACTTATAGACAGAGGTGATAGTCATTCCTTCCTCACCTCATGTCTTTTGATAAACTTTGAGATTCTAGTCGAGCTATTGACTCGATCCATACACTTGGAGACACCAAAGGGAGGAGACTCGATGATCACGCACCTTTGAAGATAGTGTGATCTTACCTTTTGAGGTGAGAGTTTCGGTTAGAACCTCTTGGTGGTAGCATCGAGGTCATATGAAGTCATTCTGGGTATGGATTGGCTATCTTCGGTCGATGCCCAGATTCACTATTTTAGGCATAGAGTGCAGTGTGTTCGGACTGATGGGATGAAGTTTTCCTTTGTCGTAGAAAGGGAAACCCAGAAAACACAGAATGGGATCATGCATAGGAGGGTAAAAACAATCACTCATGAGTTTTCTAGCCTTACCTTAGAAGAAGTGGATGTTGTGGGTTTCCAATTCTCAGCAGTAGTGGACTAGTATTAGGACATATTTCCCAAATATGTTCTAGGATTACCTCCCCAATGAGAAATCAACTTCTGCATCGACCTACACCCCGGGACGACACCGATTTCCTCACCAGCATATCGGATGGATCTCATAGATCTTCATGAGCTGAGGTTGCAGTTGGAGGATTTTATAATCAAGGGTTTTGTAAGACCCATTATTTCACCCTGGGCAGCCCCAGTCTTGTTTTCCATGAAGGAAAATAGGAGTATGAGGTTGTGCGTGGATTACCGGTTCCTGAACCAGGTGAAGGGGGAAAATAAGTACCCACTGCCAAGAATCGACAACCTGTTCGGTCAGCTAATTGGGGCACAATGGTTCTCAAAGGTTGACCATCGATCAGGTTTTCACCAGTTATGAGTACGGTATAAGGATATACAGAAGACAGATTTCAGATACTGCTACGGTCATAATGAGTATGTGGTGATGCCTTTCGGCATGTCGAATTCCCTTGTAGTGTTCATGGGACTGATGAACTGGATCTTCCAGTTTTACATGGACCAGTTCTTAGTGGTCTTCATCGACGACATCCTTGTGTACTCTGCGTTAGAGGAGGAGCATGTGAGACACATGTGGATGGTTCTAGACAAACTTCTAGAGCACCAGATTTATGGGAATCTCTAAAACTGTAAGATCTGGATTCTAAAGATCCACACTCTAGGTCATTTCTTCTCAGCAGATGGAGTAGTTTTAGTCCCAGCCATGGTGGAGGCTTTTTAACATGAGATCCACCTCGGAGCATGAAAGTGGTGCAGATATTCTGTGGGATGGCAGGATATTACTGAAAATTCATTCATAATTTCTCCCAGATATCAGCACTGATGACAGTGTTAAATAGGACGGGGCAACCCATAGTGTGGGCGGAGAAGTTCCAGCAAGCTTTCGAGTAGTTGAGACAGAGTTCGAAAAGCGCCCTGGTTTTTAGAATGCCGTAAGAGGGTGTCGATTAAGTGGTTTTTTACGACGCATAAGGGACCAGGCTTGGATGTGTCCTGATGCAGAGGCATAAAATGAAATATTATTATTTTCACCACCTTAGGCCACATGAGAAACACAATGTGACACATGATCTCGAGATGGAAGCGATATTCATCGCATTGAAGATGTTGTGACACTACCTTATGGGTGAGAAGTTTATCGTCTACTATGACCACAAGAGCCACATGTAAATATTTACATAGAAAGATCATAATATAATACATTGGTTTTGGATATAGTTCCTCCAGGACTATGTTTTTTATATCATTTATACTCCTAGGAAGGGGGAAAAGGTGGTGGATTCTCTTAGAAGAAGGTCGAGCTTACAACTGTTGATTGAGGTAACAGAGTAGTTAGCCACATTGCAGTTTTACTTCGTAGATAGAGATGATGCGTCGTACCTACCATTGATGGTTTTATCCCCTCCACTCTTGGAGCAAGTTAGGGAGGCCTAGCTTGGGTATGTCAACTATGAGGCTTTACATTCTCAGCTATCCATAGGACAAGATCCTGATGGATATTCACAATGTGGGGAGCAGGTACTTCTTTTTAGAGAAACACTATTGTACCAGTGGCGTTGCGGGAAGAGGTCCTGAGGGAGTTTCATACATCCCCCTTGGCAGTACATCCTGTAGTGGCAAAGATGTACCAAGATCTCTGAAAACAGTTCTAGTGGTTAGGCATGAAGAAGGTAGTAGCAGAGTTCGTTTCTCGATGCCTTACATGCCAGCAGGTGAAGGCTCAGTACCAAGTTCCAGAAGGATTAGCTCACCCCCTAGAAGTTCTAGAGTGGAAGTGGGATGGAATATCGATGGACATGGTGATGAGCATACCACAGACATCCAAGGGTCATGATTCCATCTGGATGATCATTGACCGACTCACCAATTCAGCACACTTCATAGCAATCAGGGAGCAGAGATCCGTAGAGAGCTTGGGAGGCCTGTACGTGCAGGAGATAGTTTGAAAACATGGAATCCCCTCGACAATAATCTCGGACCGAGACACCCATTTCACATCCTTGTTGGGGAAGGGATTGAAGGAGGATTTCGGGACTCTGCTACACTTGAGCACAACATTTCATCCCGAGACAGATGGTCATACGAAGGGGACCATTCAAGTTCGAGAGGATATGTTGCGAGCCTATGTGTAGGACATTGGTCACATTTGGGAATACCACCTACCACTTGTGGAGTTTGCATATAACAATATCTACCATTCCACCATTGGTATGACACTGTTTGAGGCCTTGTATGGGAGACCCTGCCTGTCATTGCTTTGATGGACCAACCACAGAGAGTTAGCACTCTTTGGTCTAGAGTTGGTGCAATCTACCACTGAGAAGGTGAAGATCATCCGGGATTGGATGAAGACTACACATAGTTGGCAGAAGTCTTATGCTGATAGATGACAGAGACCTCTGGATTTTGAACAGGGAGACCACGTCTTTCTTCGGGTCTCACCTCGATGAGGGTTATAGTGATTTGGCTGGGGCGGCAAGCTATCTCCAAATTTCATCGGACCTTTCTAGATACTGTGCAGAGTCGGCGAGGTGGTGTACTGCCTCACTCTAACACCACAGTTGAATCATGTACATGATGTCTTCCATGTGTCGCAGCCTAGGAGGTACGTGCCATCACACGTCATTGACTGTGGCGAGCTGGGAAATTAAGATGGAGCGACCTTTGTGGAGTACCCAGTGGAGATAGAGGATCGAAAGTAAAGTATGCTTAATGGGTGATCGATTCCCTATGTGTGAATATGGTGGAAGCACGGGAATATTCAGGATAGCATGTGGGATCAAGTCCCTGATCCGTGCCTAGTACCCACATATTTTTAATAGCCATTGTTTTTCCTTTTTGGGGACGTAAAGCCCCATGGTTGGGAGAATGTAATGTCTCATATTTTCCATGTATTATTTTTAAATATTATATTGAATTATTTTGAGATTGGAGGTTTTGACGGCGTGCGATTTTGAGGCTCGGAGTTCCCGTAATAAATGTTTGAAATAAATTTAAATTTTAAATAGATCGCTTGAGCGGTTTTCCAGTAAAAGTGGTATATCATTTAAATGGGTGCTTGGATCAGAAATCTGAGGACACCATTGCATTTAGTGCAGAGACATTACCTTAGGCGGGGCCGAATGTCAATCGGTGTAGGTCGGCTGCAAATGTTTGTATTGTTTGTTTTAAATGGAATAACTTTAGAAGAAATAAAATAAATTAATAATTTATTTTGTTATTTTAAAATTATTTGTTTTTGCACAACGACCTAATCCTCCCTTATAAATTAATTCTTCTGGAATGTTCACATGCTTGGTCACTTAACACTGTGAATTGAGAAAAGGGGAAAGATCCTCTTGGAGCCTTGGAGGAGGAGGACTCGTAGACAGACGATGACGATGTGATAAATCAACGCATCTCAGATTTGATGAATCCTGCAAATGAACACGACATAATGATTGATACATTCTTGAGGTCAGGGTTGTTACTTTGATTATCCATTTCCTTTTTTTTAATATAAATGAAGAATGCAGATCAACCACGAACATGTTGATCCACGGATTCATACGTTCTTGCGGGATGTATTTCATGGGATGACTATGAGGAATTGATCCATGTTGAACTATTTTTGTTCGATTCTGATACATTTTATCCTACTAACAAGATCATATCAATGCTATGAAGAACAATGGCGGAGGGTTGTTCCTCGATTTGTTCATAAGATTTCTTCCCCTTTATTTTTTCTGTGCATTCTACCCATTCTTCGCAAGGTGAGGAACAACCGATCGTTGTGCATCCGTTTTGGGACGCAATGATCCCAATTTGAAGATCGGCCACCTCAACTACCTTACATAAGAGCAATGAAGATTGAGGATGATGAATTGGACCAGATCGGGAAGGGTCGTTCTATGAGCATTCTTCACGCGGGTGGATCTTTACATGTTTTTTGGGCCGATCAGAGGTACAAAAAGAATATAATCAGCTTCGTGGTGTCAGGGAAACCAAAACATGGGAGTTTCATGGTAATCAGACAACCGTATTGGCGAACGGTCCATCCGAGAAGGCACAACGGTAGAGGTTCACGTTTTAGGAATTTTCCAGAATACACGACGTGTATCTCCGAAGAACAGGCTGTGTGGACTAGAACAATGGCGGCTAGGGTTTTGGGCATCAAACGGGTATCACACGGCATGTGACCCTGGTCCCACGGTGTGTTGGACCTTCCCCAAAGTGTAGAATGTATTTTGGGAAGCATACGGACACAAGATGAACTACACGGCTTCTGAACACAGCGTGTAGATCCTACGCGGCATTAAAGAGGCAACTACGCGGGACTCAGTGTGTATCCAGGGTATACATGGACACAAGATGGGGTACACAATCGTGTATTCCACCACATAGACAGGAAAGGCTAGTAACGCTGGTCACCCCTTGTGCCGATTACATGGGTTGGCGTACATGTGTTGAAGCCGCGTACGGGCACACGACCGCGTACATGGAGCTGACCCCAGATGACTAGGATATGGCGTGTAATCCATACCACACGTCATGTATGGGCTTTTCCTACACCACCATCTTTACAACATGGTGTGTTGTACACGGGCAGTACCCAGGGTCATAAGACACGGCGTGTGACTTTTTCTATATGTCGTGTAATTTTGGAAGATATCTTGTTTTTCTTGTCCACCGAATCTTTGCCATGTTTTGTTTGGGTTAGTTCCCGTTCTACTCGTTCCCCTGAAGGTCATGCCTCATTTCCCTCTACAAGAGTATGATCCCTTCAGCAGGACATTCTATGATAGATTCAGGTATCCATCTAAGAGACCCATATCGAGATCTGCAATCCATTCATGACCCTTGGTTGAGTCAGGAATCGTGGTGACCAACTCCAGTAGGCGTTGATCCTCTACCTATCAGGTGAATTCCAGATGAGTTGTGGTATCCATCATGGAACTAGTAGTGATCCTCATCTGTGTATCATGATTTTTCCCCACTCATGGGTGTGTCTCCAGTAAAGAGTGTATATATCTATCGTGATCTTTTCAACCTAGGAGTGGGTCTCCCATAATCATTGTGGATATCTCTTGTGGCTTTTCCCGATGAACAGCGCCTCTCAGACAGACGTCATCAGAGCTATCAGACTGGTGGAGTGAGTTCTCCCAGAACGAGTGCTTTGTGGAATCATCGAACCGAATACCTAAAGGGGGTATGCGGTTGTGCGACTTGTCTCTAGACCGCGGGTCTCAGTTTTGAGTATATCTGGTTCGTGTTTATCTTGATATATGTTCTGTAGAAAAATATTGTTCATAGCTGATTGTAAATTTACATCATGTACTACTTTCTGGTTTCAGGTTCCTCTACTTAGTATTTTCATACTCACCCCTACACGGTCTTTGCCTGTACATGTCTTGTCTTGTGTAGAAGAGCAACCTTTTGACAGAGTCCAGGGCGGACGAGGACATGACAGAGCTTTATGAGTTCCCTACAGGCCGAGATGTTCCTACAACTATGAGAAGCAGTCCCAGTACCTCCTTGTGTTTACAGGCTGTAATTTTCAGTTTTCAGAAACTTGTTTTTTTGGGCTTGTATTCTGGCCATGTTTACATTTGGTACATTACCTTCTTTCCTACACTATTGGTTGGGTTTAGTTGTATTCATGCATTTTTTTCCTTAGTGTTTTTACATTTCATCGTTTGTGGACTTGGAGATGTGTGAGTGTGTACATGTACTTAGGGAATGTCTCCCATGTTAGTAATAGTCCTACTCAGGGCTAGTCACCAGCCCCTATCCAATTGGAGGCGGGATTGGGGAGTTGTGGCGCGGGCCCCACTAGGACGGGTCGTGATAAGGCCCTACCCATTTATGTAATATTTTAATGGAGTGATTCCTCGGCTGTATGTTTCAGATGTCCGACATTATGGATTCCATTGTTATGAAATAATTTTTAAAAGTTCATGTGATTATTTTTTTATTTATGATATCCATGGATATTTTCATGATCATGTGATTATTTATATTCAATTTTTTATTATCATTTATTTCCACTATATAGTTTACTACTTATTAAATTTTGTTGAATGAATACCCTTATTGAGTATCCAAAACCACCCCTTTATTATGTTTCACATACCAAATATGCAAGGATATTTGTTATGGTTGATACGTAGTGACATTATATAGTTAATAATGGTGTTCTCAAAGATAATACTATATTATATTTAAAATTTTCAAATATAATGTGAAATTGAAGTATGTATCTAGTTTTCTAACACTATAAAAATATTTGATTCTTTAGGATGTGATCAATTGAATCCGGTAACCAGAAAATAATGTAACCACTCAGTCTAGGCTACTAAGGTATGGGTATTAAAATAAACCATCTAACAAAACTATGTGATATTCCCAATACTTTAAAATTTTGGGATTCACCATTTTTGTAATATTATTTTAAAACCCCAAAGAGGGATTTTCCTTCCGCAATTAGTTTTAATAGTCCCTTAAGTCCCTCACCGTGTCCTCCAGTCAACTCCCTTTGTATTTTGTGTGATCTCACCATCAATTCATGGTGGATTCATTCTTTGTTAATAATTCTTCTCCATCTCCTAAATATTCCTCTGATTTCTCCTTCCTTCTTTGGAATGATATATTTTGTGTCCAACCTTAGTTTGATGGTTGGACTATGTTATTTGTTTTATTGATTTAAGGATGCGTGGATGGTCTCTTGGACCTAATTCTCTATGATTCCTAAGGTTTCATCACATTCAAAATGTGATAATGTAGGTTTCTCTAACCTTTTATTTTACAAAACATAACTTCTGATGCTTGAACCTTTCTAAATCCATTATAATTATGTTTCTCATGATACTTAATGTAGATATTGAATTATAAAATCTTTTATAAGGTTAGTTTGAATTGGAAAAAGGGGATTTCTATGGACATATAATTGTTTTCCAATATTTTTTCAATGGACATGTATTCTAATTGTTTTTCAAAAATACCAAGTGGGTCTACATGTGAATTTTTGATATTTTAAATATTGTTTATCATATGTTGGGATTTTCTGATGTAGGGATACTAGTTGAATTTTCCTCTAGATAGGCTTCATCCCCTTTATGAGTTTCAGGCATTAATATAATGAACTCTATTTTTTCAAAATTATTCATTTTCATTTCATTAACTAGACTCTATAAATTCATATGGATATTCATATATATATATATATATATGTGCGATATGAGTATATTTTTATGTGAATGAGGTACACATATAGATGTGTACATGTAAATAAACCAAAATTCTGTATAATTATTTCTTTTATAGACAATATATTATAAAATTTGTTCATAGTCCATAAATATTTTCCCAAATAAGGGTTTATAGTGGTGTTTCTCTAACCATGCTTCAAAATCACAGTTGGCACCTTGAATATATAGTTTCATGAATTTATTTGATTTGAAAATTTTATCTAAAAGAGTGATGTTTTCATACAAAAATATAAATAATTTCTATGTTGAAGGCATCATTGTTACTTTAAAATAGTTATATCAAATAAAAACTTCTCCATTGAAGTCAACAATTTTTGGTTGAGTCTCTATATGGTTTGTTTGGGGAGGCGTGTATAGAATCAATATTGGATTATATTGATTTATAATGGATATGTTTTATCTATAGTAGCAACCACACCTCCCATTTACTATGATCATGGGATACTAAGATTCATCTAGAGATTCAGGAGATGATAACAATTTAATTCCAATTAGATAGACTAAATTCCACATGTTATGGAAAGGGCATGGTGGATTGTGCCATCATTGAGGTAAATTGATTTCGGATGGTTGTTAATAGATATATGAACACTCCAATATAACGATAGATGATTCCAAACCATGTATTTCTAGAATATCCTCTTATGGTGTTTATGAAATTAACATCATTAAATACGTTTATTTAAATTATTATTATGTGATGCTTTTGTTTCATGTTCTATCTTTATATATATTTTGTCACAAATTCTTCCTCTTTTATTATAATTTTTCTTTTATAAAAAATACTTCATGAATTTTTTCTTAACCTCCCTTGATTATGTATTTACCTATCTTGTGCTTCAATACATTGGTTTTGTATTCAAAAAATATTTTCAAATATAAATTCGTTTCTTTGATAATGATGAATTTATTTTAAATTGATATTGAGAAACAGTTCTATTTTCTATATATATTATGGAAAATTAAAATTTGAAATGTATTTTGAAACTTGTTTGAAAACCGAACATGGGAAAATGAAAATGTATAGAATATATGGTTCTTACGTATTAGGATATTTATTTTTCTCACACCCTACTAGTGCCACTCAAAATTTATAGAAAGGTTTAGGTTCCAGTCTATGTTCACTCATAGAGTATATTGGTATAGTAGATGGATGGTGACTAATATGTTATTAGAAGATTTTATCTTTTTTATTTATTTTTATATTTCTATTGTTGTAAATTTATGGAATTTTTTATGTCAATTTATTTATGATAAGTTTCATATATTCTCTATAGGATATGTTCTGTCATAATTTTTATATGTATATTTTTTATTTGGTGAAATAAAACATAGTTATTATATCATGCTGCCATAATTCTTGTAATTAGCCCCGGGGGATATAGAATTCCCCTCAGTTTTGTATCATGATAAATTTGGTGTCTGAATTAGGGATGGACAAGGATTATAAATTAAAAAATTATATTAGAGTATAAATCTTTTATTTGGGGAGTGATTTAGACTGGAGAATATAATTTGTGGGACTCAGGATGTTGGTGCAAAAAGATTGTAATGAGATCTCACTCAACCAAACCCTCAACATACCATGTATAGTTGGGTTTCAAGTCATGATGTTTTAATTCAAGAATTTATTTTTTGTACCGTATTCGGTTTAATGGGTTTTTACATTTTTTAGGATGATAATGGCAGCGAAATTGCATCACACAATGGGCATTCATGGAACAAAAAACCATGTGGAGCCTAAGTACACTATTTAATATGACTCCAAATTTTCAGTTCATAATCAGTGAAAGTTATTCTAAACCATGCTTTATGGTAATACATAACATCTAGTCTTCTGTTTAAGAGGATTTTGAATAACCAATGGTATTATGCTAATTTTAATTGGTGTTAGTAGTTTTTTAACATAAAAATATTATAGATTATTAAAAATGATTTATAGTGATTTATTTTTCAATGAAATATTCTTTTATAAAGATATAGAAAATTTTTGTTTTAGTATAATATATGTATAATGAGAAATTATTTTTTCATTTCAAATAGGTTTCATGTGAAAAGTCATATTTGAAATGGAACTTGTGGAATTAAAAATATAAATTTTATCTTTTTTATTGTTACTTTTTATTAGGAATTGATATTTTTATATAAACTACTTTATGGTATGATATTCAATTGATATGGTTATATATTTATTTGTTTTTATGTTTTCATTATATTTAGATTATGCTTCTCAGAAAGGTCCTAACATATTCTAGGAAGTCTCTTAAAATGGATGATTCATCCTAAACTCATAATCAAGTAGTATGGACAAGTTATTAATGGTAAATTTCTATCCTTCAAGGTGATGGAGCTCATATATAAGATACATAGTGTCTGGCTGAAATTTAAAGGATCATTAGATCTCTATGAACTCCATAAGCATTGTGATTGAGAGATTTCATGGGTAAATCTGAGGCATCCAGTTTGTATTAGTGGAATTAAATCATTCTATCATCATTATTGGGTTAGATAAAATAGGAGTTATTTAATAATTTTTTTCAGTTTATTATTCATGATTAATTGAATGTAATGAAACTAGAATATCATGTTGGAATTATTCCAGTTCTACAGATAGTGAAGGTCTATGCTGATTATTTTATAGAGAAGGTTTCATTTTATCGAAAAGTGGTTTAGAGTGATTCATTAATTGATCCCATCATAGATATGGGTCATTATACTCATATTAGCATCCATGTTCATTCATTCAGGTCTATTTCATTTTAAGATTTATCATGTGGGGAATTTTTATAGTCAATTTTCTCTGAAGGGAAGGCCATTATGGGTGATATCCTGTTATCCCTTCGATCATGTGATGATTCCCCATCTAATGAGGGATATATAACAAATGATACTATTCTATTGGAATCTAATCTGTCGTTCTCAACATCTCTTGAGATGGATTGATCTCTCATATACTTATAGTGTCATCATTTTGATAATTCTATGCTATCTTCCATTAATACTCTAAATAAATTCCTTCAGTTCTTTCAGCTTGGATTTATCTAAAATTTTTTGGGTTGGGACCTCATAAGAAGATAAAGAATACTAGTTCTACTCCATAATCTTACTATTGATTCCATTATAATAATTTTAGGGAACCTTTTTTAATTTTTTCAATAATTTTTCTATCACTTCTCATTATTTTTTTATTTAGAAGTAATTTTAATCTTTTAATTGATATTAATATTTATTTAGGTAACATAATATTTTTGGGTGGTTTTTATATGTATGTGTATTATAGAATTATGAATTTTTTCTATATTTGGTATTGAATGGAATTTATTGGGTTAAAACCCTTTTTCTTGTATAGAGTTTTTTTGTTGGATGCCTTGTCCAATTGGAGTACCATGCTATCTAGATTGTAAATGATTTGGATACCCACCATGGATTTCATTATCTTTTGTTCATTACATAGTCAGATATGACTTTTGGAATTAATAATCACATTGGATTCTATAGTTCTATAATTTTTGTGTTTCAGTTTGTATATTTTTTGATATGTTCTCCCTTTCGGATTTTTGTTTTTGATTTTGACTCCATCTATGTACTTAGTGACTTTCGGTGGTCAAAATGATTATATTCATTGGATTATTTTCACACACATTATTTTATTTTCATTATTATTATATTTATTTCATAGTGTTTAATTTCATTATTATTTTTTGGAAAAAATTTATGATTAAATTTTTATTTTTTCTAGATATTGGTATGTTTTTTTCTGTTTTTAGGGATAGTTTATATAGTTTAGAAAAAATTGTTTGACAAAATTTTCTCAAGGTATGTTTCAATTTATATTATTCATGAATATTTTTCCTTATATGGGAAGCACATTTTTGATCTAAAATCATGAGAGTATTAAGAGAATTTATATGGGATTTATGGGTGTCCAAGAGCTAGTGTACGGGTTTTTAAATCATCTGGCTAAATATGGTGAGGAAGGATTTTATTTTCATGTGGGGGTTTGTGGTCGGTGCATGGTTTGGTAAATCATGGGACCAAATAGTTCAACATTACCATATCATTAATATTTTATGATTTTCCTTTTTTCATTAGTATTTTAAAAATCTAAATGGGGTCTTTCTTCCCTCATTGGTTCGATTGTGCCCCTTATATCATTTTTGTGACCCCCATTTACTCCATTTGGAATTTTATTGTTCTCTCCATCGTTTTTTGTTGGATTATTCTTTGGTAATCATTTTTATATACCCCTTCACTGTCCCTCATTTATTATTTTTTTAATTAACATTGTTTTATCTATGACAAATGTTGGGGTAAGGGTTGGAATATATGAATGGTTACACTGATCATAGGGTGTGTGGATTGTCTCTTGTACCATGTTCTCCCTAATTATAAGGGTTTTATTAATTCACACAAAATTAATGATGGTGTCTCCGTCTATTTCATTTCAAGATCATTCCATGTATTTCATAATCCTTTCTAAATCTAATCTAACAATTTTTATTGTATTAATTTAATTATATAATGAATTATTAATGATTTTATGAAGGAATATTTAATTGAAATGTTTTTTATATGAATTTTTAAATTGATGCTTGAATGTGTTTCAATAATATGTAAGCATGGTTTTTAATAAAATTTTCAATTGACCTTGAAAAATTATTTTTGGTATTTTAATTATTATTTATTATTTTTTGGGTTTTATAGAAATTGGGCTCCATGATAAATTTTGTTTTGGATATGCTTTGGCATATATATGGATTTTCTTCTTTTATAAGAGAAATTATTTTCTTCTATCATAATAATTATTTTTTAACACTTTATTTGGAATCATGAAATTATTTGGGATATTCATATATATATATATATATATATTTGATATGTTTATATATATATGTGGAAGGGGTGACCATATAAACGTTTTTATGTATATATATGAACATTCCATAGAATTTCATATTTACTGACTTTTATCTTTTAAAACGGTTTCTTGGTCCCTAAATAATGTTTCCAATTATAGTATTATTGTGGTGTTTCATAGACCTTGCATCAAATTGACATTTTTCCCTTGACAATAAAGTTTTAAGATTTCCATTGATCTGAAATTTTTATAAAAGAAATATATTTTCCTTGAATGTGATTATTAATTTCAATTGTTAAAGCCCAAAATGTAATTTAAAAATGTTTTCTTAAAGGTGCATGCCTCTATGGATTTCTTTTTTTTTATAGAGAGTCATTGCATTGAAAATTTAAGGAGGTGGACTTGAGATAATTATTGGATTATAATGATTTTTCATTGAGTTGTTTTATGCATAATATATATCTCACATCCCTAATACTATTCTTATGGTATCCAAGGGAAAATATACAGGGTCAAGAGATAGTCATTGTAAAGTTCTGATTAAGAAAATAGGATTCCCCATGGTAGGGAAAATCCAAGGTGGGTTATGTCACTAGGGAGGATAATTGATAGAAGTTTGTTAGTTATAGACTTAGGAACACATAGAGAGGCCCATAGATGGTTTTGAATAAGCTCTCCCAGGGTTTCCTCTTGAGTTTTTAGGAAATTGCCATGATTAAATACTTGAATTTTTAATTTTTTTTGGAACAATAGTTACATGTTTTCTATTGATTTATATGGATGTGATTTTTTTCCAGATTTATTAGTTTTTTTGTGACACATTGAAAATTATGTTTAGACATGATCTCTAGTGATTTCACAATTTTCAGGTATTTCTTCCATCCTTTGTTTTAAATTTGAAATTATATTTTGAAAATGAAATTTTATTTACATGTACTGCTAAATGGTCTCTAAAGAGAAACCAAAAAAATATTTTGTTTACTTTATAAAATAATAAAAACAAACATTCTACTTATGTTTTCAAACTAGTTTTTAAGGCATATTTTGTACAATAAAATATATAGAATATATGGTTCTTACCAAATGAGATATTTTATAGCAAATCATTACTTGTACCACTCGAAATCAGTAGACCAGAGCTATTTTGATGGTTTATGAACAAATATTAACTCACTAATGGATCATCCACTTTTTGTTGACAGATTATGACTATGTGGTCATAAAAAGATCATATTGGTTTATTTTATGATTTACTTTTTAGTTGGATTCAATTTTAGGACCTTTTTATACACCTTTATTTATGATCATTTTCATACATACTCCAATGTATCCATGCTCAATACATTTTTCTTTATACCATGTTTATTGAGATAAATCATTCTCATTGATTATATCTTGATACCTTGATACTTTTCATTGTGGCATGGGGATAAGGTATGACCCTTGAGTCAATCGTGGGCTGGTTTGGGTGTCCTGTTCAGCTAGAACATGGGTTGGTTAAAACACTTTTCAACTTTATCAATAGATTATCCATATATTATTGAAATCTTTTAAGAAATTCTATGTGTATCCTTCACCTCACATATAATATAGAAGCTATTATCCTACCTTTTTTACAAAATTGGATCCCTCTATTTCATTTAATATCTATTCCACCACCTTATAATATTTCTACTATTCAACCATGAGACTCATTTTATCTCTTAAGACACCTCATTCATGGTTTACTGTGCAATACAAAGGTTGTCTCTCAAATAACTTGTTTACATTTTAACTAAGAGAATCAATTTTATTTATTTTTCCAACTTCTCTGAACCTATTATATCAATACTAAAATGTTGATTGTAGTATCAAAAATATACTGGGTTTTTATTATGACGATTTAACACCCATTTTTACACCTTACAATGAAATGGAAAATATAGGTTTCAGTCATGCGTACATGTGGGCTACCGCCTCCACATTGCGATATGATTTATTTTTCACCAACATATTTCATGGATGGTAATTATGAAGGATTAAATATATATATATATATATATATATATATATATATTCTAAATTAAATTAAATTAAAATAAGTTATATCATATTATATTGTATTGATTTATATCATATCATATCATATCATATCATATCATATCATATCATATCATATCATATCATATCATATCATATCATATCATATCATATCATATCATATCATATCATATCATATCATATCATATCATATCATATTTTATTTTATTTTATTTTATTTTATTATATTTTATTTTATTTTATTTTATTTATTTTATTTTATTTATTTTATTTTATTATATTAAATTGTATTATATTATAATATATTATATTATTTTATTTTATTTTATTTTATACTATATTATTTTATTTTATTTTATTTTATTTTATATTATATTATATTATATTATATTATATTATATTATATTATATTATATTATATTATATTATATTATATTATATTATGTTATGTTATGTTATATTATATTATATTATATTATGTTACGTTATGTTATATTATATTGTTTTATATTTATGATATAATAATGATTCTATAATGATAAATTATTATTTACCTTTCCTTCATCCCATCCATCAAAATGTGGAAAACGATACTTATGCATACTTATGGACTTTTATCTCCACAAAGTGATGTAATTCATATTTCATCAACGATTTATATTATTGGTTATAAAATTGTATATAATGATTAAAAATTATTATTATGAAATGGATATAATTATTGATATTATGGAATAATGATCAAAGTGAAAGGACAATATCTTATGAATAGAAACATACATGTAAAATGAAAGATTTAACAATAGAAAATAATGATTTCAATAAAGAATTATGAATAAATTTGTGATGAAATGTTAGAAATGAACCATATTTGGTATTATAATATTTAATATGGTACTATTATAGAATTATAATAAATTTAATTTTATTATACATGTGGTTAGAGAACTTACGAATCACCACGAACAAGAGGTACATGTTCTTCGTCTCCCTATTGATTCATTAATACATGTTTTTACAATATAAAACTATTTATGTTTATGAGGTGAATATAATTCCAATTTGATATGTTATACCATGTAAAAATTTTAATTCATGGTATATAATGTTATAATTCAAATTATTACATCCAAGGTGTGTTGATTCAAAATTACCAACCACTAAAGGTTTTACGTTACAATCTAATTTTTACCTGGGTTGTTTATGCTATAATTTTTAATATTAAATTTATAGGATCTTTATCTCAAAAATAAAATATAATTTCATTTAATTTTTTTAATTATAGAGATTACTTTTTTCCATTCATTTTTTAATTTTTATCTTTTCTATTTAAAATATTTTTCATCAATATCTATATTTTATATCAAATGTTTTCAATAATTTAATTAATATTTCCCAATTATTTTATAAATTACTTTTTTCCACATGATTTTTTTTATAAATTATTTTAAAGGGAATAGTCTTGTAATTTTCCAAATGTGTTAATTTTTGACTTTTTCTCGAAAATGAGAACATAATATTTGTTATAACATAATCTACGTGAATGGATTTTTACACCATTCTTATTTATATATTATTTAATGATTTATTTACAATTTACAAGATTATTTTCATATAAAATTTTTTCCATAATATTTTAAAAATATATATATTTTAGAAATGTCATTTCAAAATTAAAACTTTTTTTATACACAGAATGTTGTAGTGATATTTTAAGGAATTTTTATATAAAACAAAATGATTTGATGTTTCTTATGATTTACTATAAATATGATAAAATGATGCGAAATATTATTTATTTCTAATGTTTATTAATTTTATGATGATATATTGATGAAAGACATTTATTTTACATGTATTAATATTGGGTGTAGTGATATAAGTTTTTATGATCTTATGGAATATGTGTGAATGAATTATGGTTATGTGATAGGCGGTTCTATTATATCTCTACAATTAATTGGATAAATATTTTTGTAAGATATAAAATGAAATATTATAGGTTATATATATCCCAAAATAGGGTGCACATGTTGTTAGCACCAGGCCATCAAGGTTACATAAATGGTTATCCCAAAATCAAATAACATACATGGGTGGTTTGGTCAATGATAACTTGTGATAAATAACATGGAAGGTATCCTTGACATAATATTTCTATGATAATGAATATGATAGACATTATACATAACTTTTACAAGGGGATCAGACTCCAATTTTATTCTCTCATGGATTTTGTTATTTGATTCCTTTATGATGAAAGTCTTATGAATTGCTAAGAATTATTTCATGACTCTTGATTATTGATATATGAATTTTTATGTATGATTTTAACATGTTAATCACATCTTATAATAACATTATTCTCCTGACATGTGTTCAAATGATCATTAATTGATATCTACCTTGTATACCCATTATTAAAAAATAATCTCACCCGTTATTATGTTTCAATTTCCCTAGGATATGTAGAATGTTTTTCAGTATGTTAAGTATAAGAAGGGTTATTGTTGTTAGGAATTATGTAGGAGATTATATAGATCTATTCTATAAAAATGTTTTATGTATCCATGTTACAAAATACATTTAAATATTATATCTATAGTTAGGATCATAACAATATTTAATTAATAGTCAACTAACATGAAGTGATATTTTTATATGTAATGTTTGGTTCTCCTCAGTTAATATTGGATAATTTATTATATTTTAAGTATCTAAGAAGATAAATGTTTAGTGAAAACACTTAAGATAATTCTATGTATATTAGAATATATTATGTCATGTTAAAAAAATGGGGTTAGTTTTATACGAAAATAAAACCGCGTTTCGATATAAGAAAGTGGATTTGGTTGTGGAAAATATTCACAAAGGGGTAGTAACATAGAATGGTGTCGATTGAGTATTAACTTAATCATCACTGGTTCATGATGAGTGGTCCTATGACTGCACACCTAGGTAAATATTAATGGGATATATGACTGGGCTAATTCATCTTTTCATCATCATCAATTTTGAAGGATTAATTTATAGGATGTCCATTTATGACTTTGGTTAAACATTATTATTTTTATTGAATATAATGTGTCATTATTTATAAATCTTATGAAATATTTTTTTATGATTGATCAATCCGATTAATGATATCTGATTGTTACACTTATTCATTTTTCTTATGTAATGGACCGAAGATAAAGTAATAATTTTTAAGAGGTTAGAGGTATGTTGAAATAGTGAAGTAACATATTTGATATTAGTTATATGAAATCAAGTATGCCATGAAAAGTCTCAAAGATGTTAATCCATATCATTAATAATTACATATTTAATTATAAGTAAGAACCTCCAATGGTATAATGATTGCATCAGATTTTTATGATTCTTCCTCAATAGAAGTTCACGGGATTTTCTTCCTACAAATATTTTTATTCACTCTCGATTTGAATTTATTGTATTTTGGGAATTGATTGGATTTATTTATATAAATACAATAATAATTTCTACATAAGGGAGGTCATACATGATATTATGGACCAACCAATGATTATATATTGGTGTGAAGATAAATAGAAATGTCTAATAGGAATTATAACCAGTACATGGATCTTGATTCCTATTCATTATAGGTATTTATTTTTTATGATTGGGGTTAAAATCAACATTGAAGTTATTATTAATATATGATAGTTCATTATCCTTTTTTAGTAGTGTTCCCATGTCTTCCTTTGAATTGTGATGTTTTATTTTTAATAGAACCCCTACATGTTGCCACACCAAATTCAAAGACTCAATATAGAATTATCATAAATTAGTTTGCGTGAATTGAATAAGAAACTATAGAATATTGGTTATAAGGGAATCATTCTGCCATGTGTGTCTCCATTAGGTAAAATTATTCTTTTTATTAAGAAAAAAGATTGATCATGGTGATTATAAATTGATTATTTAGATATTATCAAGATTAAATTTTATATTGATATTCTATACTTCATATTGATGATTTATTCAATAACTTAAGAGCAGCTAAATATTAGGGAATGATTATTCTTCAACAAAAATACTATTAATTAAGTGTAAAAAATGAATACATTCCCACAAAAACCTTATTTTTAAGGTATGGACACTATGAATTTAACGTGTTTAGATTTATTATTTCTAAAGCACCAAAATAAAAATGGAATTAATGAATAGATTCTTCAGTGTATATGTTGACCGGTTTTTATTATTGGTTATCGATGATGTTATTTTATATTATAAGAGAAAGTATGTGTATCATGATCACATTTGAATCTAAATGAAATCCTAAAGAAATATAATTTATATGAATGGTTTATAATGTGGGAATTTTGGATATATAAATTTTAATTTTTTGGTCATATAATCACATGAGGGGGTATATAGGTGAATCTATCAATGAAAGAAGTTATTTATCATTTTCCATGTTAAAAAATGGGACTGTGAACCTTAGTTTTATTGGATTGGAGATATCTAATCAATTCTCTATGATGTAATTACAAGGAATACATAATCCACTGACCAATTTATTTATGAATGTAGTAATGTTCCATTGGACTAATGAATTTGAATACAATTTCATTGAACTGTAGAGATGCTTTTCATTGAACCCATTCCCACAAAACCCTATAGTGAAGAAAGGTTTGTGATTTATACTGATTAATCATAGAAGGGGATTACTTGTGTTACTATGCATAATGATATGTATGTATTTTATATCGTACACTAATTGATGGTTCATGAACAAAATTACTTAACTCGTGATTTGGTGATATCACTTATAAACTTTTCATTAAAGAAATGATGAACTTAAATTTGTAGATATTTTTTTGAAATATTACAAATGATAACAGATTATATTATATATTCACCTATAAATATTTTAAAATTATGAAAATAATATTTTTGGAGTTTTTGAATTCTTAGTACATCTCCACATTGACAAAGAAAACAAGGATACTAACATTTTATGTCAAAAGGATCATTATAACTTATCTATGGTGGGTATCACAGAAAAATCCAATATTTAAGGATCATAAAAGGATGGAACATGAAATATTGAAGGAATGGAAGACATATTACCTTTATAATGGGAATGTACAACCATATATATTCATATATTATGATTAACGAGGTGAAAAAAGAGGATACAGTTCCATAAAAGTCTATAAGAAATATTTCTAAGTATAAAAATGATTATGATGGATTGATAATGTTAATGAAACTATTATGAGACTCATTAAAACTAAACATGAGTAAATATCTATTATCAGAAGATCATAACTCATCGTTCTCTATTTACAATTGAAGAATGAATTTGTATAGAGATATGATATAGTATTTATAATGGGACAAAATAAAGAGAGATATTGCAGAGTATGTATATCGATGCTTGACATGTTAATTAGTTATAGATTAGAGATAGAAGTCTAAGTGGATGTTAGAAAAATTACCTTTACCATAATTTAAATCGGAAAACACTACCATTGTATTTATTATTGGGCTATTCAAAATATCAAAAGGCCATAAATCTATATTGGTTGGCGTTGATCATATTGAGATGTCTACAAATTCCATTTCTATAAATGAAGACATTCATATTGATTATGTTTCCATTAAATTCATTATATAAGTTTTATGGTTGAATTTTGTACCAAATTATATAGTATCATATAGATATTATAGTGTCATCTCAACATTATAGTGAGGCCTTTATTAATATGTAGAAAAAAAATTATGTACTATTTATAATCCGAAAATATATTATTGGTATATAAATAACTATAAAACAAATGATGCTTTGTTGAGATAACATTATCTAGATTTTATTGGTTCTTGGGATCAAAATCACCTTCAAGTCATGTTTATGTGTTTTATGTGCTACAATGCTCTGTGTTCCATTGGCCTGATTGCTTTTCGAGAGATGACTTTTGGAAGTATATAGAGAAGGGTTTTGATTTTAGTGCGATTTAAGATTTGTTAGATCACTGGAAATTGAAATGAATTCTACATTTTGTGGGTTTCTTGGTTTTTATTGTGGGAATCGATGATGTGGATATTAGTGACAAGACGATGATGACAATGTGTTGATGACAACATAGCTTTCCTCGATGCAGTTCATTTGGTGGATCTTGTGAATAGTGTCTATTCATTCAGGTTATCATATTTAAAAATGAATTTCATATTTTACTGATATTTGTTTTGGATATTTAATTATGTGTTATTTAGTGATTTTTGGTTCCCAATTCCAACACAAAAAATTGTATTTTGAAAAAAAAATACAAAGTCATTAGATGATAAATAAATGTTTCCTCATAAGTTTTATCTTGAAAATTCTTGGTGAGATTTGAAATTTAAAGCATTTTAGAAGTTATTCTGGTGAATTTCTACATAATTATAGTTATAATTTTTGTGATGAAGGTAAATCCAAGCCCTTGTTATAGTTTTTCATTCAAGATACTTGACCGAGTATGGACAGAAACTTATCACATGGAACATCCACCAAACCTCCCTCATGTTCATGATGTGTTCTATGTAGCTATTTTGAGAATTTAAATAATTGACACGTCATATTTAATAATATAATATAATATTCTTATGGATAATTATAATTATAATATAGATAAATGAGTACAAATCTCGAATCATATATATAATGTTTTACGGAAAGTGATTACAAAATTGGTTAATGTTCATTAAAGGAATCAAAAAAATTGGAGAATCTACATAGGAACCCTAGGATATGATGAATAATATATATATCAATTTTTATATCATAATGATGTAATTTCAAGTAATAAATTCATTTAAAAGTTTTATAATATAAAACCCCAATATTTTATAGGTATTTAATTTGAAATAGACATTATGTATACCATATATTTGTTTACATGAAACACCAAGACTAAATGAACACTGATATAGAAATCGTTTATAACGAAGAACTTAAATTATAATGTATGATTAGTCATAACTCAATTATGATAAATTTATATAAATGAAATAAATAATTTTAAGGTAATGATTAATTTAAAATAAACTTAAAGTAATGTTTTAGTAAATTCATTTTACACATTAAAAATATTATTTTCATTAGTTTTCATTCATTTTGTGCATATGAAATCTATTTCATTGGTATAATTTTTAGAAATTTAATTTGAATTAATTAATAGAATATTTGATATTATCATTTCAATATTATCTTCAGGTGATGTTTTATGATCTTTCAAAAAAATTTAACTTTTCATTGAGTAGTGAAAATATAGTGTTTTGTAAAGAAATCATTTCTTTCCATTAAATCAAGAAATTTAACAGAATAATTATATTTTTAATTTGATATTAATGGTACATATGTCTCATTTAATTATAAAGACTATAAATTATTACATATTAATTATTAAAGTATTTTAATTTTTTAGAAGTTTTTTTTTGACCTAAAAATCGCATTTTTCTAAATGTAGTTTTTCAATCACCGATGTTTTTTTATGAATAAAATATTTTGAAAGATATTGATTCATACTTTTAGTAAAATATATATATTATATAATTAATAAAATATTTTAACATTTATTTTATTATATCTAAAGTAATGGGAATGAAATAAATTATATCTTATTCTTAAAAATCAATTTGTCTAAAAATGTATTTTTGTGAGGGTTTCATGTTTATTAAAAATTATTACCCACCCCATGTAGTTATGGAATTTGGAAAAATTGATCCAATATTTATAATCTCTATAATTTATATAATTTTATTGTTTCAAAATAATTTTTGGTCATAATTAATATTAGAACAATAGAATTTTGTGAACACAGTTATGGTTAAATCATTTTTACCGATGTTGGGGGGGCTAAACCAGGAAATAAGGGTAATAATACCACATAATATTTTTTTATTAATATATTGTGAAGTAATTTAAATTTTAAATTATCATTATTTTTAATTATTTCCCATTTTTTCCATTTTCTCATGGAAGTGACCTTATTTTATTGATAATAGTAATGTAATTATATGTGTGCCTTCCCTTCAATTATAAAATGGAGCCTCTTATACTCCCTTATTCACTGAATTTAAAATTTATAGATCATACAGGACATAATTAATACCCATAATAGACTCCATCCATTAATCCTTGATCCCATATTCATTTTGTAAGAGAAATATATCAAGGGTTAATGTGTATGCCAAAGGATGTCTCTCAATGAAGAGGTATACTTCTTATCCAAACTCTTTGAATTTTATTTCATATTAAGCCTTAGATAAACCTTTTTTATGCATAAAAATTGATCAATCAACTATAATAAATCTATTGAAATTGTATTATGATTTTGGAAAAACCATTTCTCGCCACTTATCCATCAAATTGGACATGAGAGTATCAATCATGTGTAAATGTGAACTACCACCTCCATGTAACAATATGATTTATTGTCAATCACCATTTTTAATTAGCGTTTATTATTATGGATTTAATGAACATATGTAATATATATTATATATTAATTATTATTTAAAGGTGAATTATTATTTACATTTCAATCATTTTATTCATTGAAAAGTAGAATACATCACTCGTGTGTATATACAGAATAATGTCTCCATGAAGTGATGTATTTCATTTTTCATCACTAAATTTTATGAATGGTTATGAAAGTATACATGATTATTAAATATTATATTTATTACATTATTAATATTATAAAAATTCTGGAACCATGATCAATGCCGAAGGACCATAAATTCTGAATCGAAACATACCAAAAAAATAGTGAACACCCATAAATGGTAATGTAACTAAATAATTATAAATAAATAGGTAATAAAATGATATAATTTTGAAGTATATTTAAACATATTTTTTCTATATATAATTACAATAAAATTAAATTTATTATACTTGAGGATATTTTTTTCTGATGGAATCCCAACATAAGGTAAGTGTTCTTCAACTCAATATTGTTTTGTTGAGGCATGATTGATGTTACGAACCTAACCATGTATATGAGGTGTATATAATTATCATTTTACATGTTATATCATGGATAATTATTAATTCATTTTATTTAATGTTACCATTATAATTATTTTATATAATGGGATTGGATTCCAAACATATAATAGTATAAAGGGATTTACGTAACAGTCTCATTTTTTAAAGAGATTTTTTATGGTTAAATGGATGATGATGAAATTACCTGATCTATTTCTAAAAAAACATTTATTTTACTATATGGTGGTAATTTATTGTGTTTACATGATTTTATTTCATTTTACTCTATTTAAGTACTCAATATACACAAATAATGTTTCAAAGTATATTTAATATTATTTATCTCTTAGATCAACAATATTTTTATTCCTTATACACAATTTAGTTAAATTGTTTTGGATAATATTTTTAGAATTTTACAAAGGTTTTATAAAATTATTCTTAGAAATGTTTTAATTTCTTTAAAAATATTTTTAAAAAAATTATTTTAATTTTACAAATGAAGTAATTTTGTCTTTTTAAACAAATTGTTTAAGTGATCAACCTTTTAACATTCACAAATTGAATCAATTTTCTCACCTCAAATGATTCAGTTTTACTAGAATATTCATTTATAATTAACATTATTTTTCAAAGGAAATGTTTTCCTTAATAATATGTATAAATTTAGATTATAAATATGTGATTTTAAAAATAAAAGGTAATTTTACACAAGACATTTTTTAGTGATCTTATAAAGGTATTTTTATCTATAATAACATTGATTTATTATTGTTATGATTTACTATGAATATCATCCATTTTTTCAATATTAATTATTTATCATGATTATTTAAGTTAATGATTATGATATTTTGATGAAACCATTATTATTTTTGTAGGGATAATATTTTTTGTAAAAAAAATTCTTTTAATTATCTTTAGAAACACATATGAATAGATTACTCATATATGACTTGTGGGACGATTATAGAAATCCAATTAATTGAGTAAAGATTATTATTTTCTTAGATCCAAGGGTACATGGGAGGTTATAGGAAAATCAAAAGGCAATGAAAATGTTGTTTGACTATTCCCAACAAAGGTAAATTAGTGGTTATCCCCAGCCCAAAACAGGTAAACATGTGGTTATCCCAATAATAACATATGATGAATGTATTTTTTGGTTTTTTGAAGAATTATTTTTCTAATTACAATAATGACACACATTACCCCACTTTATGATGACTTTATTTATAACAATGTAATGTTATAATAGATCATGAACTTGGTTGCCTTTTTGGTTAATTTCTAATGAACATTCATGAATAATTTAGTGACTCATGACTATGAAAATGAATTGATTGATATGAATTTCTTAATTAAAACTCATGTTATTATACCCTTATTATCATGTTATGCTTATATATGATCTTTGCTTGATATCTCCCATTTCACCCTTATTGAGTGTCAGAGATAACACATTATTATTTTCCATTTTTCCTAGGATATGAGGAATTTTTAGAAATATGAAAAGTATGAAAGGGGTGATAGTTTTGATGAAAATAGTGGGAGATAAAGTATATCTTTTTTTAAACTTTTTTTGTACATATGTTTTCAATAACACTAAACATTTACAGTTCTAGCATGGAACATAAAAATATGTTATAAATATTAATATAATATTATATAATATTTAGATATGTAAATTTGGAGTCACCTAAGATCAAATTACCACATATATTTAAGCAGAGGGGTGTAAGATTTCACTATTTATCAAATCTACATGCCAAACCATAGGTTACAAAGTCTAAAAAATACCCTAGAACATCAGGCGTAGTGGGTAAGAGTTCATCCACGTGGAGGATTCCATGCCATGTCAATAATCTCTATTTGTAATACGACATTGAAACCATTCAAATGAAAGTTCATATATAGGTCTTATCTTAATATTTGAAACCATATAAAATATGATTTAATGAAATTTTAATTAAATAAAAAAAGTGTAAATATGATTCATAAAACGAACCAAAACAAACATATATCATAGAAATATACATTCAATTCTATATCAAATTTTTTGTAATGATAAAGTCATAAACCTTGAGTATAAAAATTTTATGGAACCAATTTTAAAGAAATAGAAATAATGGTTTTTGGAATAATTCCATTTGATAAAACCACTTACCACAAAATACATAGTACCAATTTACCGAAAGGATACCACAATCAGGGGAGAGGGAAAGAAAAAAATAAAAAAGATTACTAAAATCACAAATAATGATTAGTAACCTAAAATAAATTATTTCCCATTACATTAATGAATGACCAATAGGATGAAATAAGAGGGAAAAATAACAAGAAGATATAAGACCAAATCAAAATTATACTCACTGAAAGAGGGTCCAAATATCTACTGGCACTTTGTTCTTCCATTAGTTCATGTTGGTATAGACAAAATTTTTCATATATATCCCCTAGGTTTGAATATGATGAGTTTATGTTGATGGTTAAGGACTATTAAATAATATTGGGTTCTTCAAAAAAAATACACTTACTTTTTCCAACACTATTTACATCACTAGAATGATTGCAGTCACCTATCATATGGTTTGTGGATACCCAACTAATGGATACAGGCTAAAAAACGAATATTTTAGCCACATAAAATTCCATCAGAAAGATGAGAGGCTTTACAAATGAGATGTTTAGTCAGTGGACCACATGTAGCGTCATTCACTATAGGATTTGATCCACACAAACCCCATAATCAAGAAAAACCTCCCTATCCCTCAATCAATACTAGAAAAATTCAAAATTAATATTTTTTATACATGGAAAAGAAGTAATAAATGATAAAACTTATATATGGGAGAAACACTTATATGTGAAAATCATTTCCACTATATTTATTCTTACACTCAAAATGATTTTTTGATAAAGGTTAATCCCTAAAGAGATCATTCCATTGATCCCTCATCCTAAACTCTCACACCCATGTATTAAGATAATAAAGTCCATATAGGTATAATACTTCGACCAATGGAATCAAATCCCCTCATAGAACCTTCACTTTGGAATAAAAAAATTCAAATAGTTTATTAGTCAGAAATATATATTTTCCTTGGTCCAGGCCCTCCCAATTCAGAACATAAAATCGGTCTGGCAATTGAAAAAAAAAATCAGTGAGGAAAACTATAGTGGTAAAACATGTAATATTCCACCTTTCCATATCGTTCTATAATATAAAACTATCCCACATGTATAGGAGATAGAATTAATTCCATTTAGATCCATTGGTGGCACATATATTGTTATACTGTCATGAACACATAGTCATTAATTAATTTCATGAAGCGATGATGACGACGATCCATATAAGATTTTTTGCAGATTTGCGGAATCACGAAATATTGAAAAATAATTTAAATGTTTATAATATTTATGAAAATTGAGCACTATGAAATTAAAAAATCGTCTCCATTATTAGGAAAATGGAAAGTGGTTTTGTTGAGTTATCTATATAAAGCTACAAAATGTTCCATCTTAATGGTTTATTGGTTACTATTATCAAATAAAAAATAACTTAGACCAAAATGGATATCGCAAGTACATCCAATGTCTGTGAAACATTCATGAATAATGTTTTTATAATTTTGAATTTCTTTTTATGACTTCCCATATGTTTTTGGGATGATATGTTGTTTTCGACATGATTTCAGTTCCCATAGAATCATGGAATCCCTTCATAAAATTGAGAGGTAGAACTAGGGTCTCTTCCCAAGAATGTTTCCATTATAATACCATATAAAATTATGATCTCTTGAATAGACAAAAAACACGTGTATTTTAATTTATTGGTGTCCTAAATCATTAATAAATTTTTTAACTTAGTGGAAAAGTCAGTCTTCATCCAAATGGTGTTCTTAGGCTATAGAGTTTGAGGTCACACAATAGTAAAATCCATTGTTATATCATTCCATTTCAATGACGGTATGGGGAGGGGCTGAATAATTCCAGATGGATTTTAGTTGCTAGACTAAATATATTATAAGGTGTGGAATCTATATTCAAATATGTCTGTGTCCTATTTCTTATCGACGACCTGAACATACTCTTCACTTCATAGTACAACATTCAAGTTCCATTGTTGTAAACCCACATAGAATGATGATTATCCTCAACAAAGAGATTCTTCATAGGCAAAGTAATGACATAAAAGTTCCAAATGAAAATAATAAATTATAGTAAGAGAGACCATTAGCTGATGCTATCCAAACTATATAAGACATATCTGACATTCCATAACTAGTTAACACGTATCCTCCCCGTATAGAACCATATCAATGATTGAGGATGTCAACTAAAAAATTTACAGATCATTTCCAAACCCTTTCCCCATGGGTTCCAATGTAATCTTAGAAATGATTCCAATTATGATTCATTCATCCTTAAAATATTTTATATCCTGAGAAGGAAAATACATAATAAGAGTATCTTCATCAAAATCACCATTTCCCAAGATATATGTTATTTCAATGTACAATGAATATTGGTTTTCAACCTACCATTATTATTGGGGATTCAAATATTCTTTTGAAAATATGTACCTATGAAACTTTTGTTTATTGTAAATAATAAACATCAATATAAAAATATTATGTATTCCACTACTAATGGAATTCAATAAATTTGCATGTTTAAAATCATTAGTGTGATATATTCTCTCATGTAGTTAATGATGATGTTATGCATATAACACCACAAGTTATACATTCATAATGAAACATACAAAACCTACCCTCAAGACATTAAAATAAAATACATTACCCTATATGGACCCTAGTATATCTAGGATCAGTTCTGACTTTAAATTATGCTCCCTACATCAAATTATTCTTGGTACTTTGAGTCAAAAAAATTACTTTACCTCTAATTGGGTGATAGTATCAAAGGGTGATGAAATTTTCTAGAAATCCTTTATGAACAACTGATAATAAATTTACAAACATAGGAATCTTGTAATATCAATGAATTTCATTCATTTTCCCTTGAAATGTCAGATATCTTAATTTTAGAAACCACTAAGATAAAATGTTTTGAGATTAATTTTCATGAGAACAAAACATTTCAGGTCTAGAATTGGAATTTTGATATTTTTTATATAGGCGTTGATCACCTACAATTCAAAATAGACATCATGTTATGAAATTTATATTTTTATATCATTGAGTACACAAAAATTTCATCCATGAACACCATGACCAACTTCTTAAGAACATAGTGAAAATCTAATTTATCAATTACATGATAATTTTGGGTGTGATAGTTTGTCCAAATGACAATAAAGTGTACATAAAAAGTCCAACCCAATATTTAACGTTATTTATTTAAATATAGAACCCCATTATTCTATGATAGTTTTATGTATATTGATGATGAAGTTTTTATAAACACACTCCTCTTTCCACTGAATAAAAAATCATTAATATGGAAAGAAAATATTTATTATTTATTTCTAATCAATAGAGTTTTCAATAATCCATTCTTACATGTAGAGTTCTGCCAACCTTCATAGAAAAGGGCACATGAGATTCTTTGGATTATCCAATTATGCATATAAATTAACTTAATCTATAATCATCCAACTTCTATTTTAGCTATTTTAAACTCAACTATGTGAATATTGTAAGATGGCTTAAATATCTTATGAGTTCCATATAGTAATTCCATTAAAAACTCAACCGCTCTCTTAGTATGAATACTATAAATGTAATTGGGAAACATGATTGAAAATTCATTGACTAAAAGATAAATATCATTATTGGAAGAGTCTTACCACAGTTCATCCAAAAAAATACCTCAACATACCAGTAATTTTAATATTAGGTTCCATCATACTGGACCTCATGTCCTAATATCCATGAAATAATTGGATTTCATATATTTATAAATAAAGAAAACCATCCATAAATAACGATCTATTATATATTTTTGAGAAACCAACCAATCCCTTTGGAATATAGCATTGGAAATTTCAAAGTCAAGAATAGAAAAATCACAATTTGACTCAACTAAATAGATAAAAAATATCATTATGGGAATAAAAAATACTACACCATATTATTTCCTAGAGAAATAAATAATTCCTTAATGAATGGATGGAGTTTAATTAGAGGTATTGAATAAACCAAAATAACTGTGGATGTGAAGGAGTGATATGAACCTGTTTAAATTAAATAGTCCCCATGCTCAGTGAAATAATATTTTTATATCTCATAATCATGATTCTTACTTCAAATTCTATTGGAGGCCCTTAAAATTTTTGAAAAACATTGTTCGGAAGGCTTGTATATAAAACCCTGTTGTCTATGAGGCATCTAAAAACACTATAGATCATCTAGGTTCTGACAATCAAGTGATAGAGGTAAGAGAATTAAAATCTAGAATGAAATTATTCATGTGATAACAATTTACATGTGTGTAATTATTAATTAGATATGTGGAAAAAATAAGTTTGTTTTCTTTTTCTAGCCACACTGGTAATAATTCCAAAAAATAACAAATGATGATGGTGCAGAAAAAGGCATCAATGAAGCATGAACACTATTTCCTCTTTGAAAATAACCCTTTTACTCTCACGATTTAATGGGTAACTAAATGTAACTCCAACGGATGGAGGAACTCTTCTACACCGTAAATCTCGAGATAGGTAAATATCTACCATTTATGCCGTGTCCACTAACTCGAAAAAGGTAAAAATATTTTTCATCATGAATTATAATTGAATATTATGTCAAATAGGCATCTAAAACCATAGATCTATCACCTTACCATTAGACAGAGAATTAGGTGAAAACTAGGCTATCTATGTGAAGTAAATGGAATATTACATCACTATATGATTCCTTTTATAAAGGTAGTTTAACTCAATATATTTATCAATATTCATAGATTCAAGGATAAATTTCATAGGGAATATGGAATTGAATCCCACCCCTAAATGTATTTTATGCTTTTTTCTGGAAAAAAAAACTATTTCCACCATTTTTACTTGTGCCTTTGAGCATGATGAAAACACACCATTCATTGATGGAATATGTGGTCACTAGAAATTCACAAATTATTTCAATATTATGTAGCCAATATTTTACCTCCCGAGGATCATTCGCCTTAAGAATGATGATGGTTTCTTGAAGAGAAAATAATTGTCACGATTCCTATCATTATCCCTTTAATGTTTTCCCTCATTAGCTAGAGTAGTGTGGTAGGTTCCACACATTGGTCCAGACCTTGTAATATGTGTAAAACTAATTCAATGAAATTCTAATTATCTATACATTTTCTCTACTTAGGTTATTTATTAGAACCCTCAAAAGGTTTCATTTCATGTTTTCTGAGGGTATAATGATACACATCATTAGAAGAAGGGAACCAAGAACACGAGACCCATGAATCAATTTTAGCTCAAAATATCATGTGTCAATAAGAATTATAAAGTGACATAGAAAATTCATGTTGAGTATTCAATAACATTGAATATGAAATGATACATTTCCAGAACACCTATAGTATAATTTTGAAATGTGAGGCTACTACTAAATCATAATGTGGAATTTAGAAAATTTAAAAAAATTATAGTTTCTCTGATCTTAAAAGTAATCCTAAGATGAATGAAAAAATATTAACAAAAGTTACACTCTTTGATACTAATATTCAAAGAAGCATCTCATATTACAAAACTATATAGATCCTAGTACAATCTTTAGAGGGCTCGAGGGGAATTCCCAATCCCGATGGGTGGGAAATAATATAGAGGAATCAAGAACTATAGTAATGAAAACCATTAATACATAGTTATTATAACATGATTGATTAATATTGATTACAGAACATTAGGACCCGCATTATAATCATATAGGGTAAGTTTATTTTGACTCATTGATATATAGAACCCATTTTTATAAATGATCTACAATATCTCCCAATAGGTTTATTTATAACTACAACCTATTTTACACTTATCATTGTTAAAACCATTATTCATGATATGGGTAAAAGAAACATAAGAAAGAGTGGGAAAATATTATCAGTAATGGAAACATATGAGATATTAATGATTAAATAAGCATAAAAAAGTATAATGTTATAAATGCATAATATTATGATTTTACTACTATACCGAATATGTCATAGATCATAATTTTGAATCCAAACATAGATATAAAAGTTTATAAAATATTAATCATAAAATAAAAAAACAATATTATCTATGAATGAATTAAATTGGAATAAGAAATATTTATTTTTAATATTTATTATCATAATAAATATGTTCCACGGTTATGTCTCACTTACAAGACTATCATTGTTGATTCGGATCACCTTCCATAAAATCATATTCATAGAAAAGGTTCACTCCAAAGACTATCATATTGGATAGAGTCCTTTAATATACTGATTTCACTCCCCATTATAGTCATTATTATCTCATGAGATACCAATCATTAAAAATTAAATTTTTAGTATATATAACATCAGACCCAACCATCACATAATCATAACCATTTAATATATTTTCTAGAATATCATAAAACATTCATCGTATATCATCACTATTGTAAAATAAACAAGATTCAAATACATTTCAATAATTCACCATATTATGAACCGTGGAAAATAAATGATTTTCATAAATATATCACTATAATAATGATAAAATATCAAGATAAATAATAAGGATGGAATATATGGAACATATCCATAGTAAATTATAAGTATCAGCAAGGGATGTTATAATAAATGAAAATGCATATAAAATATTTTTTTGGGAATATTTCATTAGAAAAATACACATTTCCTTTTGAGAACACAAATTTAAAACAATGAAATTTACCAAATATTAAGAGAAGAAAATTCATTCATAATAACCTTGGAATAATAAAAATAAATCTTCAATTCCTTGAGTAGACATGATGTTTGAAAATCGCATAAATGTTATTTATGTAAAAATAAATACACTATATACATTTTCGGTAAAAAACCTAAAGTTCCTTAACTAGAAATTAAAATATTATTCCATATAACCCATTTTAGAAAAATCAAACCATGGGTATAGATGAATTTAAGTTTTCATATATGATTAGTATAAATGTTCTTGAAATCATTTTTATAAAAAATGTAAATGTAAGAAAAATTATTTTACACTAATGAGAAAATAAAAAGTCCATTTTACTTAAAAATATTCTTTCATTATGATTAGTTCATAAAGATAATATTATCAATGGAATTGATGTAATATAATAATTTAAAAAGGGGGAAACACAATTCATGAGATTCTTTAAAGGAAGATCATGAAATATCATCATTAGAAACATAATAGAAAACATTCATGGTAAACATTTAGATTGTAACATAAAACCATTACCTTGAATTTTAATTAATACGAATGAAATATAAAATCATATATAATAATTTAAAAATTTATTATAATTATATTCTATAATCATTTATATTCATAAAATATCATATATTATCTGACTATATCCTTTCAATATCTATTTATTAATAATCCCATACTAAAACAGTTGTTTCCTAATGTTAATAGTTTGGTTTTAAATTAGAATTGTGATTATATAGTATTGGTATGTGTACATTGAAAATGGATCCATCATGTCCCTAATCATAATAATGATATAAATAAAAAATATATTCATTATATTTTTATATTTGGAGTCGACTACAAAAGTGTTAGTTATAAAATTGAATTACACTATTCATGGAGACAATGGGCCCTATTTACGCAAGAAAACTATTTCAATTTTCCATTGATGGAATCGAAGAAATGTATAAATTATATGAAATTATAAAAATAATTATTATCTCATAAATATTCATTAAAAATTTCCTTATTACCAAATAGGTAAATTTAATGAGAAAAATAATCGCAAAACATCATGGAGGCGATCGTCCACATGTATATATGAGTGATTTTATAGCCATTTAGAAGATTGGAAGGTTAGAATGTATATCTGAAAAAATAAGTATCTAATAATAGATATATAATTAATATAATATATAAAATATAATATAATTACAATAACCATATAAAAAATATGGCGATAGATAATGAATTGTATCTCGATGTGGAGGTGGTTATCCAGAAGTATGTACGAGCGACACTATCACGTCCAATTTGATCAAGTAGAGTGTAGAGATTCGTGTCTAAATAATGATAATAACGTTTTATGTATATTTAATTTACATAATTAATTATTTTATTATGAATACCAAAATGTTGTAGATTGTATATGAAGAAATAAATTAAAAGAGGCTATGTAGGTTCATTATCACTTCTTCGGTAGGTCGCCTTTTGATTGTTTATTAAGAAAAATTTGAATAGTATTTTAAGAATACAAGAACATATAATTTTTCTCTATATATGTTTATAAGATAATTTAGTGGGGTTTTTGGGAGATTATTATCTCAACGTGGTGTAAATATATTTTACATGGGTTGTACTTGTAGAAGGGGGGAGAGGACATCCATGGAATTTCCTAGAAGATTAAAATATAATAAACTCATACTCAAGGAATGTTCATAAAAATTTATAGATGATTTAAGTTGGTATATAATTAGGATGAAATATATCAATCCAATTGGATTTCAGATAGTATAATTGGAAAACATACCATTATATCTTTGATTAACTGCTGGAAACTCGTTTTACCCATAATGATGGTCACACATTTAAATATTCATTATGGAAAAAATGTATGGTGTTCTAATTAAAAATATTTATTATGATTATTCAAAATATGGAATCCATTTTATCAAATTCAGTTTTTATAATTTGTAAAATTTAATTTAAAAATATCACCACAAAATGTGATGTCATGCAGTTGCCTATATTACATGTTCTTGCAAGAATACCACATTTTTATACACAAATATAACCCCAAATTAATTATAATGATAATATTTGGGTTATTTATAATGTTATTTAACTAATTTTACTTTTAATATCATTCTAAAAATGGATCTTTGTAAATTCATTAAATGAAGAGCTAATTTCCAATAAAAATCATTATTGTTCTATATTCTTAAAAAATATTCCATTTAAGAAAATTATCAAAAGTTTATTATAATATAATATTTACATGATGATTTAAAAAATATATTTAATTTATTCAAATAAATTTCCAAAAATAAAAAAAAATTATTTCTGTTATTTGTACAAAAAATGTATTTAAAATAATTTGTGGGGGAAATGTATTTTTGAATCATATTGATAAATTACTAAAAATTATAACTTTTTTATCAATATATTTTATTTATCTAAAAACTTCTTACATTATCCTTCAAATTTTTTTAGTAATATCCATTTCATCAATTTAAGGTCTTGGTTGTAACAATATTATATATTATTTTTCATTTAATCCTGGGGTTGTTTTGTATCATAAGATTCTAGAGAAATTAAATTTATCTGAAAAGAAATATATGACAAAACATCAATGGGATATATTCCACCCCCAATGAATTCTACCCTCAAAACTCCATCAATTTAATACAAAAAATGATAATTTTTTTTGTTATATTATATCATTTGGTTTCCATGTATCTTCTTCAAATTTTCTATTCCTCCAATGATTGATAACCTAGAGAGTGATCCTATATTATATAAATTTTTCTATATATTACCAGATTTTTATCATTCTTTATTAATTAGAATGACCATGATCAAGTTGAATAACCTCTTATTTTATTGTATCTGATGGATTAGTTATGTACTTCTTTAAGAAAGATAAATGGAAGACACTATAAATATGAGAGAGGTTCAGTAGAAGAATCATGATATAAGATACTTCCACTAAATGATCTTGAATCTAAAAGGTTTGAATATACATAAGTATATAATTTCACTTCTTTTCGAATCACATAACCAAATAAAATTATGAAATTCACTGGAATACCTCCTCTCCAACATCGTATTCACGATCTCACAAACTATTATTAGTATATCTATTAAATCACCTAGGAGAGTCCATAATGATACCTTAAATGTATATAAAATTACATATGATTTTAATATCTATCATAAGCCCCAATAGATTCCATTATCCAACATCATTAGAAAATAGTGGTGTTCATAAAATTATTTCCACAAAAAGATTCATAAGGACACATCCAAAATTCACAAGTGAAAGCTATAATTGTATAAAACATGGACATAAATGATGTGTTGATCCCAACCACCTTTGAAATATATAGATAAATTGTAACGTCCCAGTTCCGGAAGCCACCCAGAGTCTCCCCGTACCCAGTTGGTCACAAGGCCTCAAGCACATTTCCCCGAACACCATAGGTTGTCGACTAGTAGCGAGGGCCTTGGGTGTGATAGTGGAGAAAAAATACCCTGATTGGTAGAGTACACAACATAAGAATACAAAGAAATAGAGGCAGCCGTAATAATCAATACAAAAGTAAACAGCTGAAGGTAGAAGTAATAAACAACTATAGCACATATATATAAAATGAAGCACTATATATATGTCTAGTAAAACAGCCAAACAAGTCACAATGCTCGAACACAACATTACTAAACCAAAGTACAAAATAAACATATAAATAGATCCTCAGCAACGCTAACCTAACCTTTGTCCCATTCTCCCCAACTCTACAGCATGATATGTACCTAAACTAGAAGGGCGCTTGCCCTTATCTATACCTACAACAATATAATTTGTTTGGGCCCAAAAGCATGACCCAAACAGGGTGTGAGACTAAATCCCAGTAGGCAACCACCTGATGATCTGTGCCTAACAGTTCATGAATATATGGATGGTAAAAGTAAAGAAAGTAGTAAACATGAAAGTACTCAGCAGTAAATAGTCCAATGTTCAATATTAATCAGCAACTAAGAACAAACAGTTAACCCTATGGGAAGTACTCACAGCCATCCCCTATGGTTCTAACTAACAAATACAGGCAACCCTCAGGGCAGTATACTCGGCCAAAACCCTCTGGTTTATCTATAAAAATTCATAAAGACCCTCTGAGGAAGCACTCACATTCAATTCCCCTTATTGTCTAAGTTAGTCAATGACTGTCGAAGGAAGATCACACAGTCAATTCCCCTTATATCCCCAAGGTCAATGACTCTCTATGTAATCTCACTCTGTCAATTCTCCTCTTAGCCCAGGTCATTCTACGACTCTCTGAGGACGCACTTACTATCAATTCCCCTTATACTCTAGAGTAATCAAGGTAATTCAAAGTAAGATAATGTCTCTCTGAGAGAACTCACTCGGTTTATCCCCTTATAATATAAAGTAGTAATAGGCTCTCTGGGGAAGCTCAATCATTATGTCCCACTGATAGCCTAAAATGCTCAAAGACTCTCGGAGGATTCTCACTTGGTCTATCCCCTTATAGTCTACTACACTAGGTTCTCATGTCCCTGTGTTAGTCAATGCATAGCAATGAAATATGGCCAAATTAAACCTACATAACTACTTGGATAGTAAGTCTATAGCATATCAACCATGTCAGAAAAAAACTCTCCATCCTACAACAACATGCATGGAAAACAGGAAAGGCACCCAACATGCTAAATGGGACCCGACGGTTTTATATGGAACATGCATGGGAAAAACAGCCAATGCATAGAAAATCAACCCTATTCATATCCAATTATCCTCTACACAAGCATAAATGAATGGAATGAATACAATAGGGATAAAGTGGTAAACACGCAATACCTTGTTCAATGGTATTGGGAAATTTTGATCATATAACTCAAAGACTATTTACGGAAAGGCACAAACCGCCTACCATGGCCTTAAGAGATCAATATACAAGAAACTCGAGGCTTTATTTACCATAGAATGTCGAAGATCAACAAAAACATCTAAAACGTTCAACCCACGTTATCTCATGAGAGAAGAGAAATCAGAAGATGGTGCACTAGGAGAAGAGAGAACTCACCGATGTGATTCTAACACAATTGATGGTGTTCCATTCAGAGAATGGATGCCCTCTTGGGGGTTCGTCGAAGATCCACAGCCGTAAGGATATCTTGGTTGAACATGACCTAAAAGAAGAGTGTGCTGGCAATTAGACGCGACCCCGGTGGGTTTAATGAAAAAAATTAAATACACGGCATGTATTTCTTGAGTACATGGCGTGTACTTACCTTTTCCATACTCCACTTTAGAGGGCCTCCATGTCACTCTCACATAGTCGTGTGTGGGGCCATGACATGGCCAGCACATGGCCTCCTGTGGCAAACCAGTACACAGCGTGTAATCATAAATTACATGACGTGTACTTTGAAAATTTCCAGAATTTCCACTTTTCCTAAAAAATGACCAGAAAATGAAAAACATACCTAAAATAAGGTCTAAGATCATAAAAACATCCCCCTTAAATAATTCGTCCCTGAAGTTCCCTAACAAGGCTTAGAAGAAGAAACCTTTAACAGCTACTACCACTGTGATCGTACATCGGCCTCCCTCTCCCAAGTCTCATCTTGTACAATCTCGTGTTTCTATAGCACTCATACCAGAGGAACAGACCATCCAAGAAAGACCTTTTTAGAATGATAAAAAATAAATAAAGGATTCTACTCAAATGATGCATCCGCTTCGAGCTCATGCTCCTTGGGTTGAAAGACATGAGACGGCTCGGAAAAGTAATGTCGGAGCTGTGAAACGTGAAAAACGTTGTGCATATCCCGGTACCTCGGAGGCAACTAAAACTGATAGGCAACCGGTCCAACTCTCTAAAACACATCAAACGGCCTGACGTACCTTGGTGAAATTTTACCCTGTCTCATAATCCTCCTATGTCCTAATCTCATTGAAACACGCAGGAAAACATGATCCTCAACCTCAAACTCCAGAGGTCATCTCTACAGATCAACATAAGACTTATGATGAGACTGTGCAGTATCCATACTCTTCCAAATCAACTCTATATACTCTTTGGTCTCCTAAACAAGATGAGGTCCCAACATAGCTATATCTCCTGCATCCAGCCAACATAAGGGTGATCGGTATGACCTACCATACAAATCATCATAAGGTTCCATCTAAATATTTTCTTGAAAACTATTTTGGTAGGTAAACTCCCCAAGAGGTATATGTCTCTCCCAAGAACCTCCAAAATCTTGAATGCATGCTTGGATCATGTCCTCATGAACATGAATCGTACTCTACAACTGGCCATCTGTCTGGGGATGGTATGTTGTAATCAAAATTACATGTGTACCCAAATCCTTCTGATGCCCCTGCAAGACCCGAGAAGTAAAACGTGAAACCCTCTCTAAAGAAATGGAGTGTGGAACTCCATGCAAACTTACAACCACTCAGATGTACATATATCCCATCCCATCGACACTGAAGGTCTCCTAGATCTCCAATAAGTGAGAAACCTTCATGATTCGGTCAATGACAACCCACAATGCATCGTTCCCTCGAGGAAACCTCGGAAAACTGGTCACAAAATCCATTGATACATCGTTACACTTGTACTCGGGGATGGGTAACTACTGTAGAGGCTATGCTCGTCACTGATGCTCCACCTTCACCTGCTGAAAGGTGTAACATCACATGAAAAAAATCAGCAACATCTTTCTTCATACCTGGAAACCAATTCTGGCAGTGTAGATCACGATATATCGTGGTGACCCCAGGATGAACTTCCCAAACTAAGGAATGAGAATCTCACATGAGCTCCTCGCGTATGTCTTCTGGTACCCATACGTTCCCTTGGAAACACAAGATCTCATCCCCGCCTATGGTCCATCCAAGAATAGGGTCCTCTTCCAACAAGCTTTCCCGTAGGGCTAGGCCTTCTAAATCTGATAGTACCCTCATTTGAACTCGATAAAGAAGGGTAGAGGTAACATCTATAGAAGAAATAAATGTATACTCATGTCTGTCGTGGACCTCTAAATGCATCTCAGAGAACAAATACATAAGCTACTACTCACCACTGGACTCCTGAACTGCATGTATCTGAGTCCTCCTGCTCAGATCATCAGCCATTGCATTTCCTTTCCTTGGCATGTAGGAAAGCTCTAAGTCAAAGGACTGAAGGTACTCAACCCACCTCCTCTGCCTCAAATTCAAGTCACGTTGAGTGAAAATGTACTTGATAATTTTTTGGTCGGTGACAAACAAAAAATGTGCTCCCAGAAGATAATGTCTCCAATAGCGTAAGGCATGAAAAACAGCTACCAACTCCAGATCATGCATTGGGTAGTTCCCCTCATTTGTCCTCAACTATCGAGACCTGTATGCAACGACTCCATCTCCCTTCATAAGCACATCTCCCAGCCTAATACCAGATGCATCACATTAAACAGTGTAAATATTTCCTAGCGCTGGTAAGACTAGTATCAGTGCTGAAGTCAACCTCCAATTCATCTACTAAAATTATGACTCACATGAATCTAAACACAAGAACATCGCACTCTTCTTGGTCAATCTCGTTAGTGGTGCTGCTTAGCGTGAAAATTCCCAAATAAAGCAAATGTAGTATCCAGCCAGCCCTAGAAAACTCTGCACCTCAAAGAAGTTCTTCAGCTGCTCCTAGGAAACTACTGCTATCACTTTCTCTGGGTCTACTGACTATCCTATTTGAGAGATAACATGACCCAAGAAGTGAATCTGATCCATCCAAAAGTGGAATTTTGAGATATTAGAAAATAACTAATGCTCTCTTAGTGTAATCAGAATGATCTCAAGATGTGTGGCATGGTCGTGTCGAGTGTGAGTGTACATCAAGATATCATCCACGAAGACAACCATGAACGAATCTATGTATGGATGGAACACTCAATTCATAAGTGCCATGAAAACTGTAGGAACATTCATGAGACCGAACAGCATAACCTCATACTCGTATAGACCATACCTGCTCCAGAAGGCTATAAAAGGTATATCTGATGGTCTAACCCACAGATGATTATAACCAGATCTCATGTCAATTTTTGAGAACATTCAGTATCCTCAATGTTTATCGAAGATATCACCAATTATTGTTAAGGGATATTGGTTATTGACCGTCAACTGGTTCAACATCTGATAATCCACACAATGTCTGAGGGTATTGCCTGCCTTCTTCACAAACAGGATAGGAGAACCTCTTAGAGATGTACTGGGTCAGATGAAACCCTTTGCCTGAAACTCCTCCAACTGCTTCTTGAGCTCCTACAACTCACATGTATCCATACTATAAGGATAAATGGACACTGGTGACACTCCTGGAACAAGCTGAATATAAACATCTACCTCAAGATTCAGAGGAAAACCAGAAAAGTTGTCTGGAAAGTCATCCTTGAAATGATCCACCACTGGAGGAAAGTCTAAGTGTGAAGTCCCCTATTCTTCCAGATACAAACTAGAAATCTGGGCTGTAACTCCTCCTAACCCATGATGCTATTGTTACGCTCTACTCGCCTAGACGTCCCATTCGCTCTTGTGAAGAAAATATCCACCCTCTGGTCATATGAAACTCCCCCTACGGTGATAGAAATAGATGAATAGATAGAACGGAACCAACCATTCCATCCCATTAATAACATCATAGATTGTCATCTATAGTTCATAGAGGTCCCATAAAAATTGACACCCACCATCCTATAGAGGGAACTCTTTGAAATGATTTTCACTAGCCGTTATAGTACCCAACGGATTGTCCAGTGTCAAAATATTAGTAGAGGAAAATATGAATAGACAAAGACTCTCCACTACAAAAACCAATATAAAGCTATGGGAATCCCATGTATCGAACAGAGTTGAAGATGAAACCTAGTCTACTAAGATTGTATCTAGAACTGTAGAGGGTCCGGGATCCTGCTCTTGCTGGATCAACTCCACTGCAAAAGTATGGCCTGCCACACGACCCTGTATCCTTGCCTGACCACTCTGAGCTGATCCACTCTACTATCGCTGATAACCCGGAGACTTACCCCCACGACCACGAAAGCCACCTCGGACTGAACTATCAGAATTACTCCAGTTCTGTGAATCGTGAGAAACTGGCGGTGCTGCTCCTGATCATGGGGTCATAGAAGAATCCCTATCACCAGCTGCAGGTGAGAAAATATGATAGAAATGCTAAACTTCGCCTATCATGCCACAAGATCGGAACACCATTGCCTCTCTCGGGCAATGTGGCCTCGTATGCCCACTCTTCCCGCACTGGTAGCACATAACCTGGATACCAGAAGATGAATCACGCCAGCTTAGATCTTCTCATGCATACTCCATGTGGTGCTTCCTGCTATCAGTTGGCGGAGCACTAAATCTGGATACTGATCCACCCTCGTTCAAAACACCAGAATACCCTAGATTGTGCTCTGTGATCAGCGCCTGGTTGAAGATAGAGGATATTGAAGTCAACCTGAAGATGTTCATCAGTGATCAGATGTTGTGCCTCAGAACATCCTCAAACTTTCGTGCAATGAACAACTCATCACCTCCTGGAACTGGCGTAAAATGTTGTAGCTCTTTGAAGAGATAGGAATAATCCATAACAGTGAGAGTACCCTCCTCCAAACTCATGAACTCTTAGGCTTGATCGGCCCTCAAGGTCTCCAGATATAAGTAATCATAGAAGATGCGCAAAAATGCATCCCATGCCATTCTCTGCTAGTGCCCTGCCTGTGAGATCACCTCCCACCACCTCTTGGCAGAGTCTCAGAGCATGTAGGTAGCGAGATTCACCTTCTTCGTTGGAGGTATTTATAGATGCTCAAAAATCTTCAACGTAGATTCTAACCATGACTCTGCAGCCTGAGGTCCTCCATCCCCTGAGACAGTAGGAGGGTGCTACTACTGAAAGATACACGTCAATTCTTCTATTGACGGGTCTATGAGACAGCACTCCCTGAAAGGTCTGTATCATCCTCATAAATCCCTCTCTAAACTGTGAATCATCATAATGTTAGGTATAACGGCTGGTGCCAAAATGGGCCCAATTGGAGGATCTACTGGAAGTCCCTGATCAGCCATATCTGGTGTCTGATCGTCGCCCTATAACTGGAAGACAACTAGAGGACGTCTCGGTGGCTTGACGCTACAAGGTCAAACAAACACCTTATGTCAAGATTATCAAAGACTTAACTTAGAATTGAAATAAGGGAACATGATAATGAATGCATTCAGGTTTTACAAAACATGACTACATGGCGTGTACAATTACTAGACTTCATGTTCCCTTAAGTCATTACATGGGTGTGTACTCCTGCCTAAACTGGTTGTGTAACACCCCAAACACATAGCGTGTTATCCTAACACACGACATGTACTTGAGACCTCTTCCCCTGCCTGAGTCCTTCTATACAGTTAAGCCACACTAATCTCTCAAGACATGACTACATGGCATGTTCCATGTAGACACGGCGTGTACTAGACAAAATTCACATGGCCTGTCTTGTTAGTGACAAGACCAGACACACGGCTCACCATACACGGCGTGTTCTATGTGGGAACGACGTTTATGTGAAATGATAAATTCGACCTGTGTTGTTCATGACATGGTCGGGTACCTAGGTCAGACAACACGATGTGTTCAATCCTGGCACGACGTGAATAGATTAAGGTATATCTGTCCGTGTTGTTAGATACATGGGCAGACACAGAGTCAAAATCATACGGCGTGTTCAACTGGTACACGACATGTTCCCACAAGAAATTCCATATCCCATGTCTCAGCCTACAAGGCCTATGACACGGTTAGAGACTACATGGAATGGAATTAAAGTACAAGGAGTTTAATTAAGAAAAAATGTTTCTTCTCGAACAGAAGAACACATGGCATGTAGTCCAAACTACACAGCGCGTATTCTGGGTTTTTATAGATAATAAGCCTCAGAAACTTATTTGGAGCCTAGAAAACACTGAATCACACATTGAAAGTGACAAATTACGATCCTTGAGGGCCCATACTCTCTACGAATCAATGTTTGGAAACTTATACTTGTGATAAACAGTGAAGAAAAGGAAATGATCTACCAAGTTCCGGTCCATGAGGGCCCATAACACCTCAGGAACCAAAAATTGGCATTCATTCCAAACAAAACCTTACACAAAAAACATCCTAAAAAACATTAGGTATTCTATCATTTCATCTTTCACAACATCATGCATATTATACAAGACATCTATCACAACAACATGAAATCGCTAATTCACCCTAAATGGAAAGGCAAGAATGCATGACATGTGATTTCTAACAAGTGCATATATGATGCATGAGATGGCACACCCTCCTCTCATTGGGTTGAAATAGAAATAGAACCTCAATAAAGTCAATGATAAAAACAAAATACATGTGAGTCACCCAACAGTGAATATCAAATCAACTTTAAAATTTGAAAAACTAGAAAAATTGCAATAAACGATGTAGATTGTCCATAAACTGTACACTAGTTAGAAACTCCTAGGCACAGATTATTACCAAGTACCTATTCCATCATATCCCTATCTAATGTCTTAAAATTGTATTTCAAGAAGAAAATAATTCTCTGATACCACATTGTAACATCTCAGTTCTGGAAGCCACTCAGAGGCGCCCCGTACTCGGTTGGTCACATGGCCTCAAGCACATTTCCCGAATGCCATAGGCTGCCGACTAGTAGCAAGGGCCTTGGGCGTGATAGTGGGGAAACTATCCACTCATTGGCATAGTAAACATCAGAAGAAAACAATGCAATAACGGAAGCAGTAATAATCTATACAAAAGTAAATAGTGGAAGATTTAAGTAATTAACAAGTGGAGAACATATATTAAAAATGATGCATGATACATATGTCTATGAAAATAGCCAAACAAGTCACAATGTAGAAACACAACAGTACTAAACCAAATTACAAAACAAATAGACAAACATCTCCTCAGCATCTCAAGCCTCAGCTTAGTCCCATGCTCCCCAAGTCGACAACATGTCAAGTACATGAAGTAGATGGTCTCTTTCCCTTATCTATATATGCAACAATATAATATGTTTTGGACCAAAATAATGACCCAAACATGGTGTGAAACGAAATACTAGTAGGCAACCACCTGAAGATCTGTACCTAACAGTCACTGAATATATGGCAGGTAAAAGTAAAAAGAACATTAAACATGAATGTACTCATTAGTAAACAGTCCACAACTCAATTTCAAGCAAAAACAAAGCAGAAACAGGTAACCCTCTAGGAAGTACTCACAGCCATCCCCTTTGGTCCTACCTAACAAATAGATGAAACCCTTTGGGCAGTACACTCGGCCTAACCCTTTTGGTTCAATCATAAGAATTCATAAAGACCCTCTGAGGAAGCACTCACAGTCAATTCCCCTTACATTCTAAGGTAGTTAAGGAATCTCTGAGGAAGCTCACACAATCAATTCCCCTTATAGTCCCATGGTCAAGGACTCTCTGAGGAAGATCACTCGATCAATTCCCCTCATATCCCAGGTCGTTCAAATGCACCTTGAGGAAGTACTCACTGTCAATTCCCCTAATATTCTAGAGTAATAAAGGTAATTCAAATTAAAACAAGGACTCTCTGAGGAAGCTCACATGGTATCTCCCCTTATAGTCTCAAGTAGTCATAGTCTCTCTAAGTAAGCACATGTAGTCTGTCCCCCTTATAGCCTAAAGTGCTCTAAAACACTCTGAGGAAGCTCACTCGGTCTATCCCATAATAGTCTGCTACACAATGTTCTCATGGACATGTGTAAGTCAACGCATAGTAATGAAATATGGCCAAAGTAAACCTACATAACTACTTGGATAATTAGTCTACAACATATCAAACATGTCATAATACAAACTCTCCATCCTACAGCAACAGGCATGGAAAACAGGAAGGGAAGCCAAACAGGCAAAACAGGACCCAACAGTTGTATATAGAATAATCATGGGAAAAACATCCAATGCATAGAAAATCAATCCATTCATATCCAATTATCCTCTACACAAGAATAAAAACAGTGCATTCATACAATAGGGCTAAAATGGTAATCACACAATACCCCGTTCAAGGGTATTGGGAAATGTTTCACATATAACTCCATGACTATCTACAGAAAGGCACAAACCGCCTACCTTGGAATTAGAAGATCAATATACATGAGACTCAAGGCTTGAATCGCCTTAGAATGCTGATGATCTACAAAAACATCTAAAACATTCAACCCCCGATATCTCACGAGAGAAGAGAAATCTGAAAATGGTGCACTAGGAGAATAGAGAACTCACCGATGCGATTCCAATACAAGAGATTGTATTCGATTCGGAGGACGAATGCATGATAAAGGGGTTTTCGAAGATCTGCGGCCGTACCGAGCTCTCGGTCAAACCTGACCTAAAAGGAGAGTGTTCTAGTGATTAGACGTGACCCCGGTGCGTTTAATGAAAATAATAATAAAATACATGGCATGTACTTCATGAGTACATGGCGTGTACTTGCCTTTTCTGTACTCTGCTTTAAGCAGCCTCCATGTCACACTCACATAGCCGTGTGTGTATCCATTAAATGACCAGCATATGGCCTCCTGTGGAAAAGCACTACACGGTATGTACTCATAAAGTACATGGCGTGTACTTGAAAAATTTCCATAATTTCCTCTTTTTCTAAATAATGACCAGAAAAGGATAAATATACCTGAAAGAAGGTCTTGGTTCTTACATAAATATCTCATCATATACTCTATGGTTTGAATGATTTTATTAGACTAGTAATCTATCTTAGGATAATAAGTTGTATTTTATTAGGTTGATAAGTTGTATTGAAACACAATATTGAATCCATATATGATTAAATATATTTCAAGAACATCGATGCAAATCTAGGATCTCAAGAAAATAGTCTAGAATGTTCTATTCCATGCATCCTTTAAAATAATTTAATGTAAAATCTAGTAAGTTGATCAATAGGATAATCATATCATATTGAAATGAATTATACTATCATCAGAATGATATACACTATAACTAAAATAACATTATAGTTTATATTTATTTTTGGGATTCTGATGAAAAAACACATAGTGATGTTTTCAAATTCCCATTCTGATATAGGTAATGGTTTTAACATCCCATTAGTCTACAATCTATTATCATTACCATGATAGAATACCAATCACTAAGAAACATACTCTAAAATAACTCACTTTATGTTATCCCATCATAAATTCTCTTTCCGATCTCAGTACATTTTCATACATCAATGATGGATCTAGAATGATGAAATATGAGCTTCAACCAATATTTTTTATTCAAATATTTTATTATTGGAAAACCTAAATGGTTCATCAAACATATCATTCCATAACAATAAATCTTGAAATCTTGAACATTTCTTACCATATTTTCTAATAATATATATTCTTTATACCCCACATTAATCTTCACATAGATAAATGGTTGAAAAATAATAAATAAAATATATGAATTATTGGATTTTATCATGATTTATAGTTCTATACATCAGAAATCTAGAAGTATTTTATATTACTTTTTTTATCATGTATTATCCTACATGATCATTTCAACTCAAATTTTCATCAACCTTTCTTATATTCTCAGGGTGGTAATGTATTGAGAAGTCAAAATCTTGAATTAACTCAACCCATATTGTCTGGAACATTTTTATTTATTTCATAGTGAACACATAATTTATAATTTTGTTATTAGTTTATATATCACAAATTTAAATGTATTAATAATTCTCCCATATCATTAATGTCAAAATTACTGTAGCTATATCCAAATCATATGGTGGGTAATTTTTCTCATGAACTATTAATTTTTGTGGGGAATAATAGATCAACATATCAATCTACATTAGGGTGTATCCTAATACCTCCATCAATTCATCACTAAAGATAAAAAAATATTCTCCACATTAGGGTAGAATATGTACAAGATCACTGAATAACCCTCTATTTAGTTCCTTGATATTTTCCTCACATTTTCCTATCAAAATGAACTTGTCTCTATTCCAGGTGAAATTAGTGAATTTATTAGGAAGTTATGAGAAATATTACCCAATCATTGATAATATCTAGTAAATATAATAAAAAGATGGATCATAGTTATAGAGGTTGGCATGGTATAACATTCAATAACATGCACTTTTTATGAATACATCTATATAATGTAAAATGTGATTATATAACAGAAACGAGAAACTTTTTTCAGCCAAATATTATACATGGTAAATTTTGAAAAAAAACATATCCCTTACTAAGTTATTTAGTAAAATTTACCAATTGAGTTTCATGATATTATTTCTTTATGAATATATAATAATATAATCTATAAAGGTCACCAAAAATATATCCAAAAAATCACTAATGACTCTATTTATTTTATCCATGAAGACATGGGGGTATTAGTTAGACCAAATAACATTACTATAAATTCATTGTATTTATAACTTATTCATATGGTAGTCTGGGGTATGTAATCACTGTTTAACCACAACTGATAGTATCCAGATCATAATACAAATATTAGAAAATTATTTAGATAATCTTAATAGATTACATAATCCATTAATATGGGGAAGAAGATAATTATTCTAGATTGTGAAAATATTAGGTTCCTAACTGTCAATGAAAATATGTATTTATATAACTTGCTTTGTAAAAAAATAGGTGTGTCCTAATGTGGAACACTGCAATAAATGACTCCCTTATCGAGACTCTCATAGATATAAATCATTATTTACTAAAAATCAATCAAGGTCTTTCCGAGTATTAAAACTATTTAATTATAAAATTAACAATTTAGAGGAAGGATATAACACACTTTCAAAAAAACATCTTCATAATATTATGAAATGGAAATATATTCAATTTTGAGTTACCCCCAACCATCTACAAATAACCATTTTGAATATGAATCCTGACTCATTTAGTGGATGAAATTTCCATCAGAAGCTCATACATATCGTTACACAGACAGATGATCACAGGTTGGTTTGAAATATTTTACACAACATCCCTTATTTGGTAATTGATGTGGTTTTTATTTATATAAATCCAATCCATGACTAAGATAATACCAATTTCAACAGGCGAAGTAATAATGATATTTGAAGGAGGAACATTTCCAAAAACATAAATTGGAGTTTGATCACAGACCTGAGATTCAATCATCATACCATTAGGTGTTTTCTCTTCAAATTACACATTTAATCATTGTGGTGGACTTGTGATACACTTATAAAAATAATTATATATAAAAGAGTGGGTAGATCAATATTCAAAGAATTCAAAAATATTTATAGAGTGAAATTATTGTGTACCATTATCCACATATTTATTGTACCCTAAAATTGTAATTGTGATCTAGTGATATTAAACTTTGTTTCTTGGATTAATAGGTTTTAAACATTGATCATTATAACTAAAATTGTTATTTGAGAGTATGTTAGAATTTTGATATACTCCTTTCTTTTGAAAAACTGTAATATGGGTTGTTTACCCTATTATTTTTTCTCTATTATTATATAACTTATTCTCCTTTCATTAGACTTAAATTATCAGATGACCATCCTTTCTAAATATGAATTATTTATTATAACCCTTAAGATAATTACACATATGTATCATTCCAAAAACAAAGAATAATTGAAGCCTCATCTTCTTGACTCCATGGTTTTAATTGTTAAAATTTTATTTTTAATTGAATCTTTCAATTGTTATCAAAACTATGACATTTTTTGGTATCTCCAATTGATGTTTCTCCCTTCATAGAATGTTGAATGATTCAATTATAACTGAAGGCTTCTATTATGTATTACTCTATTTAGAGACTTTTTTATTCCCCTAATGAATTGATTTACATCACATTTATGAAGGATGATAATACAAGAATTATACATCGTGAGGTATATAAAATATTTGTCTTATGAATTAATGGATTCATTAACCTTTTTCTTTAGCTCAAGGAATAAATTCTCTATTTTCATATTAATAATAAGAGTAATGTACTTGTTGAAAAAAATCTATAAAACTCATACTAATCAATGGAGTTTTTATCATCATGTTTCCTCGTGTTATTTATAATATTGCACCATTGATATTCTTCAATTTCCAAATTATAAATAACTAAAAAAAACATTTCATGTTCTAAAAAAATGACAACCAAAAATATATTCTCAGTTGTACATATTCATTTCTATAAAACTAGTGGATAAATTGACCCACTAAAATAAGTTGGATATTTCATCATGAAGGACATGATAGAACACTATTCCCTATATTTTTTAGAACCTCAACATAAATCATATCTTGTAAATGTTTCATAAGTATTGCAAAATAATTTTTCATTTTACTCCCATATCATTTGGTTTCTACATAGTAAAATCATTGAAGTTTCCATCACATTTGACATTAATAAGTTTCCTTATGTTACCCACCTTTTTCTAAAATAAAAAATCATAACGTGAGGGAAAATCCTCATAGTGGGAACCCACATTGTCATGAAAATTCATTTTTAGGATTTCTAAATCATAAAACTTATTTTCAATATATGACCCATTAAATTAAAACTAGGTCATATGGAATCATAATCAATTAAAATAACATAAAATGGATCATAAACCAAATGAAAATATACCCAATAATATTTCTTGGGATTTTACAACCAGGTGCGTAGTAAGGGAGTACCCACCATGCACCAAAATAATGAAAGATGTATAATCAACCCAATTATTTGGGGTCATAAGCCCTAGATGAATATATTACAAAACCATGTCCCCTTTTTGAATCATGAAAAGGATGTTTTTCAAGGAAAAACATATTCCTTTCTTTACCATAACATAGAATGGTCTTCTATGTTGAGTCCATAAGCTTTTATTTATGACTTTTTCCATTCCTTCTTGTTTTGAAAATCACAAACACCTAATAATTAAACACATCGATATTTTTCTTCCATAAGGAAAATTTTATCCTTTAAGGAAATTTACCATTACCTAGATTTTCTTATACATAGTAATATTTTTTTACTTAAGTATAAAAACCGGATTCATCCCCAAAACCCCGAAATCATATAATAACAAGATTTGGAGTATTCTGTTTTTAGGATCCGAATTCTTGATGTGAATTGTAATGAAGTTCCACTCTGAATTCTGGATAAGAACTTTCATGAGTTCGACTCTGAACTCTTATGAAGTCTGACTCCGAAATTTCATGAGTTCAACTCTGAACTCTTATGAAGTTCAACTCAGAACTTTCATGAGTTCGACTACGAACTCTTATGAAGTTCGACTCCGAACTTTCATGAGTTGGATTCCAAACTCTTACGAAGTTCGACTCTGGACTTTCATGAGTTCGACTTCGAACTCTTATGAAGTTCGACTTAGAACTTTCATGAGTTCGACTTCGAACTCTTATGAAGTTCGACTCCAAACTTTCATGAGTTCGACTCTGAACTCTTATGAAGTTCGACTCCTAACTTTCATGATTTCGACTCCAAAATCATATGAAGTTTGACTCCGAACATTCATGAGTTCGACTCCGAACTCTTATAAAGTTCGACTCTAAACTCACACTAGTTCAACTTTGAACTCGGCAAGTTAAGATTCGGAACTCTAGTGAAACAAGACTCCAAATTTCCATAGAAATTCAGACTCCGGACTTCTACAGGCTTCAGGTTCCTAATTCCTATAAAACATAATCCAAACATCTTTTTATTATAGATTCCAAATTTCATTTTAGTTATACTCCGAACTTTTAATTTTCTTACACTTCGAATTTCAGTATGGGTTTTGCCTACATATTCTCCATTACAAAACGATGTCGTGCATTCAGTTATACATGGTTTTATATTAAACGATGTCGTCCATTTTGTTTCAAACTAACCGTTGGTTGAGTTTCACATGTACAGGTCCTTCCAAAGTTTAAGGATAATATGACCCTTGGAGAGGGAGTTGACCTAGCCTATAAATAGGAGATCATTTGAAAGAGCTCAATAATAAGTTGATCGATCTAGAGACCACACGTTGTTATGGTGTTTTCTAGAGAGAGAATATTTTCATGATTTGTGCATACTAAACCAATCATTCAGATTGCTTCGTGTGACTTCGAATGTTGGTGATTACATTCGAGGACATCCTGGGATAGGAAGACAGAGGTGGCGACTACCTTGAAGTTCGAGGGCTTCCTTGCTGAGGAAGACATAGGTTCCAACTACCTTGAAGATGAGGGCTTTCAAGGATAGCAAGACAGAGACTCCGATCTTCGTATCGATGGCTTACCCTGGTGAGGGTAAGACAGACTTGTATGAAATCATAAATCAAGGGACCTTTATCCAAGGTTGTTGGATACCCTTCTCTTTGGGTTAACAGACTTATATCTTATTACTTGTATTTTTACTACTTGTTTTTCCGCTGCATATTGTATTATAAGGAAAGTATAACATTCTTGTAATTCTTTACACTTGTACTCTGATTCTATATGCTTTAAGGTAGAGTCTCATATTGTAAACATTAGTTAAGTTTAAATTTCCGAATTCATATTTCCAGAACCTGTTTTTCAGAATCACTTTCCTGACTCAAGCAAGTGTGTAGAATTAGATGTTTGTAACTTCATACCTTGTTCCAATTTCCAATTGGTGTTAGAGGTGTTGTGAATTTTCATAGTTTAACTTTGTTAAACTTAGATTATTCCTTGTTTAAGAATGATTTTAAAGTATACAATTCACCCCCCCCCCCCTCTTGTATATTGAGCATCTACATCATCATTTCGATCCTACATTCTATATATAGGATTATCTTTAGGGTTTTTTCTAATGTTTTCACATCGTAGTTTTCGAAGGTAACTAAACGATTCTACGAAACAAACTATAGAGACCCATACTTTTCATATAGATATTTTATATATTAATAGATGAGTAATAACATTAAAAAATTATTCTATATACTAGAATCATGTTGGTTTATTGTATTTGGAAACTTAGATTCATAAACAAACAATATCTACTACTATATTCATCATTACTATCACCCCTCTTAGAAATATTATACTCAAGACCATTCCTCATGTCCTAGGGAAAGTAATTATATTAAAGGGGGAGATCAGATGTCATTGAAAGGTAAAAAATGTATATGTAACACCCAAATCATCCATGGTATTCTTTTTTAAAATTATTCAATAGCTTGCGCTACATGAAACATTGAGTTTGAGCACACCAAAACCTATCAAACTAATGGTTTAAGAAGATTTTATGAATATTATTTACCCCAGTTTTAATTTTATATACATTACATATAGTTTTAACATTTATATAATGAGATTCTTTAACACAATATAATAAAAAATTCAGTTTTTCAGATAAAAGAAGTATTTTTCAAAAAAGAATTTTTACCAACATTTAATGGTGAACCCTTTTTCAAATATAATTTTTTAAACATTTATATATTCGACATGAAAAAATAAACTTATTATTTCAAATTATTCAATAAAAATGTTTTTTTATAGATTTTGGTTTTTTCTGATAACATTCATAATTTTAGGCACAGTGAAAATTTATTTATTTTAATTCAAAACTAGTTATTCATATTAATTTTTTATATAGTTTGATTATATTTATAATTGTATTGAAAGTTTAATTGGAATATTTTTTTATCATTGAATCCAATTTTGTTCATTTGAATTAATTTCACAATAAAATTGGACATAAACTCATGACAATCTTTTCATTGTTTTTACTTCTTAAAACCCCGCTTTCTGGTTTTGACAACAAGAATTAATTTTAAATTATTAACTTCTAATTATGTGTTTTGAATTTGGAAAATTCTATTTCACATTTGGAATCTTAAAGTCCAAATTTTGTAAATAGGTTTCTTTTATTTTTGGACAGTATGAATAGTAACTTCACTAAGTATTATTATTTACCATGGTGAAGGGGTAGATCAAGTAAAAAAGTGTTAAAAATAATATTATAATAACATTACAATACCCTTTCACATGTCCTAATCCTATTATATGATATATTGTCGACTTGGATCAACCTTAGGTCAATTTTAGGACACCATGGAGCATCTTGGGTGTGAAAATCTTATTTTATAATAATTAATTTAATGTAAAGGGAAATATAACATAAAAATGTATCTTATTAATAAAAACATTATTCACGTTATATATGTCATATCTTAAACTATAAATAGTAAAACAAAAGATAAAATTATTTCCTACATCATGGTAGTTAATTTAATTTTTTCAATATTAAATATAAAATTAATATATGACTCAATAATGGTGATGTATTTTCATTATTAATGAATTAATCGAATAAATTATATTCTAAATATTAAAATAAGTTTAATTTTAATGTTTTTATGCAACAAAAAAATTCTATATATGACTATTAAATGTTATATTTTATTTAATTCATTTTTTAAGGAATTAATTTTTTGTGAAATTTAAAGAAATCTACTACTATATAGTGTATAAATTTACATAAATGATCTTTTAAAACAAATACAATTTTATTAAATGATATAAAAATAGTAAAATTTTAAGATTCATCAAAATGACTTAGATTATATTTAAAAATTATTTAATTATCAACTATTTGTTTTTTTGGAAATTTATAGTAAATATATTAACCATGTAGTATAAAAATAAGAGAATATATGGTAAAAGATAAACTATTTAACTATAGGTTCAATATAAAGGATATGTTTAATTTTTTGACATAAAATTGTCAAAATCCAATTGTTTGAGAGGATTTAGACCCATAATCATGTTATACATAAAATATATCACTTTGGAGCCACTAGAAAACGAAAATGAAATTATAATAAGTTAATATTACCAGACATTCCTAAAGTGTCCCTCCCCTATCCTATTAAAAGGGCACAACTTCTTCTATTTTATTCACACATCAAAATCCATCTGGCTCAGAAAAACCCAAACCAAACCTCCTAAAAACATCCCTTACTTCATATTATAGGCAACTCGTTGGGCCTAAAAGCTTCTTTAGGAGACATTTTGTTCAAATCAAAAGAATACATCTGAAGAAGAGTCAATTGTTTTATCCATTCTTTCAAAAATATCATCTTCTTCTACTTCATAATTATAAGTTGTTACCATAAAAAATAATAACTCTAACATATAATATATTCAGAGTTGTTATTATGATTATGGTACAACCATATTCATCCTTTTACCCATCCTATGATAAATAATATCACCATGTGTGTATATGTACAGCTTACCGTCTCCACACCATGGTGTAAAATGTTTCAAATCAATACGTTATTTCGACGGATATAATGATGAATTTTAATTACATAAATAATAAATATACCAAGATATTATTTCTTTAAAATTCATATTCAATCCAATTCCATACCATTTAACCATTAATAAAAGGGAATTATTGCTTGTGCGTACGTACGGTTCACCATCTCCATGAAGCAATGTGACTCCTCTTCCACGTTAACCATACAAGAATGATTATAAAAAAATAAAAATTATGAATAATTATGAAATATATGAAATAATGAGTCTAATGGAAGAATTTATATATATGTGTATTTATTTATATGTATATATCTATTAAATATATTTATATTATTAATATATCTGATATATAAATCATATTATAAATTCTTGTAGTATTTAAATCCTAATATAAGTAATATTATCTAGAATAAAAACTCAAAACATGTATGATAAACAAAGCGATTATTAACCGAAATGTTAAATTATATTGTAATTGTTAATATATAGGTAATATAAAGTCATAAAACAATCATATATGATATCATATATATTATTTTAATTATTATATAAGTTAATAATATTTTTAAAAACATTATACAAGATTTTTAGACACATGTGGAGAGTATCAGACCTAAGGAAAGGGTTAATTTATAAATCTAATTATTATTCATCATTTTCTTATTTATAAGTGTTTATTGGGACATATTTTTCACTCATGTCCATGATTCTTATAAATATTTTCAGAAGGATTATTTTTATGGTTTTATTTAAGGAACAATTTAAATAAAACATCATTATAAATGTTTTAAACATTTATACTTCTAATACTTTATCATTAATGTCCATGTATTCAAAATGGTATTATTAAATTTGTTTATATGGACATAAATGTTTTAAAATGTTAATTCCTTTAAAAAGATTCAAAGTGGTATGGTAAACATGGAATCAAAAATGTATTTTAATGTTCTTATTTTATAAATTTTGAAACATCTAATGTTTTAAATGTGAAAGGGGATATTTCTATAAAATTGTTTAAATTATTTTATTAGATTGTTTTCATCTATATCAACATCCTTGGTTGGATTCAATGTTTAATTGAGGTTGATTTGTTATGATACAATCACTTATAAGTTATTAAAGGGTTTATGATATGTTTGACTATGGATTAGATGTTTTGATACCATTCATGGTTTATGGTTAGCGTATTAACATTTCATATGCTAGTTTTTATATGAGTTTTTATGTTATGTTTCACCCTTTTCATATGATGAATGTATTGGACTTAGTAAATGATGGGTGAGGCCCACTATCTCCCCTCTATGTATCTATCGGTCTCATAAAACAAACTTAATATAAACTTCTCTAAGTCAATGCCAACTTATTTATAAATAGGTATTTTTCTGAGGTATTAACCATTTATTTTTTGATGTATTGGATGAGGCCTCAAATGTATGTTTCAGATGTCCAACATTATGAGTTCCCTCATTATGAGATTAGTTATGGATTATTTATGTGATTATTCGACTAGTAGAATATCCATATGACTATTTATATGGAATTATTCGATTTATTCATTCTATTTTTTGCTAAATATAATGTTTTTACTAGATGTGTGTTAGGTTTGTACCTTACCTTAAATGTTTATTCATAATTTTGATAGCTATTGAAATATTGATTTCATTATTGAGCACCTAAGACCACCAATTTCTTATGTTTTATATTCCCATGATGCTAATAAGTGTTTTATGATTGATATGAAGGGTTAATCTAGGGGAATAATGCAGTTCTAAAATGTTTATCTATGTTTTAGTTTATGTTTTGAATTGTAATGATAGGTTGAAGAGTGTAATAAATTTTCTAAGACAATTAAATTTATTGGTCCTTCAGGACATGATTACTTGTAATATTTACAATGTATTAATATAATGCACATCCTCTAGGCTTCTGGTTTGGGGAATTACAGTTGGTATCAAAGAACGTTTAGAAACAAATTTGGAAAGGATATTTACAAAAAACAATGTTCATGGAACATTAAACTAAGAATTAATTTGAGGATAAGTATATAAGAACATTATATAATTTTGGTAAGGTAGTGATTATGTGGGTTTTTCTATAAAATAAATCCATTTCTGCATACTGTAAGTGGATGCAGTTCTAGAACAGATTTACCCATCAGTAGAAAATCTGAAATGGAGTTCCGAACTTGACTCGAGGTAACATGGTACATGACAACGAGCTTTATTGCGCACCTGGTTTGACACTCTTGGGGGATTTACATAGGATAATTCACATTTTCCTTAAAAAGTGTTATGAAGAATTTATGATGAAATATGACCCCAAAGAAACCATTTTTATTATTATGAGACTAGATACATGTAAATATTCAATTAATTCTGAGAAGTTTATTTATATTATACATTATGATATAATCTAACATAGTGTATGTTGTGATTTAGAAATGGAACCGAGTAGAAGGAATATGGACTCCCATAATATGCATGATCCAATGTGTAAGAATGATCATATCTTTCAATGTCTTAAGTAAAAACTTTGTATGGAAAAATTCTCCCATGTATTCTAATTATATGAAAAAATAATATCATGTGTTAATAAGATATGTAAACAATTATATGATTCCTATTTCTTTGATCGGTTGAAAGAGAATAATAGGATGCCAGAGAAAGATATGGATAAAAGGATGAAGGGAAAGAAGGATTTTCCCACATGTGATAACTATGGAACGAATCACCTTGGTAAATGCTTGAAGGCAATGAGATTTTGTTATAACTGTGGAGAAAAAGGACCCCGTGTTCGTGATTTTAAGTTTAAGAAAATGTTTACAAATGTATAATGATTCATATATAAGGAGTTGGGACACTACGTGAATCAGTGTCCCAATCAACAGAGTATAACCAAAAATATTCCACTTTATAATAATCAAGTTATAATACTACAACAGATGAAGAGTAATGATTAGTATTTTTATGTTATTGTCGATGAATTGTGTAATTTTATTAATTTCTCAATGATTTACTATTTATAAGAATTATAGAGTATATAAGGATTGCAATGAAAGAATATTTCATTAAATATTTGAGATTATATGGTACCATGTATTGCTACATAGTTTCAGGTTAATTTTTTTGGAAAATATATGGATGGGGGAAATATAGACCTTAATATGTTTCTGATACAAAGATAATGATTTTAGAATAAGAGATAATTGATTTTGATAAATAATATTGGTTATTATTTACATATGTAGAACTGATTAATGGTTCGTTTAAATAGCATTTTATACTATCTTTATTGGGTGTTTTCACCATTTTTTTTATTTGAGGTGTATATCTATTATTCTATGTTTTACAAAAATAATTTTGATGAATGAAAAAATTCAATAATTATTTCTGGTAATTCCGATTATTACCATTTTTTAATAGAATACATGATTAAAGTATTCACAAGTATGTTATGTGACCTTCCTTAGAAATATTTAGACTGTGAGTTTGTAAAGAAGTATTTTGGATAAGTCGTAAGTTTGTAATGGATTAAGATAGAAATTTGTTAATATTGTTTATGGTTAAAACATTTCTTATGATTGTTATTTTTTTTGGAATTTTATAAATTTTCTAAAATAACAATCGGAAGATCGTGCAACGACCCATCACGTCCAGCAAGGTGTGAGACATGAACCCCGAACTGTAGAGGCAACAATGGTGTATCTCTTACCACTGGCCTATGTGATTTCCTAGTTAGTATAATATAGTTTTCTTTATTTAAATTTAGAAGTTAGTATTTGTAACTTTATACGATTAAGAAAAATAGAATATTTTTTTGTTTTATAATCTTCTGAAGAGAATGATGAGTTTGTGGAAGTAATTAGTTAAAGGATGTAACTATACGTGTCTATTATGTATGTTTCCTTGTGTTTTTAGTCTATAATGTAAATTAATTCTACAACACTAGGAAAATGATCTTAAAGTAAATAAAATCCTAGTATTTTATTTTGTGATTAATCAAATGGTATCTTATATCGTCACATATTTATAGCTTTCTAGTTGTTCACTTTCTCTTAATAATGTTTTAAATCACTATCCATTAGGACTTGATGGTTAAATATTCATTCATTTCCAGTTTTTCCTACATAGAACCATTGTTTGTGTTATTTCTAGTAACCTTATTACATCCTTTTCTTTAATTTAATGTGGAAGTTTTATTGACCATTAGTCTGATGTGGGATTCCAATAAATGATTTTGAACAATCCATCCTTAGTTACCAACCAAAATTTGAAAATCGCAATGATATAATTTTTTGAAGGAGGGGATAATTTGACCCACCAAACTTCAACGGTATGCTTGTTTTTAAATAATTCAACACCTTTTACAACATGAAACAACTAGTTTGATCACACCACGACTATCAATCTACACTTTTTCGAAGCATTTATGAAAAATATTTACCAAAATATCTGTTTTATATATATTCCATGTAATTTTAACATTCATCTTATGTGCTTCATGAACATAATATAATAAAAATTTCTTATTTTCTTATAAAAGAAGTATTTTTAAAAAATGATGTTTTATCATCATCTAATGGATAACCCTTTTTCTTATAATAATTTAGTTTGGATAATTTTTTTTATTTTTTGATAAATTTCCTATTTTAATTAATAGTAAACAAATACATCATTTTAATTCAAAACAATTTTTTCATCTAAATTATTTATATAGTTATATTATCTTTTTAATTGGGTTTAAGATGTAATTGTATTATGTTTTTATCATTTAATATAATTTTGGTACTTTTATGTAATTTCACATTGAAATTGGACATAAACACATGTTAATATTTTGATAGTTTTTATCTCAAAAAAACCCGATTTCTAGTTTTGAAAAAGGGAATTAATTTTAAATTAATTTCTGCCAATTGTGTTTCTTGAATTTGGAAAAATGGATTCCATATTTTGAATTATAATGTCCAAATTGTTTTATTAGGTACCATTTGTTTTTATAAATTATAAATATTATCTTCAGAAATAATTTTTATTTACAAGGGTTAAATGGTAAACCAGGTAAATAAGGGTAAAAAATAATATAATAAGAATAATATAAAAGTACCTTAACACATGTCCTAATCTTATTTGATGATATATGGACAAAAATTATAATCTATATTTTTATTTTAGAACACCATGGATCCACATGGGTATGAAAATGACATGTTATAATAATTAATTTAACGTAATAAAAAATATAACATAAACATGTTTCTTATTACTAAAACAATTTTAATTTGGGTTATATAAGTGGTTTATTCAACTATAAAAATTAATTATAAAGATAGAAATATTTATTAATTCATTTTAGTTTATTTTTAATTTTTAGACATTAAATAATTAAATTTATTTATGACACAATAATGATTAATTATTTGTTTTATTAATGAAAGAGTCATATTAATTACATTATAAATATTAAAATAAGTGTAATATTAAAGTTTTTTTCCATAAAAGTATTTTATGGATGACTATTAAAATTTAAATTTGAATAAATTCCTTTTTCTTGAAGTCATAATGTTTTTATGACTTTATCACAAATCAATTACTTAATAGTGTCAAAAATGACAAAAATGAGTTTTAAAATAAATACTATATAATTAAATGATATAAAAATAAAAAAAATTATCTAAAAAATAACATAGATAATGTCAAAAAATGTCATTAATGATCCAATTTATGTTTTTTTGTAAATTTATTTTAACTATATTAACCATTTAGTGTAAATATATGAGAACATATGGTAAAAGTTAAACTATTTAACAGTGGGTTAAATTGATAAGATATTGTTAATTTTATGACGTAAACATGTCTAAAAACAATTTTTTGAGAGGATTTAGACCCATAATCATCTTATAATATAATAATATAACTTTTAATCCATCAACAACCTAAAAAAATTATATTAAATTAATATTTCAAGACATTACTATAGTGTCTCTCACCTCTCCAATAAAAGGGAACGTATCATTCTCTATTATTCACTCCTCCAAGTCCCTTTCAATCAGCTAAAAGCTACCCAAATCTCCTCACAACTTACTTCAATTCATCCTAGAGGCCATACATTGAGACAAAAACCAACTTACAGAGTCCTTTTGTGAAAACCAAAAGGAGACACACGAAGAAGAGGTAATCGTTTTATCCCTTCTTTGGAAGTTGTTTTCTTCCTATACTTCTACTTCATAAGATGTTACCATACTGAAATAATATATACATAATCTAATATATTCTGAGATGTTGTTATAACTATTGTATAGCCACATTCTTCTTTTTACCCATCCTAATAAAAATAATATCACCATGTGTGTGTAATTACGGATTACCATCTCCATGCTGTGTTGTGAACTGTTTTCATCTATAAATTATTTAGATGGGTATAATGATGAATATAATTGAATTAAATAATAAATATAAAATAATATTATTTCTCTAAATTTAATATTCATTCCTATTCTATACAATTTAACCATTATGAAAATTACACTATGACTCGTGCGTATATATGGCTTACCATCTCCATAACATGATGAGACTCATCTTATATACTCACCATCAAATAATAAATCTATCAAATATATATATAATGAATAACTATAAAATATATGAAATAATAAGGCTAATATAATTATATATACATATGTACATATATTTCATTCACATAGTTTAATTCAATATGATAAGAAAAATGAGACAACATTCATATGTACGTACGACCTAATGACTCCTAAAACGGCGTATTCCAATTCATATATCAATCTGTTATAAGTATTTATATATTGAATATATTTGATATATAAATCATATTAGACATTATATTTGTAATTAAATCATCATCTCTATAATATTTTCATGAATAAAAAGTCAAAACACATTCGAAAACAAACCAATTATTACCCAAAATGTTTCATTAACATCGAATTGTTAATAGATCGGTAATATAATGACATAAAATAATCATTTATGATATCATAAATTATATTTGTATTCTTTTATAAGATAATAATACGTTTAAAAACATTATAATTAAGTTTCAGGCACATATAGAGAGTATCATACCTAAGGTAAGGGATAATTTCAAAATATCATTATTATTGAAGATGTGTTTATATATAATTGTTCACGAGGACATATTTAGCACTCATGTCCATGTTTCTTAAAAATTTGTCCAAATTAATATTTTTTAAGTTATTTGTAATGGTTTACTTATCTAAAACATAATTATGAATGTTTTAACAATTTATACTTCAAAATATTTCTTATTAATGTCCATGTTTTCAAAATAGGATTAAAGATTTTTTAATATAGACATAAATGGGGTAAAATGTAAATTATATTTTAAAGTGTCAAAGTGTTATGGTATATTTTGATTAAAAAATTTCTTTTAAATGTCATATTTTTTAAATTCTATGACATTAAATTATATCAATGTAAAAGGGTTTATGATATGTTTTACTGTGGATGTTCAATATTAATACCTTTCATGGTTTCTAGTTAATGTATTGAAATTTCATATGCAAGTTTTATTATGAGTTTTATGCTATGTTTCACTATTTCTTATTTAAGAATGTATTGGAATTAGTAAGTGATGGGAGGGGCCCACTACAACCTCTCGATTCATCGGTAGGTCTCAGGATACGAACTATATATGGACTTTGCGGAAGCCTTTCCCATTTGTTAAGATATGGATTTTGATGGGGCATTATCCATTTATTTTTAGATTTCTTGGATGAGGCATCGACAGTACCTTTCAGATCCCCAATATTATGCATTCCCTCATTATGAGATTAGTTCGTGATTTTACATGTGATTATTATACTAGTAAACTATCCATGTGAATTTTTAAATGGAATTATTTGATTTATTATGGCCATATTATGAAGAATATAATTTTTTTAAAATCTTGTGTTTTATTTTTTTACCTTCACTTAAAAGTTTAATCTTAATTGTGATAGCTTCCGATATATTTTTTTTATCCCAAATAGGCATATAAGCTTACCCTTTTCTTATGTTTTATTTTCATAGGATTCAATGAACTGTTTTATGATTGATATTCACAAATAAGCAAGGGGAATAATGGTGTTCTCAAAAGATTATCTATTTTTTAGTTTATGTTATTAATTGTAATGTTTTTTAAAGGATGATTCCTTGACCTAAGTGTCCAAGTCAAATAATTTATTAAAATAAAGTTTAAATGAGATGAAAATACGGGATCATTTTACAATATTTCACATGGAATGGAATAACAGAAGTAGGGAGGTATTAGCACCAGTTCATGTGTTGATTAACTCCCATGTTGGATAAGCCATTAGCAACCATGTTTTCTTCCCGATAGACATATGTGATGATGTAATTCAGATCAATGAGTAAACGGTTTCATGCCTTGCAACAGGTAGTAATCGACCTAGCTAGATGAGTCACACCATTCCAAATAGCTTGAGTGATTGTCCTCGAGTCAATCTCAATACAAAGGTTTTTCCAACCAATGCTCCTGGAAAATTATATTGAATGAATCAAACCCAAAATCTCAATTCATTGTAGGTGGCACTACAACAATTACCCATGAAAGAGCCTATGATATATCCGAGATGGTTCCTGAAGACATAACCACATCAAGTAGGCACCAGATTTCCTTTGGAGGCACCATCAATTTTGATTTTGATCTATCCCGGGAGAGAGGATCTCCAGAATACCTCGAGAGTGTGATGATGCTGATAGAAGTTTCTGCTGATTTGAAGACGTTTTAGGATTCCAAAGCCATGCACGGAATTGTTTCAATTTCCTTTTTGTAACTAAGATGATTATTTTATGGAAATGAGGATTCAGGTTGACCTTCATTAATATTGACTGAGTAGTTTTATATTAATAATATAATTTTTATCATACTAGATCACATGGTGATGTTCAGCAACTTCAGTAAGGAAGTGATTCCTCATTTGCTGAGATCCCTCCATCTCTGCACATTTCTTATGTTCATTTTTGACAGAGTCATGAATCAACCATCAGTAATTAATGATTTCGATAATATAGATCCAAAGATTAGTAGTAGTAGCACATTAAATGAAGAGTTGGTTAGCATCTTCTCTGTGTTGGTTACATATATTACATTTAGAGCAAATCTAAATTCCAAACAATTGGAGATAAACCTCAGTGGGAATTCTGTTGTGAGAAGGTCTCTAGATTAGACTGAATCATGAGGAATTTATCCAAGGTTTGTTGAAGTGTTTAATCTATATGAAGACACTCATGTTGTTGTTGAATTTATGATTGTAGTAATTCTTTTAGGTAAGCATACCATTTTGGGAAGGCTCCCAGATTAAGAAATCATAGTTGTATGAAAAAGGATAGTTTTCAATGAGATTCAAAATAGGAGTAGGGAGATAATCATGTTGAGAATTTAAAGTTTCATTGATAGATCAATTGGTGTTTTTAGGAGTTTGATCAGGAGTAATCATAGAGGTTAGAGGTGTGCAAGTCCAATTGCCTTTTAAGAATTTCATGGAGGCTTCTATGGAAACCATCCATCAAGAATTATTCATAATGATAGCTATGAAGAGCTTGAGGGAAGGGAAAAATGTATAATTAATGAAGGTCATGCTTCCAGTCATAATTTTTTTGAGGAATCACTTCTTGATAAAGGTGATAGATTCATAAGTATTGTGAAAAATATTACATGTTATCTGGGATTGAATAGCATCGTTAAAAGACATCAATTATTTTACACCATTTCCACCAATTTCAATAGTTTTGCAACAAATAGACCAAGGGACCAACACAAGTTTTCTTTCTAGATTACTACCGGTCTAGAAGATGTTTTTAATTGGTGTTTTTATTTTTTTTATAAGAAAAATAGACCATTTGTAGACCATCATGGATTAGACCATTTTGGATATAATTGTGGATTTAACAAGGAAAGTTCTATTGGACATAGAGACAGACTTACCCATCCAGGAGGAATGTTGGTTGAGAACTTGATCCTAAATAGTCATATAGTGTAAGGAGTTTGTTATACCCAAAAATATGAGGACACCAAGGTATGTGAAAGGAAGAGATCCTTTATTCATCCCCAAATCACTGATGATGTTACATTTTCTATTGAGGGGGAATTTCTTCCCAAAAAGGATGTAAGATTTATTCCAACTTATGTTTTGACAATAAACGCCTTCATAGTGAGCTAAAGAATTATTGAGGTTAAGAGTTTTTATTTTTTCAACTAGGAGGAAAATGATGATGTCGTCAGCATAAAGGAGGTGAGTGGGGGAATTTAAATTCTTAGATACATGAATGGGTTTCAGTTTATTTTAGACCACCGGCCAATTGATCAGACGACTGAGGTAATATTCCACTATTGAGAAGAGAATGACAGGGAGGGGTTACCTTTTCTGACACATTTTGTGCATGTAATGTATCCATTGGGGGTAGCATTGATCAAAATGGAGATAGTGTTTGAGTTGAAGAGAATTTTTATAGAATTGATAAAGGAGGCACTAAAACCAAAATATTTAAAGAGTTTAAATGTAATTCTCTAATCCATGGTGACAAATGATTTTCTAATGTCAAGTTTAATAGCTATATTGCCTCCTTTATTAGTTTTATTCATGTTTTTGATACACTCATAGGAAAAAAGGATACAATCTTGAATGGATCATCCCTTTATAAAGCAAAACTTATTCCTGGAGGCAATATTTTCTGTAATAGTAGATAACCCATTAGAAATGATTATAGTGATACTTTTTTAGAGATTGTTGATAAGGGAAATGGATCTAAAAAGGTGAATTTCAGAGGCATTATCCACTTTAGGGATCAAGGTGAGGAACTGGGCATTGAGATAATGCGATAACACCCCCTTAGTGAAAAAGGACTTAATGATATTACCAACATTGATATGAACCACATCCCAATAGTGTTGGAAGAAACCACTGTTAAATCCATCAGGAATAGGGGCTTTATTAGGATTCAGTCTAAAGATGGTGTCTTTGATTTCATGCTCTAGAGGTGGAATAAGATGGAATGAATTGTACTCATCAATGATCACTAAATGAATGACCTCAGGGAGGAGTTATTTGTTATTATCAAGGACATTGAAGAGGTTTTCATGGTAGGAGACTATATGATTATGAATGTCGTCTTCTTTTTCAAGAATTGTATCTATATCCTTTAAAAATGTGAGAGGTCTGTAGACTTTACTAATTATTTGGAGTGAGTTTGAGAACCTGGTATTTCTATCCCTGTCAGTTATCCATTTGACATTATATGCTTTCCTTCTATAATTTTCCTTAAAATTGATCAAGTAATTGAATTGGATTGCAATGTCAATTTCTTTATTAGGATCAATGTGGAGATTAGAGTTGGTGTTTTTTTCAATTCATTGAGATCTTTCTCAAGAATATTAATTTTATTATTGATTTTTTTTGGATTTGGAATTTCACAAGTATTTGAGCATCTGTTTGAGGTTTTTTAGTTTGAGGTTGAAATCAAAGGCCCCATTGTTGTGAGACATTGAGGACCATAAATTTTGGATGACATGATTACATTGATAATTAGTGAGCCACACATTATTAAAGTCGAAAGGTAGATGAAGATTAATGTGTTTGGAGGATAAGTTAACCAGGATAAGGTGATGATTAGAGTTCAATCTATGAATAGTAATTGTAGATATAGTTTCTTAGTGGTCTAAAGTAGGGACATTCGTAAAGGCTCTTTCCAATTTGAAGGATACCACTTTGTTGTAATTTCTTCTATACCAGGTGTATTTTTCACCAGTGAGGTTAATTTCAATATGTTTTTTGTCTTAAATCGAATTTTTGAATTCTATTCTAGAAATAGAAGTTTGATATGTGACAATATTTTCAATAGATCTATAAATATCATTAAAGTCTCCCATAAGAAACCAAGGGGCGTTGATGTTTGAGCCTAAATAAGAAAGGTCATTAAAAAGAGTTGTTCTTTCTTGATATATATTCTTATCATAAACAAAGGATCAGAAGGTGTGAGTACCATCAATAGTAAGGGTCCAAGTGAGAATATGATCAGAGATATTAAAAACACTAACATCCTGTAATGAAACATGTGCAAAAATCCATAAATAATCAGAACAAATATTTTTATATATTTCACCTGTAAAAACATAATTTTTTATATAAGTCTGAATATTTAGAGGAGAAAGAAATTTTATGTTCAGAAAAAAAATAGGATGGTTCATGCTAATCATTCTTTTCAAAACACTGAGGGTGTCATAATTGACGATACCCTGACAATTCCAAAAAAGGATCTTCATTTAAATCTGATTTTAGAGTTAGAACTCCCTTTCTTCTTTTTTCCAGATCCCTTATTTCTAGTAGTCCTTCTATCCTTAGAGTTAGTGGTCTTTTCTTAATCACTATGAGATATGACATTGTTCTTATTTGTAGGGTCTTTTAATTGAGTAGTCATATTTGATTCTGTAGAATAATTTAAACCTGGAAACATTGTATCCACTATGGAAAACATCATTATAGTATAGATGATTTCTAGGGTGTCTTTAGTCTCTTGCCTATCAGTCTACAGAACATTGGTTGGACTGTCATGAGAAGTGGGCTCAGTTTTCTTGTTATCATGAGGGGGTTGCTCAGTATTTTGGGTCTTAGAATGAACATCCCTCTTAAGGTGGGCAGGGTGAGCCACGGGAGATGGAGTTGGAATCTGGTCATGTGATTTGATCTCATGCATCTTTTCAATTGTGGGGTCACCTATAGTTAAAACCGTGCTACTATCCACAAAATAGGTATTTTTTTCATCAATATGGGATGGGTTAGTATGGGTCAGGTTGCATGAGTTCAGTGAAACATCCATCACTACACAATTAATTAGAGGGATATGTAATTATAGTCCAATGTGTTACAAAATCATGATGAATTTATATGTGTGTGACAAGGTTATAAAAATTTCACCATATATCATAACATATGGAAAATAAATAGGTTTCCTATACATTTTTATAATTAAATATTATTCAGTGCATGGAAAATAAGTCAGTTTCATAAAAATATCATCATTATAATTATAATTGAACCAAAGAAATAATATGTAATTTATATTTGGATCATATCCTAGGAAACTTATATGAAGAATAAATGGATATTATCATTAAAAAATTTGCTTTAATATATTACATAGATTATTTCTTGAAGAAAGTACCCTTTTCATTTATAATCACTACTTTAAAATTTTAAAAATTCCCAAATATTGATGAATTTTTTTTTAAAATAACCTCGGAATATTTTTAAGGAATATTGAAATAATTTGGTGGTCATGTTGGTTGGAGATTTTGTTCATGTCATGCATGTAAAATAAAAAATTCATTTAACATTTTCTATAAATAGTCAAAATGAACTTTCTCAGAAAATGACAAGATGATTACATTTTAAAAAAATAAAAAAAAATAGTTGATATAAATTAATTTAAACATCATTTAGTAATTTTAAAGATATACTTCAAAATAAATTTTGAAAACAAGTACATATAATAAAATGGATTTTCGATAAAAGTGAAAAGTAGCCTTGATTTTCCATAGAAATGTTATTTTGGTTTCTTGAGTATATGAAGTGTGGAAAATGATTGGAAAAAATGTAATATCTAGAAATAAACATGGGGTATGAAGATTAATGAAAAAATTTAGAGTTAGATAATGATATTTCATCATTTTAAATTTATTCATAAACAATCTCAATGGACAATGTGTTGGTAACATAAAACCCTAACTTCGAGATCACGTTTCATTGAATGAATTCCAAAATCCTTTATAAAAAATTAAATTTTATTGTATTTTTAGAACTGAATCATATAGATACCTATAATATCATATACTATGAACTTATGAAATTTCAACTCCCATTTATTAATAACTACTAATTAAATATGTATTTTTTGAGACTAAAATGTTTCTTTTTTCATGAGAATTTCGGTTTGGTAGTTCCGGTTCAGGTAATTTGGTTATAGTTCCCACATATAATGAATTTTAATCAAAATATAATAATATAATTTATATTAATTTCAAATATATTTTCACTCATCTATATAATTTCGGGATAAAAAATGAATTACAGCATTCTAGGAGGTGGTAGGATGAACACACGCAAAAACACAATTTTAACATTTTAATGGATGGAAAAAAGTAAAGGAAAATAATAATTTACATTAAAAAGCAATTTTTATATTATTTAAATAAATAATATTAATTAAATATAACCATATTACCATACATGTAAATAAATAATGAATAATGAATGTTATCGCTTCATGGATGTTGTCATCCACAAGTAGGAATGAGTGATGTAATCTTATTCCAGCTGGATGGAAGGTATGAAATTATTTATGATATTATAATTAAAAAATTATAATTATGTCATAAATAGAATATATTGAAAATAATTCAATCATAATATCAATCAATGAGTAATGGTGATTGGAAATGAATTTTATCACTATCTGTAGTCGGCATTCCACATATATGAACAAGTGATATCTCACTTCCCATTAATGGAATATTTGGTGGATATTAGTGGTCTAGTAATCAAAATAACATATAATTATTTTTATTGTAGTGAATACATTATTTTATCATGAATACCATAGATTTATAAGTGGTATATGAATAGGTAAATTGATACAGGTTGGGTAGAATTATTAGATTTTCTTTGATAGACCTCATTTAGATCCATTTAAGAGAACCCAATAATGGAATATTAAAAATTATAGAACCGTTAATAAATGGATATAGAATTTGATAATAAATTGTTTTGTATGTTTGATTATATGGATCATATTAGTGTATTGAAATGAGAAAAATAATTCCCTTTTATAAGCGGGGGTGTGGAATAATAGGAATTTTAAAAAAAAATTAAAAGATAATAGCCATTGTGACCGAAAATTCTGCCAAATGGATAGAGTTTTGAAGGTGGGATGATATTATGTTGAAATGTGTCTAGAAATGATGATTAAGTTGTGTTAAATTTTGAAGAATTCCCTTATGGCATGGTTTAACCCCTGATAAATCAATTTTAACCATAACCGTAGTGACACATTTTAAATTTTTTTCTATTCATTAAGGATAAAATGAATTTGGAATAATTATAGAATTTAGAATGAAAATTTAAAATATTTAATCCATTTTATCAAATTCGATTTCTTTAAGTGGAAGAATGTAACTTATGACCAAATCTAAGTTATAATACCCGAAATAGGGTCATATATATGATTGAAATAGTTATCCAACAAGGATTAAATTTTGGAGAGGAAATATAATCCAAAGAGATCCCCCTAAGGTCATATAGGTTGGGCATAGGTTTAAGTAGAATCATTAATAAATAAAATGGGGGATATATGGAGAAAATACAATAATATCCATACTTTTCCTATCCTCATCTATTTCACTAGGGAGCTGGTAGTTACCCTCCATTTGGTTGGTTTCTATTATAGAATGTCGTAGGAACCATTAATACCATGAGATCAATGAAAATAATAAAAATAGTGATTTAGCCACTTCCATGCCCTTCGGTTGGTCATTGGACTTCTTAGGCCAGCTTATGGACCAAAAGTAGCTTCATTCGATATAGGTTCAGGTCCATACCTTCCCCAAAATGCAGAGAAACCTCCCTAACCCAAAAAAAGTTTGAAACTAATAAGAAATACATAGAGATAATAAATAAAAGTATTTAAATGAAATAAGGTAGTTTTCATACATGAATAAAACATAAATATGTGAAGGAAACCAAATATAAAATTCTATTTTTAAATTAGGAATTTCCAAGGTATTTTATTTTTTAGATCAAGAAAATAAACTAATTAAAAACCATAAAAAATTTTAATGTATAATCCAATTATAAATATATATTCTATAAATTAACATCATAATCAAAGAACAAAATAAGGCCGAGTGGTATTAAAAAATGAAATTGTTTCAACTAATGTAGAATTATAATATGAGTTACATATATTTATGATATAATCAATATAAAAATTCATTTATCAATCAAAATAATTAAATTATATTAATTATTCAAATGTATATAGTATTTTTTTAATTTTATATCATGAATTACATATGTAATCTCAAATATTTCTTCTTATATTTTTCTCATATTTAATTTATTTAAAAATGATTTTATACACTGAGTTTCTATAAAGTTGAGTTTCTCGTCTTGGTTAATAGGGGTTGACAAAAAATCAATTACAGACCACGCTGATACGAAAATAGGTGGGATAAACTGAAGGAAATAAATAAATGAAATTAAACATATTTAAGATCATAATACCCAAATGTATTTGGGATTCATAGTGTTAAATTAATATGGTGTAATGATAAGAATGCAATTATTTATACATGGAGTCTCTGAAACATTTCTCTCTCAATTTTGAAGGGATGTCTAAATTTTTTAAAGTGACTATGACTCACCTGGATTAAACCTTATTGGACCATTCTAATCTCCACATTCAGTTAAAATAAGATTGAAGAAACAATTAGGGATTCTTATCGTACAATATTTGGACACATAATAATATCTAATTTCGTGAATAATGTGAATCATGGATTTTTCATATAAATGGGAATGAATGGGTGAATGTGATAACCCATCTAGGATACCCTCTCGAATTGGTACTCTACTTGAATTTCCACATACCCAATGGGCATTCTAGATCCCCATGGGTTGGTGACTAGGAAACGAGTATCAATAACAAATGATGGGAAAATTATTCCCATCCTGAATCACAAAACATTACATTTATACATACAAAAAAACATAAGGAAACATTAATATTTATTTCATAACAATTCTAGAACCAAAATAGTGAAAAAGTTAAAAATGTAAATAAATTCTCCCCAAGAAAAAAGTACAATTGTATTGGATTACAAAAAAAACATCTTCTCTAATAGTCACTATGTGATATAGTGGAAAAACCCCAACTATCTCACTATTCAGCTATGCAAACCCATCTTACATAAATCGTCACTATCATATAGTGGTGCCCAACTGTTCCATTCATCGAAAGACATAACATGTTCTACCGACCACCAAAGGTGTGCATAGGGTGTGAGTTTACATGCTCGATATTTTGTAACACAGGTGTTCAATAAAAATTCTCTATATAATAATCCATGCAATATCAAATTTAATGAAAATATGGCATGATATACAAATTAATAGTTTTATATCAACATAATGACAAAAATTAGTTTTTCCCTTTTCCACATTTTTCAATAGATATGGTAAATAAGTTTCAAATAAATTCTTATACATATATTGATGAGGATATTTTAAATCAATCCAAATAATGTACCAGATATCACATCAAAATCCTAGAAATAGAAAATTTTAGTACCATCCAAAACCACCGAACTCAACCAAATCTCATGTAACATAACACCAAGGATTACACTATGTGAGGACAGATAATAAAATTATAGCTAAAATAGATAGTCATGAGTCCATCAATCCTTTATTTGTAGGAATTGAATCTAGAGAGAAAAGAAACATCCCAGAATGTGAACACCCTAACTAGTCAAACAAGTCCCTAAAATTACAGGCATAGGGAGTAGAGGATGAACTAATAAATGAACCACCCGCAAGTAAATGAGTCCTATTACAAAAACATATATCTATGTATAGAAGTATTCCCATGTGAATTTTTCCTAATCGATTTCATCAAAACAATGATTTGAAAATCTTTTTATAAAACATTTTCAAAATTCATTGAAAAGCATTTTCATTTACCAAAAACAATTTGGAAACCATATCTTATCAAAAACTCATTTACATGCACACAAATCAGATCATCCTATTATTCCATTTTAAATATAAAATTATTTATCAAAAAATAGGACAATTATGTTCAAAAACACATGATAAAGATAAAAAATGTATCTCAAAATATGGAAAGAACATGCCCACTACATGATTCACCGTCATGATGAACAAAAAACAAAAGAAAGGTCATCAAACAAATATACACACGTTATATTTTATTTAATTAATATAAAAGGTTATTAAAGCCTATAAACCACACATACCTTAAAGAATGCACACCCATAATTGCAAAACAATCAAAGGATCAACAGATAGATTATGATCACATGACATATTTAAAAATAATCAAGAAAAACACTATATGATATTAATGGATCATAAACGGTAGAGGAATAGGGAAACCAAGATAAAATGATTAAATAATATGAAAGGACTACACACCATGAAATACACTGCACAAAACTCTGATGATAAATAATAATAACAATATATTTAGAAGGATTAGTGTTTTCTATAATCATAAGGGAAGATATTTAGGTCATGAGAAAAGATAATGTAGATGAATAAAATAAAAATTATACTTTTAGAGCACAAAAATCCCAATGCATGATGAGTAAATGATTTTTAACCCCTTAACATAATGTGTAATACATGGGTTCCATATATATCGAAAATAGGTCACATTTATATTAAATAATGATATTTAACATTTTTAGAGTGGGAAATCATTGTATGGTGTGTAAACAATCAAACTATATACCTTGATTTCAACTTATTATTTTTGAACATTACATGAAATTGAATCTATTTACATGAAATACAATCTCCCAATGGATAACGAACAAAATTCCCTGGATGAAATCTCCAAAATATGTTAGGCATTCTACAAACTCATAGAGAACTCCATTAATCCATTATAAATATATATCAGGACTCTAATAATTAAAATAGATATACATCACTGATACTTATACCATTTTCTCCAAAAATATATATCCATCAATAGGATTGTCAAGAAACTCCCAATTAAAAAGAAAAAAATAATTAAATTGATGGGAAATACCTAAAATATAGTTTCAGGATGTTTGAAACTCCCTACTATATGAATGTTTCTCCCCATGATGTCATGTGGAAGAATGATGTCTGGTAATGAGGTGAGGATGTTTCTTCCTCATAAAATACATAAATTACCACATCTCATGAGTATATGAATTGTGTCTCCATTACACTCTGAAAAATAGAACCGACATCTGAAATAAGACATTCACTTGATACTCAATGATCTTTTCTATTACTTCAAAACAAAAAATCATGGATATAAATCAATCTATTACCATATCAGAACATGAGATATATAAGGTTTATATTTCTTGTTATGGGATATGTGGAAAACATCATGAATTCCTATTAACTAAACCCAAAATTCCATCCAATATGTAAACTGACCAAGATACTTCGTGACCTCAAAAAATCCAACATATCTCAGAGGGAAATTTTTTTTCTAGAATAATGATAACCCAACTGACGAGACAATTTCAAGAAAATGTGGTCACCTGTGGAAAACTCCAATGGATTATGCTTCTGATCCACATAAGATTTTTATCAATTCTTAGTTTTAACTATATTCCCACCAATATTGTAAATCCTCATACACATATTAAGAACCAAAATTAGTCCCACCAAAGAATCTATAAACACCTCTACCAAAAATTTTGTTGATGTTCATGGGAGGCCCTAAAAATACTCAAATGAGAGAATCTAATAAATTTATAATAATTTTTTATAATACAATTCAACCAGTCATTGATGGATATCATAAGATCCACTAAAATCCAAGACATAGGAATAGGGAATATCCTCTAGGATCTGAATAACATTCTCCCACTAACTATCTATCTATGGATTATATGTTGTACTAAACCTTACCTGAGTCCACATCGCCTCTTAGAGAATCCTAAATAACCTAAATGTAATCCTTGGACTCCTATATGATACAATGGTATCATTAACCACATATATACTCACAATATCTTTTACATGTATCTTGCCCAGATCATCAAATTTTGTGGTGTCCCTATTATAATGAAATGAGATGAATTTAAAAACTGATTAACCACCACCCATATAGAAATTTTCTCCCAAGGAGTCCATGGTAATCCAAAAATAAAGCCCACAAATACCTCAACCCATTTCATATCTGGTAATGTTATAGAATAAATAAAAACATACGGTTTCATATGATCTACCTTTATCTATTGGAAAGTGTAGTAATGGGACACATAATTAGTAATGTCACGCTTCATACCCGACAACAAAAGTAGTCATCTAATGTCATAGTATAATTTTATAGTAATTTTAGGTACGACCCATGGATAACATTTCAAATCAAAGAAAAGTAAGCTTATAAATTATTACTGGGATAAAAAAATATATAATAAGGATTACTATATTAAGATAGAGATTAACCACAAATGGTCTCCACACCATATAGGGTTTCTCGAATTCCTATAAAATTATAATCCTACTATAGACTCATCAGAATAAACTCAATGACAGATGATGATAACTGAACATTGGTTAGTACTATACTTAGAACATGCCCCTAATCATAATGATTCAATAGATAAAAATAATCATCAGGTTCCACTCATATTTCAATTCATGAACAACATGTGATGGGATATTCCTATTGAGTGCATTTTTTAATGAAAATCAACTTCCTTGGTTTATAGGTGATATCAAAGTCAGTAATTTGTTGTTATTCGACATAATACCTCTATATGATACTCAATTGTTTGTATTAAAATATATACCTTAAACTCCAGTCTTTAAAATACTATGAATCTATCGCAAATTATATTGTTCCACCAAAAAATAAGGGCTTGAATAAATTTTTCAATATATATATCATGATTGGGGTAAATATTCTAATGTCATCGAAGATAACCAGATCCATAAGCTACCACATTATCATATATCATGAATACATAATAGAAAACAATTCTGAAAGCATAATAGGAAACAACACACAACATACTTGGATCATTTAAGATCAAACTAGGAGTCAATGTTAGATGTTGTGTCAGATCATCAAAAAAAACCATAAATTTTCTTCCCATATGAATTTTGGCCATTTTTAGGTAATATATGTAAAAGCCGATTCCAACCATGAGAAATCCGTGATAAACCATTGATAACATCTTGTTAGACTATGGATGCTCGACATCTCAATAATATCTTGTATATCTTTCAAAGAAAAAAAATCCTTCATATTTTATATATCAATTGATAAACCATTCATAGAAATTACAACCTCCAATTACTTCACATCCTATATAAAGATATTTCATTTCAATGTCATTTAATCCAAATGGTGACTCCTAAATATTTTCAGAACCACACCCAAATTATGCTCTTCCACATGATTGTATCTCTAAAAAACCATAATATCATATATAAAAATGATCACAAAAGTCTTGAGATGCTAATGGAATATATTATTTATCAAATACATAAACACTTATAGAGAATTAGTTAGAAGAAATGGAATCACAATATATTCAAAATGGTTGTGGCTTCATGTGAAATATGTCTTCATCATATCACACCCCAAATAAATTAGATGTTGATAACATGACAGAATATCGATATTCAAAAAATAAATTTCCCCCATTATCTGATCAAATAGATCATCCACATGAGGTAAGTAATAGTTATTCTTAATAGTTTCCCTGTTAAACTTTTGATAGTCCACTCAAAATTAAAGTGAACAATCAGTGTTCATGGTAATTAGTACTGGGGATTCCCAAGGTGATATTAATGTGAGGAAGACACTTTACAATCATATCATCTAACATAATCTTGAGAAACTATAGCTCTACTAGGTTCCTAATATAGGATGGTATCAATATCAATTGTGTTCCCAGCACCAAGTCAATCATAAAATTGACTTCCATCTCTAGATAAAGTGAATAGAAATAATCCGGGAAAATGTCAAGAAAATATAAAAGAAAAGTGGGAAGATCAAAAAGATAAGAAACTTACATGATTTCAACTACTAGGGAATACAAAAAAACTCATGATCACTGGGTAAGAAGGTCCTACATGACTAGAACATGGATCTCGCCCTCCCTAAAATACATGTGATCTCTCATCATATGAATGAAATGAGAAAAAATATGTTAACAATAATCCTTAGCCTGATGAGTGGAAATTCAATCCATCCCAATGATGGTGCCAAAAAAATCTTCATTAGTAATGAGGAAATCCCAGACGAACTCTGCATCATCTATCGAATGAACCTAATAACGAAAGAAAAACCCCATACCTTTCCTCTTTATAAGAGGTGGTGCTAACTCTATAACAATGGAAATGGTCTCCCTTGGAATTTTAAGCATATGAAAAAAATGAAATGATATAAACGAGTGGGAAGAAACAATATTAAATAGAACAATCACTAATAAATAAGAAATAATATTGGTACCTCACACTTTCATTGGACCCCTGTCTACACCGATCAAAAAGTATTTTACTATATGAATGCTAATTACCACTAAAGATTATAGTTGTATCTATATAGTCTTTGAATTGTTTGATAGAGTGGATTGAGCCTTTGTAGATGATGATCAATTACCATATTGAGGACCATACAAGGACTAATAGAAATGATACAAATATCCATAATGTAAGAAAATTACACATATTTATAGGCTAGCGGAACTAATTATCGATGTGTCCAATATTTCCACAATGATAACAAGTCATGGGAACACTATTATCTTTAAATGAATGTGTAGAGGAGGTCTTCTTCTAAGAAACACCACAACCAATCCGTTGGTGCTATTATGACTTTCACTTCTTCCCTAGAATGCAATTGAATCATCCACTAGAAATAAGATTGATGTTAGAATATCAATCCATTACCACCCTATTCATAATTTTTATCATATCCATATCCACTATTTCTGCATTGGTTGAAAGCATAACCCAATATAAATGAGATCTGATATCTAGTCCCAATCCATATAGGTACTTCTATGCTTTCATATGTTCTTTCTTTACCACATCTGGAAAAAAACATACTAACATAGAAAACTGATTTGTGTATATCGACACCAAATTATCTCCCTAAAAAATATAAATTCTAATAACTTATTCATCATCAGAAACTCTTGAAAATTCGTCTGGATGAAGAGAGTATTGAAATACCTCTTGTCTCAACCCACATGACAATTTTAATAAAACATGGAATACTACTATATATTTCTAGTAACCTTGATTCTAAACACCCCACTCTTTACATTTATACTCTCAGGTTTATCATGCATGTTGAAAATATGATGGATCATTTTTATGTCCATCCTCCTCATATTATGGTTCATTTTTACCTTTAAATGATTATGGATTTTCACATAATATCGCATGTGATCGATCTATATATACCTCAACTTTTGAATGTATCTTGATGACTGCATTATGGAAATACATTATATTTTGGTCTTTTCCCAAAGGGATCATCCAAAATATTACATGGCAGGATGAGCTATCGGTTGATCTGCTTCACTTTTATGAAAAAGATTGTAAAAAAATCATCTCCTTCAAGATTTTGTAGCTTACATTCACTTTTTAATAAATTAGGTCTTGGTATTTGACCAAGGCTTTAACTTTAAAAAGTATTATATAATAGCCTTGATAATAGTCTGACTCATTGAATGATTCTGAAGAGGAACATCTGATGCACCTTCCTGTAGGACCCATAAAACATGTCTCGAAGGAATACTATTAAACATTGAAACATATAATATAATCATTCAACAATATAATATCATTTCCAACTAGTAATATGGCATAATAAATTGAGATTAAGGTAAAAACGTAAAATAGAAGACACACATCTCAACAGTCAATCATAAACTAAGTCTTTTCATGGAATGTTCTGCTTGGTCACTCACCATAACCTATCTGTCAAGTCATGATAATCATATTTCCAATTTACCATATGTCCATCACAAGGAAACTTTATGAGAAAACACCTTTGATAGCAAACTGTGATGAACCCAACCCTTATAGCCTCTCAAACTAGCACCAGAACTGATTTTCAACAAACATAATCGGAATTTTCTATCCCCCTTGGAAAGGAAACTAGAATTCCTTTATAAAATAGTAATATAGGGAATGATCTCTCCTAAGAAGAAGTAAAAAAAGTCATATACATCTAAAAAATAAAAAAAATAATGATATTTATGTCAAAATATAGAGAGAAAAATTAATTTTATACAACTAAAATGATAAAAACAATTACAACAGACATGTCCCAATGAAATGGAAATCCAAACTAAAAAACAACCCCATATGTTTTCAGGTGATATTGTAGGAAAACTCCCACAATCTGTCCATCTAGCTACACAAATCCAACTGACAAAAAATCCATCTACTCATAACAACACCATGCCTTCCTGTACATAGAAATACATAACAAGGACTAGTACCAAATATAGCAATTCACATGTCCATCAATCCTCTAGAAATATGTAACTATTATATAGATCATAGGAACACACCAAATATTGAAAACTGAATAAGTGTAACAGATCCCTAGATAAATAGGCCTAGGTAGTAGAGGAACACCCCATGAAAACCCCATCAATAGTGGATGAGGCATATCACTACACATTCCACCAAAGTACCCATGTGTTCCAATGTGCTCTATTTTTTGATACATTTTATCAAACCCATTATTCTAAAATCATTTCTGAAACCCATTTCATAATGCATTAAAATATTATTTTACCAAATACAAGGGAGAAACATCTTTTATCGAAATACAATTTCTATTTATGTAAAAAAAAATTATAAATCATTAAATTTTATTTAAATAATAGTTTACAAAAAACTAGATTTATGAATTTCACCAAAACTAGATATAGATGGAACAACCTACATAAATATATAGGTCGCACATTCCAACAATGTCATCCAGAAACAAGAAGAATAAAACAAGGACAACAGAGACCTCATCACCAATATAAACATATTATAATTGATTCTATTTAGTAAAAAGTTCATAAAATAGGATACATATCATATACCATGAATAATAAACCATTGACATAACATGACCAATAATGTATCCGCCCCCATAACAAGGTTACTCGTTAGATCTATAAATAATAAGGAAGTACTATCATATTAGATCCAAATATCTACCACCACAGTGAAATTTGGATACATATATCAAACTAAGGTAATTAGGTAAAAATATTTATCACATGGATATGCAGTGTTCATAACTATGATGATCAAATGATGAATGAATTGATTCACAAGGGCAATAGGATCCCAAAATCTACAAGGAAGAGCTCTGTGTTGAGAGAAATAATCTACAGATGAATGAAATATAAATGATACTGATAATTACGTAAAAACCCAAATCACAATGATTACATTGATTATAATACCATTAAACATTTTTTAATCGACATGGTACACTAATGCTGAAAACAGTCTTCATTTAATCCAAATAAGATCTGTAACATTTACATTATGTGAAATACATAAATGGCCTATAATTGTTCTCACAGTATAATAATATAATATATTCTTTCCAGATAACAATTCATGCGATTAAATCCCATTAATCAACCTGTAATCACCCAAAAGATAGTGAAAACCATAGTTTCTAGTAGAAATCTCCAAACCACCTCAAGCATTCTCCAGAATCTGGGAGACCCCTATTACGAAAGTATATTTTTATACATGGAAAACATTAATTCAAACAAAAATACATCACTAAAATAAAAGTAATTTTCCTCATATAATTTCCCCTTTTCTTGGAAGTCCCAAGACACACCCAATTATTGAAGCAAACAAGTAAGGATAAGAGAATTACCTAAAATACGGTAATATAAATTTACCATGAACCTTCAAAATAAACTAAGATAAAAATAAACAGGTCTTGATATAATAGTAGTATAAGAATCCAAATGAGGATATGTTTTTAGAAACTATTAAGAATGAGATAAACCTAGTAGATACTAACTTATAGAAAAAATGGGCCAATAAGAACATTTCAATTAAGGGGAGTAAACAAATTAGTAGAAGAGACTCTATGAGTTGAATAGTTAGTAAGGGATAGATTCGATGTTCTTTGGTTTCGAGAGTGTAATGTCCTTGTTTTTATAACTGATATTTGATTCCTAAAAAACATTGTTATATTATATTACATATCATAATACACATATAACACATTGATAAACCTTTAAAACATTATTTCATTAGTAAATATTATTACATTAGTTAATAATTAATCCCATTAAAATTCCAAAAATTAAACATGGAAAAAAATAAAAAATAGAATTACTCTAGTGGAAAAATTTGAATCATCCCTTTTTCCTAGAATGATTATCCCCATTAATAAAACTATGGAAAAAATTAAATATTTATAAATCAATTTAAATATTAGAAATGGAAAATACCAAAAATTTGATTAATTTTAAAGAATAATGTGTGAATTAAAAAATTTGTATTAATTATAGGTAGTATGACCATTGTAATAGTAATGTGACTATTGAATTAGTATCCTTACCACTCTGAATTATAGCATTATCATCGGGAATAGTAACATATTGATAGTATATTACTATGTTCTCAAAATAATAATATGCAATATAAATTTTATTTTTCGTGATATATTTATGAAAATATAAACACTATAATACCTCATAATTAATATAAATATTAAAAAAATCAATGAAACTATAAAAAAATATTTATATAAAAAATATTTTTTTTATAAAAACCATATAATTTATATTAAAAATTAAATTACAGGTGTCATAAAATTATTTGGATAAAATGAAATTCATTTTTGGATTTTCCACACTGAAATTGTATAAGGGTTGTTTTATAGTTAATTTTTTAAAACTGTTAACTATTTTTGTTAATAAATAAAGTTATTTCATTATCGGTGTATTTTAAATTACATCATTAAGGATGAAATAATGACCTAATAAATTCTATAGTTTTATACTCAGCCAAAAATATGTCGAAAACATTTAAAAATCTATAAATTCGTAGTCCTACTATAAATAATTATTTCTTATATTCTAAAATTATAATGTTCCCCTTTATATAAGTTTTTTTCATTTTTCTCCATTTATTTTGATTAAACTAATAAATTCATATAGTAATGTGGTTAAAAGTTCAATGATAATGTTATATTGTTTAACTATAATACTAAATGTAAAAAATATTAAAATCAAAAGGCTAAAAATGAATATAATTATTTATTCCACATTTTATTCTCATAATTTCCCTCTCCTCAAGTATAAATAATCCCCCACCCCATTCTTTGTAAACCATTCCTCCCTCACTAAAGAAACATACCTAACAAAATACCCTTTTTCTATAGCCTTATCATCCTTAAGAACGTTTTGGTGCAAACAAAGGCCACGTAGTAAAGGATTCTAGTGTCGCGAGAACAAATAACACTAAGAAGAGGGTATGTTTCATCAATATTTCTTTTAATTTTTATTATTATTTTATATTTATTACCTATTACATAAAAAATATTATATGATTAATAAATCTGTAATTTAAAATTATATTAATGATTTTTACTTAATATAATGTTTGTATTTGTATCGTATTTGTATTTTATACTTATCTTTCCACATATTTTTACAATGTCTCATCAATGGATGTTTGACTGCCATGAGGCCCTAAGAAAATATCTAATTACAATAACCATTTTGGATGGTGATAATAAATTATATATAATATAGAAATTTATACAAATAATTATATATATAATTATAGTTTCAATATCAATAAACATTAAATATCAATTAAAAAAGTTCACTAAATCAAAGTTGGACATGATTATTTTAATGAAAATATGAATTGAAATGTTCATACATGGAAAATCATATTAATGAATAGAATTCAATGATTAAAATAGTTGCGGAGTTGAAAAACTTAACATGTTTCATTTCTTTTTCTAGGATTTTGTAAACATGTTCTTAATATTTAGCAGGAAATAAAATAATGAAATAAATAAGGATTTAAAGTAAGAGGATTCACAAACCCAGCTCCCTCTATTTTTGGTTATTGAATCTTTCAAATAATTTTTAATATGAGTAATCCAATAATATATAAAAAATGTTTATTAAATATTCGTTCCATTCACTTTTTTGGATATAATTGTTTCAACAATCCTAAAATTATTTCCCTGAGTAATACATAGTTTTATCAAGAAGAACCAATTTTCCCAAAAATCTTCATTACCCTCTCTAGAGTGGATTCTTCTTCAATGAAAAAATATATTTTATGACATATTATGATCATCAATATTCATTTGGGACCCCAAATATCATTCAATGATGTATGATTTGTAAAATCTGTTTTGAGGCCCATTTAATTTCTCTCATTTAATGTCATGACTATGAATTTCATATATTATCATTCTGTATGGTATACATGATTATGATCAATTTATGATGAGGTATGTCAGACCAAAATTATAAGTCCCTATAGTGTATTAGGTAATGTGATATAACTCATGAGATTATGTGTATTATGTATGACCAACCTGATATATTTTCTAATAGTTATTATGTTATGATTAATACATTTGGGTCATGTGTGAACTTGTGCAAGATTTGTTCACAAATTTTTATGGTATTTGAACAGTATGTTATAATGTTTCATTGTTATTCATATGGAACATTCCATGCATTTACCAAATGTTTCAGTCAATATTTTTTTGATTATCCTTTTCTTATGATATGTCGATGTTGATTATGCTCAACCAATTACTATTAATTCATGTCCCTTATTTCTCCCAGTACATTCCACCCTTATTGAGATTTTATATCATCCCATTACATGACGTATATCCTTAGGTAATTACATATACTATGAACAATGTGTGATATTTATATGAAAAATAATATTTATATACAAAATATTGATTTTTTATTATCTAAAATTGTTGTATTAGATTAATTTTCTTTACATACTAAACCATTGGATCCTGGATTGTATCAATATTATTCATTTTATCTTATACATGATTCAATAGTCATGTAAGATAATATTATGTCTCTGTTTTTGGTATCAAAGAACAATTTAGTTAACATGGGAAATGGTTTTATAGAAGATTAAAAAATCTATAAGGATATTATTAAGTATAATTAATTATTATATGTTTTGGTAACATATAAGTGTGTGTGGTATCTAAGATATAATGTCCTTGTATGGATACTGCAAGCGTATATTTCATTGACATAGAAATATCAAGATGCAATCAACCCAAAATGATTGACCATGTACTAACTCGATGGTCATAGATATACTATAGTGTAATACACCCAAAAATGGTATGCTCTGTATTAACTCGATGGTCACCTAGTGTATAAAAAAGATTCCTTTCCCCGAAAGTAGGTTGACACTACCATGGTATATGTTTCACATAATCAAATACTCTATAAAACCCATTATAAAGGATATATAACTATTATAATTATTTATTTTAATGGTATAAAAGGAATAAAGTACACAATAAAAGATGAATAATTTGTGTAAATGGTTATACAAGGGATCACATAAGCTATGAATTTATAAATAATTATTATATATGGATAAATTATGTATTCACTCATTTTTTTCTGATGATTTTTTCAAAACACTTATTTTTTATAAAATTTTGGGAACCAAGAGAAAAGTTACCAACAACTCCTTTGAGCGAAGATGAAATTATTTTCTGAATGATATGCCAAATGAAATGGAAGATTGATTTCCAAATTTCCATAAAATATATTTTCAACTATATAAGGATATAAAAAATAACATAAAACTGGTGTAACTTTTATCTTCTCCCAAGAAGGACTAATTATCCATCGATTACTTTATAAGGAAATGAATACTAATGTTTTGAGGATCATAGATTTAACTTGTCCTAAAATAGATTCTTTAATCAATTGATAATATATTTTATATACTCTACTAGTCTAAAATTTACACACTTACCATTGATATAATTATTTTAGAAGGAGAGTCTTGTCAATGGTGGGAGTTGATGAATAACATAAAGATTAAATATGAAATAGAATAAATAGTCTTGGAAGAAATTAAAACATAATTTATTTATAATTGTTTCCCTAAAATTCCTTGAATAAAAATGGATAGATATTTCATAGATCATAATAAAAATAAGGGTGAAAATGTATGGGATTATGAAGAACCATTCAAAAGTCATTAAAAATACAACAGAGGTTTTGTTTTCAACAATGATAGAAATATAGAAAGTCTCATCAGTAATTTTAAACCAAGCCTTAATAAGGATCTAGATATCCAAGACATTGGGAGTTATGAATAAGATGTTTAATGGGATCTCAATATCATTACTTTTTTTGGATAATGGTCACTTGGAAATGGAGATGAGAAAAGTTTAATGTACTTTCATTATATAAGATCAAATGAAAATGGAGAAAAACATCAAATCATCCACATGTAAAAAATTTATGAATGTGCATAATGAGAATTTCGTCAAAGGGTTAGGGAAATACGTCATGTGTGGGAAGGATTTCCACATAGATCATGAAAATCAAAGAGATTGGGTGAATATCTCCAATAGGATGGTTGAATGTATGTGACCACCAAAATCCCCAAACATGGTTTATTTGTTAAACTATAGGGAGAAAAATAATAATGCAATAAAATTCACAAAACAATTGCTCATTAAGAATAATAAATTTAAATAACTACCAAAGACTAATGATAAATATACAGAATATATCATAACCTTGTATTAATTTTAAAATTAAAATGATTTTTTTCATGGTATACTTATTATTCAGTTGAGAATGAATATGTTTTACTTTATTCTAGATCTATGATTTCTTTTTTATCATGAATGTATTCTAGAATATTTGAATAAAAAACATCATATCTTGAAGTAGATATATTAAAATAAACCTAGTGGATAGATAAATACAACTAATTTGGTGTATTCATCTCCTATTACATTCTTTTGGAATATTATCCTAGTGAGTCTCTAAATCCTTCACTTAGTGGGATTTATTTTCATATTGGGCATGGATTGGATATTGTTATATAAAACTCAAATCAAATCTTAGGAAATAGAATTTCCCTATTTATTCAAAATCATAACATACTCTCTTATAAATGAAATAATTTCACGAATCTCCATTATAAAATCGAATAATAGAGTGGGTGTCGATACCCATCAACGAAGAATGCTTTTTCCCAAATGGTAGAGTTGAAGTAATGTATCAACCATAAGGAAATTTCATTCTAAGGGGGTATACATTTGTATTTTCTAAAGACTAAAATTAAATTCCCCTAGATCATGAGGTATAATTCTCAATAGTACAAATACAAAAATCCACTTATATCACCAAATTACCATATTGGATATCTCTAATCAATCTAGAGGAGTTAAGGTATCTGCTACCATATTATTTGGACAAAGTGTTTTTATGACCTAGTTCATTGCCTGGGGGTGTGATAGTACTCTTTATCAATAAAAATGTTGGATAAATGTAATTGTTTATATATTGTTTTAATCTCAACAATATCACCATAGAGAAAAAGTATCCTAAAACAGGGTTTGAGGATTTTATTAATCAACTACAATAAGATCAGTACCTCTCAAATGTGGATTATCATCTAGGATATCAACATATGAAGGTAAAGAAAGAAAAAATTAATAAAAATACCTTTCATATAATATATGTAAAACATGAGACCATAGTAATTCCATTAAAACATACTAATAACCATATAGTTTCATGTATTTTATGAATAATTTATTTAGTGACTACCTAAAACTTTTTATGTAGTCTTTATTGATGGTATTCCAATTTAATCCTAGTGGAATGATGATTTTGTAGAGCATCTACGGTTTGTTCTAGACACATTTTTAATGATGAAAATGTATACTAATTTTAGTACGTGTGACTTTTAAATTGATATAGTCAAATTTTTATGGTACATGATCATAAGGGAGGGAATTTATTTAGACTCCACAAATACAAAACCAATTGATGAATGGACCAAAGACTCATTTTCTAGAGAAATCCATATTGTTCATGAGTGAGATGGGTATTATTGATATTTTTGAGAAATTTCACATGCTTCTATAGCTCCCCATCCATGTTAACAATTAAATGTTAAGGTATATATGGATTCAATAATACAAGGTAATACTAAAGGAGATTAAAAGGAGGATAATCACTATTCCTATATCCACTCTTCTATTATGTGGAGAATTTTTTATGATAAGTAATGATTATGAAAACAAATTGTTGTTATGTGTACTCATAAAATATGATATTGTGATACCATATGATTCATGATATTATGATATCCATGACATGGAATACTAATTCATTATCTGGAGTGAGAATATATGGTCTTCACCTTGAATATTTGGTAGTATTATAACTATGGCTATATTTGTGAAATTTATACAGATAACATGATCCTAAAGATTATATTCACAAATAAAGAGATGAGGGTACGTCAAAGAATATTGTTAGATATGATCAATGCCTACACTTTATCTATTATCTACCATCTTAAAAATTATAACATGTTATCATATTCTCTTAAAATAAATGAACCTAGTACTTTCTCCATGATACAGATTGAGAATGACCTAATCTTCGTGAATATGTAACGTATGGATCTAGAAATAATAACTGTAAGGAATTTATCATTCACTTCATAAATTACTTTCCACCATCTATATGAAAGAATATTAAGGATTAAAAAAAGGATGATTTAATGATTTTAATGTAGGTGGAAACATTAACCGATGTCCAGTTTCAAGAATTGCACATTGACAAAGATGGTTTCAATCAGTTTGGAAGAATAAATTATACGATAACATCACCTATGATAATGAAATAGATATTATATAACTATTGTATCCCATATTTATCAATCCAACATATAATTCCCAAGATTTTCTATGATATCAAAGGGAACATTTGATGGAAAAACATGAAAACTGAGATCTTTTAGTATACCTCAATGTATTTTTCATAAGAAAAAGAGAAATTATAGTGACATATATCCAAGGGGATGATCCAAGAATTGATAAAACCAATATGGAAATGGGAGAAAATGACCATGGATATTGTCTCTAGTATCCTGAAGAAATCCAAAGCATAAAATTCCATATGGATTGTGGTGGGACGAATCACTAAGAGTACCCACTTCATCACAGTTTATGATGATTTATCACATAAAAACATGAAAATATATATAAAGGTAGTGGTGAAACTTTATGGGGAACCATTTTCAATAATAATCTATCATCATACAAGGTTCAATTATAAATTTTGGATAAATCCGTAACATGATCTAAATACTGCATTGAATATTTGTATGGAGTATAAACACAAAATTGATGGCCAATTTGAATAGACAATTTAGACTCTGAAGGAAATTATGAGATTCTTCTCAATGAAATGTAAAGTTTAATGCGATCATCATATCCCATTAATTTATTTCACATATAAAAACAACATTAACTAGAGTATTTAAATGGATCTATATGAATCCATCTATGGGAACCAGTGTGGAACTCTTTGTTGTTGGTATGAAGTTGTTAAACTATTGATACAAGGGACCATTATTTTATAAGAGATGAAAACAATGTATAATTCACCCAAAAAATAGAGAATATTAGCATATTTATCATAAAAACTATTCTAAAAATTATCAAGTGTACCTTTAGTTTGCAGGTATAGATAATGTTTTCCTTAAAATATGATTACGAAAGATATTCATATGGTCTAGAATGGAATGAAATTTTTTCCCAATGTATATTGGCCCTTTTGCTATCCATGATTGAATATGAGTAATGTCCAATAAACTAGAACATCACCAAACATGGATAAAATTTATGATGTTTTCCATATATATATTTCGAGGAATTTCATACCCCATCACTAAAATGTACTGAATCTAAAGGTGGTGCAACTAGAGCATGAACTCGCATCATAGGATCATCGGGTAAATATCATTGAATTTAGAGAAAATGTTCTAATGAATATGATAACTCACATAGTAAATGGTCTTTTGAAAACCCATATATTTTATTATATAAGAAGAGATCCTACATAATATATAAAATTGAACAACCATGTTCTATTCTGAACCAAGAATAAGTGTTTAAATTTTAGGATCAATGTTTTTAAAGGGGACATAATGTAATTACCATGTGTTCATAAGTTCTATATATTCAGTGAATAAATACCTATTATATAAAATTATATATTATTAAAAAAAATAAAAAAAATAAAAAAATACACAATATTTAAATAATTTTTATCATTAAAATAGTCTAGAACTAAACCAATGATAATTCAAATCTTTATAAGGGGTCAAAAAATAGAAAATCAAAAACCCATAATGGAAAAAATGAGATCATATCGATCAGGTAGAATAGTCTCACCCCTAAACAATAATATAGAAAATAAAAACCATATTAGTAAATAAATTAACATTTTAGAAAAGGATAATATTGAACATTTAGAAAAATTATTGAGAATAATGTATAAAGGAAATAATTATTATTTATCGAAGGAAATATGACCATTAAAATAGTATCCTGATCACTGGGAATATTAACTTGATAATTTGAAATAGTAACCCAAGCATTAGAAAAATAATCTGACAAAAAACTAATAATATGTGATGTAAATAATATTTATCATGAGTAATTTTGAAAAATATAAGTACTATAATTGCATAAAATAAATATCATTATTAAAAACTGTATAAAACTATAATCACATATTTAAAAAACTGTATTTTATTATATTTACTAACAATAATTTTATTTTTTATATGAAAAATTAAAACTACATATGATAGAAAATTGTTTTGATAAAATGAATTTAATTTTTATATTTATTATGATGAATTTTTTTGTCTAATATTTTATTGGTGTTTTTATGAAATAATTAAATTCATTGGTGAATAAAATAAAATATAGTTTTTTTCATAAATGGTGTGTTTAAACTACACCACGAAAGATTTAATATTGACCTAATAAATTTTATAATTTTATTATCAACCAAAAACATGATTAATAAGTAATATAATATTTTAAATTCAAATTAAAAAACTAAAAATTATTCTCCCGAATCCAAAAGTCTAATATTTCCCTTTAAATAATTATTTTTTATACTTCCCTTATGCATAGGATTGAATAGAAAAATTCAGGTTACAATGTCTTGAAAGTATTAAAATCAGGTTATTTAATTGAAATATATTCTTTCATGTGTAAAATATTACTATTGAAAGTTTTACCTTACTCAATATTTTATCATTAAAATACCACACACCTAAAGTATAAATAATACCTCACTGCTCCTTTGGAAAACCAATACTCCCCCACTTAATAAAGAAAGTGAACTAACCAAATACCCTCTATTAGATAACATCTAATCATAATGGAAGTTTTAGAGTAAAAAATCCATTAATTCAAGGATTATAGTTCCGTAAAATTATGAAACACTGAGAAGTGGGTATGATTTTGTCGACTTTTCTTCTCATTTTTCTCTTATCTTTATTTTTTATCTAATCCATTCACAACAAAATCTTATAATAAAAATATAGAGATTTTTAACATTATATTAAATATTTTACCCAATTTTATGGTTATATTTATGTTGTATATATTTATATATATCATAATTATCATTCCTCCACTTTTTATAATGTTCTTTCAGTGATTGGTTAACCCCCCATAAAGATGTTTCAACCTATTTTGTTGTCAAAAAAAATAACGATGGTCTTAAAAAAATATTTATAATATTAAAATATAAAATATAAGTATTTATAAGCTTATTTAATTAATATTAATAATTTTTAAATAATAATTAAGCAACTCCATTAAATTAAATCATATTGGGGTATTTTAAAGAAAATAGTATATGAAAATATTTCAACATTAATAAAGGGCATTAAGGAATTGAATAGTATGATAATAATTAATAAGGTGTGAAATAATCAACATAGTTTACTTATGGTTACTGTTTTTCAATAAACAAATTTTTATGACAAATAAGCCTAATAAATTATGAAATAAAGTGGGATTTAATGTATGGGGATTCTTAAACCCAATTCTGTATCTTTTGGGATATAGCCTCTTTCAATTTCTTCCCATTATGGATATTCCTCAAATGTCCTTATGATTTCCATTAAAAAAAATTTCCCTTATATTCCTTGGTATGTAAATCATTATATATTTCTAAAATGATTTAATAGCCAAATAAAACAATTTATAAAAAAGAACATATTTTTCAAAAACACATCTTTGACTTATCTTGAGTTATTTTAGAATCGACAAAAAATGATATCTTGAAAAAATATATGATCTCCCTTTTTAATTTAGGAATCACAAAGGATATTCTATATAGTATGTGACGTGTAATTCAGTATGAAAAACATTCTTATCAGGGGGTTTATTTCATGACTATTATTTTAATATATTATCTATCAATGTTTGATGCATGATTATGAGAATTGTTTGATGAGGAGAGTGGGACCATAAATATTTATCCCTCAAATGAAATATATAATTTGATATATTTATTGAGATTTTATGTATTATCCATGAACATGAAGATATAATTTTTCCCAATTAGTATGTTATGATTTATACACAATGGTATATGGGAACATTATGTTATATTTTTTCCCAATCATGTGTTATATTTGACTACAATGTTATTAGGATTAATTATTCTAAATATTACACATTCTGTGAACTTCAATTATTTTCCACATGATTATGATTATGATCCAATAGTTTCAATATGGTTCTGTTTATTATTCTCACTCATATACTATTTATTCTGGTCTATTATTCCTAACATTATATTTCTCCAAATTCATGCCATTTATCTCATCACTTTCTTTCACCTATAACCTTAGGTGATAAAATTTATTAAACTGAATGTGATATAGTTTAGGATGGTAAAAAGATGACTTAAATAATGTTAATTTATTTACATGTGATGTATGCACCTAATTTTCCAATATACTATACCTTTGGATCATAATTATATCATTGATATGTGATTATTAAAAAATTAGGTAACAGTCATTTAAGATAATTCTTGTTAAATATATAGAGTAGTATAAAACAAAAAAAATCTATGAATGTATTAAATACATTAAATATATGTGGATTTTGAATATCAATACCAAGGAAGAAACCTAAAATAAGTAAAATATAGGTGGTAGTAATCCTAGAATAATATCATTTATTGAATTTCAAGATAATAACTGTAAATTGACATTGGGATTATTTTATAGGGATGGAGTGAAAAATTTATTCTATAATACCCTAATGACATTAGAATATATAATCAATAAAAATATTTGAATAATACCATGGTCAAAAGTGGTGAAAGTTTTATTATAGAATCTAACCCCTGATTAAACTCTTATAGAATATTGCATTCATGGTTCCTTCATAATTACATTATGAAAATTTTTCAAATACCTCTTGTCAAATTATTTTCATGTATTATTTTATGGGGGTGATCTTGTAAGAAACTCTTGAAAATATACCTTTATAATCATTCCTATGGTTATAGATATGTGATCATGGAATCAATATTTTATGATTTTACTTTGTCAAATTCCCTAGGAGGTCGTCCCTAGCATCATCAATATCCACCATTTATGGATGATCCCTATATTAACTATATAACAGTAGTTCGTGTTTTCCAATTGAAAAAGCACTCAATGGAAAAATTTTAGTGACTAATTAATTTTATATAAGGTATTAATTAATGTTTTATTATGGTTTCCTTTTTCATTGAATGATTAATTATGAGAAAAGAAAATTTGACGATATCTATAATGGTGAAGTTAGGTATTTTATGGAAAATTTAAGATTAAACATATAGTTTTTTATGTTTCCAGGATATCACACTTTTTGTAATAATTGTATACACTCTTTAAAGGATTCCAAAAAAATCCATTTACTTTATAAATAAAATGAGAGGTTTAGAGACCATTTAATTGGTTTGCATCATTTAATGTAAAATATCATCTTTTTAATAAAAAGTTGATGATTTTTTTAGCATATATGAGCTTCATGGATTGCACGATGTGTAAGTAGATTACAGGTCTTGTAATAGTCATGAACGAAGTAGTTATTGTGTTGAAAAAGTATTTTCTTATTTCTTCCATTTTAGGATTTCTTTATCCTACAAAAAGAGGACCTCAGTATGTTATTTTTGGTGGTTCCCTCCGTTCTGAGTCTCTTTATTCCACAAATGATTACCTTTATGGTTGGATTTCTTCTCTATGGTTACATAATCCTTCAAGGTTTTTTGGGTTGATGTTATGGTTTTGGATATTGTTTAGTTTATATTTGTGATAGGATATCATATTTTATCCGTCCTCATAAATTGTATGGCATGCCTCATATTTTTAAAGACTTTCTCTTGGTTTCTAGTTACCATTGTTGAAATATCCATTATTTTCATAATTTTGAGGTATGTTCTTCTATACAGTGGGTCAATTTGATAAATATCATGGTGTTCCTGATAAATTCATTTGTTTTGTTCATTTATTAGAAGTGATATAATGTTTTTAAGGATTCCATAAAAATGAAATTATTTATAAAAATTATTTTTCTTTGTAAATGATGTTACATGATTTGGAAAGGGATTTTCAAACTTTTTAGTGGTTGGCCCTGCCTTTGAAAATATTTTATAGATTTGTGAGAATTTTTTTAAAATTAATTTGTACAATTTATAAATGGTAACCTTTGGTATGTTTTTAATGATACATGAGTTTTCTTAGAGAGTTAATGAAATAACCCAAAGGTAATATTTTGGGATATCGAATAATATGACTGAATATTGGTTGGATCCAATGATATTCATATTTTCAATTTCCAGAGTCTTGTATTTTCTGAATCAAAGGCTAGAGACCATATGTGTGGTGCTTTTTCATGTATGATTATATATTTTAGGTTTTTTTCTGGATTGTTTCTCATAGGTTTTAATATGAGGATGTATCACATAAAATTTCATAATGGGTTGTTTCATGGATATATTATTACATGTTTAACTCTCGATATGTGTATTTGATTTATATTCTTATCACTTCTACTTTTCATATTTCTAGTTTGATAATTTGAAATTATTTTACAAAAACGAAATGTAAAATTATTTGTAACTACATTTGGTTTATGAAATTGATAAATAAAACTATGTTGTTTTAAAAGAATGAATCAATTAATTCTTGACAATAGACAATGTATAAAAACTGAGGTAGTATCAAACTGGAATTCGGATCACAGCCTAAATATTCATATGGTTGTTTTTATATATTTTATTGTAGGATTCAGGTAAATGGAAGAGAATCTTGTTGTATGAAAGTATCTCTTCTTACAAATTTTTTTTTTCTAGTTTGGTCTGGAGGTGTCTATTAGTCACATAGAGATTTTCATTACTTTTGGTTTACCGTGTTTCGGAATGTATTGTATGGATTTATTAGATATTATCTTTTTTCTTCTCTTTATTCTAGTTTTATGATTTTTTATCATAATCATTCTTTCTTTTCATTATTATCATTTTCCAATATTACATGATGGGCCAGTTTGAATGGGTTGTTTAGTTGACCCATGATTGGTTTGTTACAATTTTGTATCAGAGGGATTCTCATCGAGAAGTGTGTTTAAACATCCTGAGTTTTTTACAATCTCTTATGTAGACATGAGTAATGACTATCAAAATTCAGATAGAATGTATGAAAAATGGGACTTTCTTGATCAATTACATGACTGATCCTGATTTACTAGAAGTGGTCAATGCCTTTTACTAGGTGTGAGACATATATATTGAGGTATTTTGAATGGAAAATATGGTATGTTTATTTAAATTGACCCATTTCGTTTTCTGAAATGTATTTCATAGTATTTTTAGAATATTAATGTTTTAAACCATTGTTATCAATACCTGATGTTGGCCCTATGATCATGGAAATTCCTAATAACTGAACAATTTTTGAATTCAGTAATAAAATAAATCCAAGAAAATATATTCCAAATCAGGGAAAGGAAGAAACTAGAAATAATCCATAGCTAAAACATCATATGGATTATATTTTGGTAAAAGGGGTTATCTATACAATTTTGGCATTGGGCCAAGTTGGTGTCAGGAACCCAGGATGAATGATAAATCATGGATTTATATTTACAAAGATGTGTCCACCCATATTTCATGGGGTTGATAGACAACATAAATATAAGTAGTTGATTATGTGGAAAGATATGATGTTCAACATCATGATTACTCTCGAAGACTCTAAGCTGGGGTTTTATATGTATATTATTAATGGATAAAGAAGAATATAGTGTCACTATATAGTGAACGCTATGTTTCATATGGATATTATAACTGCTTCCATCAAGAAAATATTTGACCATCTAATTTTTCTAAGACATTACACATGGTGAATACCTATTATTTTTAGAACATAGAGATGGGATATTGTAACTTTATAGAGTAATATACCTATTTTTGAGTTGGTTAATCTCGAATCGGATCTTGTTTTAAATTAATACATAATGGATTGGTTGTTTGAATTAGGACTGATTCCTTATATTTGTTCAATGTTGATAATAATTTTTGTTCCGGTCTATTTGGAGGTATTTAACAAGGTAGATTTGGATAATGGAGATTTAGTTTGGAGGGTAATTTTTTGTGGAGCTTCAGTTTATTTTGTGGTCATCTAGGGTGTGTCTACAGTCGACCAGAAGATGTTTAAGCTATATTATTTTCCTTGATGACCATTTTCCAGGTCAATGAGAGGGAAGTATCATATTTTAAACTTCTAGTGTGGAAGGAAGGGTCATACTAAGACTGCATGTGTGAGGATCCCAATAATATTCATCTTTTAGGATGAACTATCCATCTTCAACATTTTTTACGAAAATATATCACATTCTAGTAGTGCACGATCCACTCAGAAAAAGGGTTCACAGTTTCATTTAGATGATTCCAAGGGTGGGGGGTCTAATCCTCAGTCAAAGGAAGATGTTCAAGTGTCAATGATCATACATCTTTATGTAGTGTATTATGCACCAAGGATATCTAATATAGGGACAACTACTATTATATGTATTATGTTTATATCATCTTCTATAGTGCTAGCATTGTTTCATATAGGTGAATCTAATTCAGTCATATCGTTAAAGATAGTTGACTTATATTATTTTAATCTATAATATATTCTATTCTTGTTGGATGATTCTAAGACATTGGGAAAGAAGTCTAAAATAGATTCAGACAACTCATGTGTGGGGTGATTATAGCAGATATTAATGTGGAGTGGGTCTTTTTAGTGATCGTTTATGGAATATTTCACTAGATTATAGGCATGGATTGGATGATCAACGATAGGGCCCATATAGATTTTTATCACTATCAGGTTAAATTCTTATCTACTGATGGGGTCACTAATTTTTTCTTGGGTCCTTGGGACTCTATATCGTGAAGGATAGGGAATGTTTTCCCTTATAATGGGATAATATTATGGATGTTGTTATTGATGTTTCTTGAGGTGGATAACCCTTGTTTGGGTTTTTAACATCCTTTAGTGGTTTCTACATACCCCGAGTTCTTTTCGAATGATATTTTAGGTTGACCACCCTAGAGTGAGGTCAAGTTTACTATACACATAGTCTATGGTATGATTCCCAATTCTATTCCATCTTATCAAAAGGAACAAGATTAGTTTGTGGATCTTAAGGTCCATCTTGGGGTCCTATAAAAAATTATTTTTTCTAACATGAAAATATAGACTTTTCCTATACTATTTTTCATGAAGGAAGAAATGATCATCAAAAAATTTATTTATTATCCAAAGTAAAATCATGTAATCATTAAGAAAAGTTATCAGATTCTAATAATTTATGATCTCTTTGACCAACTTAGTGGGGCTCATTGGTTTTAAAATAATTTCATATAGTAATGTACCACTATTTGAGTTTTTGGGATGATGATATACATAAGACAACGTTTAGTAGTTAAAATCGTCATTTTGAGTTCGTAGTTAGTTCATTCAGTCGTCTTAATGATTTTTTGGATTTTATGGTTTTGATAACCAAGATATTTCATCAGTTTAAGGACCATTTTTTCTATTTTTATATTGTATTTTGGTGCAATCCACGTTAAAAAAGTAGAAATTGGACCATCTGGATTTCATTGTTATAACTTTTATGTAATATATTCTATATGGTATTCTATCAAAATGGGTGTCTTGGATGCAGTATGTGATATTTCAGGGGAATGAGATATCTTAAAGGGGTTTCTTAGTAGATCAAATAAAGGTTCAGGAAGTTATGTACTTGGATCAGCCTGTACATATGTTTCAATTCCAATGATTATTGGGTTTTTCTGGTTACTATAGATTGTTTAATCATGACTTATCTAATATTTCATCATCAATGACAGATTTAACTTATAAGGGTGTCATTATAGAATAGAATGAAATGTGTTATAGTTATTTTGATTATTTTAATGTGTGGAAGAATATGACACCAATTTTAATTCGTCTAGAATTTGGATTAGGTTATGATTCTATTTTAGATGATTCTGGTATGGGTTGGGACGTGTCTCGATGTAAGGGAAAAAAGTGCTGGATTATTTCTATTTATAGTTACTCACTTTGGAGAAAAACCACCCTACCCTGGATCTTGAGTTTGATGCGATTATGAATGAAATCCAGATATGGTTTTATAATCTATTTGGGAGTAGTTTTCATTATATTATATCCATAAGAGATTGAAATATATTTTTTCTCAGAGGGTGATGAATTTAAAAAGATATGTTGGGTATAGTGACATTGGAATACTTATTTTTGATATATCTTATACCCCTAGGAAAGGGAATGTTGTTTCATATACTCTAAAAATAAAATCTCATACATAATATAAGAATTAATCAATTGTGGATTGGTCTCTGATGAATTTGTTTTATTATAAGAGAAAGGAAATGGATTTCATTAGTAGAGATGTGATCTTCCATTTAATAGAGCATGAATCTACTTTTAATGATAGATTTTAACATGAAAAGGTGGTAGAAATTAAGTGACAATGCATTAATGAAAACCTTTGTGGTGGGGAGACCTCATGTTAGTTGTATCAGTATCTTAGAGAAGCTTTGTGGGTATATAATAGGTTGGTTATTCTATTTTCTCTAAAGAATGAGTTATTCAAAAAAGGACACCATTCATGTTGTTCTACACACCAATGTACTGAAAATATGTATCATGATTTGAGAAGTGGTTATTGGTGGATAGGGATGATATTTTCTGTTAAATATTTTTAATCATGGTTCATTACTTGTTATGGAATAGAAGTGGAATGAAATTTTCAGGGATTTCTTCATTGGTTTGAAATATAATCATAGTATGATGTATTGGATTTTGGTGGTCAATGATGTATTCAAAAAATTAGTGAATTTCCAACCTGTCCATTTGATAAATAAATTTTAATATCATGGGGGATTGTAAGTCCAAGTGGTATTTAGAAATAATGGGGTTCCCTTTGATGTTTTTTCTGATAGATACTCAAGGTTCACATCTATGTTATAAAGTGGTTTATAAGAAGATATTTGTTCCCTAATAAGATTGATCATAACATATCATCAGTATATAGATGTAACAACATAGATGACTATCAATGTTTTGGAGGATATTCTTCATTCTTATGTGTTTGATTTTGATAGATATTGGAAAACCAATTTCCTCTCATTCAATTTTCATATAAAAATAGTTATCATTATCTGATAAATATGTATCCCTTTGAATATTTTTCTGCATGTACATGTAGTTATCTTGTGTGATGGGAAAATTTGGGAGATTTGTCCTTGGTTTGGATGAGAGTTATTCAAGTGAAGACTAAGATAATTCATTTGATCAGGAGGAGAGTGTTCATGACACAATGTTGTCATAAATCTTATGTGGATTGATATCGTCAACCATTTTTGTTTGAGGTTAGTGGTTGGGTTATCTCTAAGAGCTTCACCTCGCTTATGAAATTATCGATTAGGTAGGAAGGGTATGTTTTTCTTGTGGTTTGTGGGACCCTTTGAGATCACTAGATGACTATGGAGGGTGGAATATAGGTTGTAATTTTTTCCATTCTTGACATCTATCAATGAAGTGTTTCATGTTTCCATGTTGAGAAGGAATATAAGATAACCTTACTATGTGATTATATTGTAGAATATTGATCATGATCATAATTCCCCATTGGTTGACCATCCAGTTCATATTATTGATCTTCAAGAGAAGGTAATATGTTGTAAAATGTCCCCCTAGTCTGTGTATTATGGAAGTGAATACATGATACCCATGATGCATAAGAGGAGGAATCATTGGCGAGGAATCAATGGCCTTATATATTTTTGGATCTAGGATATTGTGGGATTTATTGGGGGATAAATTTTTTATGGTGGGATCTTGTAACAAAGAATTTATTTTTAATCGGGTATTCTGAAACCTTTTAATTTTTTACCTTTTTTTGGATGAGTAATAATGAAAAGGAAATTTGTAGGATACCTATAATGGTTAAGTCATGGTATTTTAAAACTTTTCGGACCAATAGTTTTTGTTCATCACAGGATAATTAGACATCATGTAATATGGGTAAACACTATATAATTCCCACTGGGAATAATATATGAACTAGATATATAGTGTGGTATGGTTACATGATTTCTAAAGTTAGAGCATTTTTAATGTATAATATATGATTATAAATAAAAACATGAGACTTTTTGTACGTATATGAGCTTTGAGGATTACATATTGTGTAAGGGGATCACACACATGTAATACTCATGATTTGGGATTTTAGGGTGTTTCATGAGTGAATTTTTGTTTAGTTCAATATAGGCATCCTTTCAATAGACCTATAGACTCTCCCTAATAAAATTTAGGGGATTCCCTCCATTTTGGGTTTCTTCGTTCAATTATTGAACACCACTGTGGTTGGATTGCATCTCTCCAGGTATGTAATCCTTCTATTTTTTTGGGATTTTGTTAAGGATTTGGTTTTCTCAATGAATATGATCACATTTTTTATCAAATTATGTTATCTATCAATTATTTTTAGTTTCATGGTGTTCCTGGTCTATAAAAGGCCATTCTCATAGTTCTCGGTCAATATTTCCATAATGATATAGGTTTCGACTATGATACTCTAGGTGTTTCAATATAATGTTTTAATTTGATAATTTTCATGTTGTGTATGATTAAAACCTTAATTTAGTTAATTATTCATATTTGATATGTTTTTTTGACAAATTTGGTTGAAAGGAAAATATTTTTAAAATGGAATTTTCGTGGAAAAGGGATTTTATCAACTTGTAAATAGGTTTTCAAACACCCTAGAAGATCAATATTGTATTGATAATGTTTACTGAAATTGTGGGCATGATTTCGAAGTTAATTTTGAAAATTGCACATTTGGAATGTTTTTTGTATTTGGAAAGAGTCATAGGTGTCCAATGTGTGAGTATGACAACACTTGGATGTAAACATTTGTAATTTTGACTAGCTAGACATAATATTTGTTGGATCGAATGTTATACATATTTAGCATTTTTCATGTCTATTATGCAATGTACCATAGGCTAGAATACATATTTATGTTTATTCCTCATATATGGTTATTTATCGTATGAATAGTTTTTATCAAGGACTGTTTCTAACTGGTTTTTTATTTATATCACATAGCTTTACAGGATTGGGTGATTTCATGAATATGTGTTTACCTTTTTAACTCTAGTGTGTGTATTTTCTTTCATATTTTATCACATGTACTTGTTATATTTAGTTTTTGAGAGTATGAATGTATTTTAAGAAAAAAAGGAAAACTATTTATAAATGGTTTTGAGTTATGAAAAAACTTTGTAAAAATATTTTATTTCATACTTTGGAATTCTTTCATTAATTATATTAGACCATGTATAGAAACTATAGGGTTATACTAATGGGATTGGATCACACCCTAGATGTACCTTTGGGTATTTTTAGATTTTTTGATACTGGATTCCGGTAAAGGGAATAGAATATTTTAGCATTCTAGAATCTCTTTTTGTTGCTACTTTTGGTTCGATTTGGTCGTGAGGTGACTATTAATCACATGGGGATTTGAATTACTATCTTGTTTAGTATATTATAGATTGGATTGTATTTCACTGTGGTTTTTTTCTATATAATCTATTTGCATGAATTGGGTTTCCTATATTCAATACAAGTTTATGTTATCCTATTTTACATATATTTCGTGATTGGCCGGTTCGAGTGGCTTTTCTAGTTGACCCATTTATTACTATTTGCATAGCCTACAAAATAATTTATGATCTTAATAGAAAATTGTTTGCTCCAATTTCAAGGAGAATTATGAAATAGAGAAAGATTAGAATAGTTTGGAACCAAATCATATCAATATGATTATAAATTTCATAGGCTTCTCTGAATGGGTTTCTGATCTTTTATATTTATTTTACTAACCAATATTGTTCCCTTTATTGATCAAGGGGACACATTTATTATTTTAAAAATAGTTTTTCAGGCTAAATAATGAGAATTATTGATCTACAAGCCTTTTATAATGAAAAAAAAAACTCTCTTTAGAAATATAAAATTTGGGGTTACCACATGTGTGATATCCCCATAAACAGGTTTGCATGGTTTAGTGGTGTGTGGATTTTTCTTAATGAATCAATTTTATTAATCAATGGGAAATTTAGATCCAAATAGTAGTAAAAAGGATATTAATAGATTATTCAAAGTGGAGTGGCTAATGAATTAATTATTATTAGAAAAACATTCATATATCCATGCATTTCCTCCTAAGTGAATAAAAAATAATTTTGAATGTCTTGAAATTTAAGGAATTAAATTAGTAATAAAATATATGGTGGGATATTTTTCACTTAGGTAGAGTTTAGATATATAATTTTTAGTTTCTGTTAAACCATATATCTACATGGATAAATTATCAAAATAATTTATATCACTCTATATGAGGAAGAATAACACTTGAGAATAATTTATATCCTTCATCCCCATGCATTTTTTCTCAATGATATGGGTTTCTATGATTATTTCTGAGAATTTGAAATGAATTAAAAATAGTTTCATCTAATATTATCACCATGAATCATGGTACCATTGGTCATTGTGATTTTTTTTAGGTAGTCCCTATCAGGGAGGGAGAAAAAAACAATATAAACAAGGAAGAGAACATATATTACATCCTAACTAAACATTCATAGAGATTAGTGATGGAAAATATTTTGGGATGGATTTTTACAATGTATATTTTTGTATAGGGAACCTAAAAATGATTAAAAGAGTGGTTCTATATTCCCAAAATATTTCTATATATAATAATATATCATATACTAAAAAAGAAGTCATGTTAGAATGATGGGTGTTGAGAGACCAATTTTGGGGGGGGTACAATTTGTCTAAAGTCTATCTCGACATCCCCACTTTCTTGATTGATATTATATCCTTTAGAAAATTTATCAATTATTATATTTTTATTTATTCAAATCTTAATATATATTAGGAAATTATATTTTAATGCATCAGTATTTTGGATTATGAGGATCATTATATCTTTATTAATTGTTATTTGAGATGCTTCATTATATCACAGTATATAAATTCATTAAATACAAGGAAGGTTGAAGGAAAATTGGTTGGATAAATTTGTCATAAATATATACTGGTGAAATATTTATTCATTCATTGGACTATTTGAAACCATTTAATAATTATAAAGTGTGAGGTATAAGTAAGATGAATACATTATTTATTAAAATATAGTTGATATGAATCATCTAAAATGGAAATTTTTTCGTTCTTATGAATTGAAGGATACTATGAGACAATAATATAAAAGAATCTATATTTGGTCATGGGGATATAGGTTCAATGTGATTATAAGAAAATATTAATCTTTAAATAATTTCATGGGAACATAATATAAGAATTTGTGATCAACGACTAGGAAATGATTCTAGAAATGAGATATTGTGTTATTTGGGAATCTCTAAATGGAGCTAGAAATAATTTCATGTGGTGTTTTTTTATTATAAGTATGTTACCGGTGTAGAGAGATAAGATAGAAATTATCAGGCCCACTGGGTTTTCTAAATGGGCCCATGAAATAATTTTTATCATAATACCATGGTATATTAGATGAAGGTATTAATTACAAGGTATTTGATTATTCAATACATGTAACACCCTAAGATTTTGAGATTTTTTTAAAATTAATTTCAGGTTTTTTAAATTTATAATTTCATGAAACACTAAATATAGCTTCTTTTATATGAAAGAACTATTTATGGTTTGCATTTCATGTGACACCAATTTTAGATTTCAATTAAAACAACGCTTAAAATATCTTTCGGTACATGAAACACTGTTTTTTTCTTATGTTACACACAATATCATGTTCCTTCAATAGCATTCATTTTATGAAAGACATAGTTTTACGAATCTACAATGTACTATTAATAATATTATTAATATATTAATATATTGGTCACATATCCATTCTAATAGATGTAATTAATGGTAATAATTAAATTGTGAAAATATGGTTTGTAGTTGTATTCAATAAGAACTATTTTTATCCAATTAATTAGATATCAAAATAATAAAATTTTGAAAATATAAGAAATATTTTTCCAGAATACTATATTTATTCAATTAAACATTTTTGACCATAATAAATTAATTAAACCTCATTTGATGAATTATTTTATATATATATATATATATATATATTATAACCAGTCAAATATTTAATGTTCATCATATGTGTTTTCTATAGAAGTGATAATAATAAATTCAATTTTAAGCATATAAATATATATTCTTTCTAACAAGTAATTTTACCACCTCTTAATGGGATAACTATTCTAAAGATAATTAATTAAACCTTTTAGGAATTTTAATTTAAAAAATAATCTTCATTTTTTAAAGAAAAATATCAAAATTTAATTTGGTTAAATTTTTGGCATTATTATATTATGTTTCATATTTATTAATAGTGAAAGCCTATAAATTTTAATTTTAAACACCATTTTATTCTAATGTATTTACATAGTTAATTTATTATATAAATTATATATTTAAATAATATATATATATATATTAATATAATTAAGGTCATTGATAAATTTTACATTGAAATTGAACATAAAATGGTGTTTTCAATTAAAAAAGAATGTTCGAATAGAGGATACACCTATTGTGAAATAATATGTTGATGTGTTTCCAGAGGATTTACCTGGAAATCCTCCAAAATGAGAAATTGAGTTTCCCATTGATTTAATTCCTAGTTCAAGGTCCATATCAAAGACCCCTTATTGAATGGACACTCTGAAATTAGTAGAACTAACGAAAAAACTGAAGGAATTGAGTAATAAGGGATTTATGTGATCTAGTTTTTCTTTAAGGGTGACCCTTTCCTTTTTGTTAAGAAGAAAGATAGATCTATGAGGTTGTGAATTGACTATAGGAGGATTAATTCTATAACAATAATGAACAAGTATCCCCTACCTCGAATTGATGATTGATGCACTATTTGTCATGTTGGAACATTTCAACATTTTCAGTTTAGAAACTCATTTTCTAATCCTATCTATGGGATTAATTTCAAATTATTTTCATCCAAATTTGTGTGTATAATTTATAAAAATGGATTCAATATTTGGAATTAGATTAATTAATAATTAATAGTAGTGCCAAATTATATTTTTCAAACAAATATTACTAAAATTAATAAAACTTTATTATAGTTATTAAGGTACAAAAGAGTTTATTTAGTGGTTATGCATTATCATTAGGGGACAAATAACCTATACACATGAAAACAACACCCATTTTATTTACATATTTAGAAACTATACAATATTTTCTATTAAATGGATAATTATTGGAGGTAAATTATGTATGGTGGATCTCTTAATAGTGTTTATATTTTTAAATTTACAAAAATGGAACTCCTCCTCCAATATAAAAGGGCACTCACACCCTCACATTTTCACACATATCAAGAAATTTGGATCATAAAAACCCAAAAATATCAAAAATAAACCTCTCTACTCTCATCATATAACACTCAATTTGGGAATAAATAAATCCATGTTAGTCCACTAGTAAAAATAAAAAGAAATTAGCAAAAAAATGTAACATCCTTCAATAAGATATTTTTTTATTTCATTATAATACACCAAAATAATTATTATTCAAGATTATATTCTATAATTAGTCTCCTCAATATACTGAGATTTTTTAAGGGTTTTACCTACAACAGTACACCTTCAAAAAAATGGGATACAAAATCATCATTCGAATGTCCTTAGGACTACCGCTACACTAACCGATGTCGTTCATTATTTTATTACGACATTTAGCGGATGGAAATAATGAATGAATAATTTATTTATGAAATATATATGATATTAGAGATTTATTTATTCTTTTTTATTTATTATAAAACACACACCTTCATGATTTTTATTTTCTAAGAATATGATAACCTCCTTTGTGGTTGTGTGTACAACCACATCCTTAATGTGATGTGATTCATTCACAAGTTACATGGAATATATTAAGGATGTGTTTTGGAAAAGTATATGATATATATGATATCATAATTCTAATTTAATTTTAATTAATATATATATGCCTTTTACTTTTTCTTTCAATAAAATAATAAAATGAAAACATTGTCCATGCCAACAAAATACCTAACATCAACATGAACCATGTATTCCATTTCATATTTATATCTTTTATAGATTAATATAAAAAAAAATTATAATAATTATATATGATATTTATATCATGTTTTAAATTCTTGAAATAAGTAAATACTTATTTATGTAAGATAATCATGAATAAAATGTCTAATTTTATTTGAGAAAATAATTTGTTTCATGAAGCGTAACTTTACCATGAAATTGTATATAAACATGTAGTATAAATTCATGATAAATCGATATGTGGATAGATATATATTAAAATATTTATGTGTTAAATTTATAATAAAATTATATTCATTATACATGATGATTGATTCATGACCCCCACCCCACAAGGTGCACCCATCATGGGCCGGGAATTTGAGAAGGGAGATAGTGACCCTGGAGTCCCACCTCCAATAGGCCCCGAGTTGTTGACTAACACCGATGGCATAATAAAAACACAAATGGGAGGCATTATGATATATGATAAAAAATTCAGAGGAGAGAGATAGGAAAAACACCAACCAACTACAACTCATACTGCAATATAAAATAATACCCAAGTACACATATATAATGTCATGAAATAACTACCACAACATAAATGTGAAACTACTTGTACCAAAAGAATGTAAAAACAGAAACAACCACGAATCTTGAATAGCTCTTGCATCTACAAACTAGTTGTAACCACCTGATCTCCATCCTTCCCCAAGTGACCAAAAAAAAGAAAATATTTATGTAGGGTGAGTATAATAGTATACTCAGTAGGATACTTCCTGAAGCCTCTTGTGAAGAAGTAATGAAAGAATGCTAAAGAACAATGAACATCAATTAAAACTAAATCATCCCTTAAAGAGGTATATTAAGATTCCATCCTCACCATCGCTGCTCAATACTAGTATCACTTATAAGAGTAAATAATATAATAAATACTATAAGGGTACCCTGCAACTACTTCCCCATCGGTTTTCCACTTTTCCCCAACGTTGCTCGTCCTAAGAATCTCTCTCCAAAAACGATTTCTCGCAGACACCTGGGAAAAGCACCAAAACATGCAGCTCATGCAGTAAAACCACCACATCCACATAACCAAAGTATCCTCATAGATTCTAGGAGCCACCACAGCTCGTATAAGGTGTATCATACATTGGGAATTGAAGCTGAATCCATTATAGCTTATACACTGAGTAAGGATCCTCAAGTCATCACATCTTATACATGTTACACCTTTTATAGTCCCTAAGAAACCATATCTGGAATATATGTGTGTGAATAACCAAAATCCATTACATCCCTCTACACACATATATGTGGAAAACAAATTGGTGTGCCTACTAGTACTAGTAACTACCAAGAGAAGAGAGAAAGGCCAAAGGGGGTAGTCAGCCATCAAACCTCCCACCAGAATGTAGGTGAAAACACCCCCATGGCTTAGAATCCACAGGGTGTCAGTTTCCCTAACTGACAGTGTGTTGAAGCATATGGAATCAAAAAAATTATAAAATATAACGTAGCTCAAAACCACACTATGGAAACAAACTAGTCTTAGACTCAACAGCAACTAAAATCTCTCGGAATTTGGACAACCACTACTAAGACTATGTATCCTATAAGCACAAAACCATCTAATGAGGTTTATTACATTAATTCAATCCCTTTTCATAAGTTTAAAAATGTTAATTAATTGATTAATCATTAATTAACCATAAAAAATTCCACATTTTATTTCACTAGCATCACATCCAAATTCCACATTTCATCAAAATTGCAACCTCTATATTGCATCCCATCAAGCTCCAACCCCTTGGGTTAACATCAATTATTAAATAATTTATTAACAACATTATTTCTTTCCCATTTTTCCATGAATTCTAGAAAAAAAGTTATATGATTCTAAACACACATGGGCTGAACATGGTTTGTAGATTAAAAACTCATCGATTCCTTGCAACCTATATAAAGTGTGTATACACATCCTCCACCAGGAAGATAAAAAAGGAAATCATGTGGCATACCCCACCATTCATCACTCATTTTGGATAGATGGTATGAAAAACTATCTTCCTTGAGTAGTCGGAATGTATAGAAGATAAATAACCAATAAAAAAATTCAGCGAGAATCCAACATTCATATCCAACCTATTTCATCATCTCTAGGGTCCTCCCCGAAACCCATATGGATAAACTAATGTATCTCGCCACTCTAGTCATCAACTTCAGCCATAACCAATGGGCCCCCATCCCCCACATATCACAACAGCTATCCAGGCTCACATCATGACACACACAACATGAAAAAAAACATCATATCAAACTATATATTGGCCCATAATCAAGGCATGAATCCTTCAAACATAATGATAACTCACAACTCCAAAGTACAAGTCACTCGGCCTTACAAGAAATTTGGTAACTCAAAACCCTTCCAGGAATTATATTTTAATCAAATAATCTGTTATTTAATCGGTCTGGAATTAAAATATTTCTTATTTATAAGTTACAACTATGGGCAACCTAAATAGTAAGATATCAAAAATAATTAACCATGATTACTACATCAATTTAAATAAAATAAAATTAAAACAACAACCAAATTTATATACATACCTCTTCATGTTTATCCAAATATTTATCAACTAATTCCTTCTTTACATTATTTATAAATTTCCACAAGAATTACATGATAATAATAAAATCATATATATTATACTATTTAACAAATACAAGTGGAAATAACATATGATTTGATAAAAATTTATTTATCTGGTTAAAATATTTATAATGTCAATTCCATTGTGACCCAATGGGATAAAACATGATAAATCTATTGTTTCATGTAAAGGGATAGAGAAACCAAGAATACCCAACCCTAAAATAAAACTTATTAACTTTTCACGAGAACAATACAACAAAACTGATCTCAAAAACCTATCCTAGAGGACATATATCATTGATTAATGGACACTACTTGGCTGCACCAAAACAGGGGGTGCCCATGTAGTAGGAAGAACTGTCAAGGGTAAATGAACAAAGGATTACGGTTTAATATCACCACTCCTATGGGAAGGACGAATGGTTCCAGTATATCGAACCATAGAACATGGAGGAAGAATAATGGAGGAAGATATATCATCTCATTACAATATTTATTGGAGACACATTTTATGATACACTGGTATTCCATTAAAAGTGGATCAAATTAAACAACATTGTTTGACCTAGTAAATTCATATTGGTCCATAAGAAAAATTAATATATGAGTTATGGGATTTTAATCAGCCTTAAATACCTTTAAATAATCCTTTCAATGCACTTTTTTTCAATGAAAATTCTAAATGAATGATGCTATAGGATGCTGGAAAAATTCTGGATATGGGAAAATTGAAAAATGAAACAGTTCTAGAAACACTGTTCATGAGATATTTTCTATGATGCCATTTCGATGACACCATTTCTATGACACCATTTCTCTAACACCATTTCTATGCCACCATTTCCATGACAATGTTTTTGTTCCACCATTTTTGTGACAATGTTTCTATGTCACTGTTTCTGTGACACCGTTTTTCTGCCACCATTTCAGTGACCCTGTTTAAGTGCCACCATTTCTGTGACAACGTTTCTGTGTCACAATTTCTGTGAAAAAGTTTTTGTGCCACCATTTATGTGACATTGTTTATGTGCCACCATTTCTGTGACATCATTTTTGTGCCACAGTTTCTGTGACACCATTTTTATGCCACAGTTTTTGTGACACTTTTTACCTGACAACATTTCTATGACACCCTTTCTGTTACACCATCTCATAAAATATTTTGGTAATTTGGAAAAGTAACTGACACGATTTCATGAAAAAGTTTCATTACAATTTTTTGAGATTTTTAAAATTAAGTGACACCATGTTTTGACACTCTTTCATGAAACAGTTTGGAAATTTGGAAAAGTATGTGACATAGTTTCATGAGACCGTTTCATGACAATGTACATGAAATATTTTGGAAATTTGAAAACGTATGTGACACCATTTTGTGACATCATTTCATGAAACATTTTGGAAATTTGGAAAAGTATGTGACATCGTTTCATGAGACAGTTTCATGAAATAGTTTGGAAAATTGGAAAAGTTTTGGGGATAAATCACCTTGATCTCACAAAACACTTTAATAACTAGATATCAAATTAAGAATAGACTTGGGAGGTCTAACACATTACATCATATACCTCTAAAAACATTCTTGTCATAGAGAATCCAAAACCAACCCAGATAGGATGGGTTCTGAAAATTCACCCATCGAGATAACTCTCAATGAGGGAAAGTCGGAAAAAGAAACAAAATAATTTCATATAATTTACAAGGGTATAAAATCATAAAACAAACATTGTTACAATAAGATATCTAAACTTTAAAAAACTCAGGGTACTGATCTTGTATTTTGGACTCAAATTCCAAGGTACTCTCTTCCACACCTCCGTACTGACACATGACATGTACCAATGTAATATCACGGCCGTGAAACACCATCCCCTAGAGGAATTTGATCTCAACAGGCTGCAACATGAATGTCCCGTCATTATCAACGTTTATCTCTCCCTAATTGAGGATTTGAGATTCATTATAAAGGCAATGACAGTAATTTTACACATGAAAAACATTATTTATCTGGATCATTTGTGGGAAAATTTCTAATCGATATATCATAGATCCAACATAATCCAAAACCATGAATGGCCCAACAAACTGGGGTGAAACCTTACTCCGACAACCAAAAAATTGAAGCCCATAACGGTGAGTTACCTTTAGTAACACGTGATCCCCAAAATCATCCTATAAATGTCTCCTACTTTGATCTTCATATTATTTCGGAATATGTTGTGCTGTCATCATCATCTCATGAATCAAATGTACCATCCAATCTAATTATTCACTAGTTTCAGTCTAATAATTATTGACTCTCCAACACCAGTCTAGCATAATGTAGAACAACATGGATATCTATAAAATTATTTAAACGGATCCATAATGATGTTGGACTGAAAATGATTATTGTAAGAGAACTCTACCAAGGGTAAGTGCCTCCTCTAGGAACCTTCGAAATCTAGGATACAACAGCGCAACTTTTCTTCATGTAACTGGATGATTTTCTCTGTATGACCATCCATCTATATATGACAATAAGTGATATTGCATAGATGGGAACAAAAATTATGCTAGTGGCCCTTCTACACCCTAGAGGTAATATAAGTATCTCAATCAAAGTTGATCATCCTCAGGACTACGTGGAGTCTCACCACCTCCTCAAGATGCTGCCTCGAAAAAACATACACTGAGATGGATTCCTTGATCACGATTAAGTGGGATGATTTAATCAAATGATCCACTTCCACCCATATAGTGTCATGGACACCCTATAATAAAGGTAAAATAGTAACAATGTCAATTGAGATGTCCTCCCACTTCCAGTGAGGAACACCTAATGGATTCATTGAACCACTAGGGACATGGTACATGCCCTTCCCCATCCGGCAGACCAAACATCGTGAAAAAAACTCCACAACTAAATGTTTCAACCTGGGACACCAAAACTGAATCCTCAAGGTTTGGTACATCTGTGTCACACCATGTTGTACTACTAATTCCAAACTCTGCAACACTATGAGAATCGTCTCATGAATCTAAAAATAAATGAAAATAATTCCCTAATACAACACTTGGGGTTCTTCATCCTCATACAAATAATTAGGTCCTTTTCCAAAAACAACTATTTCTCCCCAGATATCATCCTTTAGATCCCCCAACTCGGTATCTTCCACATTCTACACCAGGGAGGACTACACCATCATCTGAAAAAGATAACATCTTCACCAATCATCTCATATATCTAGATAAAATTATGAATGTTCTTCCATCACTTTCCAGTAATCACTAGATTCACGCACTGAATCACAACATGACTTCTTGCTTAGTGCATCAGCTACAACATTCCCCTTTATAGGTGTATACGAGATTTTGTTGTTGTTTTCCTGAATGAACTACATACACTAATTATTCTTCTTGTTCAAGTTACACTGGGAGAAAACATACCTCATGCTATTATGATCGGTGAAAACTACAATGTGCTCCCTAATGAGGTAATGTCTACACAAATTCAGAGCAAACACCACAGCCTCCAACAGATGATCATGGGTGGAATAGTTACATTCATGGGGATGCATCTACTAAGGCACATTTAAAATGACTGATCACTACTGCCTCAGAACACAACATAACCCCCGAAGCGAAGCATCGTAGAAAACATCAAACTGAACTCCTTCTACTGACAGACAATGAAGTGAAGTACTTAACAATATCTCCTTTAGATACACAAAATCATATTTTCCCGGATTAGTTTATATGAACGCTTGATCCTACCTGGTTAATCGTCTTAGAGGAGTCACAACCCAAGGGAAATCGGTTACGAACCTCTTGTTGTAGCAAGTGAGACCAAGGAAACTTTACCCCTCTACTACTATATTTGGGTATTCTAAAGACAAAATAACTTCTATCTTTGACAGATCTAAAGAAACTCTCTACCGGGACACCACATGACCCAATGAATGAACCTCCCAAGGCCAAAACTAACACTTTGATAGCTTCTCATATAGTCGTTGTAGACGAAGAACTCTTAAAACGGTGTGTAGATACTCTGCATGATCCTCATCAGACATGAAGTGCACAAGGATGTCGTCAATGAAAACCATCATGAACTTATCTAGTTTCTTACAAAACATATCATTCATCAACCCCATAAACAAAGTTGGAGAATTCTTCACACCGAACGACAGTACAATGAACTCGTAATGCCCATGCCGACTACAGAATGTATCCTTCGAGATATCTTTATCCTTCACACGCATCTGATGATCTCCTAACCGTAAGTGAATATTTGAGAACCATAATTCACACTTCAATTGATCAAATAAATCATCAATCTGTTGTAGGGGTTCACGATTTTTCACTGTCACTTTGTTTAAGTGACGATAATCGATACACTACCGCAAACTAACATCAGCCTTCCTCACAAACAAAAACGCTGCACCCCACGTTGACACGCTCTACTAAACAAAACAACACTATAAAAGACTATCGAGCTATATACGTATCACCTGTATCTCATATGAGGCCATCCTATATAGAGACATATAGATAGGATATTCTCCTGGATGTAACGTGATCCCATGCTCGATCTCTCATTGAAGGGATAATGCTACTGCTTCTTTTGGAAAGGCATCAGGGAACTCTTCTAAGAACCTAAGAGACTATAAAAACTAAACCTCTTAAGAACATTGAATCATATCAAACATCATGGATTATAAGGATGGAACAAGCCTCTGACCCATCTAACAGTGTCAGTCACAAACAAACACCGCTGGCTCTCCACCAAAATCAAAGAAAAAACACATGACTCTTGAAGCAATCCATGATAGCATGCACCAAAAACAACCCATCCATGATGAGGATGCCATAATATAGTTGTATCTATAAACATAGGAAGTATCCCCAATAGGGGTTCTTCCCCAGCACTATCTCATAATATCTACATACTTCAAACCAATCAGATCAACCTCCAACTGGTGTAGTCAACAATAGGGGCACTGGAAGCATGTCTACCCCATGTCCCAATTAATGGACAAGGGAACATGATATGAAGGACTGTATCTCTCTTGAATCAACCAAGGAATGCAACCATGTATATTTAAATTAAAGGGTACGTCGAATGATTTCTGTCTCACCAGGCATTGGTAATGCTAAACCATTAAGTTGACCACGACCTCCTCCATGACCCTTCTAACCCTGATGAAAACCACCACCATTCTCGCGATCTACTCTCTGTGGATGGGGTGAATCCTAGGGAGGTCCTCTACATTCCCCATCTTCTCTCTGCTGATCCAAAACTGGTGAAACCTACTGCTGCTACCTCGGATAGAAGTACCTCAATGGTGGAACCTAGAGAAGAATACATGGAACATCCTGATAGCTTTTAATGGTCGGGAATGCTCATTGTTGATAACCGCATCCTCTAAAAGGATAAAACTATCTGATCCCATTCCATAGGCCTGAGAGCTGCCTCCACATGATAAAAGAGATTAATAGGGCTGGGACCTACTCCCTACAACATGGAAACTATTCTTCCCTAAAAATAGGGAACCTCAGACCACTTCTCGACTTCTTGAGGAGTACTGACAACTCCCCTCTCGTGATTATCTGGTTATGGATAATGACTTCCAAATGACCTCTACCCTTTCCATCACCTCAAGATATATCATCAGCATAAATTGGTTGACCTGGGGCTAGATATCTTGAACTCAAGCCTCCTCAAAATTCCCTTCCATGGCCTCGTAATCTAGAAACATCTCCAAAGAATATTTTAAAAGGTTCATGAAATGGATTCCAAACACTCACACACCAGAACTCTCCTATTAAAGGAAAAGTATCTATTGTGACTGTACACCTTGGTGGTCGACAAAAGATAGTTGACTCTGAACTTGTCTTGGAACCCCTCCCATGAGATCCCCAACACCTTGTGATCCCTGAGAACAAGAACCACCACTACCTCGCTACCCCACACACTATTGTCAAAACCAAATACACAAAGGGTGCCTTTCAAGCATGGATTGAACTAAATTCTATCTCAAACTCCTACAACCATTCTTCCATGACTACAAATGAAACGGATCCCTTGTACATCTATAGAGTCAGGCCCTGAAACTCTCAGAGTATCCTCCTCCAAGTGCCTTCATCGTCAACCTCTACCCATCGACATTCTATTGGATCAAAGTACTGGACATCTTTTGTGAAAACCTTATGAGGGCCTCAACTTAGAGCCATACCTGCAAAATAAAATATAGTTATAGCTCCTAAACCTGGAATATGGAATACTCAACATTAATTAATTTTTTCATAAAAATTAGATTATCCTATCCTATGGTCTAATAATTAAAACATAGGCACAAAGAAGAATATGCATGATCCTTTCCTAGGACTATACACAGCAATTAGTATCACCTTTTTTAGTAACCCTTGTAAATATAAAGGTCTGTGAAAAATAACCAAGGGGGTCCAAAATTCTTATGTCTCAGCCGATTTCTAATGTTTACATCAGTTTCAAAGCATAACTGACACTATTCCCCTACCAACCCATGCAACCTCACATGTATATAACACCAAAATCTATCCTATCCCGTATCCAGACCTTTGATACCACTCTTTCATGACCCCCTCCCTACAAGGTGTACCTCTCCTTGTCTAGTACTATGAGAATGATGATAATTACCCCTGATTCTGGTCTCCAGTAGTCCCCGGGTTGGTGACTAGCACTAAGGGCATAGTAAACATAGAAATGGGAGGCATTACCCTCTAAAGAGAACACATGAAGATGTGAGTGATAAGACAGACACAAACCAACTCCAAATAATACTGTAATATAAAGTAAAACCAAATTAAACATAAATAAGGTCATTCCAAAACTACTACAACTGAAATGGAAAACTCCATGTAGAAAAAGAAATTAAAAACAACAACAACCACATAGCCGAAACAAATCCTGCGACCCCAAGGTAGTAGTAACCAGCATGATCTCCAAACTGCTCCAACTGACGTAAAAAAGTTTATATATATGTAGGGTGAGTATAACAGTACACTCAGTAGGATCCTCCTCAAATCCTCCCATGAAAAATGAAAGAATGAATGCGAAAGTACAGTGATAAAAAAACAAAAACAAACTCAACACCTAAACAGGTATACTATGTTCCCATCCTCACCATGGATACTATCACAATGTATCACATACAAGAGTATAGAAAATAATAAAGAATATCAACGGTACCCCGATTCAACTACCCCAATGGTTTTTCGATTTTCCCCTGCATCGCACATCCTGAGCATCTCTCTCCATTATGGGTTACCAACAAACACCTAGACTAAGCGCCCCAACATGAACCTCATGTAGCACAACCACCACGTCCACATAACCAATGTAAATAGGTAGTTTCTGAAATCCACCACATCTATTATAATGTGGATCATATGTCGTACATTATACCTGAATCCATTACACCCGATAAATTGAGTAAGGATCCTCAAGCCATCATAGCCTCTACATGTTACACCTATAGTAGTCTATAAGAAACTATATTCATAATATATGGGTGTGAATAACCACACACCATTAATACCCTCTACTCACATATAAGTATAAAACTAACCGATGTGCATACACTCACTAATAACTACCAAGAGAAGAGAGAGTGACCAATGGGGGGAGTAACCCCTCCATCCTCCCACATGAAAGTGGGGGAAAACCCCCCAGGGATCAGAATCCCCGTGGTGTCAGTTTCACTAATTGACAGGATAGAGTATCATATAGAAACAAAAAAAACTATAGAATATACTATAGCTTATAAAAATAGTATGTGAAAAACATAGTCTTAGAATCAACTGTAACTAACATATCTCAGACTCCTGGCTTCCACTACTAAGAATAGGTATCCAATAAGCACTCAACATTTTAAATAGGTTTATTACATTAATCTATTCCCATTTTATTAGTTTAACAATTTATTAATTAATTCTTCAAACAGTAATTATCAATTAACAATTACACATTTTATTTCACTTGAATCACACCCAAATTCCACTATTCCTATAAATTTCAACCTCAACATTGAGTCCTAGACTGCTCTAACCCCAGGGTTTAACATCATTTATTCAATAATTTATTAATTACAATATGACCTTCTCATATTCATAGGAATTCTAGAAAAACATTATATGCTACTAAACACAAGGGGATCAAAACAGTGAGTAGATAAACTACCCATTGACTCATTTCCACCTATAGAAAGAGATTAAACCCATCCTTCCTCGAAAATATAAATACAGAAATCATGGGGCATACACTGTGCATCTTAACCCATTTTGGGAGGAAGGTAAGAAAACCAACTATCTTGACTAGTGGGGAAATTATAGAAGATAAACAACCAAAAATCAAATAATCAAGCATCCTACATTCATATGAATCCTATTTCATAATATCAAGTGTCATCCATGATTCATATAGGCATAAATAGATGCATCTCACCACTCTAGGCATCAACTACTGCCACATCCAATGGGCCTCACTACCACAACATATCTCAACAACAATCCAGGCTCACATCACAATAGATACAAGGAGAAAAACACCATATCAACAGGGCTCTTGGCCCTGAAACAAGGCATACAACCTTCAAACATATTGGGAACTCATAGATCCAAATAAAAAGGCCCTCAACCTTACATGATATATGCTAACTTAGAACCCTAATGACCGTTATCTTTTTATCAAAAAACTGATTCATTAATCCATCTAGAATTAACCAATTAATTAATTACAGGTTCCAACTATGGGAATACTAAAAAATAAGCTATCATCTACATTAATTTGATTAACATAAAATTACAAGAACAACTACATTCATTTACACACCTAATTATCTTTAGCCCAATAATTATCAAATAATTCCAGGTTTCCCTTCTTTACCAATTCCATCAAGAACAACAAGCTAACACGAAAAGCATGGATATAATTCTATCTAGTAAATATAAGAGTAAATAATATAAAATCAATACCAATTTACTTATCCGGTTAAAATATTTATTATATAAATTCAATTGTTATCTAATAGGATGAAACATTATAACTCTACATTTGTAGGTAAAAGGAAAAAACGAAACCTTGAATCCCCTACATCAGAAGGATTATTATTCTCTTTGCAGGAGAACAGTTAAAAAAATAGATCACAATCACCACTCTGGGAGGACTTATGTTGAATAATGACTAATACTACTTGGTTTCACCAAAATGGGGTGTGCACATGCAGTAAGAATAAAAATCAAGAGGAAACAATCCAAGGATTTAGGTTTATCTCACCACTCCTATGGGAAGAAGGAAATGATCAAGCATCTCACCCTAGAGAACATGGAAGAAGAACAAGTAAATAATATATATCATCCCTTTAAAATATTTAACGGAGAAATAGTTTAAGATGCACTAGATTTCCCATTAAAAGAGGATCGCATTAAACCACACAATTTGACCAAGTAAAGGAATCCTAAACCATAATAAAAATTCATATGGGTGTTATGGGCTTCGAATGGAACTTAAATCCCTTAAAAGAAGGTTTGTAATGTAGTTTTCTCATAGAAGATACTAAATGAGAAAAAGTATAGGAAGCTGGAAAAAATTTGAAAATTTGAAAAGGGAATAGTGAAATAGTTCTAGATATATTGTTCATGAGATAGTTTCAATGACACCATTTCTGTCACACCGTTTTATTGACACCGTTTATGTGCCTCCATTTCTATAAAAACGTTTCTATGAAACTGTTTCTGAGACACCATTTTGGTGCCACTATTTTTGTGACACTATTTATGTGCCACCATTTCGGTGACACCATTTATCTTCCATCATTTCAGTGACACCATTTCTGTAACAACATTTCAATTCCACCATTTATGTTCCACCATTTATATGAAAAAGTTTCTGTGGCACTATTTATGTGGAACTATTTCTGTGACCCTGTTCATGTGACACCATTTATGTGACACTGCTTCTATGCCTCCATTTCTATGATACCGTTTATGTGCCACCGTTTTGGTGACACCATTTCTGTGCTATAATTTCCATGACACCATTTCTGTGACACTCTTTTTTGACACTGTTTCTGTGACACCATTTCTGTGACATCATTCAATGAAATAGTTTGGAAATTTAGAAAATTAAGTGACACTATTTTATGACACAATTTCATGAAATAGTTTGGAAAAATGGAAAAGTAAGAGACACTGTTTCGTGACATCGTTTCATGAAACAATTAGTAAATTTGGAAATGTATGTGACACCATTTCATGTCACCATTTCATGAAATATTATTGAAATTTGTAGAATTGTTGGGGATAAGTCACCATGACCTCCCAGAACACATTAAACACAATATTTCAACAAAGGAATAGACCAGAGAGTCCTGGGCCAGTATAGTTTGAATTTGTATGAAGAAATTCAATACATGAGGTAAGGTATTTCTCATCTCACATTCATTTCTATGAGATATATGCAATATGATCTTTTTATTATTTTTTTCGGTATGTATACTGATCTATGATATTTTAAATTTTGAAATTAATTTATTTTTTGATATTAAAAGTATAAATTTATTTTTTCTTTCACATATCTCAGGAATCAAAAATTACTCAAGCAGTAAGGGGATTTCTTGTTTCAGTATTATTTCTTAGAGACTTATTCAATATTCAACAATTGTTTCTTTTGTGAGGTGTATATACTTTCAATGTATTTATTATTTAATTCATATCCTTAATTTTATTTACATTTAAATATTCATTATATCATCAACATTTAATAAGGTTTATGGTTTAAACGTTCTTAAATCGGTAGTGTAAATTTCACTCAATTTCCCTTCTTTGAGATGCATCCTAGCTAGGTACCTATATTATTCTACGAGGTGAATATAATGTCTATTAAAATTTTATATCATTAATATAGTTATATTAATGATATTATGATATTATATAAATTTAATTCCTTTATGGGTATTATGAGTCAATTTTACCATATTGATAAGAGTTTATTCCTAAAATCTCATCATTATCGAGATTATTAACAATTATAATTCCATGATTGACATCCTGTGATCTGTATCACAAGAACAATGATGTATTTTATTCTCCTAATTTTATTACAATATAACATCATGCAATTTTACTATTTTTTAACTTTATTTCTTAAGACAATTTTGAAAAGTTTTATAAGAAAATACACCATCATTTTTCTCAATTCATAAATCACTTTTATTCAAAAACTATGTTTTATAAAAATGTTTTCAATTTTTTTAATGTAAAATTATGATATTTATAAGGAAATTGTATTTAGAACATTTTTTATGTTTAAATAGTGTTTTAAATGATTTTTAAATATCATTTTTTAACATTTTAGGGTTATTTTCTAGGGAAAAATATTTTAAAATGTTTTAGGATTCAAAAACTGTCTTTCAAAGAGGAAATGATATTTTACTTGTGAAATGTTATAAATGATAATTTAAATCTTATTTTCCATATAATATGAAATAAGATGATATATTTTATTATTTATTTGGGATATTATCTAACGTAACCATTATTAGAATTTCATTGAATGGGTTATGTTTAAGATAAGATGTTATATGTGAAAACAGTATCTCTTCCATGGGTTATACCATTGTAAGACGATTATGAAACCTTCTAATTTTAAAAATTTATTATTTGGAGAAATTATTATGAAAATTATATCTTTATCATAGGTTATGATAAGATGAAATTTTTATGATACCCATTACATTCCACGGGCTATGATATGATTTTTAAAAAGCACATCTCTTTTAAGTGGTCAGGATATTATGGAAGGTTTATTATATTGCGACACATGTATATTTGATTTTATTATGAAGGTGGTTGGAACTATATCTCCATCCAATTAATTTGGAAAAAATGTATATCTCATGGGGTATATCATAATGGAAGGAGTAAACTTGGTTCATTAAGGTAGTGTTGGAACAAAGAGTGCTCTCTATTTATTATGGTAGGGATGGATTGAGGGGTTAGGTGAGTTAATTATTAGGTGGAGGGAATTTTGATTGAAATAAGTATAATATTATAAGGATATAATTAGGATTAATCTTGGTTTTTTAATACAGGGATTGGTTCAGAATTAAACTCAGCTAAGTAATACGGGGCCTGAATAGGGAGTGAGTCTGGTCCAGTAAATGAATTTTTTTCACTAAGATGGTATTAGGAGTGAAACTAGAATACTACGATTGTTTAAATAGTGGACACATTTCATTAATATAGTATTGGAAGTAATCCTTGTCTTTTATGTGAAATATTTAATATGTTTATGTGTTTTCCACAATTCCATGTCTTAGTCTCATCTAATGCTTTCATAGAATATTCCCAGGATTCTCATTCAATTCATATCATTTAAAATCCAATATTTATTCCATTATAGTTAACTATGATAATTGATATGTATTTTTTGATCTTCTAATGTAATTATCATGTTCACATATGCTTATGTTCATGTTATACTAACAGATCTCATTTTTACCTTTACTAAGCATTTGAGCTCACCCCTTTCTTATGTTTCCTTTCCCTAGGTTATGAATAATTGTATTATTTATGATTACTAAATGGGAATATCATTGTTGGAAACATTGAATATCATTAAACAATTAAAAATATTGTGTTACATGTTTCCAAATACACTAAACTATTACAGTCTTCAAGAATGTACTTTTTAATGTGCTAAATATTCATCTAAAATGATGTAATATCCATATATGTTAAGACTGTGTCACTATTTCTGTTATCAAAGAAAGGTGTAGTACACCTTTGGAATCTATGATGATAAAACACTATTGATACCCATAGAGTTATTTCTAAGGATATCTATAGGGAGGTCTCTAATGATAATCCTAATGTGTTATAGATTTAAAAGTATGTGTCATAATTTAGGAAACCTGTATATAATTTTTCTAGATTATGTTGTTTGCTTCTATGATAAGTGTTTCTCACAAAACGAATTATAGTGTTTTTCAATTTCAAAAAATATAAGGAATTGGGATAACATTGAATGTTTTATATATGTATAGTATTTTCATTATAAAAAAGATGTCATAAATGGAAATATATTGAATAGAATCAAGAAGGTGGTATGAGTATTGGTTATACTACTGAATATAAATAGAAAAAAATTACATGCGAATGGTTTGGGATTTCATAAAAGTATTATTTACATTAAACATCATAATAATTATTATTTTGATGTTTTGTAACTCTATGTCATTATTAAAATTTCATATTATAAGAAATGAGTATTATGGAATAAGATAATGGAGCATGAGTAATGGTTTATGAATATAGTTGGATTACTGAAGTGCATATGTTTTGGAATTCAATGATTATGTTATACAAATCATGAAATATATAATTATTTTTACAATAGGTTTTTAAATTATGATTTAAAGGGATATGTTGAAATGTTTTATTTGAGTTCGAATATATTTTTAATAGATTGGTGATATTTTTATTAATGGAAGGTAACCCTAATGTGTTCCTGATTTTGAGAATATTTTGTTTATCATGGATAAAGGGATGACTGATATTGATAAAGTAAATTGTAGATTAATAATTACCATTGAAATAATTAATTAATTGCTGAAAAAATTGTATATGTTATCAATGATGAAGTTTAAAATGTTTTATATTTAAGTAATATATCCAATAACATCTAGAATAAGAAAAAGTTCATGTATTTGATAAGGATTTATCGTAATTTGGGTTATTACTATGTTTTGAGAGAGTAAAAAATTAATTTATTCACATTTTTTGAATATGACATCAAAGAGATACTTTATGATATATGGGGAATCAATGTTAAGATGATTTTGAGAAATTTAGGTAGTCTTTATCTAATGTTTTGTATATAAATATATTATAATTGTTTTATGGTTAACTAGTTGCGGGATAGTTTAAGTAGAAATTTGGATGGGGTTTTAGGGATTAAATTATTATCACCCCATATAAAGATTTATTCATAATAGTTGACTTTCCATAGCCATTTTTTGTGATTTTAACTGAAGACGGATGGAATGGCCTATCATTATATTTATAGATCTCTTGATTTTCTAATGCTTCAGCAATTACAAATTCACCATCATTTCATGTAATAAGAGATGTAGTTGAAGTTGATCAAGGAAAAAATAAATGTTGATATAGTGCTAATGATATGGTGTGAAATGAAGGAAGTTTATTTTCTCAGGAAATTTATTCAATTTAAGGAAGAGTAACCTAGAAAAATGATTTCATTTTTTGATCATTTTGGATGATATTAACAACCTCTTTTACACCTATATAGTTTTGGTTTTTGGATTATTAACATTATCCAGATCACCAATTTTCTTCTGATAAATGATATTTATCACTCTTTATATTTATTTATTTTTTCCCATTTCTAAATCTTCACATATATAATCCTATGTGTAAATGTAGTGAAGAGTTACATTGAGTACCCCTTATGGTCCCAACATTCAATTTTTCAATGAATTTTTAGTATTATTTAATACCATGTGGGTTTTGATGAAATTATAATTAATGTATTAAAACATTAATAACCAAGATGAATTTTTAGTTTGATATTCATTTTTATGCGGTGGAATGTAACACCAAATTATATTTTGATTTCTATAGATTTAATTTCAATTTTTTGATATTTTTCATTTCACACATTACTAAATATAGCATGTGTTATATAATCCAATGATTTTATGTTTTCCATGCATAGAAAACCATTTTAATGTTATTCTATCCACAACATTTATTTTAATAATCATTCTAAAACAACACTATGTTTATCTTATGTTACACAGAATTATGAGTTCCATTGATAGCTTTCATTGCACAGTAGACTTAGTTTTACCAAACTACAATGTACTATCAATATTATTATTAAAATATTATTATATTGGTAACCTAGCTATTGGAATTGAGGTTATGAATAAAATTAATAAAATTATGAAAATATTGTGTACACATGTTTATAATAAGAATAATTTACTGGGTAGTTTACAAGAAATATAAATTAAATCTTTCTCAAAATATACGAAATGTTTTGCTGGAAAACTATGTTTATGAAAGTAAAAATGATTTAACTTAATAAATTATTAAAATAAATTTTGATAAATTATTTTAATTAAATATATATATAATAAATTCATTAAACTGTTTTATGATTATCTTATGGGTTTTCCCTAAAAGGTATAATAATGAATCTGATTTTATGGATAAATATTATCCCTAAAATGTAATTTTTATTCATTTTAATAGTGAAGCTATATTAAATAAAATATTTGAAACATTATAATTATTATTTGAAAATATAAAATAAGTTTTAAATTAGAATACATAAATTTAATTTTGGTAATTTTTTTTGTTATTTCTATTATGTTTGATTTTTTTATTATAAATGAAAAAAACACATAAATTTAATAGAAAATTATTTTTTATAAGGTTGGGGTCGAAGCCACATTTTATTATTAAAGAAAATAAAAAGCAAACCTTTTTGACTAGGTAGAGGGGGACCTATTACATAACCTGAAGGACTAATGTGCATGTAGCCCATTACATGGCCCTTAGACCAACATTTTTGGCCCAAGGCCCATTCTGTGAATAGTACTACAACAATACCTACATACTATAGTACCCACACCATACCCACCGCTGCTAATGTGTCTTCAACTACTATAGTCTCCACTGTTCCTATAGAGCACTTAATTTCTATAGTACCTCCACTGCTATGGTACTGTTACAGAACTTCTGTAGTACCTGCTCCCTAATGGGTTTTGAACCCCCATTTATTATGTAGGATTGTGGGGTTCTTACCACTATGTCAAACCCCAACTAAATTTAATTGAAAATGATTGTTCAAATACATTATTTATATAGTTAAATTATATTAAAAATTATTTCTCAAGAATATATATATCATATGTTTTTAAATTAATAAACTTTAAGTAATTGGAATAATGTTTACATTGAAATTGGATATAAAAATTTTCAGATTTTTGAAAAATCTCACTTTAGAAACACATTGTGTCATCCCATATGCGGGATTAATAAAAGTTAAATTTTGACAAATCGGTGACTATAATTATATAAAAATGGATTCTATGTTTTTAGTCATCATAATATATAACTTATATGTAATGGCCCGGACAGTGACTCATTAAAGAGGTTTAAAAAAATCAGTTCCACCAAAATGGTGGCACCAATTACGGTGGCATTGTGATGGAGGAACCAGTCATGGTGGCACCATGACGGTGCCACTGTAGTGGTCGCACTAGTCACGTCGGCACCGTGATAGTGGAACCATAGTGGTCACACTGTCACAGTCTCACACCGAAAGAGTGGAACAATTTACGGTGGCACTGTGATGGTGGCATAATCATTTTTTCTCACCAATCTATGTTCCACCCTTTGTATTTTTCCAATTTCCTAATTTTTATAGTTCCTCCCCCGTAATGAATCTTTTGACGTAAAAGTGTATTAATACCCCTTTCAAAGACACTAAATGCCCAAAAATGATATCTAAAATCCCCCAAGAGTTGGGAGACCCTCGAATTACCAAAACGTGTGGATTTTTACTCAATTTCACTCCCTTTTCCCATACATACTAGTTACACCCCTGTTACACATTTTCCTATGATTAAAGGAAATCATTTAACTAAAATCCATTGACATGACCTCTCTAATGATAATTATTAAATAACTATTAAATCCATTGTGTGTAACTACCCAACCGCATGGAGAAACCATGATCCTCCTTTAAAATATATCAAGAATTCATATACTGTAACACCATGATCTCACCTTTTATCGCATGTGATTATTTCATCTTCTTGTATAGCCTCTTTTCCTTTCCATGGTGTGTTTGGTGTTCCACTTTCAAGAGTCTAGTGGTGTGCCTGTGATGGAGCCTTTCCTACTCACTCATGGAGTTCTTGGAATTCCTCCCCTACATGTTGTGCATACTCAGTTCTTGGCATGAGGAGAAAAATATCGATCGTTGATCATCTAGGTAGGGTTTTACCTTCGTATATCCATAATTTATATCATGCGGGATGGGTGTGATAATGTTACCTCAGGGGAAAGAAAAAACCAATCCTCATCGAATATAATAGATGGTATTTAAATAATGAAGGGGTGGGTTTGATGATGTTGTTTTGCTCTTTTATCTTTTCTTATATGTCATGAATTTTATGGGCTTCTTTCCACTAAAAATAGTGGTTTTTGGTTGTCCTTCCTTCCACACTAATGAACCATAGCCTTCTAGATAGATTGAATTGATTTCAAATGGATATTAGTTATTCACGTAAATTCGGTTGATTAAATGGATACCCATCGAACAAGAATACGTCTATGATGACCTTAGTTAACCAAACGTAATGAATGAACATAATTAATGGTGTGTTTAAATATGAAAAATTCCTTTCATTGTCTTGGTAATCTGTGTGGATGTTCTGCATAGTGCTTGTGGGGTGACGTGGATAGGGATGGGATCCCCTACTGTGAAGTTGTTGGTGTGTGGATGTAAGGTCTTTTGGGGATGTATGTTGGATGTTTGTTTGGTTCCAGTACATAGAAGGTGTTGACTCTCCTTTCTATCACAGAGTCTAATGATTTGAAAAGTGGAATACCTTAAGCACAAGAAGAGTCATCCTTTGAAGAACATCAAAAATTGGTAAAGGCATGGACAAGGAACCCTTTAAGAAGAGGTCGCGAAATTTTCCTTCTTGTCGTGCAAGTCACTTGCGCACCGCATATGGGCCGTGCATATCACTTGTGCTCCCAATTCCTTTTGTCTCCCAAAGTTCCCAGTGTCCTATAAATAGACCATATGGGCCCCCGATTTCTAGGATGAATTTTTCAAAACACAAATTAAAGCTATGGTCACCCAAGTATTTTTCTGACGCCTTCTGAACACATCTAAGGAAATTCTTTACTTATAATGGAAGCTCTAAAGAGTAAGAATATGGAATATGTATTATAACTCATCAATACTTGCACGCCAAAGTGTCCTCTTTCTCATGAGTAAGTCCCAATCATAATTTCCCTTAATTGGGCCTCCTTCTTATGATTAAGCCTGATCCTTATTTTATTTTGATTTGCGCTTCTATTTTAGGAGTATGTCCCCGGTTAAAATCCCAAATCTCCATAAAGTAAAAATACCTTTATATAACCTGCTCTTGGTCAGTCATACATACATAAGCCCCATATCTTTTCTTATGATTTCATATTTCATGACACAATCATCAGTTTTACTGATACCTCTTATTTCTCACATCGAGCATGACTCATGTGAGCTTAGAGTGTAAAAGTAATTATGAAATGTCTCTTTGGGCCATTAATCATGCATAAAAATCATACTTCCTCACCCAAACTGCGTGGACTTTGATCTCTTACTTAAAAGTAGAGTATTTAAAAAGCCTTTCTAAGGATGAAGCCCATATTTAATTAATTTCTTTCCGTCCCATATGACATTCAAATATATCCTTCTTGTCAAACTACGTGGGTTATTATTCCTTTATTTTTAATAAGGATATGTAGGTAGCCCATCTGTGGGTACAATCCCAACTCTAAAATAATCTGTGTCTTTCTGAATGACAAAAAACATAAAGTACCCCACTGAGTGGCTTTATAAATCGTATTTTCATCATAATGACCAATATATTTATATATATTGTATTGAAGGATACCATTGAATAAGAATCTCCAATACATACAGATGATTCTCTATCGATGAAGAACCTGAAATACATATAAATGAGTTTCTAAATCTCATACATATCAATCATTAATTTCCAAATCTAAATGAAAACCTATTTTCATACTTAGTAAATAAATAAGGATTCGTGAACATAACATAAATCTATAAGCGAGTCCTGGAGTATGTAATAATTCCCCTAAAAATGTTTTGATGTGAATGACCTCCCATCCTCTCAAACAATGAAAATTATTAAGCCTCATTGGTCCACAACTAATGAGCACCTACCTTTAGATAGTAGGTCTAAATTTATATAGATTCATTTGATGTTTTTGGTTCTACGAATAAACCCATTAGAAACTGATTGAAAAGTTTTAACCTTAAACAAACATGATCATCTACATTTCTAGAAGAAATAAAAAACGGTGAACACGACATGAATCCTTAACCAAGTTAAATGAAGTTTTACTAATTTTTTAGGCCCATATTTAACTCAATGTGAGGGCCACCAAAGCAATCAATCACATATGTGTTCATCCAAAAGATGTAGTCTAGCCATGGTTATCTTGATTATATCTTTTATATCAAACATGAACTCTTTTCCATGATCTCTCTGCAATACAAAAAATGGATTCTTTAAAGTTCACACTTGTGAATGCATCGGCTGTTACTCCTACTGGATCCTCGTCAGCTCTTAGGACGACATCACCTACTCTGCCTCTTCAACACTTGTTCTCAAATGCATTAGTGAGGGAATACTATCAACACTGTACCATCCTGACTCTAGATGCCACTCAACAAGCCCTCCAAGTTAATAACACACCCTGGTTGTCCTGACATCGATGACCAGTGGTCAATAAGTAGGTGGTGCCAACCACCATCACCAACCGTTTTGGGTCGTTATCCCCAGAACGAAATCACCAGTCTCTCCCATATTATAGGGAGGTGAATGAAGAGGTCATTCAATGACTCAATTCAAAAAGATAGGAGTCTTTTCTGAGGGCACCCTTCTGCAATCGCAGCCAGACTCATCTGGTAGTGCATCCTCAACATGATGAGGGTATCTCCATTAGGGTTTCATATCAGGATCCTCAAATCCAAGAATGCAAGAAGAACTTCTAGAGGTGAAATTTGGACAATATAGAGATGGTCCTTACTTATGCCCCCTCTGAAGAAGTCCATTAAGATAACTTGATGGAAAACAACAATCAGACATAAACACCCATCCGTCCTAATTTTACTGCCCAAAAGACTCATCTGGAATTAATACATCATTCCCTCCATGCAATTCTGACGGGATATTATAGGCAGGAACCTACACCTGTTTATAAATCAGTATCCAGTCAGCAAGCTCGTCTGTCTGAATCCAAAGAAGCTCGCCAAACTAATATGGTGGCAACTGGTAAGTAGGAACAGACACCTGTTTACAATCACCAATTCTGTCAGCAGTATCATCTTCCAGTATTAAAGGAAACCCATTAACCATACTTGACAGAGGATAAAAAGCAGTCTCATACACCTGCCAGTGTTCATCAAGCCTGCCAACAGTCTCGTTTGGTAGCACCCGAAGATGTCAATTGGAAAGCTCCAATGACAAGCACGAGGGAGACACAATTTTCTACCCCCACATATGAGTATTGTCATAATTCATTAACAGGAAAAGGAGGACCGGAGTAGGCACATACACCTACTCCAGACACTGAATGGACATATATTCCCATTCTGGCAGCTGAAGTCACTATGCACATTCTGACAATGGTGAAAGAGAATAAACAAATCTCTTCCCATATTCTTGATACCTATCAGAATATTATAAAAACATCAGTAGAATCACATGGAAAGAATCATCAATCTATCACTATTAGTGGAGTGACTCATCAACATGTTACTCTAGAGAAAATAAACACCTTTTTCTCATTCAAGGAGGGTTTTGGGGCATACTCCCCCATGTCATACGAACAATCAAGTCGGGCACATACACCCAATTTGAATGGAGATAATCAGCCTAACCTAACCATTTCTCCTAAGAAGGCACATACACCTGCCCATAATAACCACATTCGTCAACAAGTGGTTTCCAAATTCCGTAACAAGGCATCTAAGAAAAATACCTATCCATCGTAGTCGATAAATCAAGATCCAATTTACAATAAGGACTTTCTTGATGCTGGATTTCTTGATGTGCTTAGACAATTGTTTGTTGCAACTCAAGATTCTACTCTCTCATTTCTAGATTCTGGAAGTAACAAAAACAATTCTGAAGGTATTCATCAGAAACTTCTTCATGAAGGCTTGCTTCATGACAATTCAGTCAATCTCTATGTATTATCATAATATGAATGCCACAATTACCCTCTGTATAGCCAGAAGACCAAGGAGCAAGAGGTTTCATCATTTTCTGTAACCCACCATGGTGGTTCTCCCCATGATGATGAATTTAGCTGTGAATGTCCTCTCCATAGTAGTAATTCACATTTCTTGGACAATTAATCAATGGACAATGTAGTAATGAGAAAACCCTCTTATCTTGAGTCACTTGAAAATGTGAAGCTAGTCATGTCTGATGCCTTAACACTAGAGGGTGAAATACTTTCTCAATTTGAAGATAGCCTGGGGTGTAGGTCATTCTCTGAACCACCTATGGGTCATTCATCTTATAATTTGACAAATGAATTATCTACCAATATTGTTGAATCTGATGAAGCAAAAAATAATAACCAGCTTTGGTCCAATTAGATAGAATACTCTTCATCAAATGATAAGGAGGAAGTTCTGAATATGAGAAAACAATAGGCAAAAGGTGATGTACCAGCCATGTTTTGGCCTTTGGATGACTGTCAGTATGATATTCCAGAAATGTTGACTGAAGATTGTATTCACAATATTAGTCTCAACATGTGGAAAACACTTTGTCACTTAAAAGAGAAAATATTATCTTATGATGAATATGAAAATCATGTCAAGATTATAGAAGGGTTATAATGCCAATTTTATTTGGAAAATATCTCAGTTTCCCAACATCCAAAGGTTGAATAGCATAAGAGATCCCTTCAGCATTCATGCCTTGCCAAGTTAAAAAGGTTGTGCCAGTTAATTACCAATGCCACATCTGGTAATCATATCAGGGGATTTGGTGTTCATGGAGCCCTACATTTCACTATACTCTCATGTCAACAAAGCCCGCCAATGGTGGTTTCATGTAATGTTATTTCTCATGGTTGGCCATATCTAGTAGGTTTTGTGAATTATCAAAGGATTTCCCAAGAACATTACTCAACTAGTTATTCCCAAATTCAGGCATATATTGAAAAAGTTGTCAAATTAATCTTTCATCAAGAAAATGAGAATATCGAATAGGCTTCTCTTTTAGAGCATTCGCATCATCAGGTGACAGAACCGTAAGAAATAATCCAATGGTCATCTAAGCTAGGTGATTTGAGTGGATGTTGAAGGATGCATCCGGTTAATTTCCAGAATTAATTCCTCAAAATCAGTAGATCTTTTAAGAAAGTTTCATATGTAGCAGCTCAAGATCCACCTCATCATGCCAGACTAGGGAATCTTTTAATCCAACCCTCGAGATCAACATGTAGGATTCAAGGAGTTGAGCAGGAACAATAGGAATATCTTCTTTCCACCAGACTGAGGACTTCTTCAAATTATCAATCTCTTCATCAATGAAAGTCAGTATTATCTTGATTAGGGAAGAAGTCGCAAGTGGAACGCAGATCTGAATTATCAAGAGATTCCCTCCAAATTAGTATTCATCATGAAATTCCTGAGGGATCAACCAAACAAAATACAATGTCTCATCGAGGAAATGGAAGAAGAAAGTATCACAGAAATGTCGACAGATGGGATGCAATGTGTTATTCATCGATAAATGTCATCAATGTTATTGTCACTGATCCCCCAAGACATGTGGTTTAATAAGAGGAAGTAGATGATGATGTTATTATTCAAGAGGTTGTACACACAAAAATCAATGAAGAAGGTGTGTGTACCAGAAGCCAGAGGGCTGCCCAGAGGAAAGATATTCCTTTGGGTAATTCCCTTCCATACTCTAGAAAGGCACAAGCAAAGTAAAAGGGTAAAAGTAAGGTTACATCCCAGCCTACCTCTAGAGAAGGCCAATCACTCTCAATAGAGGAAAGTTCCGCACACCAAGAAAGAAGAAATGAAGGAGTTAAGGAGGTTAAATGCAGAACAACTTCAGGGTAGTCTTCCTCCTAAGAGTGCTAGAGTTATTTAGTCAAGGGAATTCATTATAGCTACTGGGATGGATCAAGAATATCCTATTTTACAAGCACTCCCCCACATGTCCAATCCTATGGGTCATGCCTGACAACAACCGGTAATACTACCTTTAGTTGTTGTACCAGTCACCACACCCGTCCAAACTCCAGTTATTGAACCTGCTTTGGTCCATGCTCAACCAGATGTTTCTCAAAAATTAATATCTACCATTGAGTCATTAATAGCTTAGGTCGAATAAATGGAGGGAAAATGTTCATAAGTTCAACTGGAAAAGAAATATTACCCTGAATGAGTTGATGCAATTCATCCCCTGTAAAATTTTGAGAATACCATATTAACAATTTTTAATGGTTTGGGAGATCCAGAACAACACATAACATATTATGTTTCTCATTGTGATCCTATGATGGGAAATCCTCAGCAACAATAAGTGGTTTAGCTTATGTGTTTTTTGCAGTCAGTACAAGGTCCTACTTTTTCTTGGTATACAAGTTTGCATTCTCAATCAATTACTGGGTGGGGATATCTTTGTCAAAGATTTATTCTTCAATTTAGCTAAATGTTTCCAAAGAAGATAGTTTTTTATCTTACCTATTGTAAGAAAAGGTAAAATGAATGTTTTTCAGAATTCATTGCTCGATGGAAGGGATTAACTTATTCCTTAAGTTTAGCACTCCCTCAAGAGGAATTGTTGCTAATCTTTGTGTAAAATATGCGTGGTGAATTACGCACACCGTTGATCCTGTAAAACACACAGGAGGGTTTTCAGACCTTACTTCAATCTCTCATCAGATCGAAGACTCTCTTACAAAGACTAATGCTAAAACTCATGTAATTCCATAAGTTCCAGGAACAAGAATAGGGAATGTAGATACTGCTACAGTTACACTTAAACAAGCACCTATACCTGCTTCCACTTCAAAACCTTCTTCATATCAAAGGGCTCCACCTCCTGAGCTTCAACAACAACGACCGCCTTGTCAAGACGATCAAAGAGATCAAAGGCTGAAATGGTTTGAAGATTTTAAGAACAAAGTTTATTCTTTCTGGAATGATGAAGTTCCTCGCTACTTCATCTCAACTCTAGAAAACAATATGGTTCAGTTTCCAAGGCCCAAAAGGGCGAATAAGGAAGGAGATGAAGACCTCCCAAACTATATCCCATTTCATCAGATGTTGGGTCATCCCATTCAGCAGTGTTTTCTCTTCAAATACATGTTGAAAAAGATGGTGGACTCAGGACAGGTAAAACGGAATGGTTCTTCAGCCCAGGTAGCTTGTGTTACTCCTACTGATCCAGAGGAAGAAGGAAAATTTCATGTTGTAAAAAGTAAAAATGCATAGAAATGTGATTATTTGATGGTCAAGAAAACGATAAACCAAACTCATGAAATTTTACGAACACAATTGAATCTACCAATTGTGTCTTCTACTATGAATTCCACTGCAAATCCCTTTCATCAGAAGGAATATCCTCAAATAGGTAGCATCATAATTCGAAGAATGAAGAGCAGTCAGATGAAGATGAATTCGTGTCAAACATAAATTATCTTTGACTCTAGAATATTTTATTCCATCAGCTTCAAAAGCACGGGCACCGCCCAACCAAACGGCACAGCCTGAACTGGCTAATCCGGAAGAATCTTCACCAGATGAAGAGTTGATCTTTGGTTCTATAAACATGATTCAAATAATGGATCTGCATGCCAGCCACAGTTTTGATCTTGATGAGCCTGAGTTCCCTATATAAAATAGAGTAATTAGAGGAAGAGAAAGAGTTCTAGGATACATGGGGTGACATGGATATTCCAGAAGCCACTATTTCAATCCTACCCCTGTTAGAACTGTATATGCGGCAGAAACTCATGGAAAATCCCTTCAGCGGGATCAAAAGGAACAAGAAAGTTCTTCCACACATGGTAGATTCAGTCCGGGCATAGTTATTTTGGAGGATCGGTTAGAGGTTACACCTTCTTCCTCTCAGCAAATAAATAGATCTATTCGGTCAAATATGCTGAAGCCAGGAGTATTTCCAACTCCTACCCTGATTGAGGATTCATCTACTTCCAAAGCATCAACTTCTAAGGCACCTGCAAAACCATAGTTTCTTGTTGGGAAACATAGACCTTTGGATCAAAAGTATGATATCTTGAAACATTTGGCCCAAGTACCAGCCATGTTATCAATTATAGATGCCTTGAATCTACCAAAATAAATTCAAGAGGAACTTACTGAGGCTTGGTCAAGTACTCAGGAATTCAAAACTAAAATTTGTGCCGTTGAGGTCTATAATATAGATAATGATCCTGCAGAATGCCATGCAATGATATATTTTACAGATGAAGATGAAGATGATGTTGTACATGGACATATTTGACCTTTGTATTTATTTGGCAAGGTCAATGATGTAGACATGTGATGAGCTTTCATTGATAATGGTTCATGTGTCAACCTCATCCCTATTCATACACTTCATCGATTGGGTGTTACCGAATATGATTTCTGTAACAACCCAAGCTTCTATGGTACGCTTCTATTTGAATAATGCGATAGCGTGTGTTGTACGCAACACCGAGTTCTAACAACCAATCAAACTAGCCGTTATGAATAGTAATACCTACTTTTTAAAATTATATATATTTTATATTTCAAAATGGATTTCATTTTTGGATTCGGAATATCTAATTTAGCCTAAGGTGAAATTTTGGTACTTTTCGGATAACTTTCATATTTTGATGAATAGTGAAAATTACTCAATTTTAATTAAAAACAACTTTTTTAATCAAAATAATTAATAGTGATAAATTATGAATTTTAGTAGTTTTAAAGTATATTTAGAATATATTTTTACCATTTAATATAATGTTGGTCATTGGACATAATTTTACAATTAAACCGAACATAAACAAGTGTCAATCTTTTGATAGTTATTATCTCTTAAAAACACGCTTTTTGTTTTGACAGCGGGAATTAATTTTAAATTAATTTCTGCCACTTCTGTGTTTTGAATTTAGAAAAATGGATTACATATTTGGAATCAGGATGACCAAATTTTGTAAATAGGTAACTTTTATTTTTAGACATTTTGAATAATTACTGTGGTAAATATTTTATTTACCATGGTTAAGGGTAAATCCGGTAAATAAGGGTTAAAAAATAATATTATAATAATACAAAATTACCCTAAAACGTGTCCTAACCTTATTGGTGGACACATACCCGACCATGGGCATCCTTGGGTCGATTTGGGGACCCCTTGGAGCCACTTGTATGTGGTAGGGACACATTATATTAATAAAGTTAAAATAAAAATAAAAATGGCATAAGCTTACATCTTTTAGAAGAACAATTTTTACATAGGGTTATACATGTTGGATTTTTGATTATAAATATTCATTAGAAAGATAAAAATATTTCCTACATAATTATATTTTATTTATAATTTTTAGACATCAAATAATGTAAATTATTAATGACACAATAATGATGCAATGTTTACCTCATTAATAAATCATTTAAATAAATAAGATTATAATGATTAAAATATTATCTAAAACCTGCCCAATTCTTATTGGTTGATGTTATTTAGAATATGAGTCATCTTATATTCGACCTCAATTATTTTTGGACCATTATAAACCGAATTTAATTATATTATAAAGTAATACTTTCACTCTTTCCTAAAGATCCCCTCCTCTCCCTTATAAAAGGATACCAATTCTACTCATTCCTCACACCTCTCAAGCCACTTGGCTCGTCCAAACCCTGCCCAAATAAGCTCCCCACATCCCTCTCCTCCTCCTTGAAGCTTCCCCTTAGGCAGAAATCATTTCAAGAAGTCCTTTGGTTCCAACCAAAGTGAGTTACCTAAATTAAAGGTAACGATTTCTCTTAAATTATTTTCATTTATTTTGCTTCTCCAACCCCAAAAATCTTTTTATTTCCTTTATTTTGTAACAACACCAGTATCCACAATATACTAGGATGTTGTTATAATAAGGATTCAAACTAAACATACACACAACTCCATCTAATGAATTATGAACATAATGTTTCTGTGGATGGAAAACTAACGCATCACGAAACGATGATTGTTCAAATACATCTTACCGCCTCTCATGGTGGCCATTATGATGGAACTGTAATTAAATATTATATTAATGATATATATTTTATATATAAGCTTCTGTAATTCCATTTTATTTCATACCATTATTCGTTTCATGTTGTATATACATACGATAATTTCATTTGAGGAAGTGCGGACTACCGCCCCCTTAAAATGATATGACTCGTTCATACCACACATGGAACGTATAAAGGATGGTGTTAATGAACTTAAGTAACATATATAAAATATTATATTATACTGTAATAGTAATATACCTATGTATCATTTGGGATTCGATTCTTTTAAAATAAAAATTAAATGGAAGTAGCGTTCGTGCGTACGTACGGACTACCGTCTCCACGAACGCGATGAGATTCATTCTCCATCGTATCCATTCAAGTCTTATTATCATTTTAGGGTTAAAAATAATGTTAATATCATTCTGATTATGAATAAGATATAATCTATCCATTACAAACAAGTCTTACGTAACCAAACATTTAAGAAGAACGAATCGATTATCACCCGAAACGACGATAATACTAAGATATTATTAATAAAGCAATGTTAAAAGATCATATATGATATCATATTAATGTATATGATTCTTGTATAATTTAATAATTATTATTTCACCATTATACAGGAGGTTAACCTACCCCAACAAAGGAAAAGTACAAGGTAAGGGATTTTCTTATCTCACATTCAATTCCGTGAGATTTCCATTGTTCGCCACTAAATTATTGAAAGTGGTGTATTGTGTGATTCCATTTGATATATATTATAATGATTCTCTTTATATTCATGTTATTCTGTAAATCATTTGGTGGTTATTAACTTTTGGCCATACGACTCAATTGATTAACGTGGTAAGGGGTTTTCATCTCACTCTTTATTTCCGTGAGATTCATGTCATATTTCCACTATTATCTTTTGTGTGGTGTATGTACTGCCCATAATTGTATTCTTTGTGTAATACACTTTACCTTATGTGTGTTTATATTTTCATTGTATGATACCTCTTTCATGGGTTGTATGTTTCATAAGTTACCAAATTGATAAGGGTTTACTTCACAATCTCTTTAATATCCGAGGTTGTCTTTACGTAAGTATCTACAGGGACATATTTACTATCCATGTACATATTTCATAAAAGAGTTTTCAAATGGATTATTTCTAAGGGAACTTTCACTAAAACATCATTTAAATGTTTTAAATATTTATTCTTCAAAATCATCCTCATTTATGTCCACGTTTTCAAAATGGTTTGTAAGGATATATTTATATGAAAATGAATGTTTTAAAAGTGTTAATTCCATTCAAAAGTTTCAAAGTGGTATGGGACACTTTGATTCAAAAATGTATTTAAATGCCTTACTTTCTAAATTGTGTAACATTAAAATGTTTTCATGAAAAAGGGATATTTCTCTCAATAATTTTTAAAAAAAACATTTTCATCTATGTCAACATCCTTTGATGGATTTTTAGATTATTTGAAGTTGATTTATTATGATTTAAAACTTCCATATTGTAATGAAGTTTTGTGATATGTTTGACTGTAGATGTGTCATTTATATAGCATTCATGGTTTATGAGTAAAGTATTGACATTTCGTATGCTAGTTCCAATAATAATGTTTATGTTATATTTCAACCTTTACTTCATATGAATGTGTTGGAAAAGTATGTTCCAGGTTGGGGACTGGTTAAAGTAAGCCCTCCAGGTTGGGGATTGGTAAAAGTAAGCCCTCCAGGTTAGGGACTGGTAAAAGTAAGCCCTTCGGTTTGGTCTCCGGTTATTAGAGGCACTCCGGGTTGGTGTCCGGTTATAAGAGGCACTCCGGGTTGGTGTCCGGTTATTAGAGGCACTCCGGGTTGGGTTCCGGTTACAGTTAGCCCCAAGGTCTTGGGACGAGGACTTGACAAAGAAATTAAAGTTTGGCATTATGCATTCCAACATTATGAAAGTGGTTATTGATATTGCATGTGATTATTCGATTAGTAGAATATCCATGTGAACAAGTAAATGGCATTATTTCATTTTACTTTTGCCATACTATGTTGAAGTTCAAGTTTAAAAGTCTTTTGTTTTAGTAATTCATTGCCTAAAATGTTTATGATTATTTTTGAATGTTTCGCTATATTGTTATCCTTACTGGGCATTTGAGCTCACCCCTTTTCTATGTTTTATTTTTCCCAGGATGTGAAGATGTAAGTTATAAATGACCTGCAGGGATATTATGAGGGGATTATAGTGTGGACTGTGGAAACATTATGTTGTTGTAGTAGTTTTCATTTTATGATGTAATGTAGAACTTATGAATATATCTAGTGTTTCCAAGGCTACTAAACCAATCGGTCTTTCGAGATTTGATCTTTCTTGTGATCATGCCAATGTTACGAAGTAATGCACCGACTCTGGGTAGCTGGGGTCGGGGCGTTACAGTTGGTATCAGAGGAAGTTTAGTACAAACCTTGGAAGCTAGAATTATATAAACTCTGATTAGAGCACATAGGCCTAAGATGAACTTTGAGGATTAGTATAGAAGAACTTCCTAGAATTTTGGTATTTTAGAGATTTTGTGAGTTTTTTGAGCAATACATCCCTGTCTGGATACGAGCAGGTAGAGGCGGCTCTGGCAGAGATGTACCTAGCGGTAAAACCCGAAAACACCACTTTGAGATAGACTCGAACGTGAACTGGTGCACGACAACGGGCCTTGCTGCACTCTTGGTTACGACACTCCCGGGGGATATGCTTAGGATAACTCTCATTTTCTTTACAAATCATTATGAAGGGTTTATGAGTATATACATCCTCAAATGAGACATTTTTATGATTATGGATTATATCCATAAATAGTTCAATTTATGTTAAGTGTTTTATAAGTATGGGATTATGTATTTTCATTCATAAACTAATCTAGTTTATGCCATTGTTTAGAAATGGCGCCCAGTAGAAGGAATGAGAACTCTAGAAATGCACATGATTCAAAGAGAAGGAAGGATCATATCTTTCATGGTCTTAAGCTAGAATTTATAAGAGAAATAGTCTCCCATGTATTATCATCATATGAAGAAATAATATGATGTGTTGATAAGATAAGTAAAGAGTTTATTAAGTCCTATGGCTTTGAAGGGAAGCAAGAGAAGAAAAGTATGGAAGAGAGAAAGATGGATAAAGGAAAGAGGGAAAAGAAGAATTTTCCCATATGTGGTAACTATGGAAAGAAACACCCTGAAACTTGCCTGAATGGAATGAGAGTTTGTTATAAGTGTGGAGGAAAAGGGCACAAAGTAAGTGACTGCAAGGGTAAGAAAATGGTTTCAAATGTACAATGCTTCATTTGCAAGGAGTTTGGACACTACGCGAACCTATGTCACAGTCATCAGACTAAGCCACAAATGATGCTATTGGATAATAATCAAGTTATGATACTACCACAGATGAAGAGGAATGATTAGATTTCTTATGTTGATTATGTCAATTGAGTGGTGTATCAACAATGTACTTATTATAATAATTATGGAGTATATATGGATTGTACTGCAGTACTATTTCATTAAGGACTTGAGATTATGTGGAACAAAGAAAAGTGACTCAATAGCAGGATAAATTTTTGGAAAATATATGGTTGAAAGAATGATAAACCATAATATAGTTCTGATACCGAGGTAGTGATTTTGGAATAATACATGATTGTTTTGGATAAATTATATTGGATATTCTTGACTACCTTCGAACTGATTAATGATTTGTATATCCCATCATTGTTGGGGTTTAAAACATTTTTGGATTAATGAAGTATATCCAGCATTCTATATGGAATAAGGGAGCATGAATGTAATCAATAAGGAATATGGTAATTCAGGATGTTTAAGTATATTAAAAGAATACATGATAAAGGTATTCATATTCTATTACAGGGTAAAAAGGATCTAAAATATGTTTAACTTCCTTATAAATGTTGGACGGTGAGTTTGGACAGATGTATTTTGGATAGTTCTAGTTTGGATTATTTTGGATTACCATAAAAGGACAACCCGGAGGTCGGGCGGCAACCCGTCGTGTCCGGCAAGGCTGGGAGACTTGAACTCGCAACCGAAGGGAGAAAAGGGTGTATCACCTACCACTGGCCCACGAGATGTTCTGGATTAAATAATTTAGTTTTTATTAAAAGATCATGTAGATGAATTATAAATTCGTTTATTTTGGAACCCTATACGAATAGTGTAAATAGAATTTTTTTACGTTCTATTATCTTTTAGAGAGAAAGATTTTTTTGTGGTAGAAATTTATTAATGGATAAAACTCTAATTATAAAGTAAGTATATCTCCTTATGATCTTATCCAATCTCATAAATAAATTCCTCAACATTAAGAAAAGAAACTTAGAACAAAAATGTTTTCATATATGGTACCTTACATCATCACTAATTTATGGCTTTGGGATTGTTGTCCTTTTCATAGCCATGTTCTCTACCACTCTCCATCAGATAATTGATGGTTAGATTTCTCCTCCATATCCATATTTTCCTACATGGAACCCTAGTATGTGTTATTTTCGGTAATCTTCATACTTTCCACTCTTTATTTTAAATAGAGGCCTCATTAATTCATTTTTCGATGTGGGATTTCAACTAAGATATTTTGAAACGTCAAAAATGTGTTATCCCAATACCCTATGTTTTGTTGGACCGATGGTATTTCAAATCATCATAGATTGATGAGTTTAAGGACCTCAATTTTATACTTGTTTATGATTGATGACCTCAATCACTACCTATAAATATTTACATTTTTTCTCCAATTATATGTCTCTAATTACCACCAATATTCTCTTAATCGAGATCATAATTTGATAGTGACCCTTTCATTTCTCTTTTCCTCATATTAAGACTAAATTTTAGTAACCCAATGTCTGATGTGGGTTTTCCCACAAATATATTTTCTATTTCCAACCTTTTATTTTTGAAGAACAATTTCAAATTGCGAGGACGCAATTTATTGAAGGAGGGGAGAATGTAACACCCCAAGCTTCTATGGTATGCTTCTCTTTGAATAATGCGATAGCGTGTGTTGTACGCAACATCGAGTTCTAACAACCAATCAAACTAGCCGTTATGAATAGTAATACCTACTTTTTAAAATTATATATATTTTATATTTCAAAATGGACTTCATTTTTGGATTTGGAATATCTAATTTAGCCTAAGGTGAAATTTTGGTACTTTTCGGATAACTTTTATATTTTGATGAATAGTGAAAATTACTAAATTTTAATTAAAAACAACTTTTTTAATCAAAATAATTAATAGTGATAAATTATGAATTTTAGTAGTTTTAAAGTATATTTAGAATATATTTTTAACATTTAATATAATTTTGGTCATTGGACATAATTTTACAATTAAACCGAACATAAACAAGTGACAATCTTTTGATAGTTATTATCTCTTAAAAACACGCTTTTTGTTTTGACAGCGGGAATTAATTTTAAATTAATTTCTGTCACTTCTGTGTTTTGAATTTATAAAAATAGATTCCATATTTTTAATCAGGATGTCCAAATTGTGTAAATAGGTATCTTTTATTTTTAGACATTTTGAATAATTACTGTGGTAAATATTTTATTTACCATGGTTAAGGGTAAATCCGGTAAATAAGGGTTAAAAAATAATATTATAATAATACAAAATTACCCTAAAACGTGTCCTAACCTTATTGGTGGACACATACCCGACCATGGGCATCCTTGGGTCGATTTGGGGACCCCTTGGAGCCACTTGTATGTGGTAGGGACACATTATATTAATAAAGTTAAAATAAAAATAAAAATGTCATAAGCTTACATCTTTTAGAAGAACAATTTTTACATAGGGTTATACATGTTGGATTTTCGATTATAAATATTCATTATAAAGCTAAAACGATTTCCTACATAATGATATTTTATTTATAATTTTTAGACATCAAATAATGTAAATTATTAATGACACAATAATGATGCAATGTTTACCTCATTAATAAATCATTTAAATAAATAAGATTATAATGATTAAAATATTATCTAAAACCTTCCCAATTCTTATTGGTTGATGTTATTTAGAATATGAGTCATCTTACCTTCTACCTCAATTATTTTTGGACCATTATAAACCGAATTTAATTATATTATAAAGTAATACTTTCACTCTTTCCTAAAGAGCCCCTCCTCTCCCTTATAAAAGGAGACCACTTCTACTCATTCCTCACACCTCGCAAGCCACTTGGATCGTCCAAACCCTGCCCAAATAATCTCCCCACATCCCTATCCTCCTCCTTGAAGCTTCTCCTTAGGCATAAAGCATTTCAAGAAGTCCTTTGGTTCCAACCAAATAGAGTTACCTAAATTAAAGGTAACGATTTCTCTTAAATTATTTTCATTTATTTTGCTTCTCCAACCCCCAAACTCTATTTATTTCCTTTCTTTTGTAACAACACCAGTATCCACAATATACTAGGATGTTGTTATAAGAAGGATTCAAACTACACATACACACAACTCCGTCTAATGGATGATGAACATAATGTTTCTGTGGATGGAAAACTAATGCCTCACGAAACGATGATTGTTCAAATACATCTTACCGCCTCTCATGGTGGCCATTATGATGGAACTGTAATTAAATATGATATTAATGATATATATTTTATATATAAGCTTCTGTAATTCCATTTTATTTCATTCCATTATTCGTTTCATGTTGTATATACATACGATAATTCCATTTGAGGAAGTGCGGACTACCGCCCCCTTAAAATGATATGACTCGTTCATACCACACATGGAACGTATAAAGGAAGGTGTTAATGAACTTAAGTAACATATATAAAATATTATATTATACTGTAATAGTAATATACCTATGTATCATTTGGGATTCTATTCTTTTAAAATAAAAATTAAATGGAAGTACCGTTCGTGCGTACGTACGGACTACCGTCTCCACGAACGCGATGAGAATCATTCTCCATCGTATCCATTCAAGTATTATTCTCATTTTAGGGTTAAAAATAATGTTAATATCATTCTGATTATGAATAAGATATAATCTATCCATTACAAACATGTCTTATGTAACCAAACATTTAAGAAGAACGAATCGATTATCACCCGAAACGACGATAATACTAAGATATTATTAATAAAGCAATGTTAAAAGATCATATATGATATCATATTAATGTATATGATTCTTGTATAATTTAATAATAACTATTTCACCATTATACATGAGGTTAAACTACCCCAAAAAAGGAAAAGTACAAGGTAAGGGATTTTCTTATCTCACATTCAATTCCGTGAGATTTCCATTGTTCGCCACTAAATTGTTGAAAGTGGTGTATTGTGTGATTCCATTTGATATATATTATAATGATTCTCTTTATATTCATGTTATTCTGTAAATAATTTGGTGGTTATTAACTTTTGGCCATACGAATCAATTGATTAACGTGGTAAGGGGTTTTCATCTCACTCTTTATTTCCATGAGATTCATGTCATATTTCCACTATTATCATTTGTGTGGTGTATGTACTGCCCATAATTGTATTCATTGTGTAATACACTTTACCTTATGTGTGTTTATATTTTCATTGTATGATACCTCTTTCATGGGTTGTATGTTTCATAAGTTACCAAATTGATAAGGGTTTACTTCACAGTCTCTTTAATATCCGAGGTTGTCTTTACGTAAGTATCTACAGGGACATATTTACTATCCATGTACATATTTCATAAAAGAGTTTTCAAAGGGATTATTTCTAAGGGAACTTTTACTAAAACATCATTTTAAATGTTTTAAATATTTATTCTTCTAAATCATCCTCATTTATGTCCACGTTTTCAAAATGGTTTGTAAGGATATATTTATATGAAAATGAATGTTTTAAAAGTGTTAATTCCATTCAAAAGTTTCAAAGTGGTATGGGACACTTTGATTCAAAAATGTATTTAAATGCCTTACTTTATAAATTGTGTAACATTAAAATGTTTTCATGAAAAAGGGATATTTCTCTCAATAATTTTTTAAAAAAACATTTTCATCTATGTCAACATCCTTTGATGGATTTTTAGATTATTTGAAGTTGATTTATTATGATTTAAAACTTCCATATTGTAATGAAGTTTTGTGATATGTTTGACTGTAGATGTGTCATTTATATAGCATTCATGGTTTATGAGTAAAGTATTTACATTTCGTATGCTAGTTCCAATAAGAATGTTTATGTTATATTTCAACCTTTACTTCATATGAATGTGTTGGACAAGTATGTTCCATGTAGGGGACTGGTTAAAGTAAGCCCTCCAGGTTGGGGACTGGTAAAAGTAAGCCCTCCAGGTTAGGGACTGGTAAAAGTAAGCCCTCCGGTTTGGTCTCCAGTTATTAGAGGCACTCCGGGTTGGTGTCCGGTTATTAGAGGCACTCCGGGTTGGTGTCCGGTTATTAGAGGCACTCCGGGTTGGGTTCCGGTTACATTTAGCCCCAAGGTCTTGGGACGAGGCCTTGACAATGAAATAAAGTTTGGCATTATGCATTCCAACATTATGAAAGTGGTTATTGATATTGCATGTGATTATTCGATTAGTAGAATATCCATGTGAACAAGTAAATGGCATTATTTCATTTTACTTTTGCCATACTATGTTGAAGTTCAAGTTTAAAAGGCTTTTGTTTTAGTAATTCATTGCCTTAAATGTTTATGATTATTTTTGAATGTTCCGCTATATTGTTATCCTTACTGGGCATTTGAGCTCACCCCTTTTCTATGTTTTATTTTTCCCAGGATGTGAAGATGTAAGTTATAAATGACCTGCAGGGATATTATGAGGGGATTATAGTGTGGAATGTGGAAACATTATGTTGTTGTAGTAGTTTTCATTTTATGATGTAATTTAAAACTTATGAATATATCTAGTGTTTCCAAGGCTACTAAACCAATCGGTCTTTCGAGATGTGATCTTTCTTGTGATCATGCCAATGTTACGAAGTAATGCACCAACTCTGGGTAGCTGGGGTCGGGGCGTTACAATTTCTCTCCTTCTACTTTGATGTTGCAAGGATATGATAAAAATGAACAAGAACATATGTGAGAGATTACACTCAGAACTCAGTTTGGAGGCATTGTGTCTAATTCATATTTCATGGTTGTTTGCCATGACACAACCCTCAACATTTTTGTTGGAAAACCTTGGCAACATGAACATGTGGCTATAACTTCATCATACCATCAATGTCTCAAATACTGTTTTAATGGTCAAATTTCGAAATTGTCTGGTGATAAATCCCCATTCAAAACATGTGAATCTCAATACATTGAGGCAGAATTCTATCACATTGAGGGAAAGGAGAAATACATGACAAATGAGGTTACCAAAATTAATTCTCCAAATGGTTTGTAAAAGATTCCAGGAAACCCATTCATACATGTGAGTACATATTATGTGTTGCCTATTAGTCAATTTGACGGGATATACCCAAATCTAAACACTCTAATTCATACTTACATAATGTCAATTATGGTAATTGAGCCAGACAGCATGGGAGAAATTATTGATTCACCAAGAAATGATGAAAGTTTAAATGGAGATGTCTTCATTTCATCTGCTGAAATCCATCAATTCAATAATTAATCAACCAGGCCAAAAGGAGTTATAACAATGTCCAAGGTGAACAATGATGTCGAATCTCAATCCATCATCTCCTCTTTATTACCCAAAAATACCCTTCATCATCAATAGGGTCTAAAATGGTAGTATCTTCTTCAAGATGTTAAAATTTTAACTTCTCCCCTGGTCATCAAAATTCTGCTTCATCATCTACTATTCAAGTAGATACAAAAGAAGTAAAACATATTGAAGAAGATGATGAAGATCTCATATATGCTCCTCCGTCATTTGAAAAAGGTATCTCTACCACTGTGGATGAACTCATAGAAATAAATCTGAGTAAAAAAGAAGATCCATGCCCCACTTTAATTAGTGCGGCCATAAATCTTGAAGAGACTGAAATGTATATTTCATTTATAAAGAAAAATCAAGATGTATTTTCATGGAATTATATAGAAATTCCAGGGCCTGATCCTGATGTTGATACTCATTGTTTGGGTTTTCCAGAAGAACATCAAGGATTCAAGCAAGCAACAAGAAGAACACACCCAACTTAAGACTCCAAAATTGCAGCTAAAGTGTATAATCTTATCAAGGATAACTTCATTAGATAAGTTCAATATCCCAAATGGATGGCTAATATTGTCCTGGAGAGAATCAATAATGGAAAAATTAGTTTTTTAATTGACTTCATATATCTTAATCAGCATTGTCCCAAGGATGATTTTCCAGTTCTGATCAGAGAACGCTTAATTGATGAAACAGCTGGCTACGGAGCTCTTTCTGTCATGGAAGGTTATTCTGGGTTCAATCAAATACGAATGGCCCTAGAGGATGAGGAGTTTATAAATTTTTGTGCCCCTCAAGGTGTGTTTTGCTATCGGGTAATTCCCTTTTCCCTAAAAAATATAGGTGAAACTTATCCATGTGCCATGCACCATATCGTCAAACCATTTTTATGGAAATTTGTTGAATTTTATGTGGATGATTTGGTGGTTAAATCCAGACAATGCTATGATCACTTGGATGATCTGCAAATCATATTCCACAAACTTCGACAACACAATTTGAAGATGAACCCCCTGAAATATGCTTTCTGGGTAACGTCAGAAATTTTTTTCAACATTGTTGTATACTATCTGAGTATCGAAGTTGATCCTGAGAAGAAAAAATCAATCATTGCTATGTCACCTCCTCGAAATTTGAAATAATTAAGAGGACTTCAAGGACACTTGGCATATATTCGGGGTTTCATCGCCAATCTATAAGGAAAATGTGTACCCTTCACCAAATTAATGAAGAAGGGAGTCACTTACCAGTGGACTGAAGAATGTCAAGAAGCAGTCAAAATTATCATGAAATATCTCTTGAGTCCATCAGTATTAATGCCACCTGTTGAAGGAAGACAACTTATTGTCTATGTAACTTCTTTAGAGCGATCATTGGGTGCCTTTCTTTCCAAAAGAATGATGTTGGGAATGAAAACATCCTTTACTATCTTAGTCAAACTATGCATGTGGAAGAAACTCGATATTAAAGTATTGAAATTTTTTGCCTAGAATTAATCTTTGCAGTTCAGAAATTGACACACTACCTGCAACATCATGAGTTTCAATTGGTATCTCGCAATAACCCGCCCAAATTTATCCTCAATCGTCCAGTGCCTGTAGGACGTCTGCCAAGGTGAGAAGTTATTTTGTAGTAGTTTTATATCTAGAATGTGTCTCAAAAGACAATAAAGGTCCATGATCTGGATGATTCCCTTGAAAAACACCCTTCTGTAGAAGATACATCTTAAGATATTGAACTTCCTGATGAGGAAGTTTTATATATTCCAGATAATCTTCAAACGTCAGAAATGTACATTGATGGTGCTTCTAGAAGTCCAACTGGGATGAAAATGGAAGATCCTAAATTTTACAATTTTGGGTTATCAATTGTGATTATTTCCCCAAAAAAGGCAGTATTACCCTATTCCTTCTTATTGTTGGAAGGTGGTATAAACAATGAAGCAGAATATCAAGCTCTCATCACAGGATTGGAGTTGGCGTTTCTGGCAGAGGTGAATCACTTAAAGGTAAAAGGTCATTCATATTGGTAATAAAACAAATCAATGGGGCTAATGCCATCAGAAAATAAGAGTTAATCCCTTTTTATGATTATGTCAGAGAGTTAATGCCGAAATTTCCTTCAGAACTGACATTTTATTATGTCCTGCGATCACAAAATGCTTAATCTGATACACTGGCTAATGTAGCCATAACCCTATAAGATCCAAACTTGGATGAAACAATCGTCAGTATTGCCCACTGTCATACAGTTTCACCTTATGTTCCAATAAGAATATAGGAAATCAATAAAATCAGTCCCATTTATGAACCATATGGTCATACTGCGGGATGGATGCAACCTATAATGGAATACCTTCAAAATGGAACACTTCCACCTGATATAGTCGAGAATGAACATGTCTGGTGACGTGTGGTCAATTTTCCTCTTTATGATAGCCCAGATCAACAAACTATTCTCTACAAGCAAGGTTTTGATGGAATTCTCATCAGATGTATTGATGGTGAAGAGACAATGGTTGTCATGAATGAAGTACATGAAAGAGTTAGTGGGGGACACTAGCCTGGACATAGACTATCTGATCAAATTCCAAGGATGGGATAGTTATGGCCTTCAAAGAAAAAATATTGTGTTGATGTCACTAAGAAGTTTCATTTTTGCGATGTATATTCCATTTTCATTCATCAACCCCCAGATTTTCTTCATACAGAAAAATACACATGGCCATTTTCCACATGGTGAATGGAAGTGGTAGGACCTTATCCTCTAGCTACATCCAAGAAGTTTAAGTATATTCTTACATCTACTGACTTCTATTCCAAATGGGTCGAGGAAATACCTCTTAAATAAGTTAGTTATATAGGAATTGTTACCTTCGTCAAGTCTAACATCATTACCAGATTTGGTGTCCCTCATACTATATTGACGGACAATGGCACCAACTTTTGTTCATCCGAGATAAGAAAGTTGTATCTAGAATACAACCTAAAATCCTACCATTCACCTCGGTATCATGCAGTGGCCAATGACCAAATAGAATAATTTAATAAGACACTTTCATACATACTTCAAATGATGGTGGATAAAGATAATAAATCAAGACCTGATAAACGTTTTCATGCTTTATGGGCTTATCAGACCACCACCTGCACTGCTAAGTGGTCAACTCCATATTCATTGGTATATAGAACAGATGTAGTATTTCCCATTGAAGTTCAATTACATTCGGTCAGAGTATCCATTTGTGAGCAGTCATCTACAGATGAACAATCTCAAAAGAGATTGGATGAATTGGAATGATTAGATGAAAAAAGATTGTGCCCCCTGCACCACTTGGAATTCTAGGAGAATTGGTATTGGTCCTCAGAAATCCAATGGTACTAGGAAAGAAACCTCAGATGCTTGAGTAAAAGTGGGAAGGACCTTACTCAATACATAAGGTCTATGCCAATGAAGCTTATTCATTAATTTCAATGGATTTATAACTCATCACGACTCCAAAAAATGCTAGATTTATGAATAAGTATTTTGTGTAACACAAATACACCTCATTAATTCTTACTGCAAGACTTTAAACTGCATGGACCCTTTTTTCCTTGCTGCAGGACATTAAACTGTATAGCTCCCTCCATTGTCTAATATGACATTAAATTGTGTCCAGTCTCTTATATGTCCTACATGACGTTAAATTGTGCATCGTTAGGGTTGTTTCTTCCTCTTGTTTCTCACACCAAACATGACTCATGTGATCTTAGAGTAATCTTCAATCATAAAACCCTCTCTGGGATTCTAACCACACGTAAGTCCCAACACCATCATTAGTTCATTGTCTTCATGTACAAATCGATCACCAATTCATTCTTCAATCAACCTACACAGACTTTGATTCTCTCCTTATAGGCTGGGTACTTAGGCAACCTCTTGAGGTTCAAGACCAAAACCAATATCTTAACATTGGTTCACCATCGTCCTTGCTATATGACATTGATGTATACAGTCCCCCATTGTCCTCCCTGCAAGACATTAAACTGCATAGCCATACGTCCTAGCTACATGATGCTAAACTATGCAACACTGGTACATGCATACGACCTTAAACTATTCGCATTTTTGTCATGTATGACAATAAACTACAACATTCATTGACACCCTCACCTGAGAGGGAATCCTTATTGACATTGATCTCCAATCATGTTATATTCTAAAGACTACGTGCATACATGGCAATGCCCGAAACTTTAATCTTGGATCCAACCATCATTTCACTAAAGTCCCCTTTCACCCTTCACATGTACGAACCAAATCTATATAGAGGGTATCTCAAGAACTACATATGTCTTGATTCCAATCCTTATGGGATATGTAGGAAGGTCTGAACATCCCTCGAACCCAGCCCCAAGTCTTTGGGCCTAACCCCAAATTCCACATTCAGTACCTTGGCCGAGAAGTTCCCCTGTGAGTACATGAATGTAGTATGAAAACCCTGGTCTTTATTCACATCAAGTTTATAACAAACACACAATGTGTCTCCATCATTATGGTCTGAACTCTATGACCATAAAATAAGATCTCTTACGCTCTAGCCCCACATGACGTTAAACTATATTTCAAAAAACTATGTATGGCTTGATTCTCATCCTAACGAGATATGTAGTGTAGTCCAGCATCTCAATTCTGGACCCAGCCACAACATGATTACAGTCAGCATTGGTCTTTGTATCTCCTTCATGAATTGGATAATACCCATTTTTATGTGTCATACTCCTAACCTTAAATACTTCAAGATCTCCATAACCATTTTCCTGACTTCTGGTCACAAAATTTCTGATAGCCAGAAATTCTTTTGCCGGACTATGCAGCAAGTACCCTTATGCGGCCTTGCAAAAGTAGTATACATAATGGACCTATCAGCCAAAAGTTGCTATTATTTAACTATGCATCCAATGCCCTTAAGTGGACCTCCATAAATCAAACCCCCTAACAGGTTTGTAAAATAGTGGTAACTTCATTCTTGGGGGGAAAACCTCTTTTGTCCTTATTGGTCTTAACAATGATTTGTTGGGATCTGAAAAAATTGTCATCCCTAACATATTTATCCCATACTATTTTTCATAATCTGAATGTATTCAAGTATATGGTTTATATTTCCCTTCCCTACAATTGGGTCAGACCTTCACAGGAGTGACATTCATCCAATTATTTGACAATCTTGATTGGTAATATCATCTACACATTCAAGTACCTATATCCATATAGAAAACTGTATTCTTTGGAAATTTTGAATCTCTATTAAGATTCACATGATTTTAGGAATAGAAAAGTAAAACATCTGAGAGTTATTTTTCTTGACTATGCTATACATGCCCCTGGGTGGCCTTGCATAAGTAGTATAAATAACATACTGGTCAGCCAAAAGGTGTTATTATTTGACTATGCAGTCAATGCCCTTATGTGGCACTGCATAATTCCACCCCCTAACAGTTTTGTCAAATAGTGGCAACTTCACTCTTAGGAAATACTTCTTCTAATGCCTTTTAGACATTTTTCCATATCATCCATCAGATTAAAAAATTTGTAGGTCATAGTTTACATGTTTTTCACCATACTTGAATGTGGTAACACATAGACAATCATATTATCAAGGAATTTCATCTATTTTTAATTCATTCAGTAAAAGATATTTGACCTTAAACATTAGCCTTTTTATTTATATCATGCATAACATTAAACTGCAAAAAAAGATAGGGTACTCATTAAATTGGGAGATTGTAAAAGGAACTATGAACAAAAGTTGAGTCTTAGCTTGCTAAATATGGATATTGTATGATTTAGACAATATTGAGCATAAAAAGATGCAAAGTTTGTAGGTTTGTTTGTATAATCCACGCAAAAATCAAACTATGCTTACTAGGCCCGTTGGATTAGGTAATATATATATGTGTGTGTGTGTGTGTGTGTGTATGTGTGTGTGTGTGTGTAATTAGTAAGAGAATGCAGGTTAAAATGAATGAGGATGAAATGTATTTTTCATTGATGAACAAGATTAGAAGAACATCCATAGATTGGAGTCTCTTATCTTTTTTATGATTAACATGAGGCTTTAAAATAAACTTCTGTTTGATTTATGGCATCCTGAGATTCATCAGCAGCCACTTGAAGTTAATTTACTCAACTAGATTAACTCTTTTAAGATTGATGGAGTGCCTTCTTGGCATCTGCAATGGCTTTCATACCATTCGTTTGGACTCCTTCCAATGAATTATTAAGTTGGTCAAGTTCCTCAGTAACGAAATCTAATTGTTGCAGAAGCTGCATCTACTGGACAACGTTCTCCTTGATCTTATGTTTCAGCTCCTTCAACTTTGCAGCATGATCTACCTCAGCTCGGGACACCGCAGCCTCGAATTTGCCAATATTTTTCAATAGTCTTGATCTGGTCAGATCGTGATGGCACTTTTGATCATGCTCCCTCCTTAAGATTACTTTTTTCACCACTAAATGAATCTCTTGATATCCAAAACCACCATGTCATGACAAGAAGAACAAGGAGTACGGTCGCAGGATCTTTGAAGACAGCTCTTCAAGAGTCACTTGAGATATGATCTTCCATATATTCTGTAATGCCTTGCAACGTGAGAATTGGATCGCCTTCTACACCTCTGGGTCTGACTCAGCATCACTATCACATAGGGGAATATAGTCTGGGATTAATGCACATAAAGAAGTGCCTTGTTCAACTTCTTCCCCCCTGAACCATGGTACTTCACTTTCTAGTCCCGTTGGGGCGGAGGCTGAGGATTCACCTCCAGATTTATCCATTGAAATTGACAGTCGTGCACAGTCAATTAAAACAATTGTTTATTTCCAAAGGATAACAAAAGTTGTTTAGATGTTTTAAAATTTAAGTACAACCACATATTATCATATTTTACCCAACGGTAGATCAGTAGCACGAGAATCCTCCTCCAAGCCTTTCTTGGCTTCAACATGATTTTCAAGATGGATTTCAGGATGCTCTTCCAGGTTAAGCTCCACTTGTCCTAGAATCTCTATAATAATAGGGTTGTCTCTACCCCTTCAGGGATCAGCAGATCAGAAGCTTTCCCAGACGGAACTGCACATTTCAACCAATCATGGTCAGAGATGTAATAAGAAAGTTTTAATAGAAAAAAGGATAACACTCACGTCCAAAATCTTCTAAACTACATGGTAATTTAACATGATCTAAAATTTATTCAAAATATGTGCCAAGTTTAATCATTTCATCCAGTGATATCTCAGATTCCTAGTTATTCTCACCAGTGGGAGAATTTGATGTGTCTTCTTGGCAACCCTCCTTCTGCGACATCCGACCCCGAACAGCTTCCTAATAGAAAATTATGGATTCAGTTGCGGTGGTCACCAAATGTTCTGGTGCCAGTGTTGAACCTTAATCATCACAGAATGGAAGTCAGTTGATGTTTTCATTCAATGTTCTATGAAATATTGTTAATTTACCAGAAGTAGACTTTTCTCCTCTTGTAGAAGAAAAAGGAGCAGTACTAGGAACAGACACTGGATCTTCTTCTCTCACTATTTCTTCAGGATTATGCAGGTCAACATGAATTAGAGACTATTCACCAGCACCCTTCATTTTCCTCAGAAGAGGGTCAGTCCTCTCCCTTGGAGGATAAACCGAGGAAGCCCCTGCAATCCCAAGAAGTATGAGAAATCTATTCATGAGTTAGGATTAATGACTATCCAAAGGGCTTACCACTACTGATGAAGCCTTTATCTTTGGACTTCTTCCTTCTATTTCTTTTCTTCTTTGACTTTTTTGGTGTGTTGACGTCATCACCTCCAAATACAGGTATTTGAGAGTAAAAATCCCATTCTAACTCTGCATCCATAGCTTTCCATCCTCGAGATACCTCGCCTGGATCACGAGGAGATTCAGAAGCTCCAATAGAGTTTCCACTAGGGCTATATTGTGGGGAAGTGACCTCATTAGTTCCTTTCATAACAAGCTATAGAATGAAGAAAGTAATTTCCTTGAGTAACAAATCTTTAACTGAAATCAAGTTGCAATGCAAATAAGGAAAGAAACTTACATCTTCAAAATCCACGTAATTGTGCCACTCTTCGTCTACGGAAGCACCAATCCCCTTAGTGGTGCCACGATTCATCATTTCCTTCACCCGATTGGTAATAGGAATGGAATCATCAATGGAATATATGAGCACTTCCAGCTCTCTAATGAAATCCCGCACTTAATCGGGGTCATCCAAAAAAAGATACCAGTAGAAGCCTAGTGATTCCCCACTCTAGGGATATGTAGGCCTTCTCACAAGTCCATACAGGCGGTTTCAGCATCAAAATATAGGATCCTCCATGTCTGGATAGCCTTTAGTTGTAAATATTCAGCATGTGCACCAGAAGGCCATGAGGAGGGTCCTACAATCTGGGACTTCAACTTCTTCCTAGCTCCTGCAATCACAGATAAGGGATAAGAAAATGAAACATATTTTTATATAAAATAATAGGCGATTAAAATTTCCTCAATGATATAACTCACCAAGAGTCTATGATGTAGGTATCTTGACTCTGGCCGTAAGATTATATCTGGCACAAGGCTTCTTTGAAGCATTTTGTGCCTCATCATCCCTATCATGGGAATCTGGAATATTAGTCCCAGGTGAGGAACCCGGTGAATCCACTCCAGGTGAGGATGATTCACCTTCCGAATGGAGGGTTTACTTATTGACAGTTCTCTTTTTTGGCCCCACCTGAGGAACCTGATGATTCAGTACCCCTTCAGGGTATTATGCTACCCAGTTCTCAGCATACCATGTATTCAATTGACTCGCCGCTCTAGAAACTGGTAGATCAAACACTACCCCAGACTTCTCCATAGCTGTCAGAAACCATAGTTGTTAGGCAACCATTGGATGCTGCTCTAACATGACATTCATGGGAGGGGATACAAAAATCTTCTGCAGACTCTTGAATTGGCATGCAAATCAATATGGAGCATAGGCCTCCCATATAATCTCTCCGTCAATTCTGGTGGCCAATACACCATCTCTACAAGCCAATATATTTGACCTCAATTCCATTCTAGTTGTTTCGTCATCAACAACCCTCCAAGTTGGTGGCTTTTCATAAGGAATGAAATGAAATTCCTTTAAATTGCTCAGCCTCACCTTCATAATATAGGAATTGAGGTACAATGGATAAATTCCAAAAAAATTCCTGCACCGATGGCCTAAAAGAGCTTCCACGAACCTGTAATCTTCTTTGTAGAAGATAAGTCCTGAAGTGAGTGGAAATCCATCCCCACAAAACTTGGAATGGTCCAAAAATTATCAAAGGATACTTAGCCATATAGACATAGAGTAATCTCTTGTGAATCATCGCCAAAATCAGGGTGGCCAACATAACCATTTTCCTCTCAGCCAACTTGGCTCCCACAAAGAAGGTCTCTGACCTGACGCCTCCCTTCGAATCCATAACTGGCAGAAGATAAACACTGATCCACAAAGATAAAAATCCCAGAAGAAGGGTCTTCTCTGGGATTCTTTTTCCCTTTCATACCACCACTTTTCAAACTCTCACGCTTCCAGAGTGAGCCAGAATGTGACTAGAGCACCCCCTCTTCTCTGTTATGGGTCATCTTGTAGGATGAGTATAAGTGGGGCCCCTATCTTTCTTCTTGATAAGAAACATATCCATCCATTACTCTGGATGAATATCCTTTCTTGAATGAGTTTTGGAGGGCTTTTAATTCTTGAGATTGTGGAAAATTTTCAATAACTCTTGAGCCAAAGATGAAGTCTTCTCCGAATCATTCCAGGTCACCATGGGGGAATGAATTCATCTTACATATCTCAAAAAATTGGAGCCCTTGAGATCTTGTAGACATCCCACAAGGTGATGCCTACTTATACTTGAGTCAGATAGAAAGAATTGGTTTCCGAGCTCCAGTGGCTGATTAGCTCCGACACTAAATCATCATTCTTGTAGACATATGTCTGCCCATCCCAGATGACTTCATATATTGCTGCTCCCTTCAGATCCTCGACAAACATTGCAGAAGTTTGTTGCACTAAATAATCCCACATCCAAGATGGCTTCACACCTCTTATGGGATGTAAATCCTACCTCTTTTTCCATCCCTTGGATTGATCCATTTGAGAATTTCGGAAAATGAGGGATAGCAATGCGGCTACAGCTCAGGCTTATGAGGTTTTAGGACTAGAGTACAGGGGCTATGATGAATTATGTATGCCTTCTCCACTGTTCTATCATTAACATATGATCCTGTAACTAAGACATTTGATGAAGAAAAATTGGTGTAAGTATGAAACCGAGAATGAGGAATACAGTTCTTTTCATTTGGAATCTTTACTCCTTGCAGATGACAATGGCCATATAAAGACAAGTAAATACTCTGTGGGGAATTGACTTGATATTTCTTCATTTAATTGGCCAAATCTGGGAGAGTACTGTCGTAGATATCATAACAGTCATGGGCATCGATGTTCATCATATCTTCAATTCTCTTTCAATCCAAATCATTAGCCGATCCAATTCTTTTGGGAGCCATTGAATCTTCACAAGGATCAAACATTTAACTTTTAACTAAGTCTGTTTTTTATTAAATACATGTAAAGAAAACAAAAAATTGATAAGGCATTAAGGCACGCTAGTGTGGTCACGCAGGTGTGGTCGCACATGTGTGGTCGCGCAAGTATTGTCGCGTAAGTCAAAATCTTACTAAAGAAGCGTGACACAAAAAAGAGAGCGATCGAACGAGGAGATGAATACACTTGTGTGATAAGAGCGCAAACTCTTTGATAGAATTATGAGAAGCGCGAAGTAACACCCATGTATATAGGCGATCTTGCAACCCTGTATGCCAGAACTTGTGCACCAGAACCTGCACGCCTACCTCCTGCATGTCGCCGAACTCTTGTTTCTCATTTTCCTCAGAGTCAAATCCACTTTCTTTTTTTGGATCCAACTCTGAGGGGGGACTTTTGTTGACACTTTTTTCTATCACAGAGTCTAATGAATAGAAAAAGGGAATACCTTAAGAACAAGAAGAGTCATCCTTTGAAGAACACCAAAAATTGACAAAGTCATGAACAATGAACCCTTTAAGAAGAGGTCGCATAAGTTTCTTCCTGGTGGCGTAAGTCACATGCGCTCCACATATGGGTTGCGCAAGTCACTTGCCTACCCTATTCCTTTTTTCACCCATGGTACCCAGTGTCTTATAAATAGCCCATGTGGGCCCCCCATTTCACCAATGAATTTTCCAAAACTCAGATTCAAGATCTGGTCACCCAAGCCTTTTTCTAATGTCTTCTAAACACTTCTAAAGTAATTATTTTACCTAGAATGGATGCTCTAAAGATGAAGAATAAGGCCTAAGTATTAGAACTCATCAATACTTATGGGCCTAAGTGTCCTTCCCTTAAGGGAAGTAAAGACACTTGTGCGCCGCCTTTCCCTCTCAGGGGAACTTGCACGCCACCCTTCTAGAAGCCTCTAGGGATGATACTAAGGGCTTGAGTTCAAAGTTGCCCAACTATTACCCTATTGATTATTCGTCACTCAAGGTGACTAATGTCACACAAGTATACTTGCATGACCAGGACTTGTGCACCAAAAAAATATGTGTGCACCTTTTTCCTAGTCACCTCCTTTCCTCAAATCCACTTCGCTTCTTCAAGATATGGCCTTCAAAACCCTCTTCAAAGCCATTTATGGCATGGTTCCTTCGTTGGGTTCTTTATCTGAGAAGAATTCATTTTTTCCACCTTCTCAGGAGTAAGTCACAATCATAATTTCCCATAATTGGGCCTCTTTATTAGGAATAAGCCTGAGACTTAATTTCTTTTGATTTGGGCTTCCTTGTCAGGAGTAAGTCCTAGGTTAAAATCCCAAATCTATATAAAGGTAAAATAACATTATGGACCCTACTCTTGGGAAGTCATACATACGTAAGCCCCACATCATTTCTTATGATTCCATATTTTGTGGCACAATCGTCAGTTTTACTGATACCTCTTGTTTCACACAGTGATCATGACTCACGTGACCTTAGAGTATAAAAGTAATTACGACATATCTCTTTGGGCCATTAATAATGCATAAACATCATACTTATTCACCCGAACTATGTGTACTTTGATCTCTTCCTTAAAATTATAGTACGTAGGAAGCCTTTTAAGGTTCAAGCCCATATTTAATTAATTCCTTTCCATCCCATATGACATTAAACTATATCCTTCTTATCGAAATACATGGGTCCTGATTCCTTTTTTGAATAAGGATATGTAGGTAGCCCATCTGTGGGTATGATCCCAACTCTGAGATAATCCTTGTCTTTCAGAATGACAATAAACATCAAGTTCCCCACTAAGTGGGTTTAAAATGAGTATAGTCATCATAATGACCAAGATATTTCTATATAATGTATTGAATGATAACATGGACTAAGAATCTCCATTATATACAGATGATTATCCATCGATGAAGAACCTCAAATACATATAATAGATTCTATGAATTTCATACATATCAATCATTGATTCCCAATTCTAAAGGAAAACTCAGGTTCATACTTGGTAAATTAATAAGGATTCACGAACATAACATAAATCTATAAGAGAGTCCCGGAGTAGGTAATAATTCCTCTCGAAATGGTTTGATGATCCGGGCCTCCCATACTCTCGACCAATGAAAATTCTTAAGCCTCATAGGTCCACAAATAATGAGCACCTAGCTTTGGATAGTAGGTCGAAATAGATATAGAATCATTGGATGTTTCCGGTTCTACAAATAAACATGTCAGAAACTGATTGGATTTTTTGAACCTTAAAAAACAAGTTCATCCCCATTTCTAGAAGAAAGAGAGGGATATCACAGACCCATTTTTTTGTGACATTACAAGAGAACTATTTGTAAATGCATATATTTCTTCTTGGTGTTTTTCCTTCCATGGAATCTGGCTATGTTTGTTAGTTGCCTGGTAGTGAAGAATTATTTTAAATGTAATCACTTGAGTTTTATAACAAGAATGAGTTCAATGGGGAATTGTTTTATGAGAATGAGATGTTCCTTGGTTGTAACTGTTGTTCTTTATATGAATGAATAATAATGATTGTGTTTGTGTATGGGCTGGTTTTGGAACCCCTACATTTGGATGACTGCTTGATTACCTATTTGTAAAATTTAGTTCTTATGTTTCTTATTCGTACCCCACCAATGTTGAGATCTTCATTCTGAACACCCCTATTTCATGGGGAAGGGTGTTTTTCACAACAATCATTTGAGTGGATAGTTATTACCACCTTTTCTTCACCCTTTCCCAAGTATTCAAAGACTCTTTAGGTAGGTTGTGATATCCTTAGGTTCATTTTACTCCATGTTTCTTCGGGAAGGGTGGTTTTGGTTGTTGGCACAGGTGTCTGCGGGAGAGTTTTCTCCCAAGTGTCTTTGGGATGAGGCCCAGGTGTCTTTGGGCATGTCAATAGTTGTTTTGGAACAGGTGTCATCGATCATGGTGGTAGTTGTTCCGGACCAGGTTTCTGTGGGCATGGTTACTTATGGTTGGGGAGGCCAAGGTAAGTGTGGGCATAGATCTGGTTTTGGTGGCCCAAAATGTTTTTTTTTGTGGTTGTATTTGGACTGGAGTGAAAATGATGGGGGAGGTCTGACGCATAATATGTCTTCAATAACCAACGAGAAAGCTGTGCGGGGTACCCAAACATCGATTTGTTATTAATACTACATTACATGACTTGTGTTATTTGGGGAGTGTTCTTGGTGAGGTTTGGGTGGATAGTTTCCATGATAGGTGATTTGATAATCTCCTTTTCTCACAGGACATTATAATTCCACCCCACTTGTGCACGAGAGATTTTAGTTTTCCCTACTAAATATACTTGTATACTCAACCTATCAATATAAAACTCATTTCCATTTTCTAGGTGGACTTCGTGGATCGTGCTGGACCCTATTATTTCGGACATTGGGATCATTGGTGTTGCTTCTTTTCATTTGATTTTTCACTTCCATTTGATGATTTTCTTGTACTTGTAGAACATTATATTGGAACATGAATATGGGAATGATTTATTTGGATTTACTTTTGCTTCCAATTTTGGTGTTATTTGGGATTTACTTTCTTATCTATCGATACTTTCCAAGAAAAAGGGGGTAATGCCTTCCATATCACATATCATTATATAGCCTTGGTGCTAGTCACCACACTTGGGCCTATTGAAAGAAGGTTTGAGGGGTCATTATCTCTTCTTCGACTTGAGGAAGGAAGGGTCTAGTAGTTTTTTGTCCCTTCCCTCATCATGGTGAAGGTGGGTCATGATAGAATGGTATTAGGGGTATGATGGTTGAGAGATAGGATGGATTATGGGGTTAGGAATAGTGATTTTTTCATGGAATCGTAGGGAAATATTTTTAGGCAATCATGAATTGTGAAATAGGCCAGGGAAGACCAGCTAGGAAATGGGATTTTAGGGCCCCCTGTGATCTGATGTAAGGACTCTGGAAATACCGAACGACTAGGATATGCTACATTGACTACATGGTAGAGACCCTAAGAAATGTACATGCATCATAATGACTTTTGTTCATGTGTTTCTTCGGTATTTTGGGAATTTAAAACATATAAAATTATTATGTAAACATTAACAAAATATTATAGACTAATCGGTCTTAGGAATTTGTTATTTACTTTGAATCTATGGCACCTGGATGGTGACCACGAGTATTGTGGGCGATTGAGACCTATGATGATGATTTAGGAGATCAGTAGAGGGGTGTTCATGATGAGAAGTATGACCAATGATATAATATGATTCTTTTCTTTTAGCGACATACCCTCGGGAAGTACGAGGGCAGCATCTTTGACATAGAGACAGAGATCTGGCTTGAGGAGATGGCAATAGCTTTTAGCTTGATCTGAGCTCCGATGGAGTACTAGATTACTCTTGTTGAAAGCCAGATGTGGGGAGCTTCATGTCATTGGTGGTCACTCAATCACAATAAAAAGAGGGATGAGGAGGTTTCTTGGACTGACTTCAAGAGGGAGTTACGGGTGGAATTCCTCTCTTCCACGATGAAGGATGAGTAGAGGTAGGATCTACAATCCCTTCAGTAGGGGATTATGTCAGTGAGGGATATGGGTATCAAGTTCAAGGATCTCCTTCGTTTTGATCTGGACCTCTTTCTGGATGAGGAGTATCGAGTGGGATGTTTATAAAAGGAACTCTCACATTCCGTTCAGTATGTTGTTACTCCCTTCACTCTACCAACGTACATGGAGGATTAACAGAGGGAAAAGTGGTGGAGAGGATGCACACACTAGGAGGTGTGACATAAGAGGATATCTAGTTGGGCTCATCAAAGGGGAAGTTCTTTAGTAGTAGGCCTCCAGCTTCAGGGCCTTCCAAGTTTCGACCAGTGGGAACCAGGCCCCAGTAGTTCCAGTTTCGATATCCCGATCCTCAACATTTCCTTTCTGACCTAGGACCGAGATGATTTATCCATGGAAGTCAAGGGAACCATTGGAATCAGATCCCAGAATGAGTGCAGTACAGTGGGGGTTAGAAGGTTTAGCGCCCACCTCACTAGTAGTAGTTTCTAGCTAGGCTCTTTCAGCTGCATCAGAAGTGACTGTGAGCTCCCCCTCATCTAAGAGAAGACTTTGCAGGAGGAATCCAACCTCAGGTCACTCCTTAGGGATCTCGAACAGGGTGTGGTTTGGGAGGTGGCCGACAATCAAGGGGAATAGGTTCTGGGCATGTGCAGTTTCACACTACAGAGGCAATAGTTCTAATAGGACCAAAATACGTTCGACGTATGATCATTTTGTTTAGCACTCATGCATGTGCCTTGTTTGATTCAGGAATATAGAAATCCTTTATTTCACCTACTCTATCTCATAATCTGGGTCTAGACAGAGAGAGACATCACATGACCCTAATTTTGAGTATGCCAATCATAGGTCAAAACAATTTGTCTCATGTTTTCTAGGGATATAGACTAATGTTGGGATCACATTAGTCCAGTGGAGACCATATTTTGTTGTAGATTCCACCATTTGATGTCATTCTAGGCATCGACTGCATGTTATCTGTGTGTGCCATTATCTATGGATTCTGAATAATGGTCTGGTTTTCCGATATGGGCATCTAGTGTGTATATTTGTTTGGTGAGTGGGTTTTCCAGGAGTACAGCCAGCATGTGGGGCCACTTCGTTCCCTATTAGTTGAGCTGTCAGCAGAGTTGGAAGATATACAGATGGTGGATGTCCTGGGGATCATCAGTGAGTTCCTAGATATATTCCCTTGAGAGGTGGTGACTCTACACCCTCGACATGATGTTGAGTTCAGGATAGACATTCAACTAGGTTCTCGTCCGATTAATATGACTCTGTATCAGATGATGCCTTCTAATTTGTAGGATTTTCAGATTCAGATTGATAATTTGATAAAGAACGGTTTCATTCGACCAAGGGAGTCAACATGGTGTGCTCCAGTTTTGTACACAAAGAAGCCATATGGTGGTTCCAGGATATGTCTGGACTAGCAGAGGATGAACTAGGTGATAGTCAAGAACCGTTACCCCATCCCGAGGATTTCCAACCTTTTTAATCAGTTGAATGGGTTAAGATGGTTCTCTAAGATTGACCTTCATTCTGAATATCACATGTTGAGTCTGAAATAGTGTGACATCTCGAAGACAACCTTCAGGTTTATATATGTGCACTTTTAGATCATGGTCATACCGATCGGCATTACGAATTCCCCGGTCATGTTCATGGGGCTCATGAACTCGGTCTTCTTGGAATATCTTGACTGATTCATAGTCGTGTTTATTAACGAAATTATGATCTACTCAAGATCAGTGGAGGATCATGCTGAGAATCTGAAGAACATTTTATAGGATTCTCGACAACACTAGCTCTTTGGGATGTTGTCTAAGTACATGTTCTATAAATGATAAGTGCAATTCCTTTGACACGTAGTGTCTGGGCAGGGGATAGCAGTGGAAACGTCAAAGTTCGAGGTGTTATTTTCTTTGGAAGCACCCAAGAACATGGCACAACAAAGTAGTTTCCTGGGTCTAGAATGTCAATGATAGATATTTGTGCCTAACTTCTCCTGAGTTTAAGCACCTTAGATAACATTGACCAATAAAAACAATGCTTTTTCATGGAGTGAGTAGTTCCAGGAAGCCTTCTGGTATTTAAATGGGAAGTTGGTTGTTGCCCTAGTGATGATGTTTCTATAATAATGGTTTACATTTGAGTTGTTCATTAATGCATCAGGACATGACTTGGGGTGTGTGGATGAAACAATAGGGGTGATCACATTTGGGTATAGGAGGTTACTTCCTCACAAATATAACTATTCCACCCACAACCTTGAGCCTAAAATGGTCATTTTTTCACTAATGTTGTGGTGGAATTACCTTATTAGGGGTAACTTCGTGGTATTCATGGATCACAGAAGCTTGAGGTATATCATCTTCCAGCAGGACCTGAAATTGCGGCAGCTAAGGTGGATGGAGTTTTTTTAGGACTGTGACATCATAATTTCCTAAAACCCAAGAACGGGGAATGTGGTGGTTGATGCCTTGACTGGGATATCATAAAAGGATGTGGTTCGAGAATTTTCAGATGCTTGGAAGGGGATGGAGGAGTTGGATTCCCTACACCAGGATGAAATGGTGGAGGACAGTAGAAGATATTTGTTCTAGATTATAGTGCAGACCTCTCTATTGAAATATGAGGATGAGTATCAGTGGGGGTACTTAGAGGCTGATGTGATGCACGCTCATTTTAGCCATGGTGATGCTCTGGGAGGATGGTCAGAATACTGATAGAATCAGATTCTGTTTCATGGAAAGTTGTTCTTCCTGGTAGAAAAACACAAGAGGGTTCTTGGTGAGATTCAGAACACACCCCTAGCAGTACACCATGGAGTTTCCAAGATTTATCAGGGTTTAAGTGGCCGGTTTTGGTGGCCCAGGGTGAATGGGGAAGTGGTAGAGTTTTTGGAGAAGTGCCTCATGTGTAAGCAGGTCAAGACTGAACACCATGCCCTAGGAGGTCTGTTGGAGTCCTTATATATCGTAGTGTGAAAGTGGGATGACCACTCAATGAAAATCTGCATGGAACTACCTAGGGTTCAAGTAGGATGATGTTCTATTTGGGTAGTGGTGGACTGGCTTACAAAACCATCTCACTTATTAGAAATCAAGGAGTCAAGTATAGTGGATTCCATAGATAAGAGTTACATGGATGAGGTGGAGAGGTTTCATAAAGTTCCAAGATTCATAGTGTCGGATCGGGATACACGGTTTACCTCATAGGTCTAGAAAGGATTGCAACATGCTATTGACACATAGATAGTCCTAAAAACTACTTTCCACCCCCAGACAGATTGGAAGATAGATCGGACCATCCAAATGTTAAAGGATATGATATAGGCAACTGTTTTGGACTTCGGGGGATTATGGGTGCGACACATTCCTCTTTTATAGTTTTACTAAAACAAAATTTGTCACTCTAACTTTGGCATGGCTCTATTCAAAGCATTGTATGGGAGACCATGTCTCTCACTCGTTTGTTGGACATAGGTTGGGGAAGTAGGTGTTCTTGTCTTGGAGGTGGTGTATAGCACAACGAAGATATTTCAGCTTGTACGAGATAGGATGAATGAAGCTCAGGACCGGGAGAATTCATTTTCTAATCCTATGAGGAGACCCTTGAAGATTTAATTTGGGGACCACATGTTCTTGAAGGTCTCCCCTCTGCGTGGGCAACAAAGGATCTGCAGTGGAAGTAAGAATTATCCCAGGTTGATCATAACCTTAGATGTGTTGCGGCACCTCAGCGAAGTGTCTTATTAGCTGGCACTACCACCTCCGCTACTGAGTATGAACAAAATCTTCCATGTGTCTCAGCTCTTTTAGTATATACATGATGATTAAAACAACCTTGAACAGGGGAAGCTGGATATCAAGGATGACACGACGTTCGTAGAGAGACCTGTGTGGATCGAGGATCGTAAGGAGAAGGTTCTTCATGAATGAACCATTCCCTTGGTTCGTGTGTTATAGAGATATGTTTTCCATGAGGAGACTACATTGGAATGGAAGGAATAGATGTGATCCCAGTACCCAGAGCTGTTTTGAGTTTTTTCTATTTTGTTTTATACTTGTTTGTGGTGTAGTTCTTGACATTGTTAACTATGAGATGGGTTGTTTCCCTTTTTCTCTGAATGTGTGTGGAGAGACCTGAATGTGGGGAGGGGAGGAGAAGATCCCTAATTGAGACTCATTAAATCAGATTTGGTTAAACCTGTGCAGGTGTGTTAGTGAAACCCAAAACATATAGTATCTTGGCTTGGAGGAAGGGAATCCAAAATCCATGTGACTGAACAGTATGAACATTGCGTTTTTGTGTTGTTTCTTAAGGTAGTGGAGCATTAGTGTCTCTAGAGTTGATCAACATGATGGAGAGGTGTTCCTAGATGACGAGGAAGTTTACTCCTAGGATGAATCTATCAAGGTGGTTGTTCAGACCCCTCTCTTTTCTTTGGGTCTAGTTTGAATTCTAAAAGGAAACAATAGTTTGAGAGGTATTTGATGTAATTACCCAGATAGTGACTCATTAAATTTTTTTCCAAAAACTCAGTTCCACCAAACGGATCCACCAAAATGGAGGCACCAATCACAGCGGTACTGTGATGATGGCACCATGATGATGGCATCATGACGATGAAACCATGATGGTGGCACCATAGTGGTCATACCGGTCACATCACACCATGACGGTGTCACCGTAGCAATTACACTGTCACAGTTTCACACCAAAATAGTGGCATCGCTTAAAGTGTTCCACTAAATCGGTGGCACCGTGACGGTGGTACCATCATTGTTGCACACCAAAATGGTGGCACTATGATAGTGGCACCGTTACTATGTCTCACCAAACGGTGTCTCACCCTTTGTTTTTTTTCTTGTTTGAAAATTTTTCCATTCCCCCCATACAACGTATGTTTAGACGTACAAGTTTTTTAGTACCCCTTTAAAATCAATTTAATGCCCATAAATGATATCTAAAATCCCCAATGACTCGGGTGACCCTTGACTTACCAAAACATGTGGCTTTTTCCTCAGTGTCACACTCTTTTCCTGTACTTTCCATTTCCTCCCCTATTACATGTTTTCTTTTGTTTAGTGGAAATACTTTATCTCAAAGACATTGTGGCCACCTACGTAATGAGTCTTATTAAATAATAATTAATTCCATCATGTGTAACCACCTATCCGTGTGGGAAAACCACAATCCTCCTTTAAATCAATTTAAGAATTCATATCCCATAACTCTAGGATCTCATATTTTATCACACGATATTCGTTCTTCTTTTTAACTAGTCTCTTTTCAATTCCTTGGTGTGTTTGAAATCCCCATTCCCACGGAAATTAGTGAACCTATGATGGAGTATTTCCTACTCACTCTTGGAGTCCTTGGAGTTCATCCACTACAAGTCATGCATCCCCAGATCATTCTGCGAGGATAAAAACATCAATTAATGATCATTTTGGTAGTTTTTTTCATTAGTCTCTCCTTAATGTGTATAATGAAGGGTGGGTATGATAATGTTCGCTTAGCACATGGAATAAATAAATCCATAAGAATGAAAAGATATGTTATTTAAAGAATTAAGGGGTGTGTTTTATGATGTCTATGTACTATTTTATCTTATCTTATATGTTGTGAATTATATGGGCTTATGTCCACTGAAAGTAGTCTTTATTGGTGGTCCTTCAGTACGCTCTAACGAACCCCTATTTTCTGTGATGATTTAAGGGATATAACATTGAAATTGGTTAATCACATAAATATCCATTGATTAAATGCATTCCCAGTGAACAATAATCCTTGATTGATCACCCCAGTTAACCAAATGATAAGAAGGAACTAAATGAATGTTTTGTTTATATATGAAAACTTCCTTTCTATGTCTTGGTAATGTGAGTGGTTGTTATGCTTGGTGATTTTTGGGTGACATGGATGGGGATGGTATCACATGTTGTGCAGTTGTTGGATTAGGGATCTTAGGCAATGTGGGGCTGTATGTTGCGACTTGGTTTGGTCCCAGTACTTCGAGGGATCTCACAGATCCCTTTTTAGTAGTGACATTAAAATATAATGAAGTGTGAATGCTTAAATTGATGCTTGGATATTTTTTATCCATTGGCTTGGGGCTATATCTATTAGTTTTCTGGTATTGAAGAATTATTTTAAATATAATCACTTGAGAATGATAACAATAATGGGTTCAATGGGGAATTGTTTTTTGAGAATGAGTACTGCCTTGGTTTTGAATTTTGTGATTTTTTTGAATTAATAGTAATGATTATGTATGTGTATGGGCTGGTTTTGGATCCCCTGGGTTGGGTTGAGTTCTTTTTTATTTATATGTATAATTTAGTTCTTATATTTATTATTCTCACCCCACCAAAGTTGAGAACCACATTCCGAACAACCTTATTTCATGGGGGAAGGTGTTTTTTCCAAAATTCCTATGAGTGGATTGTTGTTAGAAAAATTTATGCTCCCTTTCATGAGTATCCAAAGACACTTCGGGCAGGCTGTGACGGCCTGAGATCCATTTTATCCCATTTTTCTTTGGACGGGGGGGTTTTGGTGGTTGGACTAGGTGTGTGTGGGCGGGTTGTTTCACAAGTGTCTTCAGCATGAGAATGAGGTGTCTTCGGACATGGTAATAGTTATTATGGCCCAGGTTTCTTCTGGCATGGTAGTAGTTTTTTGGGACCAGGTGTCTGCAGGAATGTTTACATGTGGTTGTGGAGGCCTAGGGGTTTGTGGTCCTATCTATTTCTTTTGTGGTGGCCCAAAAGGTTGTTGTTGGGGAGGTAGTGGGACTACAATGAAAATGGAGGGGAGGTATGACAGATAGAATTTCTTCAATATCCAGTGGGAATTTTGTGTAGGGTACCCAAACATTTAAGTGTTATTAGTAATACTTTACATGACATTATTATTTTGGGAGTGTTCCTTTGTGATGTTTGGGTGGATAGTTTCCTTGTTAGGTGCTCTGGTTATCTCTTTTTATCAGTGGGCATTATAATGCCACCCCACTTGTGCACGAGAGATTTTGGTTTTACCTACTGAGTATACCTGTTGACTCATCCTAAATATATAAAATTGGTTTCATATTTCCTTGAGGACATCGAGGACTATGCATGAAACTATTATTTCAGACGACATGACCATTGGTGCTTCTTCTTTTATTTTCATTTGGTACATCCCTATGAAGTTTTTCAAGTACATCTACCACTTTATATTGGAACATGCATATGGGAATTCACTGTTTTGGATTTACATTTGATTCATGTTTTGGTTTTGATTGGGATTTACTATCTTTTATCCTGTGTATTTCAAAAAAAGGGGGTAATGCCTTTTATATCACATATGATTCTATACCCTTGGTGCTAGTCACCAGTTCGGGGCCTATTGAAGGCGGGACTCGGGGGGTCATTATCTCTCATTCAGCATGATGAAGGAATGGTCTGGCAGTTTGATGTCCCTTCCCTCATCATGGTGAATGTGGGTATTGGTAGTCTAGTATGGTAAACATAGTTTTTTATGAAAAATAGTTTTGAAATTAATTAAAATTAATTGCATCGATTGGGGTATAAATGAGTTTACTTATTTATTAAACATTAACTTAGGTGTCTAAATAACCTATAAACATGTAAAAATCCTTTTTAAGTCCATATGTAGACCATAAATTCCCTTGGATTGAATATGGACCATTATTGGAAGCATAATATTTAAGGGATACCTCTTAATATTTTTTACCTTTTTATATTTTCAAGAATGCAACTCATTCACTTTAAAAGAGAACTCACCCCCTCATTTATTCACACCTCTCAATCCCTTTGGCTCCGAAAAAATCCTACCCAAATAAGATTTAATCATTCATCCTCTAAATCTTTAATCCTAAATTGTTTAATTATTAAAAAATGTTAGTCCACTGGTGAAAATAAAAAATAATTACCCAAGGAATAGGTAAATCCTTCACCAAGAACTTTTGTTTTATTTCATTATCAACCGAATAAATTATTATTATAAAATGATTACATCATAACATAATTTTAAAATATATACTGAGATTTTTTTATTTTAGGGTTTATTCCTAGACCTACAGAAACTTCCATCAGATGTGATACACAATCATCAAACAGGTGTGTGGAAGACTACCGCCTCATGAACCAATGTCATTTTTTATTCCATTACAAGATTAATGGTTGACAATAATGATGTAGTTATAAATTTTATATCATATATACAATATTTATGGTGTATTTTTTATTCTGGAATTATTATATATCATATATATTCTTTCTTTCTATTTTTTGGAATATGATAACTTAGACTGTGGATGTGCAGATTACAGCATATTCAAAGAGATGTGATTGGTTCAAAAATTACAAGGAATTTATTAAGGATGGTTTTAGTAAAGTTATATGATATATATTGAATTATAATTATAATTCAATGATATTTTATATATACATTTCTTTTACTTTCATTTTTTCAATATGACGGAAACTAGAAATGGCATTTTACATACGTACGACCATCATCTCAATGAATGGTGTATTCCATTTCATATTTTTTATTCATTAATATGAAAAACTATGTAGTGAATATATATTATATTTAAATCATATATAAATTTATGGAAATAACTAAATGAAAATTTATTTAATTGGATCCAGAATAACAATTCAAAACATATACGAAAAACAAAGCAATGGTTAAATGAAATGTAAATTTAACATGAAAATGTTAACAAATAAGAAATAAAATTTAATAACAAAATATTATATGGTATGATATATATGAATAATATTTTTTGTATATTTATAATAAAAATATATATATTATACATGAGGGTTGAACATGTACGATAAAATTCAATACATAAGGTAAGAGATTTCTCTTCTCACTATTAATTATGTGAGATATACTATATATTCACCACTTTTTCATGTTAGGTGGTATGTATACTACCATTTGAAATTTTATACCTAGAAATTAATTTTTTTCATGATTTTATTATTTACAATTAATGTTAATCTTTCGCGGATATCATTATCAACGGTTACTCAATTATTAAAGGGATTTATACTCTCACTCTCATTTCTAAAAGACTTATGCCATATTCACCACTTGATTATTTCGGGTGGTGTATATAAAGGCCATGAATATATTATATGATTCTTAAGAGTACTGTTATGAGCTTTTATATATCTATTTTATTATCTATATTTCCTAGTGTTTATGGTTCTAGGGTTTCCAAATTGTTAGGGTAATTTTGTCAAATTTTTCCTCCTTTGTGACACATGCCATGTTATGTACCTATATTCTCTTATGTAGTGTATATACATCCCTTTGAAATGTAATATCATGAATATACATAATTTTATGATACTATAAGAATCTATTAATTAAATTCTCTCATGGGGATTTTCATTCAGTGTTACCGAAGTTGTAAGAGTTTATTGCTACAATATCATCATTATTGGGAAAGTTTAAGATTATGCTTCCAATGATGAAATCTTATAGTATAAATCTCATTAAATAGAATAAATTTTATTATCCTAGGGTTATTTCAGAATATCATCATGTATTAGATATATTTTTCCTTATTGTTACTTAATATAATAAAGAAAACCTTTGTTAAGAAAATCTGACTATATTTCTCTTTGTTTAAAAATTATTTTATTCAAAAAACATGTTTTCTAGATATTATTTCAAAATATATTTGTATAATATTTTATTCTCATTTTCATTGAAATTGAATCTCAAAAAAGATTTATGTAAAATTATTGTTTTAAATGATTTTCAATGATGCCTTAATAAATGTTTTGGGTCAATTTCAGAGGCAAAGGTTTTCAAAATGTATTTTAAAATGCATCTTGCAAATGGGAAATGATATTTTCCTAAATAAATGTTTTAAATGATCCTTTAAAAATTATTATATATATAATATTATATCATTTTAAATTGATCATTATTTATTGGGGGTGTGATCTAAGGACACCATTTTTTACCATTTGTTTGAATGGTTTATGCTTAAGATGATTCATTATTTATAAAACCAGATTCTCATTCATAGGTTATAACATGATAAAACACTAATGAAAACCACATATGTTCATGAGTAATTCATCAATGAAATGATTATGAACCCCATATCTTTTCCACAGGTTATGGTTGGATGAAAATTTTATGATACCCATTTTTTCAGGGGTAATGATTAGATTTATATCAATTCCATATCTGTTTATGTGTCATGATATGATGAGGGTTTTATTATGTTTTGGAAAATATATATATGATTTCATAATTTTATAGGTGGGTCTTATATCTCCCTAAAATAAATTAGGTAAAAATTATATCTCATGAGATATAAAGTTATGGAATGGGGATTATGCTAAGTTTAGTATGATAGGGATATAATGACATGTGGACTCAGTTCAGCGTGTCAGGACCAGAGCAATGATTGATCTCTGTTCAATATGATAGGTCTAGAATGATTATTGAACTTGATTCAGTATGAAAGGGTTGAAATGAGGAGTTAAATTAGTTTATCAATATAGGGATGGAATGGGATTTGAAACTTGTTCAGTAATACAAGTTTGGAATGGGGAGTGAACTCATTTTAGTAAAGGACATTGTCCACCAAGATTTTATTGAGAGTGAAACATGATTACTATGATGGTTGGGGGAAAACCCCATTACACTAAGACTATTTATCAGTATTACTTGACTAATATGGAAATAATTTTATATTTTTATGCATCTTTTGTAATTTCATGACTTAATCTTATGTTATTCTTTTATGTGTTATTTAACTAATTCCCTTCTGATTCATTTCTTAGGAAGAGCCAGTAATTATTCCATGACTCTAGATTATGATCTTATATATTAATGGTATGGTCCTCTAATGTGATGATCATGTTATTATATCCTTATGTTTATGTTTTTCATACACATCTCCTTGTTTAACATTACTAAGAATCTTAGATCACACATTTCAAAATTTTCTTTTCTGTATGTCATTATGAAAGGAATTGCGTAGGAGTACTAAATGGGTAGATATTTTTGGGAACCATTTAATATCATTCACCGTGTAAGAATATTGTGCTCCATGTTTCTAAATACACTAAACTATTATGGTCCTCAATAATGTACTTTTTTAAAATGCTAAATATTACTCTACATTATATAATATCATATTTTGTTAATCCTGGAATGTTATATGACTGGTGGGGGTTGGTAGTATTTGTTTACATTGCATTCTAAATACTTGAAAACTCCCTAACAACCCAACTAAATTATTTGTATAGTGGAATATCCTTATGAATTGTCAAAAAAATCATCCTAAATAAGGTTAAAATATTACATTAAATTTTTTATAAATTTATTCTAAGGAATAATCTAGTTCACTAGTTCATAACAGATCAAATTTGTGGAAAAAATATTATTTTTAATAAATATGTGGAAATACATCACACATGTCAATAGGGAAACATGGATGCTGATAGCCTTTCATTGAAAGGAAGGAATGATGAAACTCTTATTATTTACTAAAGGAATATGGCATTATCCCTATAAAATATGGTTAATATAAAAGAGGATTCCCTAAGACTCCGTAATTTAAAACCACTTTGAGGTTAGGGTTACTGACATTATTACATAATAATTTTTTTAGTTAGTGAATGATGAAAATTTTAATTTCCTTACTAACCATACATTAAAACATTCATCATTTCAATGTTATGAAGTAACATTTGCGGTGTTGGAATGATATCAAATATTGTATATCTCTTTAGAATATAATTTACTGTCTAATTAAGTTTTGTGATAATCATAAAAAATTTAAATGTGAACTTATCTCTTCTGAGGTAATATGAAATATGAATTTCTTCCATTAAAATTATCATGTTTGTTTTTTGTGATAAAATCATAGCTCATTGATTCTTTATTAGTTCACAGAATCAATGCATCATTGGATGTTTTTGTTAATTGTATTCCATTGTTATAATAATAATGTAATGAACATTTTCAATGTTGTGATTTATTTATTCATTCACCTTTTTATACTATATTAACTATTTTTTTTGAAAAACTTTAAAATATAATGAGAATTATGATTATGAGGATCCCAGTTAAAACAGATCAAAACATTGTATCTTTCATTATATCATAGAGTGAATGTTGATCTGTTTTTAATCTATTTAATTATAAAACTTTTAAATATTAAATGGATGTCCTTTTATGGAGAAGAAATATTCAATAAAGAATAAACGAACATGAATTTTAAATTCTTTTCAACACTAGAGTTTTAATAATGAAAACGTTATACAATTAAAAAAACCATATAATAATAAATATAATGGCCTGTGGTAATGTGTTAATGGTTATACATGGAATATTCCTTTAATAAAATTCTTTTCAAGGGAACAATACATATGAAATTCTATAGTCAATGGAAGACATAAATTAAAATAAATAATAGATTTTAATAAAAGTGAACTATTTCAAAAAAACACTACACATTATTGTAAAAATCAAAGCTCTGATTCATTGAATCACAGATCCAAAAATATATCACTAATTGATAAGGAACCCCAATGAATCAAAATATAATCTAGATTAATAATAAATCATACAATAGAATAATTGCAACATAAAATACATTACCCAAAATGATCAAACTAGCTATAAATCCAAGGAACTAACCTATATATGATTCAACACTATAAACCTCTTTTAATATATCAAAATATATGTGATAAAAATTAAACAATAACAGGATATGAATAATTTATAATAAATAGATATAAAAACATGTATAGATCTGTTATGAAATTAATGATATATTGAGGTAGTTTATTATTTTTGGTTTCCTTTTGGGATCATGGATATTTTTTTTGTAAATTAGATTTATTATGTAATCAATAGAATTATTAGTTTTATCACTTGAACTATACTATAAATATATATAATTTTTACTTACATTCACAACTATATATTATATGATTTATTTTAATGACGAATATAATTATCAAATATATGTTTCAGATGGAATAATTTTTTGTTGTTATTGGAAAAGTGCTGAATAATTATTTTGAAATAGGTAAACTGAAGGAAATTTTATATGTTGTAATAATAATTATTGAAATTCAAAATTTCATTCGACTATTCTAATTTCTCTATCATATTCCATTTTATAAATGTTATGGTTTTCTTTATGATAAAAAACATCACTACTAATATTTTTCCCTATCAAATAATATATCATTCACCATAAGTATTATCTTATACTTATTTATTCTTTGTAAAACTACTTATAATTTGATCAAATTTCTCTAACATATATTTGAAAATATATTCTATTAAATGAAAAACATTAATAATCTAAATATCTTTTATTTAAAATATAATTGAGAAGATTCGTATTCATTTATAGTAGAGTTCCATAAAAACACACTCATTTTCATAGAAGTAACCACTCTTTCTGAGGAGATTTATAATTATCATGTAAATAACCTCACGATCTTATATGATTAACCAAAATCAATTCTAAGAGTCATCAAGTGAAGAAACATCATTTTTTCACCATTAAATGGTGTCCCCTTGGCACATTAATGACTAGCATAATGTAGATCATTGGTAAAATTTATTATTTCAATAACACTTATCTACTTTTGAATATAAAAACCAAATTAGGCTTCCATTATTGAGAAAATATCGTTCGAAGTATCAAATATATTTCATTCTATTTTTGAAAAAAGTTTCCATGATTTCGAGAAAAAAATCTACTCATTATTTTAGTTGAAAAATTTTCTCTATGTGATTGTCATTGAATAAAGTAGTGATTTATATGTATTATTTAGATAAAAACTCTTAAATAATTTCTAATTAATTATTTTCCTTTTTATTTAGAAATTATCATGAGTTTTTATTGAAAAAAAATTTATATAATTTAGATATTTATAGGTTGTTAATTATTTTTCGTTCACTCCTTCTGAAGGAGTGGGTGGCGATTTATATTTTATTACATTTTCAATATATGAATATCATCAAACTAATATTGAGTATAAGGGTCTTATTAAACATGCATCATACCCAAATGTCTGCTATCGATAAAATTTTCAAATTTACTTATTTATATTGAACATATGATTTATCATATAGATTAACAGTACATAAAAAAATGATCTATAGGAACATTATTTCATAAAGTTTTTCTCTTTAATAATCCTGGTAATAATTTTAGTCAAATTAAAATGTCTCTTTAAAATCATTAAATTTTATATTTAATGATATTTTGTAATTATATTTTCATAGTATTGCAATAAAAATATAGTTGAAAAATAAATTGACTCCTCAACGAATCTGTGTTTCCCATTGAATTAGAAAATCTCGACTCTATTAAATCTATTATTTCCTATAAAAAGTTACTATATTTCAAATACCAAATATTCCTTTATATATGAAATTAATTTCTAATTAACACAATTAGATCATATTTTATTTTATTTTCCTATGATTAATCTCAATATATATAAATTTGTTAACTATTTTTTCACCCTTAATGTCATCACATCATGATTTTCATTTATCATACATAAAAAGAAATTATAAAACTCTCTAATTTACTAATAAAAGATATCATAATTCTCAGTTAATTATATTATCATAGAATAGTAATTGAACATATGAAAATATTTTAAATAAATCATAGATTCATTCATCTATTTTATATCTATGACTCCACTATACATTGTAAATATTTGAAATATTTTTTAATCATACACATATTTCATAAAACAGTGTTTAAAATATGTTTATTAAGTATCCATGGAGTCCAATGACTTACCCTATTTGAATGAAACAGACCATTCATTTCAATTTCATGTTTCCTTATGTATATAAGAGAGTACCTATTAAAACTTTTAAATTTATATTATATTTGAATTATATATATGTTTGTGTATGAAGTTTTTATGTGCTGATATTCATGGATTATTGAAATATCCAAATGGAGTAAAGTTCACTATTTTTCATAGGTATATTGAACTAGTGGAAATCATGGGAATCATACATAATCTTTTATTGGGGAAGTTTTAGGATAAATGGTTGATAAATGTTTTGGTGTAGTAATAGAGAATCCATTATTTTTTGTTTAAAACATGATGTATTAATGAATTAGTGGGAGGAAATACCACTGATATTATTAAATGGTTGTAATATGGAAGAGTGTTATTAGAATTTTCCTAGAGTTATTTGAATATATATGGAATTATAGATACAAACATGAAAAAGTAAAAGTAATTGATTATAATACATTTCCTTTTAATCATATGACTTTCTAGGATGTAGGGGAATAGAAAATGCATGAAATTATGTCTTATAGGTAGGATATTAAGGCTTTGGATTGTAAAACATCTAAGCATAAGACATTTAATTTTGATTTTATGCCATTAATGTTTGTATCTGACATAAAATTAGGTGTTCATGACTTCATTGTAAGACTTTGTCCCAAAAATATTTCGTTTTTTCAAAAAAACAATCATTTTCATAATTTATTACAATGGTAATTTAGTGAATGTATGTATGTATCTGTTGTATTTATTGGTTATTTTTTAAAAATATCCTAGTATATGTTTTTACAACTTTTAAAATATTAAATTATACTAAATGAAAAACTATGTATTTGGATGTAATTTAAATATAAAATAAATGGTTTAAGCATGATTTTTTTCAATTTGACTAATGATGATAAACTCAAGACCATCAGAAATGCTATGAGACATTTATCCCCAATGAAATTTTTTTATGTTGAATAAATTATTATTTTCACCCCACGTGATAAAATAAACATCAATAACAACAATGCTACTCTAATTCATTATGAGAATGTTTCAGGGTAGGTAAAATGTTGAGAAAACTCATTCTTATACTTTTGAAAAAATATCACTTCATCTAGATGAGCTTGCATTATTGATGAGTTGGGGATTATAATAGGTGTGTTTCCTTTTATTTATCATGGGGTCCCAATGTCTTGTTGAAAAAATTATGTCATATATTTTTTTAAAATTTATTACCAGTTTAGAAACAAGATAGCCTCCAAGAATGGTAAAACTCTCTCGATGACAAGAAGGGTGAGTTGTGTAAATGTTCTGATCATATAAAAATTTGTTTAATCTTTTAAAATTTTCAAATGGAAATTATCACTTATTATGAGTATCAGTACCTCATCAATAAAAAATTTCTAGAGTGTAATCATTCTTTAATGAAAACTTATGATGTTTACTTGGAATCAATGTTGTATGCCAATCGATATGGATGGGAATTGAATTAAAAATATCTATAATTTCAATAAAGATATTGAGGATAATTTCATGTGGTGAAATATTAATAATAAATAATTATTACATTCTTTTTTGTGATCCATATTATTATATATACTCAAAGATAGGGATTTAAATTATTTGGAATTGTTTATTTTTCCTGCTCTCTGGAATTCATTTTCAATTATCTCTATTCATTCTCACTTGTTTGAATCTTGTTGTTCATCATTGAATTTTATTGTTAGATAAATGAAAAATTAAACCAATTCTTAATTTTATTAAATCACATGATTCTTCTTTTGACACAAATTTATTAATAAAAGATCAATTGTAAACTTTATTAGGATTGATTCTGTTTGATATTAAGGAGTTATTTTGGAACTATGATTTCATGAAGAATATAGATACCCTCATCCTCCAATTGATCAAAGGCCTTAGAATATTATTATTTTAAAAATATTTCCCTTTAAATGGAAAAAGGGGGGAACAAAACTGATTTCATGAAATAAGGCATTATTCGACCCAAAGATCATAGAAAACAAATCCAGAAAAACAACTTAGAATTGCCCCTCCCTATCAATTGAACTGTGATAAAGCTATCACCCGATGCAAGAATGAATAGAAAACAAGTGTCCTATGATGATGTATATTCCCAATTTGATGGCTGTCTCCATACACTCTCAAACATTCATATCCATAATGCATGCATAGTTGAAACGCCTTCTCTGAAACCTCAAAGGGCCTGATCCTTGTGGCCAAGACAAGTTGTATCTATGATCATACGTCCTGAATGAATTCTATACAACAAAACATAATAAACCAAGAAAATCAAAACCAAAATGCTGGAATCTCAATCACAGAAGCCCTGCCAGATTCTCAAGGCACCTCCTCCACCACAACTGCTGAAAACCGAAGAGGAAGACGATCCAAGGAACATGATGTCGGGTCTCCGTCACCTATAACTGGAAGACCAAACAACACATACATGGAGAGTCACTGTTGAGGGGATCTAAGTCACCCTAAACCAACAAAGAAACCCTGGGCATGATGTTGATCAAATCATGGATGTAGAATAACCCTCCATGATTTTCCCTAAGGCTGAACTTAGGGAGGTGAAGGGAAAACAAGGAGGGAAACACTGGTGAAAAAGATACCACCAGAACATCATCACCCAACCAATAAATCCACACATACATCAAACTTGATACCAGATAATAAAATAATAACAAAAAATAAGGAACATATCCCCTCCAAGACGCCCTAAAACACATGCTATGCCACCCATGGAAGACAAGCCGCAACTGAAATGACAAAGGTCTATACTGGAACCAACCCAAAACAGAAATTGAAGCCAAGCCCCCAGAAGGAACCAGACAATATCTGTCGTAAGAACCAGAAATCAGCATCCACTGCCACCTCTTAGAGGCCAATTCTCACCAGATACAATTCCATGTCGAGAATGGATGAACCACCAAGCCAGATACATGCCAGATCTAGAATTGGTCTGAGATCTACATACCTGATGCCAAAATGCCATGTAGGGATGTCTTCGAGCCAAGGATGAGGCCACCATGACCCATATGAGAGTTTTGAGGACAAACTAGACCGACCGAAGGAAGGAAGGGGAAAACATAGAAACCCTAGTCCCGTGAGAAAGGAGTTACGCTACTGCTCAGAGGAAAAAATGTATGCAAACAGCCTCTCATGCAGATATCTTTTTTCTAAACCTACCTCCAAAGTGATACTATCATCAAAAGATTATTTATCATGAATATATGACATTTAATGTCATCAATTGGGCTAAGGATTTTACTAGAATTTTTATTCTATCTTCTACATTTTATATTTTATAAAGTCCCATGTACTAAAAACTACATACTTATGTTTTATAGGGTATTTATATACCTAATTGATATAGATGTTCTCTATATCATCATCATATAGAGGATATTAATCATCACTTCTTATTATGATCTACTAAGTCTATGCTATGGACTGAAATATATAATTTCATTGAAATCAATGTTCCTAAAACAATTAGAATTGGATATCATACATTTTCATGCATCTATTCTCGTCTTTCCTCAAAGATTCCCAATTTTTTTCAACTGTTTAAAGGTTAACCCTTCTATCTGGAATATTCGAAATAAAATGATTAATGGGGGAGTTTCCTTTTAGATTCATTCGATATTAACCTATAATTTTTTGATATTAAATTATAGAATTATGGCCAAAATGGTTGTTTCGATAACAAAATTTTTTATTTTTATGTGCTTAATCAATATATAATTAGGGATATTTATTATTATCCTTATAGAACAATAGAATTAAATTGGATATCCCCTTCTCCGGGATGGATGAAATGTAAAAGTTATGGTGCATCAAAGCGGAATCTAGGCACATCTATTTACGGTTTGATTTTTCAGAAATCATAATGGTGAAGTAGTAGGAATATATTCTGGTCCATGTTGTTTCAACAACTCCCTTGATACTTATCTATGAGGAATTATTAATGGGGTCATAATTTTAATGAGTTGTGAATATCCAATTTATGGCTTGAATCTGAATTGATTACTGTTTTACAAGCTATTAGAAATAGTAAAACTCTTATTTATTGGTAGATAACTAGATGATGGAGAATACTCATAGACACACTATCATCCATAAATTATATAATAAAACATAAATATCTTGATGAAAATTTACTAGATGATGGTATTTTATATTAATGAGTCAATTATCCTGAGCTAATGTGGTACAAAAATGTTAATGATGAGTGTTTCTATTTTTGGGAAATTGATTATTGTAAAAATCTTATTTTAGACTTGTTTAATAATTATTTTATTCAATAAAAGATACTTGTACTATTTTGTTAAAATCCAATTTATAAAAAAATAATTTGGTAATTTAAATCATATGATTTTTGTGTTATTCTCTACATGTATAAACAATCCATATAAAATAAATGACCATGTTTTATGCTATAACCCAAAAATTTGAAGCAGATGATGTATAATATGATTTTATGTTATTTCCACTCAAATATATTGATAGGAAAAATTAATAAGCATATATAACAACATTAGTAAGACAAAAAAGCCTATGTATTTCTAGATTTTTAATAAATATGATGAAAATAACGATTGAAGTATCATGTTGAGGAATGATGAGAAATCATCATCTAAACATCAAGAAATATTTTGAATAAATCATTAAATTGTTGATAAATAATTATTTAATGGTTTTAACCATACCATTATCCATATTGAGGTCTATAATGATTATAAAATTAATATTCATGAAATATTCATTGGGTATAAAGAACAATATATGAATAAATTTATTATTATGAATTCTATGAAATATAATGGATAAAATAATATATCAAAATATTAAAGAAAACCAATAATAAATATATGAAACTTATATGAAATAAAGAGTAAAATGACTATGATCAGGAGTCTGTGTGGAGGCTCATACCCTCATCATTGAACTTTATTTAGAAATATTTCATTAATGGTTTGAGATTATAAATTTTGTTTCCAATAGTTGTATGATTTTAATTTCATGACCTTTATTGTGTTAATTATTATAATAATAAGTAGACTATGTATGTGGGATAAAAAAATGTCACATTAGGTACATATTCATCCATAAAGGAGGGAAATAATGTCAAAAGATATTCTATGTTAATTTCATTCATCCGCATCAATGAAAAATTGGAGAGGGAATTTTTTCATATATATATGTGTGTAAATAGATTTAAATAAAGTTACTAAATGATTTATACTTTCTATTAGTGTGAATTACCCCTTGAGGTATCCTAAAATATGCATCAAATATTATCCAATTGTCATATTTCCCTATATTTACAGATATTTATCCCCATATTGTTCCAATAATAAATCCATTCCACTATATAATAGAGTGAGTTTATTTCCTAGAAAGAAATGTTGATACCCTATATTTTTTTTCTAGTGAATCACGTTCTTGATTCTCTTAAATATAGTTTAACTATTTTAGAAAAATCCATTGGAATTACCCTAACTAACAAAATAATCATTTAATATTATGAGAAAGGCATGATTTTTTTCTAATTTGAGAAATCAGATAAGGTACTGAGAATCATTATGTGATGAATAACTAATAATTAATATTGTATTAATCATTAGAGAATTTATAATATAAATTAAAAGTTTAAATAATAAAAACTAATAATCATTTAATGTTTATATTTATATATTAGTATTTGGGTTGATGAATCACTTGATTAATTTTTTACCCATTTAAAATTGATTATATTAACAAGAAAAGGGTTTTGAGAAGATCATGAATACTCTGTTATGGTGAATAAGCGAATGAGGATCCAAATAGTTAAATTTTATGGGAATATATCATCCATATATGATATGTATCTTTATTATTTCATCAATTATAAACTATATTGTACTCTCATTAGTTATGAAATTAGGTGAGGAATAACACTTAAAAGGAAAATTATGAAAGATGGTTAAATTACAATTTAAAAAATAAATAACATTAAGATTGAAGAGAAATAGTTTATCCTTACGAAAAAGAATACATGGAATAACATATATAAATTCTTATTATCATTTCATTAAATTTTACATATTGCAAAAGAGGTATTTATATAGGAAAAATGAATTTAAAATACATTAATTATGAAATGGTTGAATTTGTTTTGACTAACTATCCAACGAAATTTTGATGACAAACTAAAAAATAAAAATATTATTGGAACAAAGGCACCATAGATCCATCATATGGTCAATAAAAATTAATAAATATGATTTCATCTAGTTTTTTAAGAAGTAAATTCATATCAATTGAAGAATTTTTGATTGAATTTTATGATAGTGGTGATAAGGATGTTCATTAAGAGGTTTCTAAATGATTTATATTAGATTAGAATGAACAGCTTTTATAATATAAATCTTAATAAAATATTCTTTATGCACTATATGACGGGGAAAATTCTAATTAATATACCATAAAAATGAAGAAAAATATGTTTTTTAATGAAATTGGAATTCTTAGAGGAGAAAAACTCAAATAAAAAATAAAATTGGACTAGGAATATAAAATTCTAGAATAAAAATAAAATATTTTGAAAAAATATGAGATGGTAAAGTGAGATATTAAAAATTGGAAATTTAATTGAGTACATTACTTCCTCTATTTCTCTAGGGGAATATAAAATTTTAAACTGAGATGTCAAAATGTTGAAATGATAGAGGATAAGACAAATAAATACAATAGGAACAATGATACTGGAGAACCAACAGATTCATCTAAGCTACATATAACAAGTATCTACCCAAGATAAGATGTTATTTCTTAAAAGGGGATGTCTGTGGAAGATATATTAAATATTATAATTATTCTACTCAAATCACTGAGGACATGCTATAATTGGCGACAACAAAGATTCATGGGGAGAAGGTGAAGTATCAAAATCTCTTTATATATTTTTAATATTTTCATCAAAAATAATGGTCTGGGTAAGATTGATTTAAATGAGATTCATGAAATGTATTCAACATAGTATTGATTATAGAACAATATAAAAACCCATTCAATGGAATAATTTTAATTATAACATAATCTTCTTCGGTTACTGTTAGGGTTATTATTTTTTCAGTCAAAGGGAAAAGAAAATTTGTAATAATATGTCCTTACCTAAACAAATAAGAAGGATAATAACATGGTGGAATAAAAAAATAGATAATAAATTTGAAAATAGATAAATAGGATGAATAAAAAGTGTTCATAAGAAATTTTTTGTAAATATACATGATGTCTATAGAATATGTGATCAATAATGAAACCCCTTATATATATGTGTGTGTTTTTATAATATTAGCATTTCTGATTATATTTAAGAGTTGTGGAAACAAATAGAATCAATTTTGGTTTGAGAAATATAAAAATTTGTATAATGTTTCATTTAGTTCCTATAAATCTAAAAAAATGTATCATAAATATAATATATTCATCTCACATGATAACTGATCTGAATAATCCATAAAAGTTTGAGTAATAAAAATTATTTGAAAACATTGGGAAATATTAAATTAGTCAAGACATTGTTTTTTATAGATGTTCTAAAAAAATTTCATAAAAACTATGTGATGATAGAAATGAGGTTATTTTCATTTGTAGTGTAGGTATAGTAAAAATATTGAAAATAAATCTACCATTACAAGGGTTTTGGGAACCCTGGGAAATCTATTTGATATTGGGGTGAAAATACTGACTGTTACATATGAAAACAAAAATAAATTTAGTTATATATTAGGAGGATAAATCACCATAGATAAAATAATACGATTAATATGATCCAAGAAGATGCTATTAAAATTTTTCTTTTACTGAAGGAAGAAACCAACACTATTTATATGATATAAAGAAATGGAAAAATGTTAAAAAACACATAAGGGTGTCGGAAAAAGAACATAAAATTCATTTGACCTTATTCATTTTGATTTGTGTGGTTTAATGACTAAGAACTCAAAAAATGTGGAAATAAATTTCACCACATTCATATATTATTTCACATGGTTGAAATTATTCACATTTATGTTTCAAAAATCAAAATACAATGATAGATTAAATATATTTATAACAGTTATATAGAATGATGTTTTATTGTACCTGTAATTATTGAGATCAAATAATGGTATTATATACAAAAATGGAAGGTTCCCTAAATATTTAAATCAAAATTCCATCAATCATGAATATTGTTATATACATACACCATAGAAAATTAGAGTGACTGAAATGAAGATAATAAGTATAGTTTTTTTGGTTATATCTACCTTTGGAAAACATGAAAACTCTCGGTATTTTAGGTTCTAGGCCATCAAAACATCTAGAATAATTCATTATAGATTTATCATAAGGGAAAAATGATAAATTTCTTATATCACATGTGGATTAAAATGAATCTAAATTTTAAGTATTTAAGGCTGTTTGTAAGTCCAGTCTTGATCATGAAAAAGGTTACAATTAGAATATTTCTTAATGATATGGAATAATATGGAATCATTAATTGGTGCAATCAAAATGGGAAAACATACATGTGATACAATAATAAATTGGAAATAAATATTTCGGGTTAATATGTCTTAATATTTTAAAATTAATGAGTAACCATATAGATAGCCAATGTAAATGTGGAGGATGATGTTTATATTTCGGAATAAATAATATAAAAAATAAAAAAAACATATATTTTATCTAAATATGATCATTCAACATTTTCTAATGATTAATATGCTGAATTAAGATAAAAAAAATACAATTCCAAGAAAAAAATATATAATGATAGAATTTCTGGGTATTATAATCATGTTGTTTAGAAAAAATGGAAGATCATCAAAATTCACTATAAAAGTATTTTGAAACATTTTGATCCTTAATAATTTTAGGATTTATTAACAAAAGGTGTGTATTTAAGAAACAAATGAAGAAGTATATCAAATTTTAAAAATGAAACATGGTAACTTATTCACTGACCTACATAAAACAATAATATTTGAAACTAATTTCTTATCATAAATAAATTTGATGATAATTATGATGTGATGATAAATAATTCCTTGAATTCATGTAAGGAATACTAAAAAATTGAATCGATTATAATTGTTCAAAAATTTCCCCATCGACCACCCTTATGTTCAAAAGAATATTATATTCCATAAAATAACAATATATCATTAAAATTATAAAAATGGTTGTTCAATAATCATTAAAATATTGTGAATTTTATGTAATAGAGTATATGGAACAACCTAAATGTTTTGTACCAAATTTGAATAGTAACATGGTGTATAAGTTTATGAAATATATCTATGGGCTGAATAAGGAACTATTAGATTTTTATTTTAATATTTATGAGATTCTAAAAATCTATATTTTAAAATGTTTATTTGGAAAACAATATCCATATGAAAAATATTGTCACCAAATCACTATTTTTATTATGTATATTGATGATACAATATTTGCAAGTGTTATAGAAAGATTTTTGGAGGAGTTATTTTGAAATTTTATTGAATAATGTATGTTTCAATGCTCTACGATGTTTTATTTCTATTGGGGATTTAGGTTATTCATGAATAATCTTATAATTTTCTCTCATAATATAAATAAATGATAGAGATGTTCAAGATTTTTTCATTTATAATGATAGGGGAGTGTCCACACTAATTATGGGGGGAAAATATCTATGAAAATGGAATTATGTAAACAATATTAATGGGGGTATGTTTATAAGTTTGATTGGAAACATTTTATAATTAAAATAATCAATTCCTAACATTATATACGTTTTCAAAAAAAATTAATTATCAATCCAATATAATAAGAAATATATTTTGGTGGAGAATTTTATCTTGAGGTATATCTCAATAATTCACAATTATTAGATAATAGATAAGAAGTTATATGAGTTTGAACTAAAGGTATATACTAATGATGACTATGTAGGGGTGCATGATTATAGAAATCCCATGTCTAGTAGGGTATCTAACATTAGAAGATGATTTTTATGATAGAATTAAAAGGAGAAAATAATAGTGTCATGAATCTCTAATGAGGATGAATATGTATCTACATTACATTAAGCATTATAAATGATATATATGAAGATATATTTGAAATACATTAGTGTTGAGAAACATATCCTCTGATTCTAGGCTAGAAAAATCAGTATTCCACCTCTGTAAGAAAAAATATAGTGTAACAAAAAAGGTCAAATAACATAGAGATAACGTACCATTTTATGAAGGATATGTCCAAAATGGAATTTTGAGGTTCAAATTTATTCCTTCTAAATATTAGATTACAGATATACTTAATATTTTTAATATGTTTCTTATTTTTTACAATAATATAATTTTATTGATCAAGTTCTAGGTTTTCGTTTCCTTGATGTTTCTTTTTGGTTTATTTGAGGAATTTTATGTACAATTTTGATGATTCATTTAGTTACACTTATTTTTGTCAAATATCTCACATCCACATACATAGTGATTATATATTCTTGAGAAATTTGATTTCAATTTTTTGAGATGATCATTAAAAGTCATTCTATTTGTATTTAATCTTAAAAAGGAGAGATTAGTATGTTTTATTGGGAATAAATCCAATAGGGGTATTTTTATACAATAGTGGATGATGATGCATTTTTTCAAAATAATATTGACTATAAAATTTGTATATGATTATCTTCATAGAGTTAGGACGAGTTCTAATTTATTTTAAATGACTATCTTCAAAAGGTCTGATAAATAATGGATATCAAGAAAAATATGAATGAGATATTTTTAATGATGTCTTGGGATGTTCAAATAAGGGATGGATCAGTGGAAGAACTGTCCATACATAGTGGGTTGGGTTAAAAGTATGATTTAATTAGTGTAAAGATATTATTGAATAATATTCTTCGTTGTATAATAAGTCTAGAGATGATATTGTAATGTCTTAGATATATTGTTATAAAAATGGAATTCTAGAGTTCAAAATAGTAAAAAAATAAAAATGACTTATTATAATAATTTTCTGACTAATTACATGCATCTATTCTATGGTAATTGAATTTAAATGGTATGAATGTTTATCCATGAGATATTAAAAAAAGATATTGGATCATCATAATTTTGATTGAAAAAAATTTACTTTTTATCATAATTAAACAACATGTTTCTTTGATATAAAGGCATGATCATATGAATTCTCTATAATACATTTCTCTAAATTAAACCTTTTATTGAATTCAACCCTTTTGAAATTTAGTGAACATAATTATTTATTGTTAAACATTGTGAGTGTAATCCTTTAGAAGGTACTAATGTTTTTATTTTTCATATTACTAAATATAATGTTGTTTTGAATGAAATCAAGAGACTTATATTATTATTTTTATAAAATAAATTTATAATTAAAATTATATTATGAATGTTTCTAAAAATTCACCGACAAAACATCATGAATAAACACAAGATCATAATTCTTTCTAGGTAAAAAGGGATGAACTCGACAATGACGAATGATGTTGAGAGTGTTCAAAAATTACAGATTGAAATACCCCATCATCATGTAAACATGGAAATATCAATTGAAATGAATGAATATTTTTTTGTGGCTTTGAAAAATGTTAATGACAATTATAATTCAAATATCACATAGTTTCACTATGCAATTAATTATAGATACTTTTAAGAGGAATTTGAATTATTCTTTAACTCTAAGATAAATGAGTGTTCAATGAGTCCATGGCCGCTATGATCTATGAATATTTAAATAATTATCAAGGAAAAAATATCCATGAAATATTGAATGACTATAAAAACAAGATGTGAATAAATATTCAGATTTGTCGTTCTATAAAAAAATATATGCATAGTTATATTGTAAATTTTAGAAAACTCAATACAAATTTAAGATAATAGTATGAAATGAAGAAGATCATCATCTGGAGTCCATGTATAGTTCCATACACTCATCAGTAACCATTATTCAGAAGTATTTGTTTGTACTTGTGGCATGTGATTGTAACTTTCCTGTGCCAACATTGGATAGAGTTAAATCTCATTCCCTTTATTTAGTTCCTTTAGAGAAAAATATGGTGACTCTCTTCATGGTATAATAATCAAATGACATAATCAATGTTTATATTAATAGTGGAGGAAGACCTAATTAACAAACTTGTTATGTTCTTTTCTCTCTTTTTCCATGATGAAAATATAAAGAGGTAATTTCTCAGTATTTCTCAGTGGGAAATATTATTTTGAAAATTGTATAAACATATTCACCCCCACTTAGTGATTATTATATGGTTTATCGAATAGTTACTTCTATATTTAATCAATGAGATCAAAAATAATGAATCTATAGTCCATTAAAAATGATATAAAATAGAAATGAATATACTGAAATGAATTGAAAAACAATAGATTATTTCCTTATTGGGATATTGAATGAATCAATATAAAATGTAAATAATAAGATGATTTCTATATCTCACATAAGAAAAAGGGTTTATAGGTTAATCATATATACACAAATAACCATAGTTTTAAAAACAAAATGAAATAATTTTCAAATTCCATACATTATTCGATTTTATGATGCTCCAAAGTGAAATGATGATCATTATATCCCGACTACAACAGTGACAAGACAAAAAATATATGATAATGGTTTATATTGTGAAAAAAGGTATAGTTTAATGTAGGTAATGAATTATGAATTACATTATAATATAACATGGACACCATAAATCATTTAATATTTATCTTTTGTTTAGAATTAGTATGTTTTCAATGTCCTTCATTTTAAATTTTCTCCTGATCACCGAATATTATGAAATGAAATGTGATAAATTTTTGATGAATAGAACATAATATATCAGACCCACTACAATGGAATGTCATATCAAGAATTTAAAATTTTTATAGTATAAAAAATGTATACAAATAAAATCAATAGTATGGCAGTATATTAGAATTTTATGCATTTAACATTTAATGAATATTTTTTTACTACGTAATAACATATAATATGTTGAATTCTTGAGGACATATTTAAGGAAAAAAACTTCAACATCCAAAAATTATGCAATATAAATAAATTAAAAATCTCTTAACAAGGAATGCATATGACCAGACATATTCCATAATTATAAGATTTAGTTTAATACATCAAACTTATTTGAAACTTAGGGAATCATAAATATTTCTCCCCATGAATTATAAATTGGAATGAATCCTAAAAATGAATCCCTTATGACCATGATCTTTGATTAAATTTTTTCTCAATTTTATATGTTTAATCATTAAATATTTTATAGGGTTCGTTAAAATATAAATTATATAAAAATTCATCACTCATAACAAGAATCATATCATAGGTGGTTTATATATCATGTAGATCCTATATAATCCATAAACGTTATAAAAAATATATTATTGTTATATATTTATCTTCAATTGTAGATAATAAAATAATGTGATTCATCATAAAAACCCATTAACCCAAACCCATTAATAAAATTGACACATGAATGTAGTAATTCTTCAATCAATATTGCATCCAGAACATTTATAATATTTATCACTATTCAAAAGTCTAAATTTTCTTCAAATAATGACATACTAAGTGTATTTTCACCTTTAATGGGAATAATATTTCTAGTTTTAGTATAGTCATAAACAATAACTTCATTTTATATAGAAATATTGAACATATTGACTCACAAAAGATTAAATTTGGTTGTTAATATTTGTTAGAAAATGATCATTAACCATCCTTACTAGGACTACTAATATAATATTCTCTATGAAATGTTGTTCTAACATCCATCCAATGAATATAAGTGTCCCCATGGTGTAAATTATATATACTAAAATTATATTAAATATTTAATTTAAATGAATAAACCAATTATTGAAAATTTCATCATATATTTGATATATCTAAAAATCCACAATAAACATGAGTTCATATATGAGGCACATCTAAAGATCCATTATCATAAATTTTGAAAAACTATTATAAGGTATTGAATAATAGATCCACCAATAAATTATGAAATATTACTTGGTAAAATTAAATCATTCTTAGAAATATATTAAAGAAAATGGTAGGACAAACCATAATATTCATAGAATTATAGAATTAAAAAATCAAATTTTTTTGTACCATTCACTAGGTGATTTCTTTAATAGTTATTACACCCGTAAAATATTTAAAACATAATGATTTATATTCTAATACTCAAATTAATATGATTTTTAAATATATTCATTCATAATAATCATTCCATTTAAAAGTTAATCTTCACATTTTTTTATATAACTTGAATAATGTGTGAGATTCAAATAATTGTAAAATCAAAATTATATCTAATATAAAAACATTCATAAAAATATCATCATAATTACAAGTTTTCTATTAGTTCAATCCCTGAGAACCTTAGTTAGTTATCTCTAAAAATCATTCTAGATCCTTTTAACTTGTTATTTATTATCAATCTTGTTTAAATAACATAATGATTATTTCAATTGATATATAATTCCAATACATTAACATGTATGAATTTTATTAATTCTACTATTTTAACATTTCCAAATCAATGCCTTCTAGTGATTCAAGAATAGCCTTAGGTACAACCACCAAAAGGAGATATATATGTTCCCCAATATTTCATACTGTATCTATCAAATAAATCTAAAATTTCACATCTCTAATATCATTCTTATTAGGTATTGTATGATATCTTTATATACTCTCAATTTTGAATAATTATACCCCCTTAACTAATTTTTCTTGTCTTTCAATAAATTTTTTAATAAATTGAATATTTTCAGTGTTTAGTTCACTAAACTCTTCATCGATTTGTTCTAATGTGGATATCATTTTAAGATAATTATTTTCACGAGACATGACATATATGGACTCCTCAAAATCCATTTTCCTTTTTTTAAAAATATACATGATTTGATAATTAAATATTATCATATAGATATTCATTTAATAAACATAACATCATACTTTTCTAATTTTTCCTTAGAGTTAAAGATAAACACATGATATCAAAATACTTTAAAGTCAACAACATTACGGTTCCTCATTATATAATTCCAATTATTGTTTCTTTTATATATGAAATTTTATTATTATATTTCTCATATTTCAATTAGTGTCAATATCTCCAACCAAAAAATAATTTAGATAATTTTCTATATTAGATAATTTTGGACATTTAATAGAAGGTTATATACCATATTTTGATCACATTATTATACTTTATTTTCCTTAGAGTAGAATATTTTTTACGTATATAAACATTCATTATACAGCTTCTCTCCCTCATGATTTTGATAAATTTTACAAAATTCCATAATTAAATAATAAATCATAATGATAATAAAATTTTAAACTAAATTATAGTTGGATGAAAACATAAATAAATTCTCATTATTATGTAAACTATACCAATAAAATATGGATTTGCTGTTATCATAACCCAAGAAAATATATATCAATATCCTATTATATAGAGTACTTGAGTATGTCAGTATATATATATATATAATTCATAAATGCCTTATATAAATGAAATAATTAAACAATATAAATAATTTGTTATATTTCATTCCATTAAAGAATAACAAACACATATGGTCCTAAAATCTACCAGATCAGATAGTAATAACAAATTAATATTCGAAGAAATATTGGAAAAAAATGTAATGTTATAATAACACAAATTTCACTTATTTAAATAATAAAGATATTATAAATCATTAAATAATTTTAAATTCCACATTGTATTCTCCTTATGATTATTACTATAAATAGAATTATTTCATTGAAAAATATAAAATCTAAAATAATTCTTGATAATAACTCATATAAATTTCATTAATTTAATAAATATCCATCATTTCATAACTGTGATATTTTGATAATATTATTATATTCAACAGAAATTGAATGTACATTTCATATAAAAAAAGTGTCAATGAATCAAAATTCACAAAATTAATTTTTTTATTATTTGTAATTTTATCCAAACATAACATTGCCTGTATGTAATTTTTTAATATTTTTTCATAACGGTTCAATAAATTTGATTCTAGAAAACCCAATATCCATGAAAAATTATCCTTGATAAATCTAATGATTTTCTCATTAAATAAATAAATTCAAGAAATCATTGTTACCTATAAAAGTATGGGTACAACTTGATTATTAAAATATCCTTAAGAAACATTCATTGATTTAATAGTATTATTATAAGGGTTATGTAATGAAAAAAATATATATATAAATTCATTGAATTATCCAGAATACTAAGGATTTCTTTGTAAACATTAAAATTTTTAATATTCTATCATTCAACATACTATTCCAGAGGTTAATGTATAAAAAAACACATTCAATAATTAATATATATCCTTAAGATTACTAATCTCATTATCTTTAGAAGACATTATTATATAATTAGTGTTTTATATTTTTTTAATGTTCTTTATTTAAACATTTATTTTCTTTGACTACCTTTTTATGCGTATCTGTAACCTTTTTTATACAAACGAATTATATATTAAATATTATAGTAATTTTTATCATATTATAATTAAATATATTCAATTTTTTGTTAGATTAATAATAATTTTATTAAGTAATAACCTGATCAATGGTAGATATCAGATAATGGGTTGATCATTATTTCACTTGTCCAGATTGTTCACTAGAGGTGTTATTATAACCGCAACATAAGAATTATTTCATTCATTTTATTTCTTTTATATTTAGAACATATATCCTTCCTATTTTTTAAATTTTGGGTATATATTCATGATATATGATTCCTTTATTAGATTCATATAATGTAAAAATTGAATAATTTTCATTTTTATTAAAAGAGATTGTTTTTCTCTCTTTTGTTTTATCACTTCATGATGAACTCGCATCAGAAATTCAGGGAACCATTTTATTTTTATTATCTTTTTATTCATATTTTTATCTATTTAGGGAAACTCTTCATCAATCATATATTCATTAAACGCACATTATGATTTATTATATAAAACATTAGTATATCTAAATATAACTCCTTACATGTCATTTCTCTCTTCTTATTCAATATTAATTATTTAAATATTATATAATTATAATGGAACATTGGGTTAATCTATGAAATATTTATTGAAATTATTTCACTAATTTATTCGAACCTTTTATTTATTCCACTTAATTTACAAATAATATATAATTACATGAAATTTCAACATTTTTTCCATTATTTATCTTAGAAACTAATCCAGTTTATAATTTTTATGAACCATTAATACATTAAATCAAATATTAAATTTATATACATCTCTGAATCTTGGTATTCATCTCCCTTCATCATTATCTTTTTTAATTGATGATTCATTGATACATTATAGTTTCTATGTATTATTCTCCAAAATTAATAAATTTTAATACATGATGAAACTTGAAAAGTGAGATTTCTTCTGATAAAAACTATATTATATATAAATAACATTGTAATTTAATTCATACATTATTAAATTATTTCATGTATCTAAGTCTAAATGAACATTATAAATTTTATAATATTATATCATACATCTCTATTTAGTGGTAATTACATTTTTTCGTAATATTTCATTATGGTTTTCTAATTACAATTATCAATTGCTTTAAAATATGGTTTCTTCTAAGTTATCAGTACATCATTTATTCCACGAACAACTACTAAACAATTTTTTTCCCTTTGACGTGTTAGTTCCTTTGATAGGGATAATATAATAGAATATATCCAAATACTATAATACATATTATTTTACTAGATATAACTATTTCTTTTTTAGTAGTAGAATGAACTAAAAAAAATTATTGAGTAATATATTAAATTAAACAACATTTATTTTTACACAGGTTTAGAAAACATATTCTACTCTACTCCTCCAGCAACCTACCAAATTCTTCAAGATTTATAGATCACACTAAGTGTTTTATTAATTATTATTGGAGCTATAATATATAAAAATATAACTTAAATAAAATGGTTATATCTCTAGTCTTTATACATCTTTATGACATAATAAAACCAATTAGAAATGTTACATTTTATGGAGATATATCCAAATTATTATGAATTTATTTGGAAGGAAAAAAGAATACTCCAATTTTAGATATTACCAAAAATTAAAATTAAAATTAAATAATTATAAAAAATAATGAATTTTATTTAAAATGATGAATAGTTTTTATTTTGTTGTATTATATATTCTGTCCATCATTTAAATACACAAAGATTAATTGTTAATCATATAAACAAATATCAGTAATTTGATATGAGTAAGTATATAAAATAACTTTATTTTCCATATTATTATTCAAATAATTAACACATTCATAATTTTTATCTCTATTAGTATTTTAAAAAGTATAGTTTCATTATTATTATAGAAATCAGATAATCATAGTTTCTTTTTTATGAAGTACCCATTATGATTTTGAAATGATATGAATTTTTATATCCTTCCTTAGTTAAGTGTTGAATATATAATTATATTATATAAAAAATATAAATGATGAATTATTTTATGATCTCACCCACACAATTAAATACCATATAATATTCTATAAGCAACTATATCTGTAGTTGGATCATGATAAAGTGTTAACTCATTAATTTTTTCGTTGTTTTCTTGGTCAATATGATGTTGGTGTATACATGTTATATACATTTATTTTTTTATAGTGATCCCATGATAACATTCTATATTTTAATGAAATACACTAATGATCTTTTAAAAATATATTATATTTAAAATAATCATTTTTTAAAAAAACATTAAACACTGATTTATCATGGTTATCTTTTGGAAATAAGCACATCCTTTTCACCTTTTAATTATATTAGATAAATAATCCATATTCCATTTTGATTTCTAATAATTATGAAACCTGTAGGATTTCAATTGAAATTTCATTATTTAAAGGTCAATCAAAAATGAATAAAATTTATATGTATTTTAAATTGGTTAATTATATTGATATTTTTTAAAGAAATATTCTAGTAATAAATACTAAAATTAGTGAATTATATTTTTTACATTGATAATTAGTTGTGTTACCTTGGAAATATATGTGGTCTAAGTTTCATACAAGACTATACAATGAAGTGAGGTGTAAGAAACTATCCTATAAATGTAATAGGTAAAAAAATGTAAATTTAAATCAAACTAAACTAGTCTAAAAGACACTTGAAGTCAAAATAATTTTCAAAAAATGAGACATTTGATCATGGATACAATAAATCCTTGATGGGATGAGTTGATCTATTTTAGTTTAAGATAAATATATCTCACTAAATAAGTTCTTTAATTATGTCTTAATTAATGTGAAAATAATTCATAATATCTCACCACATGAAACAATATTATTTCAATTCCTTTGGTTCAAAACCATTATATGTTGTATGATCTCTTTTTAGAATGTCCAGGGTTTAGGTGTGAGCTTCTTCATTTAAGAACCTTGTAGATGGTGTTTCTGAGACATTCATTTTATTATAAAGAAATCATTGTTAGAATAAGAAATATAAATGATTATAATTAAATAATTAATGTGGGAATCCTAATTGGTGCTTATCTATTAATTCCTTGTACTCATTCATGGTTAATGTTTGGGATTTATTTTCCCCATAAATGGCCATTATTAAGGTTGTTCTTCTTGATGTTTAGAGAAAATATTGTTTAATGATACATTTTATCTCATTTTAGATTTCAATTTATTGATTTTTAAAATAATAGATAAACTCCTTATAAAATTCCTCAATATATAATTGTAATTCCATGAACATAACTTATTATCCACTGATCCAACATAACATAAATGCTACAAAACCCATTGTGATGTCGTTGAAATATTTCCTAATATCTAGAAATAAAAGGTCATGATTCATTGGTAGTAAAAAATATATATATTTTTTCAATCTCGTATATAGTATGTAATATAGGATATCCTATTTAGTAATTGTGAATAATGAAATTTAGAGCACATATTTGTTCAACTGTATAATTGATATTTTATAGTATATTATCTAAATTAGATTTATGTTTAATGATATTAGTTTCACTTTGTTGGATATAGAAATATACTAGCACGCATCTCATATAATATATAGGTTTATAAAAAATAGGCTTTGGATTTACAATTCCTCTAAATATTAGTATCATGATTTAATAATCAATCACTAATTGATATCTACATTAGTTCCAAAATCTCAATCATAAAAAATTTTGAACTCTAATGCCAACTTTTGTTCAATGGTTAATTCCATAATTATAAACTTATCTAATTTAGTTGGTTAAATTGTAACTTTTAATATTACTATGATGAAAATTGTTTTTACACAAACCTATGATCGTGACAGAATTATTTAACACTAAATTATTTCACAATGACACTTAACATTAGATTATAAATAAATCTCAATAAAGAGAGTGTAATTCATGGTGGTTAAGTGTAAAATAATTATATTTCCACACATATTTTAAAATTATCTTGGTACTGAGCCAAATAGTCAAAAAAATTCAATAATATTAATCATTTATTTAATATAGATAAAACTGATTGAATAACTAGTAAGGAAGACTTTTTAAAATAATATTATTAATAAAAATATTTAATTTATCAATAATTAAATATTCTAAAATTGGGAAAACATTATATAGATAAGTATTATGAATAAATGTAAACACTAAATCTTGATAGAGTGACTCCCACATTGAATAAAAAATAAAATGTATTTAATGTCACCATATTCTAGATTGATAAAAGTTTACAATGAGATCACTACATAATAAGTATATACTGAATCCTCTAAGAAGTGAATTTCTAGCTCCATAAATATCATCCCCTTTTCATAATTAATTATCCATCATCATACGATGATGAATCCAACTATAAGTGGGAATCATGGTTTCATTCCAAATTAATTCCATAATATTATACATATTTTAATGTTTTTAAATTCTTTTCTAAATTAATTACTTATCCCATGATTTCATCACTTTTCTTATCGCCTTGGATTAGGTTCTACATGTATGTGACGTAATATGATTTCATAAATTCATTATTACTTATATAAATATTATTTTTGTTGAATGTATTACACACAGGGTTTTCTTATCACCAACCGACCAAACTGAATTGAATTTTATCCATATATTGAAGAAATAGTTGTGGTTTTTAATACCCCCACTTTATAAAAGATAAAATTAAATATAGTTCACATCAAATATTTTTTTAATATACCACAAATAATAACTATTAATATGTTTTTTAACAAGTTATGGATGTGGTTCATAATATGATTAACTATCTTACTCGTGTGGAAATGAAATAATGGCCAATTTAAATGATCATGAATATTGGACTATCACTGGTTCAAATAATATTAAATAACGATTCACCTATAATAACTTCTTATAAAAATAAATGACTAATCATTAATTGATTTAAATATATTTATTTCATTTAATTACACTATAAAGGAAAATATTATAATATATTTCCAAAATACCAAAAAAACAATTCAATTAACTATTAAAAATAGTAAAAATAAACAATATGAGGGAATATAATGGATTATGATTCTTAAAAAATATATTCAATAATTTTTGTTGATCATAATACTTTTGTAGACTATTAAAAATTATCAAGGATTCCTATATAATATAATAAAAATCCCAAAAATGAAGGTGTTTCTAGTTTAATATCATGTAATTTCCGCAAAAATATTAATAAGATAAACATACATACTAAACTATAATATATCAATCTATGGGAAATAATCCTCTAGGATTTAGAAATAATAAATTTGGATCAAACTATACAGCTTGTGGTCAATAAGAAACTCCATAAGAGCACCATGTTATTTTTTGGCCCCTTGTGTATACTATAATTTATAAAACTGTAAAATAAGAAGAGAAAAAGGAAGTGATCTAGTAAATGATTTAGAAATGGTAAAAAAAATTATTGTCTATGAAGATAAAAAACTACAGGGGTATTCATTTGTACATATTACATCACTAAATACTTCTAGTGATAATAATTAAAACTAAAAGTATCCATAGAGATATAATCATATTTGAACATAATATTAATGGTATATAAATATAATATTTATTATATAAAACCTCATTGATCCCGTTATATAGTCGAATAGATTTTTGATCCATAACAATAAGAATTTTTTAATAATTTTTGACTAATTGTTCAGTTGATATTTTATATATAACCTCACATTACCATTGTACAAATTATATAGAAAAGGAATAGAACTTATAATGAAATTCATAAACATTTATCCTATGTGGTGGAGATTTGGTCCTTAACTATTCTTTGTTCATATTTGGGTAACTTGGTTTAGAAATATTTAAAAAGGTTGGGTAATTTTGTTTTGAATTTAGATGATCTTGAAAATTAATTTTCCATCGATTATCAATCAATATTCTAAATATATCTATTTGTTATTGGATTCTATAAATCATCATCAAATTGTAATGTATAAACATTTCCATTTTGGATATTTTGGGAATTTTGTTCTTTCTTTGGGTTTCATGTAATACTCACTAAATTATAACATAAAATATATTAATTTGTTCCAAAAAAATCTATGTGTGTGGACACCATAACAATATTTCCCCCTATCAAATTAGTTAGATAATGTGATATTTTTCAGTAAATTTAACACCATAAATGTGAATATAGAATTATGGTGTTTTAGATATCAAAGAATAAAACTTTTGGAATATTTTGTTTGTTGGATCATCATATAAATTATGAACACTTACATAGACCTTGGGTGGTAAAAAGAGTATCTATACCATTAAAAATAAATATTTTTTTTAAATGTTTTACAAACATGGAATGGTGATCATGATTTGGATTTAAGTGATATATAAAAAATAAATCTTAAAAATTAATATTTTAATAAAAAATTAAAATGAATTCATGAAGACTGTTGATATTTTCCATGATAGAAAGTGAATATTATTCCATATAAAATAAATAGAGTCTGAAATTATCATCCATAGAATAAATGAAGGATTATTTTGAAGATAATGGAGAAGATTGATTATATTGGATGGGAAAAATGATCTAATGGAATAATGGAATTCAGAGATGTAAATGTGGATGACCATATATACACAAACTCATATGAGTAAAACCAAGTAGATTCTTATGTACATGAATGATTTTTTATTATTTTTCATATCTATGTAGGGCATTGAATGGATTACTTTTCTATCAATTGTGTGATAAGTTTAAAATGTATATCAATATTTAAAATTATCATAATCTGATTCTCCACTCTCTTATGATATTTCACCATTTAAGCCAACAAGTTATATCATATTCATAGTGTTTTAATTTGAATTTATATTTAATAGTGAAGAGTAAATAAAATTTGTATAAATAAAAAATTAATGAGAAAAAATAACTTATTAATGATTTTGATAATTTATATTTTATAGGATATAATTAACACAAAATATATATTGTTGATTAATTATGAGGAAGGAATAAATTATACATATAAGTGGTTCTTAACATTATAGATGAATTATATATGTTAGGGTCTCTTAACAAGAGATCCATTTTAATTTTTTTTGGACTAGATATAAAAAATCATAAGTAGATTCAACTAAACTTTTCGTTATCATTAACTTTATAATAGCATAATGATATTGCAATTAAAAATGATTCGACTATGTAATAACATTCAAATGAAAATTATGAATTAATTAAAAATATTTACTATACAATTAATGAGAAAAAAATTAAATCATGTAACATAATATGATATTAAATTACTAAAATTGAAATATCATTTTAATTAAAAAGTTATATTTCTATTAAGTGATGATTTTTATTAAATTAATTCTAAATTGGTGGATATCGAAACAAAAGAATATAAAAATATGTTGTATCATAAAAATGTTGTTTTAATGATTTTATTTTAAATGGCCTTTATATATGGTAGAAGATATAAATGGTTTTGACGATGGTATATCCAAGACAATGAAATTAATTAGTAAAAAGTAGAGGATGGTGAATAAGACAAAATAGTATAATTTAATTTTTTTACTAAAATATAATTATAACATTATGAATCATTAAATTATAGAATTCATTCACATCAAATACTGCAGAGGATATCGTATTAGATATTATAAATGTTGGTGATTTTATTATTGATTTTTAAAAAAATATTTTTGATCCCATAGGGAATCTGAACAATTTATATGAAATAGTGTAGTTATAATATAATATCTATAATCCTATAATAAACTATATAATATTATTTATGAAATATATTATAATGATTTTAACCATACTATCCATATAACTAGTAATGAAAATTTTAAATTAAATTGTATGGATAATTTGACATAGATTCCTAAATAATGCATGATTCCTAGAAAAAATATATTTTCTAAAAAGTATATGTTCATATAATTTTTAGGATTATTATTAGGATATAATAATACATATGAAAGAAAATATATATATCTATACAACATTAAACTGTTAAAGAAACAAATATAATTATTAAGGATAGTAATGGAGGGTATGATTCTTAAACTAAGATGAATTATAGAGGAAAAATAATTAAATATATACCCCATCAAATTGAAATAACAAATTTACTATTAAAAAGAAAAAATTTACTTTTTTATGACCTAAAAATAAGGAGGATTAAATAAAAATCAACATTGTAAAAACATGTTCAATATAATGATAAATGATAATATTTATTGAGTGATTCAAAGCATATTTCACTGAGATACACATGATGGAACTAGCTTCCAGAACCTCAAATATAGAAAACCATTTATAAAAGTTTAATACATAGGATTACATGAAATAGTTCATGCATACTAAGATGCATCACACCCTATCCATGTAATGAATTTCTAAAAGAAACCTCCATTATTACATCCAAAACAGAACCATGAAATCATAATTAAGCATTCATTATAGAACAATATATATTTACATAGTTCAAAACAAGTCATAATCCATGTAAAGCACTATAAAATTTTGAATAATAAGGAAACAGGACTTTGAGATATAAGTGTCTAGTCTTCTAGAACACTAACAATGTTAAAACTAAAAAACATCATATTAATTTCAGAGTAATGAAAATGAGATAGTATTTTTTTAGTCAAAATAATTATTTGAGAAATTTTTAATATTACAATTGTAAAATAGACTCCAATTATTTAAATGTTTTAAAATTTTGTAATTTTAAACATCTCATGTTTTAAATATGATTTTCTTTAAATGATTAATTTTATAATGGAGAGAGAATATACATTCAAACTGATGGGATATTCATAATATTTTCAATATAGATTATATGATATGAAACAACCTTATCCAAAGGAAATATACCTTGTTCATAGAACATAATTATTACAATTTCACCATATAGAGAAATATAATTTATATAAGACGATGTATGATAATGTCACTCCAGTAGTAGTTATACAAAATCTACATGTCATAATTTATTGGATTGAGGGAGATATGATTTACATTAGATCTTTTATAAATCCATCAATATTAATAACAAGAAGAAATTTTCCATGAATTTTATTTAATTATATAATATATAACCTTAATATAATATAGTGGTTCATATGGTGATGAATATCATATAGAGACACTTTTTTGAACTTTTCCAAGGGAATAAAGTGTTTTTCAAATGCTTTTTCAAATGATCCCAATATATGTTGAATATAAAAATTGGATGAAATAATATAAATATTTCCACACAAATAATGAGGAGAATATTTTGAACATTAGACAATCTAATTTTTTGGGGTAGATTTTTTGATTCCTTGTTACTTGAGTGTTCACATTGTATCTTTTAGATATTTTATTTCATAAGGAATTCCTGGAGATGTTCACTTTTGCAAATGTCTTAGGATTATTTTATTTTTAAAAAATGTGTCTAATATTATTTTACTAATGTAATTTTTTGGATAAGGAAGGAAGATGATATAATGATAGTCTATTAATTTATTATTAAGGATCGGGAAATACAGTATGTGTATGATTTTTTTGTTGAAGTATTTCATAGTGTATGAAGGATATACTTTTATTGTAAGGTTAAAACTTTGGATAACATTAGCATAGTTGAATAATTACTTAACACATAAGGATAATGTGTGGAAATATTATTATAAATGTATCTATAACTTTTCATTTCATAATTTTTATATGTTTTGTTGTTAATTTTCTTATAGGTTCTTATTCCACTTGGAATTTTTTTAAATGGTTTAATATATTTTCTATAAATTAATCAAACTCTAATTATTATTTTCCCAGAATGAATCATTGTCTAATAAAATTATTTAAATTGGTTTGATAAATTTTATGTTTTATTTTATAAACTACAATTCGACCCCAACTTATAGTAGAACATATACTATTCTGATCCTATATTTAGTATTAGAGGATGTTTCTACTTTTATAAACTATTAGCCTAATATTATTTTCTAGAATATATAATTATTTTTTCTGAGATGGTTGGTTTTTATATTGGGACATTAGATTATATTTATCCAATATAACCGCTAATATTTGATGGTTATAATTATGAATATTGGATTGATCACATGAAAATATTATTTATATGTATTGGAATTGAACTTTTCTTCCACAATGAATAGAAATAATCACAGTCCTAATAATGATGTCTCTAATTTTAAAAATGATCTGAAATAAAATTACCTGCTTAATTATGGATTTAGGAAAAATAATTATGATCATTAACAAGAAATATATATAGTAAAAACTCTTAATTTGAAGCTGAAAAAAACATATGGAAGTAAGGAAAACTAAATGACTTTTTAAAAAACATATTTTTTAAAAAAAAATAAGAGATATTAATAATTATGTGTAAGAATATTTTTGTTTTTAACAATGATAAATATATTCTAAAATACATCAACATTTATTTCATTTTTTAATATACTAAAATTTCATTAAAATAAAGACCTAACTAATGGAAATATTGTTGAGAAAATCATTTATATAATTACTAATGAATGAAAGTATAAGAGAACGACACTTGATAATACTAAGAATCCTAAAAAACATAGTTTATATGATCTTATCAGAAATATCATTCAATATATTGTGTAAGTTGAAAAGATATATAGGTTAACCAGAAAATAAAAATAGGGTAGTTTTTTCTTCTACCTCTAATATTTCTAAGAAATAATGAATTTTTAAATTGCTATGAAAAATTTATAGAAGAAGAAAGATGATGTTGAGATAGAAATTAGTTAACCTAAAGAATGTGAAAATGAAATTTATAAACTTTATATTTTTTATCCTTAAATATTTCAAAGGGTTCTTTGGTATATAAATTATAAAAAAATGAGATCATACATAATAAAAATCATATAAGAGATGATTTATATACCATGTCGAGTATATAAAATCACTAAATTATATGCACAATATATTATAGTAAATAAAAATTATCATTAATTGTGGATAAGAATATCAATTGATTATTCTTAAAACTCTAAAAAACCATTCCCTTTTCATAAAATTGACACATGAATGTATCAATTAATCATTAAATATTTCATCCACTACATTTATAATATTTATAACTATTTCAAATAAATAATTTTCTACAATGTGAGAAAAACATATGGTCGTTTAAACTATAGTGTACAAAATTATTCTTGTTTTATTATTGTTTAAGGTTATTAATTATGTTAAGAGATAAATATAGAACACATTAAAGACAAAAAATTAAATTGTTTCTGTTAATAATAGTTATAAAATGATTATAAACATACCATTATAAGACTATTAATATTGTAATCTCTATAAAATCATCTTCTAACATCCATCCAATGATCAAATGTTTTCCCATGGTCTCAATTGAGTCTAAAAATATATATATACTAAATCTTTTGAATGCATAAACCATATTCAAGATAATTTCATTATCAATTTGATATATCTAAAAATACATAATGAACATGAGTTATTATATGAGGCCCATTTAAATATACCTTTTCATAAATTATAAAGAAAAAAATTATAACATATTGGCTTATATATTTATAGATAAATTAAGCAATACTGCTTTGTAGAATGAAAACATGTATTGAAAATATCTTATCGAAAATAATAGGATCAACGTTTCCTTTTTCAACATTATTCAATTAAAAATATATAAATTTATCATACCAAACAATAGGTAATTTTTTTAATTATCATTTTTCTATTAATATATTAAGTACATGATGATTTATATTCTAATACTCAAATTTGTATGGGTTTTTAATAGATTCATTGAAAAAATAATCAATTTAAAACTATATCCTTCACATTTACTTGATATATCTTGAATCTCATATTGGCTTAAAATGATAGTAAAATCTAAATTATATCCAATATATTAACTTTTATAAATATATCATCATAATTAATCCATTATTCTTAGTATAGTCCTTTAGAACCAGTCATTACATATCTCTAAAATGATTTCAAGATCCATATAGCTTGTTCTAAAATATGCATCTCATTTAAATAACATAATGATAATTAGAATTGATTGAAAATTCCAATACTTTGACCATTATGAATGTGTTTAACTCCAATAGTATAACATTGGAATGCTAATTCTTTCTAGAGCTTTAAAATTAGCATTCTGTATAGGAAATGAAAGGAGCTATATATGTATCCAAATATTTCATATTTTTTCTCTTGTATAAATCTAATATTTCACATCTCAAATGTATTTCTTAACCAGGACATCGTTATTAATTTTACATAATCCCGGTTTTGTTTAATTATACCCCCATTAACTATTATATCTTGTATTTTAATAATATTTTTAATAAAACTAGTATTTTTTATGTTCAATTCACTGTACAATTGATCAATTTATTCTAATGTGTATACCTTTTGAAGAGAATTATTTTCACCAAACATGATATATATAGATTCCTCATAAACTATATTAATTTAAAAAAATCAATATGATTTGATAGTTATAGGATATCCTATGGATATTCCTTCATTAAGAATAAAATCATACATTTATAAATTCTTCATAGTGTTATGGATATATACATTACATCAAAACACTCTAAAATCAACAACATTAGGTTTTACCCTTTATAAAATTCATATAATTATTTAATTTGGATAAGGAATTTTAGTATTATATTCTTCTCATTAAAATTTTATTCAACTTCTTCATCCCAAATGTAATTTATAATATTTTCTAAATTGGAATTTCTTTTGAAATTTATAGAATTTCATATAAATGTTTTTCATCACATTATTAATCTCTAGTGTCCTTTAATTAGAAATGTTTTTATTTATTTCAACACTCATTTTAAATCTTCTCACACTCATGATTTGGAAACATATTTTCACATTCACTTATTAGATAACATATCACATAGAATATCACATTTTAAACCAAATTATAGTATAATGAAAACATAAATAAATCCTTACTATTATGTAAACAAAAAAATCCAATATGGATTTTGTGTTATCATGCCCTATAAAAGTTTATACCATGAACCTTTTCTGTTCAATACATTAGTAGGTTTGAAAATATATATAAGTTACAGTGGCCATCATGTAATGAAATCATTAACCAACACAGATGATATATTATATTTCGTCTCATTAAATAATATATGTCATATTTGGTAATATCCACTATCAGATCTGGTAATTGTAATAAATAATATTCTTAGAAAGAATGGGAAATAAATTAATTGTATAGTAACCCAAAATACAATTAATTAAAAAAATATATGATATATAATTTCATAATTTTACATTATACATGTAATTGTACTTTATATAAATTTTATAAATTCTTTTTTTCATTGGAAAATATCAAATTGAATGTAATTATTGAAAAGAAGTCATTTATCATTCGTTAATTTAATAAATATTCATCATTTCAAAACTGTGAGATTGTGATAATCTTGTAATATTCAACATAAATAGAAAGTATATTTCTTATAACAAAAGAATCAATGGATCCCAATTCACCAAATTGATTCATTTATTATTTGTAATTTTATGCAAATATATCCAATCCTCTATCTTATATTTTTGTTTTTTTCCATTATAATGGGTCTCCAATTTTTTTTCTTCAGAAAACCAAATATCCATAAACCAAATTATATTCATCGTATATCTAATGATTTTATAACAAAATAAATAAATATAATAAATATTTGTTACACATGAAACTTTTTGTACAACATGATTAGTAACAAGTCCTTAAAAACATTAATTGATTTAATATTTTTATTATAAGTGTTATTGAAAGAAATAAATCTATATATAAATGCATTATATTATCTAAAATACTATGGATTCCATAGTAAACATAATCATTTATAATGTTTTATCATTTGACTTTTCATTTCATTTGTAACTTTATTCACATCCTCATTCACTAATTAATATTTATTCTTTATCTTATATAATTTCATTATCATTAGAAGTCATTATTATGGAAGTATTTTTATATATTTTCTATTTTTCTTCAGTTAAAAGTCAAATTTCTCGAACTATCTAATTATTCATCTCTTGAATATTTTTTATAAAAACAGATGATATATTCAATGTTATATTAATACTTATTATATAATTCATCCACATACTCAATAATTTTTTTATTGTTAAGAAATTTTTGAAGTAATAACCTGATCGATGATATATATTATATAATGGTTTGATCAGTGTTAATCGTTTCTATATTTATTACTAGATGTGTTATCATCACCACAACAACATGAAATTTGAATTGATTTTATTTCATTTAATTTTATATATTATATACATTGTATGATTTTTAAATTTTGGGAGGAAAATAGATATTGGAATTTTTCTTAAACTCATATCATGTAATAATTTATTAATTTACATTTTAATTAAAATGGATTGTTTTTATCAACTTTATTATATCACTTCATGATGAAATCTCATCGGTCATTCATGTAACCATTTTATTTTTATTAAACAGTTTTTTATAAGTTTATCTATTTGGAGAAACTCTTTATCATTACTCATGTATATCGTGAGGCCAACTCTGTTGCTGATAGGCTTGCTTCCAAGGGGATCTCTAAAGCCTCTAGAGTGCACCTGACCACACCTGATGAGGATTTTACTGATTTGCTTAATAGAGACAAGTGTAAAATTTCCTCCTTTAGACTCCTGTAATTTGCCTTATTTATTTGAATCTTTTCTTTCTTTTCTAAAAAAAATATGTATATAATAACATAATAAGATTCAATATATGAAAAATTAGTATATTTAAATTTTATTACCATTTTTCTTATTTATCAATTTTCATTGAATATTAATCATTTAAATATTATATAATTAAAATGAATTGTTGAGGTAATCTATGAAATATTTAATGAAATTATTTCATTAGTTGATTTTTATATTTTATGCATTCCACTTAATTTTCAAATAATATATAATCCCTTCTATGAAAACAGTTGTTTACATTTTTTATCATAGAATATCAATCAGTTTAAAAATTTTATGGTCCAATAAAACATTTAATCAAATATTTCAGTCATATACATCATTAAATCTTGGTAATCATATCTCAACATCACTATATTTTTCATTTATTATTATTAGTTACATTATTTTTTACTTGTAGTATTCTATGAAATTATTATATTTTACTACATGAAGAAACTTGAAAATTCATATATCTACTAATAAAAAATATTGATATCATGGTTATTCAATACATAAATTAAGAAATTATTTTACGTAAGTGAGTCTAAATAGACTATAGTTATTTTATAATATTTTACCATAAATCTCTACTAATTAATACTTCATTTTTATATAGTAATATTTCATTGAGGTTTTTTAACATCCATAGTCATTTGTTTTAAAATATAGTTTCCTCGAAGTTATCATTCCATCATTTGTTTCATCAATAACCATTAAACAATTTTCTTTACCATTGACATTTTAGTTTCTTTTATTGGGATAATATTAAAGAATTGATAAAAATACTATAATAATATTTCTTCTACTGGATATAATTATGGATTTTTTAAGAATTTGTTGAAAAAAAATTATTGAATAATATATTAAATTAAAGAACATTTTTTATAATTCTTAAGAAAACATATCTTTCTCTTTTATTACTTCATACTTTATAATTCCTCGAGAGGTATAGATCATAGTAAGAGTTTTATAAAATTTTAGTGGATCAAGAGACCATCAAAATATATATCTTCATAAAAGGGATATATCCTTGTTCTAAATATGTTTTGGTGATTTAATAAAACCAATAAGATATTTTAGAGTCTATGGAGTTATATCCTCATTACTGTGAATTTTTTTAGAAGTAAAAAAACATTATCCAATGGTAGAGAAAACATACAATTAAATTTAAAATGAATGAACTACAAAAATTATTAATATGATTGTAAATGATGCATAGTTTTTATATTCTTACATTAATTCATTAGATCATCATTGAAATCCCCAATGTTTCAATATTAATCATATCAAAAATATCTATAATTTGATATGAGTAAGTATATAAAACTTCACTTATATTCCATTTTATTATTCAAATAATTAATAATTTTTTATGTTTTTTTACCTCTTTTTGGCTTCTAAAATTTTAAATTTATTTATTATTAAGATCATCATATAATCATGCATTCCTTGTCATGAAGTACACATTTTAATTCTAGAAAGAGATGTTTTATATTGTCCTTCCATAGTAATGTTTTGAGTCAATACTCATATTTAATGTAAACACAAAATGATGAATTTAGTAATGTTCTATCCCTTACAATATTCTACCATATAATATTAACTCATCTAGTCCATCTTCCATTGGATCATGATAAAGAATTATCCCGTTAATTTTATCCATGTTTTCATGATCAATATGTTATTGATGTTTAAATGTTATCCATATGGATTTGTTTTTACAGGGATCTCAGGATAATATTATATATAGGAATTAAATCAATAACTAATATTTTAAATATATCTGGTATATAAAATAAAAAATGGAAAAAATACATTAAGCATTAATTTTACAGGGTTATATTATTAGTATCAACAAAACCTTTTCAGTTTTTCATTATTTTATAGAAAGATTTAATATTACATTTTGATGCTCAATAATTATGAAACCAATATGAATTCAACTGAAATTTAATTATTTAAAATTTAAAATTGTTAAATGTATGGATATTTTGTAATATAAAATTCCATTTATGAATAGTAAAAACAATGAATCATAATTTTTATAATAATCATTATTTGCATTATCTTGGCAATATTAGTGCTCTATATTTTATATAAGACTATCATATATAGTGATGTTTAATGAACACTAAAATAATATAAGACTTAAAGAGATAGTAAATTTAAATCATGCTAACCCAATCTCAAAAAACATAATGTCAATAGTATTCTCAAAAAATGATACATTTGATCATGGATCCAATAAATCCTTGATGGGGAGTGTAAATATATCTTAGTTTAAGATATATCTATCTCAATAAATGACATAATTTAGGATATCTAAATTCAAGGGAAAATAATTTATAAGATCTTACCACATGAAACATCATTATTTCAATTCCTTTGGTTCCAAACAGTTATAAGTTTTATGCTCTCTTTTCAGTATGTCCTCTTCTTATGTGAGTGCTTTATCAATCAAGAACCTTCTTTACAATTTTTCGAGATATTCATATTATTACAAGGAAATCATTTTTATATGAATAAAATTTTATGATTCTATTTAATTAATTAAAGTGGGAAGCCATATCAGTGCTTCTTAATCCTTTCCAAGTACTCATACATAGTTAATTTTATTGATTTTTTCCATAAGTCACTATTTTCAAGGTTGTTCTTCTTTATGTTTGGATAAAATAATTGAGAATGTTAATTGATAACTAATTTTATATTCTAACATTTTGAATTTGAAATTAGTATATCGACTCTATATAAAATTCATCAATATATATTGGAAATTACATCTTTATATCTTGTTCTCCACTTATCCAACATATTTTGAAGGCTACACAACCCATATTGATTACTTTGAAATATTTCCGAATCTCTAGACATAAATGTTCAAGAAATATTTTTAGTAAAAAATATATTTTAAATCTCATATATATCATGTAGTATAGGATAAACAATTTGGTAGTTTTTATTAATGAAATTTACTGGACACATTTATTTAACTGTATAATAGATATTTTATAGAATATTTTTTTAATGATATTAATATTAAATTATATTAGTTTCACATGATTTGGTTAAATTTTTTTAGTACCCATCTATTATAATTTATTGGTTTCTAAAAAACATCGATTTGTGTTAACATTTTCTATCAATATTAGTATCATGATTTAATAAATCACCACTAATGTATATCTCTATTATTTACAAAATATCACTAAAATAAAAATATTAATATTAATTAATATGCTAGTGCCTCTATATGAAACAAATTAATATATTGACTAAAATCCGAATCACAATAGGTTTATTAAATTTAATATATGTATATCCTATGGTGATATGTTTTTAATTGTAACCTCATGATATCCCAATTTAGGGTAAATACTATTACTTCATTTTATTAATGTCACATTTTATATTTTTTTGAGAAATTATAAAAATATGTGTCTTTGTTTGTGTATAATATATAGGGAATATGTGAATATATATTGATAAATATATTTTTAATATATTAGTGAAATAATATTTTATTTATTCAATGGAATTATAAATAAACTATGGAAAATTATAATGTTTGGAAATTGTGTATTCTCATTCTTACTTGTGTTCAATGATTAATTCCACAATTAGAGAATTCACCAATTTAGTTGGTGAAATAGTAATTTAAAATCATCCTATGATTAATATTGGATATCTTTAAACCTATGTGTGTTGTGGATTTATTTAAATATATATTATTATACAATTACACTTAACATTACATTATAAATAACTCCCAATAAAAAGAGTGTAATTTTAGGTTGTCAAGTGTAAAAAAATAATTTTCCATGCATATTAATAAAATAGATCCTACTCAATGGCTTAGTCAATCCAATTATATCATATAAAAGATTAATTCAATATAGAGAATATTTATTTAACAACTTGAAATGAATATATTTTGATATAATGTTATTAAAAAATTATAATTTCTGAAATATTCCATAATCACTAATTGGGAAAAAAATAAATAGATATGTGGTATGATTAAATGTAAACACAATAGTATGAATGACTACCTCACTCAAGGAATAAATAGTAAAAAAGCATAATAATAAACCTTATTATGAATTAATAATGTTTTACAATGAGATAAAGTAATAAAATGTAAACAAAATATATTTATATATATATATATATATCTAAGCAATCCACTAAATAGTGATTGTATAGCTGCATAAATTGCTTCATATTTTCTTCCTTAAGATACCTTTACAATATAATAATAACTATAAGTATAATTGGGAATATTGGTTACAATCCATATGGATTCCATAATATTATACATCTTTTAAACCATTTATATTCATTTTTAAAGTGTTTACTTATCCCATGATTTCATCGCTTTTCTTATCTCCTAGGATAAGGTGATATATGTATGTGTATTAATGGGATTTCATAAATTTTTTATTACTTCTATACATATTTTTTTAATGTATTAGACATAGGTATTTCTTATCCCCAATGGACCTAATTAAATTTTATTTTATCAAAAAAATAATGGTTTTTAAACCCTATTTATAAAATTTCAAACCAAATATATTTTTCATTAAATATTATTTTATCTTATCCTAAATAATAGTGCACAATCATTTAATCCTTAACTAATAATGGATTAAGTTTATGATATGATTAACAATCTTGTTGGTTTAGAAATTCAATAATGGCCAATTTAACTGACCCTGAATAGTTGATTATGAGATGTTCAGCTAACAATAAATAATGATTCACCTATACGGACATGATATAAAAATAATTTATTAATCATTGATATATTTAAATATAATTATTTCATTTAATTAATCTATAAGGGTAATGTTTAAAAGAACATCCAACATACATCAAAAATATTTTATTAATTATTAAAATTTAAAAAAAATACATAATATGGGGTAATAAAATGTATGCTCATTGTTATAAAATATATTCACTAAATTCTTTTGATTGTAATATTTTTTATACTATTACAAATAATTAATGATTATTAGATATTACAGAAAAAATCCCAAAAATTAAGGTGTTATAAGGCAATATCATTTATCTTCCTCCAAAATATTATCAAGATCAACTTCTATACTACCCTATAATATGACCAGCTCTGGGAAATAAACCTCTTGGATTTAAAAATGATATATTTTGATCATACTCGCCAACAAGTAAACAATAAGAAACTCTACATCATCCCTATAGTCTTCTAGGTCCTTAGTGTGTACTATAATTTAAAATCATATCATATATGAATACAACAATGAAGATATCTATTAAATCATTTAGGAATGGTAAAAATTTATAGTTCATGAAGATAATAAAAATTGTAAGGGTATTAATACTTTAAAATTACATCTCTACATACATTTAAGGAATATAATGAAATATGAATGTTCCCATATAAATATCCTCCCATTAGAACCTAATATTAATTGTATATAAATATAATACTGATCTGAGGAAACAATATTTATCGCTTCAAATAGTCAAATTGAGTTTCATTACATTTAAGTTAGAATTTATTAATTATTTTTAACAAATTTTACAGTTGATAATTTATATATAACCTCACATTCCAATTATAATAATTAGATAGATATGGAATAGATCATATATGTAAATTCATAAACATTTATTATTGGTGTTTGGGCATTTGGCCTTAACTATTCATGGTTTATATTTCAGAAGATTTGGAAAAGGAATATAAAACATTTTAAGTTAATTTTTGTTGTTTTAGATGATGTGAAAAACAAATTTCCATATGTAGATAATTTATATTCTAAATGTATCTTTGGTTTTATGATTTTTTGAATCACTATCAATTTGGAATTTGTGGAAATTTCCTTTTTAGATCGTCTGTATTGTTTTTACTTTTTTGGGTTATATGTATCATTCACTACATTAAGAAATAAAATATAGTAATTTTAAAAAAAATATTTGCGAGGTCACCATAACAATAGTACACCCCAATCACATTAGGTGGATAATGTAATTTTTTCCAATAAATGGAACACCGTAAATGTAAATATTGAATTATGTTGTTATAGATGTCAATGAATAAATTTTTTGTAATAATTTTTTATTGAATAATCATATAAATTATGAACACATACATAGATGTGGGGAGGTGAAAAGACTGATCTAATCCATTAAAAATAAATAAAATTCTATCCAAATTTTATTAATGACATTGAATAGAGATCATGATTTATAATTAAGCGATATATAGATATTAAATCATAAATATATAATGATTTATATATAAAAAATTAAATTCATTAAGAGTGTGGATATTTTCCATGAGGCAAAGTGATAATTAATCCCAGTCAAATAATGAGAGGTTGAAATTATCATCATGATAAAGAAATAAGGATTATATTTTAAGATAAAGGAGAAGAATGAATATATTGGATGGGAAAAAATATTCAATGGAATTATGTAATGAAGAAAGGAAAATGTGGATAACCATGTCTACATGAAATAATATGAGGTGATGAAAATATATTCCAATATACATGAATGGAAAATTTATTATTTTCCATATCTACATGATGTATTTAATTAATTTTTTCATCTTAATTGGAAGAAATGTGTGAAAGATAAATCCATATTTAAAATTATCATAACTTGGCTCTCCCTCCTCAAATGATATTTCCCAAGTTGACATAACTTGTTATTTCAGATTCATGGTGTTTTGATTTGGATTTATATTGAATAATAAATAAGAAATGTAATTTATATAAACAAAAAATAGGGATTAAATATAACTTATTATTGATTTTGAAAATTAATATTTTAAAAGATATAATTGAATAAAAAAATATATTTTTGATTTATTCTGAATAAGGTATAAAATAAATATTTAAAAGGTTTTTATGATAAGGGATTATTTATATATATTGGAGACTCATAACAATAGATCTATTTTAATTATTATTGGATCAAATATAAACAACGAGTAGATTAAAATGAATTATTAGTAATCATTATCTTTACAAGAACTCAAAAATATTTCAAATAAAAATTATTCCATTATGTAACAATTTTGATTTGAAAAATAGTAATGAATTAAAAATAATAACTGTCTAAATAATGGGGATAAAAATAAAATTGTGATACATAATAAGCGATTATATTTAGTAAGTATGAAATATAAATTCAATAAGAATGTTATATTTATTTTAAAATACTATATTTATTAAATGTATTATAAATTATAGTATGAACATAAGAAGTTAAATAAAATTATATTTTATCATCAAAATGATTTTAAATGATTTTATATTCAAATTCTTTACTATATGGATGAATATATACATGGTATTAATGATGCTATATTCAAGCCTAGTAAATTAATTGATTAAAACTAGAGGAAGGTGAGTAAGATAAATTACCCTAATTTCTTATTTTACTAAGATAGATTTATAATCTTTTGAAACATTATATTAGAGAATAATTTCATATTAAATATACTAGAGGATATCATATTATAACTTATAGATGTGTGTGTTTATATTATAGATTCTATAAACAATATTTCTTTCTCCATTAAGAATCATTAGAATTTGTTTTTTCTAAAGAAGTTAGAAGCTAATATTTATAATCCTATAATAAGATATATAATATTAGTTATGAATCATATGATAATTATTTTAAATATACAATCTGTTGATATAGTGATTGAAAGATTAAAGAAATTCTTGGAATAATTTAACATGGATGCCTAAAATAATCATTATTTAGATAAAAATATATTATCTAAAAAGTATATGTTATTATTATTTTTAGTACTATTATCAATGTTCAAAAATATAGATGAGAGATATTATACATATATTTATACATATTGATTCATTGAAATAAAAAAAATCTATTAATTAGGACTAATAAAGGATGATATGATTCTTTAACTAAATATAATTATTGAAGGAAAATAAATAAAAATATATCCCTTCATAATGAAATAATAAAACTAACATTGTAATGAAAAAATGGTATTATTAATGAACTAAAAATAAAAGGGTTGATAATAAAAATCTATGTTATAGAATATAGTATAGATAATTATAATTAATAATGTGTATTGATTTAGTGGAAGAATATTTCATTGTGATCCACATAATATAACCGACATCCAGAACCTAAAATGTGGAAAACAATTTTTTACATGTTTAAAAAATATGATTCCTTAAAATAGGTTATATGTAATTGGAAGCATCACACCATTTCATGAAATGAATTTCTAAAAGACCCCCTTGTTACTTCCAAAACAGAATCAAAAAACCATAATTAAACATTTTGTATAGAATAATGTATTTTTATATTTTTAAAAAGAATTCATATCCATGTAAAACACTATAAATTTTTCAAATAATGGGGGAAAATCCCATTAAGTTATAAGTATCATATCTTCTGAAACACTACCCATGTTAAAATAGAAATAAAACATTATATTTATTTTATAGTAATGGAAATGAGTTACTATTTTTTCATCAAAATAATTATTTATACAATTTAAAACATTAAATTTGGAATAGAGATTCCAATTGCATAATAGTTTTTACATTTTGTACATTTAAACATACAATGTTTTAATGATGATTTTGTATGATAGTTTAATTTTTTACAGGATGGAGAATCTAATTTCAAATTTATAGTTATGTCATTAAATTTTACTGATAGATTTTATCATATAAAAATTCTTTAATAGAAGTAAATTTAATTTTTCCATATAAAATAATTACAAATGTTCACTAGATAGAGAAATATAAAGTATAGTAGATGATTTATGACAATGTTCCCCTAGATAGTGTTCTAAAAATTAAATATAAAATAATTTATGGGATGGAGGAAGATATGATTTACATTTAAACATTTCTAAAGCTAAATATATCGTGAACTAGGCAATTTTCCCAAAAAAATGTATTTTATTCTATTGGATGGTTCCTTAATATTATATAGTGGTTCATATGAAGATGAATATCATATAGATACATTGTTTTGAACCAATACAATGGAACACGAAGTTTGGTTTATGTTATTGCAATATATCCCGATATATGATGAATATGACCATTGGGAAGATGTCTAAAAATAGAGCTACATAATCATAAAGAGGAATATTTTTCACAATTGACAATGAAATTTTTTAGATGAAGCATTTGTAATTCCTTGTTACTAGAGTGTTCCCCATTTAATCAATTATATATTCTATTTCATAAGGCATTCAATTTGAGGTTTACATTTTTATATGACTTTTGAACATTTTATTTTGTAATATTTATGTCCAATCATATTTTATTAAGATATTATGTGGATAAGGAAGGTAGATGACAAACTGATAGCCTAATCGATGGTTCCTGAGGATAGGGATACAAAGGTTGCTTATGATTTTTCAATCAGGGGAATTGTTTCATGTAAGATTGATTAAATTTTTGTGTAAGGTTAGTACTATAGATATTGTAAGTATAGTTGAATAATTTCTTAACACGTATCAATGATATGTGGACATTTTATTTTAGAAGTTTCTATATGGTTTCCTTTCATGTTTTTTATATGTTTTTAATAATTTTTTTGTAGATTCTTATTCTACTATGTATTTTTTATGAATGGGTTTATATAATATTCTATAATATTTTATAAATCTAATTACAATTGTTTCAGAATTAATCTTTAATTGATAAAATTATTTAAATATATTGGTAGCATTTTACATATAATTATATAAACAACAATACAAACCCAACATATAATAGAACATATACAATTTTTATATTATTTATGATATCAAAACATGTTTCTCTATTTATAAAATAATATCCTAACAGTTGTTATTTAAAATAAAATTTTATTTTAGAGATGGTAGGTTTTTTCATTAAGACATTATATTATATTAATCCAATCTGACCACAAATATTTAGGGGTTCTAATTATGAATATAAGATAGATCACATGAAAGTATTGGTTATAAGTATTGGAATTTATTTTCAGGATTAATAAAAATAATCAGAATCCTAAAAATGAAGTCTCTAATTTTAAAAAAGAAGATAAATATAAGTATCAGATAAATTATGTATTTAAGAAAAAAAAATTATGATCAATATGTTGAATCATATATTTTCATATTTATTATTGTGAATCTTTAAATAACATATAGAAGGAACATAAAGCAAATCACTTTGGAAATAAAATAATTTTTTAAATAACAATATATATTGTTAAATATGAGTAAATATATTTTTATTTTCTAACTAGGAGTGTAATGGCCCAAACCTATCAGGTCCATTCCTTTGTGAAACTACGGTACTAGAGGTGTTCCTAGAAGTCAAGGTGACTTGGGGGTGCATTTAGGTGGACTTTTGAGGAATGTTAAAGGGTAATATCTTTCACACGGTTGGCGCATGGTTTTCATAAACCGTGCGGCCAAACCATGCATGGATGGTCTTCAGGGTAGTGGCTAACGCATGGTTAGAAAACGGTTTGCCTAACCATGCAGACTAACCATGCGAGGAGGGGTTTTGACGTTGAAGCTAATGCACGGTTAGTGCACGGTTTGTTAAACCATGTGAACTAACCATGCTGGCACATAAAGAGAGATCCTAAAATTGTGGATCTAACTCGTTTTCCTTAAATCTCTTCATTTGAGCCCCTAAGGGGCCATGACTCGGGATTACCCTTCCTTGGATGTGGAAGAACCTCTCCCAAGCATTTTGAAGGCGATATAGAGGATTCTCTTCGCGAATCGAAGTTGGTTTCTCGAGGAAAGTGACCCTTTTTGTTTGGTTTCTGAGATCTACCTATATCTACTCCTCTTTTTCTCTCAGGATCGTAGATCTATGCCCATTACGGGTAGATCTAAGTGTGTGGATGATGTTTGTGATTATCTTGGGTCTTGGTTGTGTTATGAGAGGAGATATAGTGAGGATCCTTGGTGAATCACCCCGGTCTCCTTGGGCGTTCTTCGACCGTTGTGGGTTTCCCCTAAAACCATTGAGGTAGGGGATTCATGGCTTCTCTAATTGTTTATGTTCTATCGTAGAGTTAGCATGATTTAGCCCTTTGGATCACAATGTAATTCACCTAATTAAATACTTGAACCGAATTAATTGAATTGGTTTGATTGCTTGTTATAGTTTCTTTTTACCGTGATAACGGTTTGCCTCATGTTTTTCTAGATATTGTGATATATATGCTTGCTTTGTTCAGTTTTTCTTTGTTGATGGAAATTGATAAAGAACTTAAAGCCAATATTAATTGATAATCAATTGGATAAAGATAACAAGGCATGTAAATGAATCTAGTTGTTACTGTTGTTGTAGTTGTTCTAATTTTATTCTAATCAAATTAGCATTGTAAGAATGTTAAATATTTTGTGATGGCTTACTGATTAGGTTTCCTAGAATGGAAACCTATGAATTGAATCTGTTATTTCAAGAGGGATTAGAAAACCGGTTGGTTGATAAATTATAATACTTGATAGGGTTCTGAGTTACCCTGTTTCTTGTAAGGCCGAATGACATGTGCTTTAGAACCATGAGTGCTAATTACGTATGAAGGCTAGATGCCTTGTTAAAGAGCCAAGATCCCATTTAATGTGATGTTTGATTCCCTGCTGCTTGTGCTGTGATGTTACCCTGGAGTGGTGTTGTGGTATGTAGAGGGAGGGAGGCCTTATGGTTGTGGCAGTAGATTATGCCTAGAGTGGCGAGATGCATCGGTTTATGCATGTGGGTGTGAGGGGAGGACACAAGTGATGGTGGAATGGGATGGATGGGTTTGTTGGATGTTTGGTGACTTTGATTGAATGTTTATCTTCTTTACTTTTCCCCACTTCTCAAGGCAGCTGGTCTTGCTTACCCTTCTTCCGAAGGAGGAAAAAACGCGCGGAGTATGACAAGTGATTACCGTGTTTAGCCTCTTGAGGGATAATGGGTCTATGCTCTTGCTATAGGCGGCAAAGACTCTACGGGTAGTATATCTACTCACCGTATTGAGCCCCCTTGTGTTTAGTACCATAAGAGGCTTTTCTATAATGTCTGGGAATATGGTAAAATAATTCTGTAATGAAAGTATGATTAAATGGTTATAATCCATGGGGATAGAGATGCTGGAATTTAATGGTGATGTTGTAACATTAAAGGAACAGTTGTTTTAAATGTGATGCTAATGATGTTTTATGTGGTTTTGTTTATGGTTAATTAATGCACAAACAATTAATTAACGTAAAGTGGAATTGATGAAAAAAAGGAATGAAGTAAACTAATGATGTTATTTAAACTGGTTGTCTGCTTATAAGATACCTAGTCTTAGAAATAGCAGCCCGAAGTCCGAGATACGTTAGCTGCTATTGAGACTAAGACTAAGTTATGCCTATAGTGTGGTTTTGAGTTATATATTCTGTAATATTTGTGTTTCTATATGCTAATACACCCTATCAGTGAGGGAAACTGACACCCCGGGGATTCTGAGCCCTGGGGGGTGTTTTCCCCAACATTCCAGTGGGAGGATGAATGGCTGACTACCCCCTTTGACCCTGCTCTCTTCTCTTGGTAGATACTTTTGCTGGTAGGAACATCAGTTAGTTTTTCCCATATATGTGTATAAAGGGATATAATGGCTTGTAGTTATTCACACACATATATTCTGAATATAGTATCCTATGGAATACTATAGGTGTAACATGTATAGGCTTTGATGGCTTGAGGATTATTACTCAGTATATGGGCTGTAATGGCTTGAGGTATAATACCTGACATATGATACACGTTATGTGAGTTGTGGTGGATCCCGTAACCTACCTAGTTACTTTTGGTTGTGAGGATGGTGTGATGCTTCGCCCAGGTGTCTGCGGGCAAGCCTTTGTAGTACACGTGGTGCAAATCGTGGAGCTTAGCCCAAGTTTATACGGGCAAGCCTTTAGAGAGAGATGCACAGGATGTATGTCGTTGGGGAAAAGCGGAAACCCAGTAGGGAAGTAGTAGCGGGGAACCCTTGATGTTCTTTACTATATGATATATTCTTGTATGCGTTACTTTTTTAGAGTATCCATGGTGAGGTTGAGAACATAGTATACATGTTTAGGTGATGAGTTAGTTTCACTTGTGGTTCACTATGCTTCAGCATGATTTCTTTACTTTTGCATGAGAGGATTCAGGGAGGATCCTATTGAGTATACTGTTATACTCACCCCACGTATATATAAACTATTTTTAAGGTCACTTGGATAAGGTTAGAGATCAATCTGATTTCTACTATCTTGGGGTTGCAGGAGTTGTTCGGGCTTTTGGTCACTGATGTTTTACTTTCCTTTGGGTACTTTTTGTTTTCCCTTTCAGCTGTAGTACTTTTGTATGACATCACAAAAGTTCACTTGGTTTTTCTTTTATATTTCAGTTATGAGTTAGAGTTGGTTGGTGTCTATTCAATCTCTCTCTTCTGCATGTGTTCTCTTAGAGGTCAATGCCTCCCATCTGTGTGTTTATTATACCCCCAGTTCTAGTCGCCAGCCCATGGCCTACTGGAGGTGGGACTCGGGGGTCATTATCTCCCTTTTTACATTTCCGGTCCAAGTAGGGTACACTTTTTTGGGAGGGGGTCGTGACAAGGAGCAATTGTTTTTAAATTACGTTAACATTTATTACCTTTTTTCATAGTCTGCAGTCTATTGGAAATAAACACTTTATTGATGAAAATATGGGTGTGAAGGTTATTGATATAATTCCTAATGAATATAAATATAATCGAACAAGTCTATATGAAACTAATATTATAAAAAATCATAGTTTATATGATCTTATTAGAATGCTAGTTCAATATTATGTGTAGGTTGAAAATATATTTAGGGGAAGGGAAAAAATAATGTAGGTTTTTCTTATATATATAATATTTCTATAAAATACATACTTTATGTGAAAGCTCATAAATATTCAAATAAGAAGAAAGTTACAATTGAGATATAATGTGTTTAATATGAAGAATGTGAAAATGAACATTCTATACTTGACCAAAGTACGAATATAATTATTATTATGGAAATTATTTGCAATGAATATGTGAAAAATTAGAAGCAAACCATGCCATGAATGATCGTTCTATATTTATTTTTTATGTATGAAGAAAGAATTTTTATATATAATTTTTTTTAAAAAAACTGAGGAAAATGGAAAATAATTTGAGAATGTTCTACAAGAATAAAGGGAAGAAAATTTATTTACCCTCTAAAACACGGTTTGCATAAAGTAGAGAAATTTCTTCATTAAATTCCTCTGAAAAATATAATTGTGACTAAAGGTTTATTCGATTGTATTTGGATATTTCAAAGGCAAACTAATATTTCATGGCTATGGAATATTTGGGTTCCTTACAAAAATGTTCTTAATGTAAATTTATCCAGATTCATATGATAAATACAATAATTCTACTTATGAATAAAAACAAACTACATATTATTATTATGATGATACTTAAACACATTTTGATAATGTACCTATATATTTCACCTTACCTATAATAATAAAAATGTTTGGAAAATATTTTAAAGGTTATAGGAAAAACATTACACTGAAAATTAAAAAAAAATCCTTGCATTCAAATGTAATTATTTTAATTACAAAATTGATATTTAAATATAATTCTATCTCATCTATTAAAGGTAAAAATGTTAGTTATAAGAGTATCTTATGAAATTTTTATTATTAAAAAAACCAATTAAATTATAAATTCTATTAGGAAAATTTTAATAATATTTACAAAAATATGAGACCTAATATAAATATACATAGAATTAGTTTTTATAAGAAAAATAATCATTTTTGAAACAATAACTTTTTTTAAAAAAGTGCTCCCTTATGTATGAAATGTTATAGTGGAGGACACTTGACGAACAAATAATATTTAAATATGATGAAATTCGTTTTTTCATAAATAAATAATTTTAAATTATTTATCAATTGTATAAAATGAATTATTTTGATAATTGTTGATTTCACACTACCTGTAATAAATAGTGATTTGACCAAGACACTACTAGGTTCTAAAATTTTATCTTTTATATTCTATAAAAAATGAAAATTAATAAAAAAAATAGTATTTGTTACATGTATAGTGGATATTCCCATCATATAACTAGAAAACATTGAATTATTATATAATATTAACATGAATAAATATTTTAATTTCACTTTTGGAGAAAATTATTAAGGATAAATATATGGTATATGTCATTTTTAATTTATGGGTAAATCCTTAACATCAGTTTTTTATTTATTTAGAATTAAGCACGATATTATTTTCATAACTAAATTGTGAGATGAAGGAAATTATTTCAACACCAAGAATTATAAATGAAACATTAAATGTTCAAATGGTTAATTTATTGTTTTTGTTATAGGTATGAGAAAGTATACTCTCTAAATATTTATTTAACACCATTAGTTATTATGAATATTTTTTTCAAATAAAGTACAATTATTTTTTGGATTCCATTGCATGATAAGAAAGTACACTTTATTTATATGAAAAAAAATTAATCTTGTTCCATACACAATAATTACATTAGATTTCAGAACATGCAACACTATGTTTGGATTCTATTAAACACAATGATGAGTTCCTTCAATAGCTACTATTACATGCATCACTGAGATATACCAAACTACAATATTTTGTTTAAATATTATTATAGTTATAACATAGACATAGTTACAAATAAGATTAACTAAAATTTTAAAATATGGCTTATAGATTTGTTTTAAATTAATCCTTTATTTATTGATTATCTAAAAATGAAAGGAAGAAATATATGAACATAGATATATAAATTTTCTAATAAAACTATTTTTCTATATACAAAAGTTATTTATCGCAATAAAAAAACCAAATTTGAATAATACTATTAATAAAAAATTTATATAATAAATTCAACCAAATATTTTGAAATTTATCCAATAACTTTGGTAGTTATAAAAAATAACAAATCTAGTTTTCATTATAAAATTAATAATTATTCTAAAATGACGTTTTATCACCATTTTAATGGAAGATTTATCCTAAAAATTTCTTTGAAACATTTATAATTTTATTTGGGAAAATAAAACTTATTTGTGAAATTTTAATATCAATTTTTAATATTTTATAATTATTGTAATTTTTTAAGACGATTAGTATTTTTGAAGCAAAGTGAAAATAATATTTTCTAATTGGAATATGAACTTTTAAATAATTATTTATGTATTGAAATTATATTTTAAATTAATTATACAATATAATTAGATAAAATATATATATATTAATACAATTTAGGTCATTAAAAACAATTTTAATCAAAAATTCAATATAAACACATTTTAAACATTTGAAAAATTTCACATTAAAAATCCATTATTTCATCTATTATAAAGGATTATTTAAAATTAATTTATACAAATTCTATTGTTATGGTAAGACAAAATGGAATAAATATTTGGAATTAAAAAAATCTTTATTTTCTATTAAGGAAATAGAATTTATTAAAAACAATATCAGTCAATGTAAAAAAAATTTAATTACAATGATTAAGGAAAAAAGATGTTTACTTAGTGGTTAAACATTATCTTAAAGTTCCAAATAAACTATAAAAATGTCAACAATCCATTGTATGGACATGTTTAGACAATATAACCCATTTTATAAGAAAATTTTCATTATTGGAGACACATGATGTATGTAAGACCTATCATTGTTTTTTTCCTTTATGTATTTATAGGAATGTAACTACAACTCCATTATAAAAAATCACTCACCCCTCACTTATCCACACCTATAAAGACATTTATATCATAAAATCCATAGATAAATAAGCTCCCAAATTATATACCTTAATTTAATTAGTCTCCCACTGTTCATAAATCCATCAGAGGAAGCCTTATGGTTTAAACCAAATGGTATTACCCATTAAAATGTAACATTCATCAACGCTCACTTTTTTATTATATCTTTCTCCACATATTGAAATATTATTATTTTATCACTACTGGAAATTTGGGCTATAGCCATAGTTCTAAACCGTGGCTATAGGCCCTAAAACCATGGCTATAGGTAATAGCCACGGTTTCTCAAACTGTGGCTAAGTTTGGCGTGGCTATAGGCCTAGACCTATAGCCATGGTTCCAAACTGTGGCTTTAACACTATAGCCATGGTTGAAACTGTGGCTGTGTACCTATAGCCACGGTTACAACTATGGCTATACTAAAGGCCGGACAGACTTAATTTCCACGATTTAAAACCGTGGCATTATGTCTATAGCCACAGTTAATAACCGTGGTAATAAACCAATAGCCACGGTTTAAACCGTGGCTATAGGGTGTCCAAATCCATAAAAAAATACCACCCCCCCCCCCTCGACACCCCCCTAGACACCCCCCTGGACACCCCCCTGCCACCCACCTGCCACCCCCCTGCCACCCCCCTGCCAGTCCCCCCTGCCACCCCCCTGCCAGTCCCCCCTGCCCCCTGCTAGTCCCCCCCCCTGCCCCCTGCTAGTCCCCCCCCCCTGTCCCCCCCTGCTTGTCCCCCTGCCACCCCCCCCCCCCCCTCCCCCTTCCTGGACACCCCTCCCCTACCCTACTGGACACCCCTCCCCCTTGCCTGGACACCCCTCCCCCCTGCTGAACACCCCTCCCCCCTACTGGACAGCCCTCCCCCCTACTGGACAACCCTCCCCCCCCCCCGTGCTGGACAGCCCCTCCCCCCTGCTGGACAGCCCCTCCCCCTGCCTGGACACCCCTCCCCCCTGCTGGACAGCCCCTCCCCCTGCCTGGACACCCCTCCCCCCTGCCTGGACACCCCTCCCCCTACCACCCCCTGCTTGTCCCCCTGCCCCATGCTAGTCCCCCCTGCCACCCCCTGCCAGCCCCCTACCCCCTGCCCCCTGCTAGTTCCCCCCCCCCCCTTCCACCCCCTGCTTTCCCCCTACTAGCCAGCCCCCACCCCCCCCCCCCCCTCCCCCCTGCCAGTCCCCCCTTCTAGTCCCCCTGCCAGCCAGCCCCCCCCCCCCCCCCCCCCGCACCCTGCCAGCCCCCCTGCCCCCTACTAGTCCCCCTGCCCCCTGCTAGGCCCCCTGCCCCCTGCTAGGCCCCCTGCTAGGCCCCCTGCTAGTCCCCATGCCCCCTGATCCAATAACCACGTTTATCTGATCTGATAACCACAACATCTTCAGCACTGCCAGATTCAGGTTTAACAGGTACCAATTCACCAATTCTGACATGTTTAGCAGTATGAGATAAGACAGGAACAGACTGAACTACATCAGATTTACAGACCATGTTTAGCACCCCTCCCCCTGCTGGACACCCCCCCTGCCTGGACAGCACCCCCCCCCCCCTCCCTGGACAGCACCCCCCTCCCTCCCCCCTGGACACTGGACTCCCCCTGCATATTTACCCCTGCTGGACACTGGACCCCTGCAAGACACTGGACCCATACTCCCCCCCCCCACCCCTACCAGCCCCCTTGTACCCCTGCTGGACACTGGACTCCCCCCTGGAAACTAGTTCATGGGATGCCCAAATCATATTTACCCCTATTGGACACTGGACTCCCCCCTGGACACTGGACTCCCCAGCATATTTACCCCTGCTGGACACTGGACCCCTGCTGGACACTGGCCCCCGGCTATAGGTTCTTAGTAGGACCACCTCATACTATAGGTTCTTAGTAGGACTTGGGAAACACTTGAAACAAAATTCAGAAGTAGCTATATATGAGTAATCTAGGAAAACATACATATAATCAGTCTGGAAAATAAAATAGAATAAACTATAAAATTTCTATGGAAATAAAATAAAACATATTTGAAATTGGAAAACATTACCAGAAAAACTTTTTATCAACTAAACAAACTGCTTGGTGAAATCATGGTCACAAATGCTCATCCTCAGATAAAATCTTCTTGCATTTCATGTAGTACTACATTAAACAAAACATTGGAATTATGATTTGAAATAGAGTTACCAGATATTATAGCACCATGCTTACTATCTATAGGCGGTGAAATAGTTATACCTGGTGCCTGTGAAGTATCTGTGGGATGTTTTATGATATTTTCCAGATCTGGACAGCACTGCATTTTCTCTATAGAGACATTCATAGCCTGCATGGGCCTAGGTTCCTGGACAGCCCTCTTCCACCCCCATGCAACCCCCTGGACAGCCCCCTTGAACACCCCCATGCACCCCCCATGACCCCTTAGTCCCCTATGCCCCCCTGCACCCCACTGGACAGCCCCCATGCCTCAACTGAACAGCCCCACTAGACAGCCCCACTGGACGCCCCCTGCACCCCCTAGAGAGCCCCCCCCCCCTGCCATACACCCCTCCCCCCTGCATGGACAGCCCCTCCCCCTACTGGACACCCCTCCCCCTGCTGGACACCCCTGCCCCCTGCCCCCTGCCCCCTACACCCCACTGGACAGCCCCCATGCCCCAACTGGACAACCCCACGGGACACACATCCACCCCTGAAGAACTACCCCTGAATATTGATTTCCCAAATGAGGCTACCCTCTTAGTGGATCATGTCAAAGAGTATTAGAAAACATATTTTGATGGTGATTTTCAATGATCGACTGAAATAATGCTTAATAATTCCAATCTTAATTGAGTAGGCCAGGTGGTTGTCTTTATCACACCAACACAAGACGTCCAATCATACTTTTTCCTATTTTTATAAGGTTTCACTGATGATGAGGAAAATTATTAGGCTCTCATTACTGGTCATCAGTTATCAGATGATATTTATTTCCCCCAAATAGATATGAAGGGAGAATCCAATTTAGCCCTCAAATATATTAATGGTGACCGGAGGAGGGGAGTCCATTGGGGGAGGTGCGGTCGTCCGGGGAGGAGAGGTCGTCAGGAGGAGGGGAGTGCGTCGGGGTAGGAGGGGAGTCTGTCGGCGTCGGGGGCGACGCTGTTGTCCGGGGAGGGGGGAGGCGCGGTCGTCCGGGGAGGGGAGTGCGTCGGGGGAGGGGAGTGAGTCGGGGAGGGTTCCGTAGGAGGAGCACGAGAGAATATTGGCCAAATCACACATATATCCATGAATGAATTTTCATCTGTTGGTATAACCATGCTATATCCACTGAGAACAACACAGAACATACATTTCTTAGCAAATATTATTTGCGAAATAGGTGGAAGGAATACAAGTTGAAGATGTATAGAAGGTGTGATGAAGGTTGATAGAAACAGAGGACACACATTTTGTTAGGAATAAAATTGAGAGACGAGAAAAACAATAAGTTACAATGGTAAATTTCTGTATTGAGAGCAAGCAGTACAGAGAGAGAGAGAGTTACAGTTTGGGGGATAAGAGGAATAAGTGGAAGAACCATTCATCGAGTCCTTGCATAATCTGTTGAAGGAGCATTCGCCGAGTCCTTGCATAATATGTTGAAGTCCAAAAAATAATACCAGCAATAGAAACCACTGCTGGACACCCCTCCCCCTGGACCACCACCCCTGGACACCCCTGGACCACCCCCTGGACACCCCTCCCCCTTTCTAGACACCCCTCCCCCCTGCCTGGACAGCCCCTCCCCCTGCTAGACACCCCTCCCCCTGCTGGACACCACTACCCCCTGCCCCCTGCCCCCCTGCCCCCTGACCCTGGACACCCCAGGACAGACCCCACCCCAAGACAGACCCCCCCCCCCCCCAGACCCTGGACACCCCTGCCAGTCCTGCCCCCCCCCCCCCCCCACCCAGACCCTGGACACCCCAGGACAGACCCCCCCCCCCCCCCCCAGAACCTGGATAGCCCCCCAGACCATGGACACCCCCTAGAACCTACCCCCCCCCCCCAAACCCAGACCCCCCAGGACAAACCCCCCCCCCCCAGACCCTGGACACCCAGGAAAGACCCCCCCCCCCCCCACTGGACCCCCTAGACACCCCATGGACAGACCCCCCAGGACAGCCCCCAAGACCCTGGACACCCTAGGACAGACCCCCCCCCCACTAGAACCCCTAGACAACGGATGGATGTCATGGACTATTGCTAAAAGACCGAATCCGGCTACTGAAATCAGCAGTAAGTAAGAAGAGGTAAATGAAGAAAAATGAATAAAATTTTCCCAATATACTTGGGGAATTTTATTCATCAGCAGGATGAAGAACAGAAGAACGGTAGCTGAGAGTTCCTTCCCTGGAGGTGGATAATGTTTTTTTACATAGGATCTGTCTAATATTTAATGAAAGAAAGAGGGAGAGGAAATTAAGTACCTCATTACAAGTGGAAGCATCCAACAAATTCACTTCCAATGGAATAAAATATTACAAAAAAATATATAAACCTTCTCTCTTTTCTTGTGGCTTCCAGGTGTCCAGGTGGTTAATAATTTGGTTGAGGTGAGGCTGTGGACTCATGGGGGAAAGCATGAAGGAAACTAAGTTGGAATGGATTTTAAGTAGGCTGCTCTTGTTTTTCTGAAGTGGCAGGGCTGATTGGGTCTAAAATAAGTGAGTTGGAACAGGAATTTAGATGAGGGCTTCAAATGTTAAGGGGTCTGGTTTAATTGGTTAGAATTGGGTGAGGTTTGGAATGGTTTTAATGTGGGATTCCTGGTGGAAAATGTGGGGTTGGTGGCTTAGAAGTTGAGAGGTGGGTAGGCCTGATTGGTGGTCAAGTTGTGGATGGGTTGCCTAGGTGGATTGAAAAATGGTGGGGGACTGGGAAGGAGTTCATAGTGGCTAAATTGAAGTGGGAGCTTGGAATTGTAGTAGGGCTTGAGTTTGGATTTTCTAGTGAGAGTGGAAATGGCCCTAGAATAACTGTTTTGATTTTGGTGGGTTGGCAATGGGATTTTTATAGTGCATCGAAAAATAGTCACTAACAGGGCTTGGTTTGGTGTGAAATTTAGTCAAACAGTTGTGGGAACCATCACAACAGGCTGATCCGTTTCAGACGACATGTGCAGAGGATGAGGATGATCTGGTTCGGACAACATGTGAAGAGGATGAGGAAAAAGAAGAATTACCGAACAAATATTATGTGATACATGTACAATAAAATATGCCAGAAAATTCCAAACCAATGTTTTCAGTTGAATTGAGCCTTTGTACCACCTGCTATGCACATTTTGTTGAAATATGGATGAGAGGCAGTGCTAAGAGGAGATATAGTTTAGGAATGAGGAAATACGAAAAATTATAGAGCTAACCATTCAATGTTTCTCTAAGGAGGAGTAACTGACGCAGGGTGTCGTCCTGGAGCAGGGCCAAATCACGGCGCGACCGCGGCGTGACCGCCGCAGGGTGTCGTCCTGGAGGAGTAACTGTCGAAGGGTGTCGTCCTAGAGTAGAGCCAAATCACGGCGTGACCGCGGCGTGACCGTCGCAGGGTGTCGTCCTGGAGGAGTAACCGCCGTAGGGTTTCGTCCTGGAGCAGGGCCAAATCACTGCGTGACCGCAGCGTGACCGCGGCGTGACCGCCGCAGGGTTTCGTCCTGGTGGAGTAACCGCCGCCGGGTTTTGTCCTGGAGTAGGGCCAAATCACGGCGTGACCGCGCCGTGACTGCCGCAGGGTGTCGTCCTGGAGGAGTAACCACTACAGGGTGTCGTCCTAGAGTAGAGCCATATCACGGCCTGACTGCGGCGTGACCGCGGCGTGATCGCGGCGTGACCGCGGTGTGACTGTGGCGTGACCGCCGCAGGGTGTCGTCCTAGAGCAGGGCCAAATCACGGCGTGACCGCGGCGTGACCACCGCAAGGTGTCGTCCTGGAGGAGTAACCGCCACAGGGTGTCGTCCTGGACCAGGGCCAAATCACGGTGTGACCGCGGCGTGACCGCGGCGTGACCGCGGTGTGACCACCGCAGGGTGTCGTCCTGGAGGAGTAACCACCGCAGGGTGTCATCCAGGAGCAGAGCCAAATCACGGCGTGACCGCGGCGTGACCGCGGCATGAACGCGGCGTGACCGCCGCAGGGTGTCGTCCTGGAGGAGTAATCGTCGCAGGGTGTCGTCCTAGAGTAGGGCCAAATCACGGCGTGACCGCGGCGTGACCGCCGCAGGGTGTCATCCTGGAGGAGTAACCATCGCAGGGTGTCGTCCTGGAGCAGGGTAAAATCACAGTGTGACCGCGGCCTGACCGCGATGTGACCATGGCGTGACCATGGCGTGACCGCCGCAGGGTGTCGTCCTGGAGGAGTAACTGCCGCAGGGTGTCGTCCTGGAGCAGGGCCAAATCACGGCGTGACCGCGGCGTGACCGCGGCGTGACCGCGGTGCGACCGCGGCGTGACCGCAGCGTGACCACAACGTGTAGGCCCGGTCTAGCGACATCCGCGGGGCAACATCTTCCACTTAGATTCAAATAGGATGATATGGATGGCATGACAGGATGTTTTCTCAGAAGATTTAAATAAATGAATGCTAATCTGTGATGACTAGAGGATTGGATGACCCCTGATATACCTAATTCGGTGAGGTTTGGAGATCTAGAAATGTGTAGGAATACCTAGAGGAATACCCCATGGGATCAGGAAAATCACAGGTTACATAACATGTAATCTGACATTACTGGTACTGTGGGACCCCTGGGCTGTGGAACTGGGCTTTTGGTTGGATTTAAATATCACATGCCATGTGACATGGTCACACAACATGGCACCCATCTTAAAAGTCTATCGGCACTTAAATATTGTCTTGGTTCAAACAACTATTTTAATAAAAAGAGGGATACCCCCTACAGGGATATAAAAAGGTTCAAGTACAATGTGTGTTTTATGACTAACAATGACATCAAGTATAAGGAAAACATCAATGCAATAATGTTAAGCAAGGTATACCACTGTGAGTTTTCGCAGACAGTGCACCTCCATTGGAGGGGTTTTATTACAAAACCAGGACTTATTTATAAAACGAAACAATTATCTGAACTAACACTTATTCAATAATTTCAATTTAATATAAACATGAAAAATTAAGAAGGCAACTAAATGCAATTTAAATCATTCTTGAATTAAATGGGATATGGGAGGGACCCTACCTCAACCTCATAGCAACAAAAATGAAATTCTCTATAGAAAAGATTCAATTACATTGAATAAAATCATGAGAATAAAATACCATATACAAGATATAGATTCCCAGGGGATATGGATTCCTATATAAATAACCAAACTAGTAAGTCTGAATAGATGCTAGTAGCATCCATGATTAAATATAGCACAAGATAACACATAACATTCTAAGTGCAGGAAAACCAAATTTGATATATCAAATGAACAAAGTGTACCACTCTTCACTTGTATGCATGGAACTGTTCCACCTAATCAACAATAACTTCCTGCTTGAGACCCTGCAGGAAAACAAAAACATTACCAGTATCTAAGGTAGAGATTTCCATTGAAAGCACAAAAAGATTTTACACGTGAATAATTCATCAGTTTCAAATTCCATAACTTTTTATCAGAAATGAAATCACACCTGCCCCCCACTATTTTTTCTTGGGGCTGATGGAGTTTTCCTGGACTTGAGATTAGTACTTTTCAAGGAATCCTTTATTCGTTGGGAAATGGTAGAGAAATATCGTTCCCCACCTGTATACATCAACAAGATGAATTGTGTTGACATATCATCATGGGGATTGTTGATGCACATGGAAAAAAATATAATGCATGTTTCTAGAACAACAGAAATTTATAAACAACAAAATAACAAAAACAGAATGCAATAGAACAAACAAAAATAATAACTAATCAAAAATAGAATGCAAAAACAGAATGCAATAGAACAAACAAAATAATAAAAACAGAATGCATGTTTGGACACCCCCCACCCCTGCAATGAAAGATTTTTTCAAGATGATGAAGAATTGAAAATAGTTTATGTGAAATTTTTTTGAAAATGTTGTTAAAAAAGTGATCCATGCTTTGGAGAAATTGCATAAAGTATCCATGAATTTAATTGATGCTCAGTTGGAAGTGAAGATTAAGAAAATAAAAGAGTTTAACGACTCTTTATTTGAGAGATTCCAAATGCGAGGATCACCCCCCTGCCCCCCTGCCACCCCCCTGTATAGCTTCCCTTGCACCCCCTGCACATCCCCCCTTGCACCCCCTGCACTTCCCCCCTTGCACCCCCTGCACATCCCCCCTCCCCCCTGGACAACCCCCCTGGACACCCCTTCCTCCGCCTAGAAAAACCCCCCTGGACACCCCTCCCTCCCCCCTAGACACCCCCCATCCCCCCCCCCCCCCGACACCCCTCCCTCCCCCCTAGACCCCCTGATAAGTGCAGAATTGTACAGAAATTCTGCAAGCCATCCTTTATTAATACTTCGTTGAAAGATGCTCTGAAAGGGAAAAATATTAATACCAAACACTATGTTAGAAAAAAAAATACAAAGAAGGTTAAAAAGAGGTCACCTGGGATAACAATTCTGCTACTAGTAAATTCTAGGAAGACTTAGTAGAGGAATAAGAATCCCAAGGATGTGTTCATACTGAAACTGGTATCGGATTATATTCTCTCTTTTTCTTTAAATCTGTAGTCTAAATCCCTCTTTTGGATTTCATTACCACAGAATTATTAAAAACAGTTGATATGGATGACAGACTTGCAGCTGGATTTTCTCAGGCTTCTCTCTCTATGCAATTGTCAGAGCACACACCTTCTAAACATATAAACATCAGTATAAAAGATTCATACCCTATAAAGAAAGGATTACTGACTAGGGAAGATTATTTTAGGTTGGGGATCCAACTCACTAAAATCTAATAACATAAATTCTGGTTCTTTTTTTCCCAAAATGGTAATTCTATTCTATGTTCAGTGAAAGATATCACTATTATTGAAATAATTTTCTTGGTTTTCCATCATAATATTACTAATCCTTCCATTTTTTGAGTAGACAACCAAATTATCACTTGCACCTTCCTTAACGAGGGTCAGATCTCTTTTTGTTAAATGTGTTATTCATTCTACGGTTACATCAATCGAAGAACTCATTTGAAACACATGAATGAGATTTCAAGAGTTATATTAGATCCCTCGGTTATAATGGGAGATTCCAATGCTATTTTACATGCAGATGACAAGATTGGACATGTTTCTAATGCTACCATAATGAGATATTTCAAAGCTTGTATTGAGGAATTAAAACTTATTGAAACCAATCTTATTGGTGCCAAATACACTTGGTATAGGAGGAATCTAAATGGAAGTAGGGCATGTAGGGTTGACCGTGCCTTTGGTAATCACTCTCTTCATGGAAGTTGGAAAACCATCTCTTGTGTCACTCTAGTAAAGTACAATTTTGATCACCATCCAATTATTACAACCTTCATTGCTAATGGGGACAAGATAACAATTCCCTATATGTTTAATAATTCTTGAACCATCCAATTCTTACAACCTTCAGATGCATTCCCTGAAATTTGGAATTCACTCAACCACTCCATGATTACCTCCTTAGATATTATCCAAGAAGGAAAAGAGTAAAATTAAGGATACACTGCAACCACATACTAAAGTGGTTGAACCCCTTACACATGAGGAAGGATTTTCTCAATAGGTATAAGATTTGAAATAATTTAGAAGAATCAATGAATAACTTCTCTGAGGTAGCGTTCCTGCTAGATATATTCTATAAGAAGATCCTCAACTCGTACTCCCAACTTGATCACCTTGTCAAAGAGGTTTCTCTACCGCAACTAGAATTAAGATGAAACATCCTATCAACATGGGGTACCAACAACCAACATACATGAATCAAGAAATAGAAAATAGAGAGTTCCCAACATTTTTACACAACCAAAACATGTCTAGGAGCATCATTACAGACCTCACCCTATAGGTTACACATGGCATATACTAATAGGGCTTCCACATTTTACTCTACCTGTTGTTGCACCTATTCATGCTCCTTCTCAGCTAGACATTCCTCAAGGGCTCATAAAAACTATTGATTCTCTAATGGATTGATTAGAATACATAGAGTTATAGTGGGAATTGGTACAACTATAAAACAAGCCTTACCCTAAAGGGGGTGATCTGAATTTTCCCCACTAAATTTGGGAAACACTACATTTCCAATTTTTAATGGTTTAGGGGACCCAAAGAAAAATTTGACCCATTTTGTGCCCCGTTGTGATTCCATGATGGGGACCCCTAAAAAATAAGTAGTGAATCCTAAGATCTTTATACAGAAATTATAGGGACCAACATTTGTAGGGTACACCGGCTCATCGACTCAATCAATTGCAGGGTGGGAAGATCTCTATTGGATGTTTCTGTTCCAATTCAGCTTGATTCTATAGAAGAAAACCATAATAAATCTCTCAAACTACAAATGGTAGGATAATTAGAGGGTTTTATATTTCATTTCATGGTGAAAGGAGTTGACATACTACTTAAGCCAACATTTTCCTCAAGAATATTTTTTGTTCATCTGTATATAGAATCTTCATGATGATTTTCACATACCACTCACCCATGTTAAATATATAGGAGTGTTTTGGGATCTTGCCACAATTTCATAAATAAGGGAAGAATTCATAGAATGAACAAAGTCTAAGTCCTATTTAATTCCCCCTGCTAGACCCCCCCCCTGCTGGACATCCCCTCCCCCTGCCTGGACACCCCTCCCCCCTGCTGGACAGCCCCTCCCCCTACCTGGACACCCCCCCCCCCCCATGATGGACACCCCTCCCCCCTGCTGGACACCCCTCCCCCTGTTGGACACCCCTCCCCCCTGCTGGACACCCCTCCCCCTGCTGGACAGCCCCTCCCCCCTGCTGGACAGCCCCTCCCCCTGCTTGGACACCCCTCCCTCCCTACTGGACAGCCCATCCCCCTGCCTGGACACCCCTCCCCCTGCTGGATACCCCTCCCCATGCTGGACATCCCTCCCCCCCTACTGAACAGCCCTCCCCCCTGTTGGGCAGCCCTCCCCCCTGCTGGATAGCCCTCCCCCCTGCTGGACAGCCCTCCCCCCCCCCCTACGGGAGAGCCCTCCCCCCTGCCGGACAGCCCTCCCCCCTGCCGGACAACCCCTCACCCCGAACACCCCTCCCCCCTACCCCCTCCCCCCCCTCCACCCTACCCCCTGCACCCCTCCACCCTGCCCCCCTTCCCCCCTCCACCCATCCCCCTATCATACTTCAATACATCCCGAAGATATTATCAAAAACACTTCAAGACATAAAATTACTATTTTCAACAAATATAACAAAAGACCAAAATATATGATGCAAGAACTACAAATCAAAGACCCCTCTCAGCATACATGATGTAGTATGGTAAAAAGAAATAAATGAACTTACCAAAATGTTACCATCATACAAAATGGTGCCTTAAGAGTACATTGGGTGCATATTTCTTTTTCACCCTAAGCCTATATTTTACCTACAAGAAATAAAGAAAAAAAGATCAAAATAAATCAGAAGTAATTATGTAGAGAATAAATAATTGATAAGAAATATATTTGTGTTTATGTGCCGGAACACAAACATGTATCCTGCAAAAATAGAAGATGAAAGAACCACAAATCAAAGCTTACTTGAGAGGAAAATGTTTTGTTTTGAAAAGTTAATATTAGAAATTATAGCCTCAAAAATTTCATCACCAGTTGCACCCTATCTTCATCAAACTGTAAATGGTTTATGGAAGAAAGAAGGTGATACAATCATATCGAGCACAACAATTGAGTACCATAGAATTCACCTCATAAAAAAGATTTTAGAATTGCAACCATTAAACTATGATTAAATTTTTATTTTATGTTTGTAAAACTACATGTGAAAAAAAAAATATGTTAATATAACTCTAATAAAAACCAATAACTGAGAAGTGAAGTTCACATAGATGCCCATTACCAAGAATGGATGTTCCCCCTTGCTTGTCGGTTGCATGCCAACGTGCCCGCATTAGAACCAACACCAACCACCTCGTCCTATGGTAGAAATTATTAATTAGATATATGCATCAATTTGTAACAATAATGAATTTTTTTATCTAATTACAAACAAAGCATATAACTAATATATTAAAATCAAAAGAAATGAAGAACATAGAGTTCAGACAATCACACAAAATTTATGAATGATACCCACTAGTTACTATATTAACAACTTCAACACATATTCATGGGTTTTAACGTAGATGCATGTTAACATTTGAAGTTCAAAAATGATTTTTGGTAAAACATTAAAATAATCATACACACCAGAATTTCAATACACAATGGTAGTAAAAAAGGAAGCAACAACCAACAGATTTGACAAGATGATTTCAGCATACAAAATTTATTAAAAGGAAACTTCCAACCATTTATTTCAACTAAAAAAAGATGTGAATTTTCAAGTTTAAGTAGAAAAATCACAGAATTTATACTATTACTCCCATGGTGTAGATGCTCTATTCATTTGAGATCATTGGAAAAAATTTCCCTTCTTTTTTTGTTGACTAAATACCTTTGATTTTCAAAATTTCATCTCCTATACGTGTAAACAAATACATTAATTTATAAAATTTAAAGTTCAAAACAGAAAAAATTTCGTGCTTTAATTTAGAGATTTGGTAGTGTTTGTGGATCATGGACAGTGCATCCTATAATGGAGATGAAATTGGATTCGATAGAGTAGATGATGGAATGGTTTCTAAAATAATTAGAACTCATGGAAATGAAGATAGATGAAGTGCTACAGCCATCCGAGTAGTATCAAGTGTAGGAAAAATGCTTGAAGGGGCTATCAAATAGAAGAATCGAAGAATTATTATCAAGTAAACATTGCGACAAATAGAAGAATCGAAACACCCATCATTAACACACCTGTACGAGGAGGGCGCGGCGAGGAGGGCGTGATGAGGAGGGCGCGACGAGGAGGGAACGGCGCGGAGGAGGCGTCGGTGAGGAGGCGTCGGGGAGGAGGGCGTGGCGAGGAGGTGTCGGCGAGGAGGGTGTGGCGAGTAGGAGGGTGCGGTGAGGAGGGCGCGGCGAGGAGGGCGCGGCGCGGAGGAGGCGTCGGCGAGGAGGCTTTGGGGAGGAGGAGGGCGCGGCGAGGAGGAGAAAACGTGAGGGGGGGAAGAAGTAGCCCGATAGGTTTGGGAAAAAAACGGGGCTGCTGCATATAGCCACGGATGAAGATATTAACGTGGCAGTATATAAGATATAGCCACAAACCTATAGAACTGTGGCTATAGGTCCGTGGCTATAAGTCAGATTTGTACTAGTGTATTTCAATATAATAACTTATGTATCCGAAATATAATGATTTTTTTTATTTGATGTTATTTACCCACACCTACACTAACTTCCATCAAATGGGATATACAATAATCGTTCGTGTGTACGGTGGACAACCACCTCTCAAACCGATGTCGTTTTTCTTCCTTTACTAACTCTAATGGTTTGTAATAATGATGAAAATACTATTTTTATATTATATATTTGATATTTATTATGTATTTATGTTTTTGAAATAATTATAAAACACATAACTTGGGGATTTCAATTTTTTTGAATATGAATATGTCGTTTGTGCACATGTGTACTATAACCTCCTCAAAGCGAAGTGATTCGTTCATGATTTACATGGATTTTATTAAGTATGTTTTTATTGAATATATGTTATATTTATAAAATAATAAATATATTTTAAATAATAAATATATATATATATATATAAGTCATATAATTTACAATCATTTAAAATATGATAATAAAATGGAAACATTATCCATGCATACATAAGGCATGTCGTCTCCATGAACGGTGTATTTCATTTCATATTTATATCTTTTATGGAATATTATAAATAATCATACACGAAATATATATGGTTTTTATGTAATTTTTTACATTATTTAAATAATTAAATCATGATACATGTTATAGGATCAATAATAACATGTCAAAAAATATACAAAAAACAAAGCGGTTATTATGAAAAAAAAATACCTTTAACATGAAATTGTTAATAATATTTTAATACAAAACCATAATAATATAATATATGGTATAATATATAATAATATGTTTCTATGGTATACTTATAATAAAAATATATTTATTATATTAGAGGTTTTAATTTGTTAAAATAATGTAAAAAATTATGGTAAGGTTTTTCTCTTCTAACATTTTTTCTATGAGATATATGCATTATTCATGACATATTCTTGTTGTGTGGGGTATATTCATTACTATGAATTTTTATATCCTGAATTTTATTTCTTTCATGATATTAAATCTTTCAACGGATATTATTATTTCATAGATCACATGATTCAAATGATATTCAAGTGGTAATTTGATTTCTTGTCGAACCTTTATTTCTGTAAGACTAATGACAAATTCACTAATCATTTATTTTGTGTGGTGTGTGTTATTCCCGTTAATTTATTTTATGTTTATTATCCATAAATATATTATTATTTTAATATTAATTTTATTATCTCTCTTTAATGGGGTTCATGGATCAAAATTATTTCAAATCATTAATGTAAGTTTGTCTAAATTTTCATTCTTTGAGACACATGTTATGTTATGCACCTATGTTATTTTATATGGTGTATATTCTCCACATTATACAAGATATATCATGAATATCCTTACATTAATTATATTTAATTATTCATGTAATTTTATTATTTCAAGGGGACATTGATTCCAATTTACCAAAGTGGTAACAGTTTATTGATACAACCTCAACATTTATCAGGCTTTTTTAGGATTGTGCTTCCATTTATTAAATATTAATATCCATATCTCAAGGAATATAATGATTTTTCTTATCATTTATTTATTCATGATATAATAATGTATTGGTACCATTCATACACACATTATTTTTAATATAAATATGAAATTATTTTTGAGAATGTTCGACTTTATTTATCTCTTTTGTTAGAAATATATTTTATTTAAAAAACCATACATTCTAAATATGTTTTCACAAAATTTAATAAATTATATGTTTATATAAATTTTAAGGAAAAATATTTTCAAATTATTTATGCTTTAAAATATTATTAATTTTTTTCAAATCATCCATTATAATTTTTCATGATTATTTTTTTTATAAATAGTGATTCCATTAATGTTTTAAAAAGAATTTTTAAAATATGAATTGGTATTTTCATATAGAAATGTTTTAAATTATTTTTTAAAATAATATTAAATATATTGTGGAATCAATTAATGTTACATTTTCTTTACTAGGGATAGTATAAAAGGGTAAAAATCATATTCTTTCTAGAAATGGTTTATGTTTACGATGAAATTTTTTTTATGAAATCTGTTTCCCTTCTAGTGGATATACCATATTAAAATGCATATGAAACCTAATTCTGTTCATGGGTTATTATATGATGAAATTATTATTAAAATAGTCTCTTTTCCTTATGTTATTTTATATTTAATGTTTAGGATACCATTTATCTTTCATTGTATATAATATGATTTTTATGAAAACAATTTCTTTTTATGGGTCATGATATGATAAGTGCTTTATTATCTTATGGAAATAAAATATATGATTTCATTATGTAAATGGTGGTACATATATCTCCTATCAATTCATTAGGTAATTTTAAATGATCTATGATATCATAGGGTAGACGGGAGGGAATCTGAAGCTCGTAACAAGTGGGTACACAAGAGGGCATCTAAAGCCTGTAAAAAGATGGTACACAGGAGGGAATCCAAATCCTTTAAAAAAAGGTTACACGAGAGGTAATACCATGATCGTAATAAGAGGGTAAATGAGTAAAAATCCCAAGCTAAAATTATGGGGATATATGGGAGGTAATCAGAATCATGATGAAGGTACACATTGGATTTTCCATTACCTAACATGTTATGAAGTTCACAATAGGTTACCTTGACATATGATATTTTATGCTTATATTTATGCCACAATTCCATGAATTATTACTATTTTATGCTCTCGTGAATTATGATGTGGATTTCATTGTGATTCATATCTTATGAAATTCTAATTATTATTCTATGAATCTTTATTATGATTTTTGATATATATGGAATGATCATATAATTTCCTGATGATGTTATCATACCCATATTCTCATGTTATGCTTATATACCTCCCTTGTTTACCTTTACTGAGAATTTGATCTCACCCATTTCTTATGTTTCCTTTCCCCATGACATGAAGAATGGTTTTATATTTGAGTACTATAGGGGGAAATCATTAATGGATATTTTTAATAGCATTCAACAAGTTAAAAGATTGTTTTTTTGTTTCTAAATACATTGAGCTATTAAATTACTCTAGCATGTAATTTTGTAATGAGTGAAATATTCATCTAAAATGATATCATATCCATATACAGTAGTCCTCGTACACTATAATATATGACATTTTAAGCAAAAATTTACCTTTCTATATTTAAATGGAAGATCATTCTTTGTTACAGAATATAAAGCTATGACACTATTATGTTAGAACATTATCCAAACATAATAAAAAATAACAAGTTAGATATTTATATAAACATAGTCATAATTTTTCAAAAGATTGTGATATGTATAAATTTGAAAAAAAACATAAGCTTATAATTAATTCCATTTTTTATATTTCAACTTTCGATGATTTACAGTTAAAGAACATGGATTTAATTTTCCAATTAAAATATGGATGTGTTGGTGGGAAATAATATTTAAATAACCTGGTTGATGAAAACAGTAGATATAAAAGTGTATATTTTTAAAATAAAAATTCAAAAGACATATTCAAATATAAAAAAATTATTTCACATGCTAAAAATGTGAAAATAATACCATTATATTCTGTTAATAGGAATTCTATGGAAAATTGTGAAATTATTATTTTTTTTAAAAAAATTAGTAATGAATGTATTATACATAACCTTTCATCTCCTAGAACCACTCAACAAATTTTATTCGTTGAATAAATAAATAGATTTATATATGAAATTACTATAACTATGATGATTGAATACTTTAATACTCATAATTAATGTGATAATGAAGTTCATACTACTTATTATAATATATATTTTAATTTTACATATAAGAATTATTTATAAAACTATTTATGATTTGTGAATAAGAATAAATCCAAACAATTTCTCACCTTAGTGTTTTTAGATTTAATGTTTTCATCTTAAATTATAAATATAATTTACATATTTTTAATCTAAAATTAATTGGATAAATATTTCTTTATTATTCTAAAACTATCAACGCCTATAAAATTATTAATAAAAATAGAAGTATTGTTGAGTAAATAGTGCAAGAAAAATCTGAAAAACTAAACTTTTTTAAAAAAACAATATCTTCAGATGAATTTTTTAAATCAATTTTTATCCTATATTGGAAAATTTATCTCAATATTATAAGACTAAAAAACATTTTCTGATGTTTTAACTATTGAATAATTTCAATATAGTAATGATGAATAACATTTTATAAACCCAAGAAATTAGAAAATCATTATAAATCCTTCATGTGATAATATTATTTTTTATGTAGACAAAAAAACTCAAAAACTATAAGATAATTACTATAGGAATGTAAACACTATTGACTTTTTCACAATTTGATCCCAGGACACTAGATGGAGAATTAGGTGACAGAGATTTGATAAAAGATATTCCTGATAAACACAATGATTTTGAGGGGAATAATGTTTGAATTTTTGTTGAACATTTTAAATATTTTTTTGAAATAAGATAGGTTTCTTCCTCATCAACACATTGATTAATCATTTGAGGGAGGAAACAAAACCCATAATATATTTTCAATCCTTCTCATTTAGAAACAAATATAGAAATAAAAAATAATTAGTATTACAAGGATAATAATAATTGGACATTAGAGGAATCAGGTTCGACCAATGTTGAGTACTTTCCCACATACGCATAAATGACTTGGTAATGTCCTAATTTTTAAAATTAAATATTCATTCTATTAATTCTAGTATTCCATGTTGATAAAATTGTACACGTAAAAAATAGTTATAATAATTTAACATTATCTATTCAAATATGAAATAGTGTGTGAATAAATTATAAAAGTATGATATGATGTTTTTCTATAGAACACCAAATAATGGATTGGATTTCTAATATAAATAAACAAATTGGTGGGTAGGATTAAATGAAATATGTTTTATTAAATTATTTTCCACCCATTGAACTAAATACGTAAGAATATATCTACATTGAATTGGGAAATCATAAGGGAAGAGTGTACATGAATATTGGGAATTATTTAATTTATTTTGTACACACTACACTCACAACAAAATAGGTGATCAACTAATAATCTAATATTCCAACCATTTCCACCCCAAAATTTCATCCCCCACAATGTAAATTCTAACCACCTCATGAAATATTAAATCCTATCGTAGAATATGAAATGAGAAAAATTATAGAAAATAATATTTAATTATAATAATTAATCATGTATGTTGTATAAGATATCCAAAATCTACTTAGTCAACTTGTTGGATCGATGAGTAAAACAAAATAATAATGGTTGGGTAAAATTAATTCTCACCTAATATTCAACCTATGGTATAAAACATATGTTTATTTCATAACCCTTTAGAGTGATACATAGATTAAAATAAAAATTATCCTTCCATTATATTAATCCCCACTATAGGAATCCAACATTCCAACAATCCTCAAAAATGGAAATGTTTTTATTTAAGAGGAGTCCTATTAAAATAAATTAAGTATCCATTATTAAAACCCCCTTCCAAACAATTCTTCTCGCATTCCACTAATTGGTAAACCAATTATTTAAAAAAAATATAATCACAATACTTATATCTTGAAAACATGTGTAAATATGTAGTTTAATATCAAATTGATTACTGTGGTGATGAAAACTCCATAATACACAATTTTTGTGAAGAATATATGCACCAATTTGTATTTCCATAGAGGGGATGAATGGGTGATATTTGGAAGGTATATCATTACAATGAACCTAAAATCACTCAATAAAAAATTTAAGTGTCCTTATGTAATATCAATTCAATTTAATATAGTGGAGGTATGATTTGTTTAGGTTATTTGGGTATAGGGTGACTATATAAATGTGATTCTGCAATCCATTTTCACTTAATTATTAGTTCAAGAACCAAATAATGTGGTTATATTCATTTAATAAGAACACAAAATAACCACATACCCTACTGGTATGATAGAGGATGTTAATATGAGGGTTATAGACATAGTTATTTCTATGAAATATTACATAATAAAAATGGATTAAGAACGATTAAAGGGATATTCCCTAATCATATTGGGAATATATTTCAATAAATGCACCAAAACAAAAATTAATTTATATAATGTAATATTATCTATAGTTTTTTGGGGAATTTTCCTCTTTAACATGAATGAATTCATGAATCTCTTTTTTTTGTGAATATTCTTTTCAGTCATTTAATTTAATTAGTGTACCCCCTATAGCAATGGAAACCTCTTATTTTTTCCAAGGATCAAATTTTCAGGGTTTCCTATTTGATAAAAATGTTTGTTGGTAATATTATTTTATATATTATAATAGCTTGGAATAATATCTTGCATGTTTATTGATATTTGTTTTCTTATGAATCAATAATTGAATGAAAATCAATGATTCTACACATTTATAAAAAATAGTATTATTGTTCCACTAAAATTAACATTAAATAGTTAAATTATATTACAAATATACAAATTAATTATTCCATCCAACAAAAAATAGAATAAAATTAAAAATAGTACCACTACATAAAAATTTAGTATATTTATATGTTTATAATTAAGAAATTATTCTGACCATCTTTTCTAGTTTACTCTAACAAGAGTAAGAATTTCTATAGATTAAACATATAAAGGAGAATAACCCTTCCTATAGATAGAAAAATTCTAACCATATGGGTGTAAAGTGACCCATAATTTTCACCCATATATAATACATTATATTATATTAATATTCATAACAAAAAAATATAATCCACGGCAGAACCATAACCATTATGTATCTTTGGAAACAAGGTTACACAATCAACTTATTCTTAATAGATGTAAATCATATCGTAATATGAATTTCATAAATTGGACCCTTCCTAGACATATCATAAGAAATACTTCATAATTTTTGTAAGGTAAACATATGAAAATGTGAGATTATATACCAAATAATGGTAAATATTAGAGATAATATTTATCATGTAATTATTAATTTTCATAATGGTATAAAAAAATGTGAATTACATTTGAAAACCATAACAATCATATCATAGATCATACTCATAACTCATGGAATAATTCGTGGCAGTTCAAAAGATATGAATCATAATGAAACCAAACTATATGATTCATGAGAGCATAAAATTGGCATAAGACAAAAGCGTGTAGCATACAGATATGTATGGAAAATTATTTACTTATTAAATTATAACTTTAAATAATATTAATGTGAACTATATTTACATCAAAAATTTTATTCATAGTTATGGTGCACTGCCAATACCATCATTGTTGATATACTAGCTTAAAAAACTGTGATTCCACCCCATTCTAGTCATTATTATCTCATTAAATATCCATCATTGCCCAATTTAGTGGATGGATATATATAATTTGAGATCCACATGTTACATAATAAAGATAATAAATATTTTTTACAATTTATCATAAAACATTAATCATCGCATAACCCATGGAATGAAATTGGATTTCATATAGATTTTACCTTTTTATTATATAATAGACTATGGAAAATAAATAGTTTTCATAAGGTTATCATCATAATGTAATTAACCCATTGGGAATAAATGAGGATCATATAGTCATCCTTAATTCATCATCATAATAATCCATCCAAATAATTAAAGTAGATGTTATCACTGGATCATATCCCCATTAATATATATGCAACATAAAATGATTTTATTATATCGTAGAAATTCCATTAAATGATCACTAGATAATTTCTTCAGGAAAATAACATTTTTATCTTTGAATTATGTAATTAAAACTAAATATCTCCAAAATATTATAGAAAGGATTCATTTGATATTTTAAAACATTTAAGATATTATAATTAACTATATTATTATAAAAATAATATGATTCATTAGATATTTCTTTGTAAAATTTCATCAGTGGAAACTTAACAAAAAAAATTCAATAAATAATGAGATTGTAAGATAAATCAATAACCATTTTGGTAAATTTTGAATCATATTACTCATTAAATAATGACATAAAATTATATATTAAATATAAGGTCAATAATTATAATCAAAAAATAACATGTTAAATCACTTATATGTACACATCATAAAATAATATTGGTACAAAATATAACATCTATACAAAAGATGAAAAATTGTGATGATAAACTCTTACAGATTTTGTAATCTATAAATCAAAATATAATGAAAGAGATAAATATATATAGAGTTGATAATTACCATAATATAGTGATTAGTATCATAAAAACAATTCATGTGCAATATATACCCAACATAAATTAATTATGTGGTTATTATAGAATGTGTCAAATAGAAATAAAAGTGTGACGAGATTCCCTTACCTCAGGTTCAACATTCAATCAAATCACTATAAATTACTGTAAAATAAAGAATAATTTATTATAAGTATATGAAATAAATATTTATATAATAATAATATTATATATTATTTACTTATATCATTTAAAAATCCATTTTTTAATAATTCATTCTTGTTATCATTGTTTATTGGTGTTAACTGCATTATTGTTCATGGGAATTCCTCTTTGGTAGTTAAAATATATGTACATTGGTCATGGATACATTGTATAAATAATTTTAAACATGAAATATATATCATATATATTCATTATATATATTTATATTCTTTAATAAATGGTAGAGATAGAAAAATGAATTTCATCGTTAATGGAGATGATAGGTCGTATATATGGGTGAAAACTATTTTCACATTTAAATGGATATAAAAACATAAAGGTAAATAAAAATTCATTTTCCCTGAAAAATAATCATATACTATATGATATATATATATATATTGAATTTACTGTTATTAATAACCTTGTAAATTAAAAATGATTTAAGAATCACCTCGCTTCCTGGAGGTGGTATCCCACACATACAAATGATCAATGTTATCATTTTCCAACAAATTCAAAGGCAAGATGTTATATATTATATTATATTTTTATATGAATATATATTCCATAAATAATATTTATAATCATTAAAACCATTATAATACATTTCTTTAATGGTGGTGATGGAAAATGAATGGTATCGCTATGTGGAGGCGGTAGACCTCGAGTATGCACGAGCGTTAATTTCACTTACAATTTTTTGTAAGATATGTTTAATAATGGTGGTTAAAAAATCTTAATAAATTTAATTATATATTATATATTTACATTATAATTTTATGATAAATAAAATAAATTTAGATGAGGTAGAATAAAAATTAAATTGAATGTGGTTGGGTATAATTATTTACCACATCTCTAGAAAGAAAAAATTTAGATCCATTCTTTAAAACCCATTTTATTGTTCATTATGGTGGAAACATAACCTATATAATGGCTATGTAATTTTATAATATAATTGGTTGGGTTTTTAAGTGCATTATGTATCAATGTGGTTTAAATATGAGAAAAGAGTTGTTTCGTTTTATAAGTGGGGGAGGGGACACACTTGAAATTTCATAAAATTTAAAAATATAATAATGATATTCCAAAGTAAAATGCTTTAAAATTACTAGATATTTGATGGTTTAATTAGATTAGGATTAATTATTTCCATATAATAGGATTCAGTTAATTTTAATTTTTCAAATTACCCATATATGATTTTTAACCCAGTAAATATGTTTTAACCTCAACTATGTTAATGGATTTTCAATGTTTTTATTAATAATTATGAAAGAGTAACATTTCATTATTTAAAAAATACTAATTACAAAAATTAAAAATATGGAATATATTTTTTCAAATTCAATTTACAATATTAGAAGAGATTTATTTTAAATTAAAACCAAACATCACGATGAAATTTTTTTTCCAAAACAAAAATATTTTCATAGAAATAGAATTTTTCAACACTAAAATCAAAATTAAAAAATTCTGAAGAACATAATTAGATTATTCATAATAAAGTACAAATATTGTAAATTTTCAAACCATTTTTTAATAAATGGAACTTTTGAAATTTTTGCAACAAAATAAGAGTTTTAAAATGAAACAATACCCTAATAATTCATTAAAAACAATATTTTTATGGAAAACAGAAAAACTATAACTAATAATATTTTAACATGATTATTTTAATAATGAATTTAATTATTATATAGTTTTTCTAGATGTTTTATTCATTAATTATATTGTTTTATCTAAAAAATAACAAGAACCCATTTGTATGGAAATATTGTTTTTCAATGGATAAAAAGACTACTAGAAAGTATTACATATTTATCGATATATTTTATTTATATAAAATATTTATACTTAATTCATTAAAAAATTCCTATTAAATTTTCTTATTCTATGACTCAGTTATAACATTAAACTATATTATGTTTCATTTTTAATTTATGTTATGGGTATCCCAATATATCATAAAAATTAAATTTCATTAGATGAGAAACATATTATAGAATCTCATTGTGTGACATTATACAACCTTAAAATGAATTTTACCTATTAAATCATATCAATCAAATAAAAATAAATATAAAATAATTGTTTCATCACATACATGGGTTTCCATGTCGCTTCTTTGAAAATATAATTCTTCTAGATAACAATAACCATGTGAGTAGTCTTGTAAAATTGAACATTATCTCTAAAATACCATATTTATAATGGTTGTTCTAAATGTGAAATATCATTCTCCAACATTACAACCTCAATTTTTAATACATGTTAAGGATAGGTTATGCACTTCCTCATGAGAGATACATGGAACACATCATGAACTTGAGAGAGGTTTACTAGAAGAAAAATGTGATAAGGTACTGTCTTTAATACATGTAGAATCTCAGAGGGGGAATATACCTAGTGATTAGATTTCGTATCCTTTAAAATATCATGCCAATATTCCTTGTATAAATTCATATGTATATGTTATCACAAACATCAAATTATATATTTTTCTGTTGATTGTCAGTAAAACTTTTATGGAGACTCTAAGATTCCATGATATATATGTGAATGGATATAGGATTTCTTGTAATTTCCTCAGCTAACCTAGGTCCCAATAATTTTCACTATCTTACTCCATGAAACAATTTTGGAGTTTTACAATTTTATCTATATAGTTATTCATAAGGATCAATATGAATTCCTGAGTGAAATCTATTATCATATAAAAAATGGATTATATGATGGTGTTGATATCATACACCTTTACAATCCATATAACAAGATCATATCATATCATATAAGTTTTTAATGATTCTATTAGAATAGCCATTTGACTAAGGATGATAATTAAGATTGAAATAAAACATTGAATCCATGTATGGTTGAAAACATCTCTATAACATTGACAAAAACCATTAAACCCAACCATATATAATAGAATCTGGTACTGTATGAAGCCTTATCAATTCCTTATCTTATATTATAAAATTATGTTTAAGATTAAATATTCTATTATAACCATTAAGTGTGTTGAGATAACAAGTTGTTATACTACAACCCAAATTACATTATGGTTATTACATATATTTGGGAGTCCAATGAAAAATTCCATGTTCATGGTTTCCCATTTCCTTTATGGTATGATTAATGGTTGTGGAATCCTATATACATTTTTCCCTACACCATCACATTATAACTTAACTCAAACCTAAATATATAATCTCATATTTCGATCCTCAGGTTGTCCTACTAAAAATAAACCTTTAGATATCTATACATCATTTTAATTCCTAAATGAATAGAGAATGATAAACTATGATAATTAAATAATATATCCTTCTTTATGTATTTTTTTTATGGGACACATTCATTGTTCTTAATACTTATAATTCCACAAATATCAATTTTTAAATGCTGATTATTTCTTACCCTCTTTTTCAAGTCAACATATTTATTTTCACTAATGTAATCATTTTATGTATAGATGGTAGAACCCTCGTTTAATATTGATATTATTTCTCATCTTATTTCCTGATTTCAAGGTATATGTTATTGAAATATAGAAATATTGGATCTTAGTTTATATTCATCATTGATAACATTTCATTATTCATTTGACTTAATGCATCTGTCTTTTTTTTTATATTCCCAGGGTGGAAATGTATTTAAAACTCATGATCTTTAATCAAATCCATGAATATTCTTAGGAACATATTTTTCTCTTTCTCAATGACTATATATATTAAACTTATATAATCATTATATATGTCAAAACATTCTAAATAATGATATTCCCTCTATATCATTAATTTGAAAATAATTATAGTTTACTCCAAATCATGAGTCATGTAATTATTCTCAAGAACCTCCAATTATTGTGAGGCATATGCTATCACCATATCATTATAAATGAGGATAACTCCAATTACCTTTTTTAGGAATAAATATATATATATTAAACACTTCTCTACTATAGATTAGTAAAAAATGGGTTCCCTGACTAACATGAACTTCAGTTCATTGAAATTTTCCTCATAATAATTTATTTAATGGAATATTACTACCTTATAAGTTAACCCAATTAGTATATTTGAAATTAATGATAAATTCCCAGTAATGGATCAATAATATCAATCCAAACCAAGAAAAATATGGATCACAATCACAGTATTATATATGGTCCAACATTCGATATCATTAATCTATGATGTATCCTTCAATACAATCTCTTTTGATATTATATCACCAAAAAATGAAAATATCGGTACCAAAAATTTACAGTTGATAATTTTTTCGTAAAACTTTTCCTTTTGTGGGGTTATCAAAACAAATCTCATGTGATATTCATTCTATCCATTGATTTTTGAAGATATAATAATATCATCTATTATTACTACCACAAACTCATCAAGGTGACCTCTAATGATTCTATTCATTAAATCCATTAATATAATAGGCAATTAGTAAGACAAAATTTTATCCATATAAATTAATAGTTCACATACCTGTAATAAATGGGTATTATTGATATGTATTACCTTTTAACCCTAAATTGATAGTATATGAATCAAACATCAATATAAGAAAAATTGAGCTCTTGTAATTGATCCAAAAAATAAAAAACACATGGAATATGATACTTATTATTTATTATTATCTTGTTAAGTTCATTATAATAAAAATTAATTCACATTGATCCACCATTTTTCTTAATAAAAAATAGGTTCACCACAAGGTGAAACACTTTTCTGAAGAAAATCCCGATCATGACTTCTGAGAGTTACTTTTTAAATAACAAAAAAAATAATTATAGGATATTATATATGGAGTATCTGAAATAGGTTTAACATTATATATGAGTTCAATTGATAATTAAAATTCTTAATTCCAAGGGTGTATGTGAAATTCTTATGGAAAAACATCAAAACAAATATTACACAATCGGTATATCTTTGATGTTACTTTTCTATATAATCATCTGAGAGAAAAAAAAACATTTTAAGTAGTAATCAAGAATTATACAATGGATAAAATTTCCATATAATGTTCATATTTAACATTTCACTGATATATTATTATAGTATTATTTTTAATATAAATTTTGACTTTCCTTGGAAAATTCAGTGGGACATATATAAAGAAACTCAATCAATTCCAAAGATAACATCAAAATTAACTAGATGCAGAATCAATTGATTTCTATAAAGCACATTCCTATTTGGATAACAATTATCGTCTTGAGTTAAAATCATCATAACATTCTTACATTCACTAAAAATTTGACATAAAATAATTATGGTTGTATTGATATGCCATCAGAAAATTATTTAGATGAAAAAGAGTGAGTATACCCATAATACAATTTCACGATAGAACATCTAGAGTGGATGTAATGTGTAAATTTCTAAAATATGTTATCATACCCCAGATTGAAAATAGTAATCACTTGATAAATTCCATTCAAAATAGGATTATGATTTAATTGAAATGGATCATACTCATTATCCTTGGTAGTTAGGAACTGTCTAGCATCCTTCCAATAATTCTTACAAATGAAACATTATATCATTATCTTAATAATTTTTTCCATCACATTGGGATATTCTTTTGGAATGAAGTTTCTTTCCAAACATCAAACTTTTACCATTCCCCTTAGTTAACTTTACTCCAAATCCACTTCCACACATTAAGCATGACTAAATGATCATCTTCTTCTCTCCATGGTAAATATTGTTAGAATTTAATTTGGATTACAGAGTTATTTTCTTATTAAATCTATGATATTTGTGGGTAATTAGAATATCCATTTCCACCTTGATAGAAAAATAAATTATTTATTCATACTCATTAGAGTATATTATTATTAATTACCTTATGATTTATGATTTTATACCATTGATGAATCGATCATTCTTACATTCAGTTTGTATGAAAATAACATAAGTATACTTTTGAATTCATGTGAAATTTTCCACATAGGTACTAATGGATTAATCTCCCCTTTAAATTAGATCAAGTTATTCCATAAATACATTTATATAATGATTATGATGAATATATATTTTGTAAAATATAATCCTAAAATCATACAAAACCATTGATTCAATTTAATAAAATTTTGTTGTTTTATTTATAAGATTACACCATTGATCTAATTCTCATTCCAAATTATAAAAATTTGACAAAATAATTTAGTGTTCTGACCATTGAATAATATAAAATATATTTTTGTGAAACTGATCCATTTTTCAACAACAACGGGATTAGCTGACCCACTAATGGATTTTGGATGTTTCCTAATAAAGGATTCAACCAAAATTGTTTCCCTCATTTTATCATTTGGATATTAAACATGATTAATTAATTGATATTTTTTGGTAAGATTGTTAAAAATAATTTTCATTCCATATCCCATATAATTTGGTTTCCCTGAAAAAACATCTTTCCATCATCTATAAAATTACAAATTCAAAATGTATATTTCGGTTGTAGCCACTATGTAAAACCAAAATTATAATTCTAATAACAATATTCATAGTGAGAAACCACATAATAATAAAATTTTATTTATAATACTTCTAAATCATGAAATATCATTTTCAATCTATGACACATGGTGTTTAAAATTTTCAATTCATGGTCATAGTATAGTCAAATTCATTATAACTGTTTATTAGGAAATGTTTCAAGAGTATACCATGGGTGTGTTGAAATAGGTATGTAGTAAGGGAACAATCATTATGAACAATAATTATTGTTGAGATATAATCAAAAAACAATGTTCTGGATTATTATCCCTAGATTTATCTCTTCCACAACCATTCTAAATTTTAGCATAAATTCTGAGATGTTTTTATAGGTAGACCACACAACATTCATTACAATAAAAGAAAACATTTTGATTATCCTAAGGGTTCTAAATAATCTATGGTCACCATTGATTGAAAATGTAACTACACATTTTAATTATTCAAACTATAGTTACCAATACTTTTTATATATTGATATTAAATCTTAATAGATGAGTAATCACTTCTAAACATTAAAATAATATTCACAAGCATAATATTTTACTGTATTTGAAACATAAATACCTAAATAACCAGTTACTAATAGTTCAAAAGTATATCCCAATAAGTTATTCAAAACTAGAACCCTTCTAAAATATTTCATACATGAAACCATTATTCAAAACCTTGGGAAGGAAAACATAATAAAGTGTGAGATAATATAAATAATAAGGGTAAATAAGATATATATCAATGGTCAAGAAATCATAAAATGAGAATAATTTATGAAAACATGATATTTAAAAACCATAACCGAAATATTTAAGATTATAATCTTGAGTCATAGAAATAATGGATGTTCCTAAGACGCGACACACAAATAAATCAAATAACATGAGTCATGAGATCATCATATAGGCATAATAGATAAGCTTGTGGCACAGACACAAGTATAGAAAATCATTTCCATTGCCAAAGAACCCTTCCAATAATATCAAAGTGGATTGGGTTTACTCCCCATTCAATCATATCCTTAGTTTAGGTTCACTCACAAGACTATCATAGTGGACATAGTCCCTTACTAAATTGTGTTCAATCCCTATTGAATTCCTTATTATATCATGAGATATCGATATTTACTTAATTCATTGGTGGGATATATAATTCTAGGATAATCAAACACGTAATGAAAACCATAAATATGTTCTCCAGAAGAGAAACGATTAATCGTATAATAACACAAGAAAATGAAAATGATTCTAAATATATTTTATCATTTTTCATAGAATAACCCATGTAAAATAAATACAGTTCTAAAAGGTACAGTTATTAAAAAAACTGACATGTAAGAAATAATAGGGTTCTATAAAATATTCCTTAATTGATCATCATCATAATCCAACAAAATAATTAATATTGATGGTATCATTGGATAATTTCATTGGTAAATCATAGGCACCGCCAATGATGTTAACATAGATGAGAAGAACCTTCAAATGATCACTTGAACATTTCATGATGAAAATAAACATTTCATATTTTAATCACATATTTATAATATAATATCATCCAAATATTAAAATAAATAAATAAAAATAATATATTAAACATGTGAAGGGATATTTGAATCAATAATTGTCCACGATGGTGGGAAATTTCCTTCATGTCATTTGTTTTAAAAAAATTATTCCTTTGATATTTTTGGTAAAATTAATAAAATAAACTCATTTTAAAAATAAAAATAATATTACACTTATTATTTTAGAAAAGTTAACATATATATTAATTACATTATATAATTATATAAAAATATAAAAACATTCTGTAATTTTTTTTATAAAAAATTAATATGGAATAAAAATTTCTTTTAACTGAAGAGGGAAATATATTCATCATTTATAAAAACATTATTTCAGTATCTTGAGTTTATAATGATTGGAATATGAATGGATGTGTTTTAAAATAAATAAATAACTGTAGTGGAATTGTATTACTGTAATTATTTACAAATTTGCTATAAAATTTCTTTTTTGGAATATTAATCATAAATGATTATGATAAACAATGAGATTGTACCATAAATACATTACTGCGGAAGTAGCTTTTGAATCATAATCCTAATGAAAGTATACTATCAAATGATACATTAAATATCATCAAAATAAGAGTATTACTGATATAAAATGTTAATGGATATGTATATACACCTCATACATGAAGATAGGTGTATAATATAACATATTTACAAAAGAAATAAATTTCATACAAAAAACCCTTACAACCATTGGTTTTATCTAAATCAAAATCTCATAAAAGAAAGTACCATATATGGATTTTTAAATCCTAATAAATTCATTATCGACATAATAAAATCAAATAATTAGAAATATACAATAAAAAAGTGGTTATTATGGAATGTGTCTCATAGAAATAATAGTTAGACAAGAATCCCTCAACCCATGTCAGAAAAAATTTGATTTACCTATAATCATTTTATAATAAATTTATGTTTAAAATTAATATAAAAGGAATAATTTATATTCATGTAATATCATATATTATCTAATTGTAACATTTCATCACACATTGTTTAATATTTAATTATTAAAAAAAATATTTTTAGGGGTTAACTGTATTATTTTTATAATAATTTCGGTTCTATGGTTCTCATACTTGTATATTTATCAGGGTTCCATCATCTAAATAATTTAAATAATTATATTAATATCATATATATATATATATATATTAGTAAATAAAAAGAACACATTGAAAAATGAATTACACTGTTCATGGTCATGGTAGACCGTACTTACATATAAAAAATGTTTCCACTTTTAAATGGATGGTAAAAAATAAAGATAAATAATAAATAATATATCAATAATTATTATCATATATATATATAATTTTTTAATTAAGTATATCCTTATAACATTCCATGTATATCATGAATGGAAAAAAAGAACCAAATTGTTGTGTGGTGGTGGTAATCCACTCAAATGCATGAACACAATTATCGTTTTCCAATGGATTTAAAGGAATGAGGCTAGATATGATATTTTACATATTGATAAATAACTACTTCATAAATATTTATTAAAAATATTAAAACCTTAATAATACACACCAATGAAATATGGTGGAAAAAATGAATTATATCGCTATGTGGAGATGGTAGTCTACAAACACACATGAGCTATAAATTCACATCCCATTTTATGGAAAAAGGGATGAATTATGGTGGTTCAATAATTATAATAAAATTTAATAATATTTTTTATATTTTAGTTAATATTATATGATTAATACTATAGATTTAAAGTATTTTTATAAAGTGAAAAAATATAAATAGGGTGTGAATGATGATTTACCCTTTATTCAATAGTCCTCTTTCAAATCCCATCATAATGACCCCTGGAATATTCATTTAAGGAGAATGAAACATTAATATCATGTATAAGTATGTTTAGAGGATAACTGTGTAGGTTTTGGATAATAGGTAAGGCTTAACGTATTGAAAAGAACATAAGGTTCATGTATCCTTTTATATGTAGGGGAGATGACACACATAGAATTTCTTAAAGAATTAATTTATAATAAATTCATATTCAAGACCAATGATGCCAAATATATAGATTATAGAAGGTGAAATAGGATGATGTATATATATGGAATTAAAATATTATTTATACAAGGTTTATTGTAAAACCTACCATTATCTATTTAATTAACCTCAATAAACCAGTCTTAATGTAACCTTTGTTTCATATTTTCACCATTTTTACTATTAATTGTGAAAAAAATAATTTTAATATAATACCAATTATTAATATTACTGTTTCAATTTATGGAATAAATTTTATAAAATTTAATTATCATATTTGGCTTAATTTAATTTAAAATTGTACATAAAAACATGATGAAAATACATTTTTCATAAAAAATAAATTCTTAAGTATAAATGGGTTTTATACCAAAATCAAATATAAAAATAATTATAATTAACTGTGTTGTATTATTAATATTTTTAATGAATTAATATAAATTTTAAACCTATTATAAAACTAAATATAAAATTTTAAATTCTTGACATGTAATGAATGTTTTCTATAAAAATACTAAATTTTCAATAATAATTGAAAATAATAATTTCATAAAATTCACAAAAAATCACTATAAACTATTTTTGGAATAATAATTTGAAAAACTAAGTATCATTTTATGAATTAAATTCTATAATTGTGGTATAAATTATTTATATTATTCACTCAATAAGATAAATAAAACCCATTTTATAGGGAAAGGGTATTTCTAAATCATATATTTAAATTTAATTTTTTGAGTATTAATATATCAATATTTTTTATATATATAAATACTTTAGAAATTATATTTAAAATTTGATTATTCTTATTAATGGTTCAATATATGTGGCTAGGATATAAATGTAATCTATATTATGGTTCATCTGGACTTTGAGTTGTTGATATCATAGGCAATCAATAAAATTATATTAATTTGAATAGAAATATATCATAAAATCATGGTGTTTTATTGGGTAAGGAATGAAAAATGATATATAAAACCAAAACTCTTTGATGTCATTAAAAAGGTGGAAAAAGAATTATTATTTGGTGGAATCATTTATCCTTTATCTGAAAACTATATTTTTATTAATGTGTATATAGTTCCAAAGAAACTTTTTTTTGAAAAAGTAATAAATTAAAATAATTTATTTTTATCAATACATGTTATTTATAGTTTTATTTATATATAGAATATCACCAACTAAACTACTACTCTAAAATGTTCTATTTCTCATTTACTTAACTAGATTCTATAGATGATAGTAGGGACGTCCCACTACTATTTCTTATATGGATATTTTAGATATTTTTTATTTTATTTCCTCTGATTATCATGAAAAAAACATCAAACACCCCCTTTAAATATTTTCAAATAAAAATACTCTATTTGGTTTATATTGTTCTTTAGTAACTTTTTGGGTTTCTTCATTAGTATTTTTATTTATGTTCTTGAAAATTTCATGGAATTATTCAGAACATGACTTCTCGATATAGGCTTCTTATTTTGATGAGTTTTTTAATAAATTTGTTGATGTATTTTATTAATTTATTGAAATTAATATACTATCGAATTATTATAAATTGTATTTCATAATATAATAATGGATAATACTTGGAAATTTAAATTTTATTTATGGTATCCATGTATAAATATTGATAAAATATGTTATTTATTGTATTCCATTACACCAAAAAAACCTTATTTTATATATATTCTTATACCATATGGGATTTATGTCTATTTACATTCAGTATTTTATAAATATTTTCATCCCAAATATCTAACACCATAATATAAATAATTGAATTATTGAAAAAAAATGAAAGGGAAGTTTTAGTAAAATGAAACAAATTCTCATTAAACACTCATTAATCTTACTACCAGACTGGGATTAATTTTTGAGATCAAGAGTTATTCTTCCCAATATTTATATTTGGTAGTCTGATCACAATTTGTAGAATTACCTCTTTATGTCATTTCATTTTTCTAATTCACATTAAACCCTACATTGAAATATTATCCCAGAAAAGAAAATTTCATGGTGTATTTTTTAATAGATTAATTATATTATTTCTTTTTTGTGTCCGATGTTATTGTATATTAAAACAGTTATTCCATTTTATATATATTTTAGAAACTAAATTTCAAAAAAAAAATCATTCTATAGATGACAAATTATAAATTATATAATTTATAGAAAAAGGATAATAAAAAATTGTAAAAAATATGGATTATCATATACATAGTATATTTTATTCCTTAGACGTTTAGTCATACCTATTTACCGTTGTAATTGATCATTTAATTAGTAATAAATTATATATAGTGGAAGGTAATATTCAATTGTATAATTAAAGAGTAAATTATATGGTAGCATCATTATTTCCAAATTATTTGAATAAAAAAAAATATGAGAACCACAATTATTATTCCTGTTGGAATAGATGGGATTACACAAACATATTTAACAAAATTAGTGACAATATTCAATGGATTTCTGGTCGTTATAAATTTTTTTATTATATCATAAATTTTAGTATTTACTTCCATATGAGGGAAACATTAGTCCTAAATTGAAAACATTCAAGGTTATTGATTCTGGGATATTCTAGGAGATAAATATTTGGGTAAATATTATCTTTATTGGTGTTTTCATTATTTATATAGGATAATGAAAGTCTCTAATATAAATTTATTTCTATAAAAAATATTTTTATTCTATAAAATGTTTTATGGTAGGGGCGTTGAATTTATAAGTTCTTTTCAAAATATAAATTTTAACATGTGTATTCTTCTCTTTGTTGATTTTGACCCTTATGTTGTAGAACCATGAGCTACAAAGGTTGATGACTCTATGATAGCTGTATAATTTTTGAGAAACTAAATATATTGTGTTCTTGGATTTATTTATTTTTCATTTGCGACCAATTTTTTTTTGAACCAAATATTATAATTAATTTTATGTGTATTTTTTATGGGAATCGTGTTTCCATAGATTTTCATACTAATATCAATTTGAAATATATGTTTCCTAGAAGATATAAAATAAATCCATAAAAATATAGTCTATCATAGTAAAAAAAAATTTGATTCTTTGATTTGATATTTCTTTATTGACTTACTATATAGAATTTAAAATATCCATTACATTATAACCTTATCATCTTGTATATGAAATATGTTGTTACATCCTTATTGGTATTGATAACATAGTATTTTGGGATATTAAATAAAGGGATTTTAGCCATTTTAGAATAGTTTCTTAGAGAAATTATAATATTTAAGAAGCTATAATAAATAGGAATTGATTCATTTATAAACTATTGAATCTAGGCGGAACGAACTAAGGCGACACATATAAATATAATCATTCACTGTTAGTTCATAATTGGTGAGAGGGTCTTTCTATAAAATACAAGGATTATGCTATATATAATTAATATTTACCACATTGGTTTATCTTATACACTACCACTATGGAATATCCTTTAGGTTTTATTCTAGTTAAAAATAATCAATACTGATAGACATTGTCCATTAATGGGAAATTGTAAAACCATATATATGATACCCTTCTATAGTCCTATATTAAGAATCATAAACATTATAAATATTGTATCTATGACAACCAACATGTTAAATCCATCATTTACACATGTCCGTTAATTATAGTACAGATACCCCAAATTCACCCTATGTGTGGGGGGGTAGACACTTTCATTAGTTTGTTCGGATTATTATTTTTAAATTTATAAAATTTATATAATGTTTATTATTATAACATTTTTTGGATAATTATCTATTACATTAATGATTTTCTATATTTTTTTTCTAATTTATTCTTTCCATGCATCATTATATTTTATACGGTTCATTTATATTATTTATTAATTTATATATATTTATATTGATGTTTAGAATTTTTAGGATTTTTCTATTTCCGTCCCAATTGTTTTATTAACTCTTATTCCACAATAAATATATTAAATTCTTACTTTATCAAGGAACTTATAGAACAATTATGATGAATTTCATTATTTCATTTTTTTAATATATAAATAATATTTAATTCACTAATGACATGTGATTATGGGATAGTAGTTATCTTTGTTGTATATTTTTTGTTAAAGTTGATGTTTTTTCATGATATGAATGATTGTGTATTTATAAAATCACTAAGATAATTATATTATCTATGGGGTAATTTGATGAGGTACTATGTCATTAGATATATCTATATATCTATATGAAAACAAAACAAAAAATAATAATCAATCAATAAATATTTAAGGTTAATATATGTTAGGTTAATGTCCATTGGATTTAAGAAGAGGAATTTGTATATATTTCTCTCTTATCCAATTTATTTAAAAACTATAATATATCGACCTATAGTTGATACCTAATTCTTATATTGAAGAAAACAAATTCCCAAAATAAGAAAAAATTAATACTACAAGAAAACATATAATAAACAATATATATGATTTGTTTTTGGGAATAAAATTTTCTATGGGTTCTAAAAATTAAATTCCATTGGGTAAGAACATATTTTATGTTAATGAATAGGGTATGATGATATTTTTTGAACTGGATAATATTTACTAAATACAAAGTAAAAAACAAAAGCATGAAATGATTACTACACACAGGCATTAATTTGGATTTAATTGCTTAATTGAATATTTAATTTATGTTATTGGATTATCATATTATATATCCCTAAATTTTTTCTAATACAATTTATTGAAAAATTATTTCCATGATTGTTGAGGTTGTCACATTTGTAAGGGTCTTTTTTCACATAATTTTAATTTATCTAATTACCTATTGGTTTTAAATTTTCATTAAATGGTTTATATTTTAATGTATAATTTACCTTATATAATTAATGAAATTTTTTTATAGGACTAAAATAGTTTATCTATGGGTGTCTAATCACCTCGTGATTCAGAATTCTATCCCCACCCTTATACCAAAGTGTTAACTATTTTTGGGTTTTAGTTTTCCAAAAAAAATAATCAATTTCACTTAAGATTTAATTTATTTTATTAATTTTAAATAAATTGGAAAATAAAATTTACATTTTTTTCATCTGGAGGGTATTTGGAGAGTTGGTAATAAAATTTTTAGAAAACAATCTAAAATTACTAAAAATATTGTTATCCCAGTGTGTTAAAACTTAAAAAATTTGAAGATATGTTGATTATATTCGGAAAATATATAGTGGTAAGATCCTTGATTGATTGTTTTAAAACACTATGTAATATCATTTATTAAATGTAATATATTTGGTTTCCCAAAATGTGGAATCATTGGAACAAACTGAAACTATTCACATTCAAGAGTACAACTTAGTTTTTATATAGTAAATGAAGTTATTGACATCATATTACAAAATATTTTATTTCTATATATTAATCATATGGGGAATAAATATTTTTTCTTAAAGCTGATATTATTCTATCTAATCATAAAAAATATAAATCTACGTGTCTTTGTAAATTTTATCTTCCCAAAACAATCTTCTATATTTCTTCCAAATTATAATAATTGGAACCACATTTATAAATTGGTTCGTGTGGGAGAAATATATCACTTTTAGTGGAAAATTATTCCTTCCATAATCTAATATTTTTTTGAGATCTCTACCTTTATAAGGAAAAGCTAAATTAGGAAATAAAGAAATTTAAGCCTCACCGAATCTTAATAGAGAGAAAGGCAATAGAAAACCATAAACAAGAAGATACACACATATCAAGGGGGTTGTTATTTTTTTAATTTATATACCATTTAATTTTAGTTTTTAAACATTTCAATTAGTTTTATATTAACATGGTTGTTATTATAATTTATTAATTAAGTACAATAAAATAAAACAAACGTGATGTATTAACTGATTAACTTGAGATCTGTAGTAGGTAACATATGTTATTTTGGTATGTGAGGAAAACTATACCTTCTATTCCTCAAACACATGAGATATTAGAGTACATAAATATTCAAAAATAATATAAATGGGTGACATCTGGGCTAAATGGTAGTTATGTAATTTTTTAGTTTCTAATATATCATTCTATAAGGTCAACAGGGTCATTATGATACCTGTTAAACTAGGAAAAAATACATTCAGTAAAATATATGTAACAAAATTAACAATGATGAGGAAATTATATATTATAACCTTTTAATTATCAACTCATAATTTATCTCTCACTCCTATAAATTTTACTATATATCACACAACTTATTTCTTTTTTTTTTGAATTACATTGAATAATTTTAAAACAACCCCTTCATTGTTGTTCCATTTTCAAAATTTTAAAATAAACATTCCTAACCATCAACACTCCATGAGAGACAAACTAGGGTAATTCATTCATTATTTATATATATATAATAAATTAATTTTACACATCCCAATAGCATGGTCACCTAGAAGGACCAATGGAGGCTAAAAAGTATTTATCATTTAAAGGAGTCCAATAAATATTACATTTATGATGGGAATATAAATATATATATACATATATATAAGTGAATATCCTAAATTTAATACCTTAAAAGTGTGTACTATAAGATTATATTTTCTATATTAGCGTGTCACTAAGATTATTTTAGTTGGATTCCATAAAGGATGACCTATTAGAGATTGGGCAAAATATTGTTTTAGGGGGAACATATGAAGGAACTTTTGAGAGTCCATTTAAATCCCATTAAATTTATAGTTACTCAATAATAAACTAAATGGTGTTACAATATATTATTAATTATATTAATGCACTATATATATTATAAAAATACATTACAAAAATTAAGCAAGAGTATTTCATTACCAGGATAATATAACATCCTGCAAATTTTATACTATAGTAACATAGAAATTAAATTAATTGGGATTCAGGATCTAGAATCTAAGAATGTAAATAATCCTTTCTGAACTACATATGAAATGTGGATAAACAATGCTAAATGATTTATTTATTCCTATTGAAAAAATCGAAACGTTGAACATATTTTTAGACTAACATGAACAAAATATAAAAGGTAAAATTTATGTGATATGCATATATTAAATTCATATAAATGAAAATGTTACTATATATGAAAAATTACTTGTTTAATAGAATACATATCATCCTAAACAAAATGTGACTGTTATTCTCTATCAAGTAATAAAAGTTCGATATTCTCAAAGGGAAAAATAAGGGTGTATTCATTATATAGGTACAAAAGAAGACTGATGATAATAGACTTGAAATATGATAAAAAAGAAGTTATCAGAGTAATAATTATAAAATGGAAGAGTATTTATACAATAAATCATTATCATTGATCTATAATAATACTTATTAGCTTTCATTACTGATTTATTATTCTGCATATATTGATTTGGGGTTTAGAGAATGTGTGTCCTCCTATCCAAGATACAATATAAATGTGATTAAACAAATTCAACACATGTATCGATTTACATGAAATATATAGGTATATAAAATTCATACCTAAATAAGTTTCACTAAATGATTATGTAATGTAAATTCATGTAATATTTGAAAAATAAAAATTATAAGAGAAAGAAATGAAGCTTCCCCACTACCCAAACATCATTAATGAGAGTCAAAATAATTTACCCTTGGGAATGTGTTCATATCTTCCAATATCATATCCTATTTAATAGAATATATTAATCCCACAAAAAATGAAATTTCTTCTATGGTTTCATCATATTAGAAATCAATGTTTAATTCAAAATCACTAGGGGATGGATCATGAAAGTTTGGGTCCAGTAATACTAACCCAAAAAATTATTAATAACAATAGAGTTACCACATAACAAAGTGCAGGGGACTTATATGGCCAAGAGTGTGGCACTCCCTCGTGTAATACTTCACTTAAGAAATACATGGAAGTAGGGGAATAGGAGGGAAACTAATGGCCCAAATTGCAGAATTATAAACAAAGACATCCTTGGTCGAGGCCCCATTGCAACCCATGTCTATGAGCAATCCAAAATCAACTCGATCAACATTTGATTTGAATGGAAACCAAGAGTCTCCAGCCTACATTGGCCAAACTATAGTTCCCAGGAACTAAAATGCCTAGAATATTGTCTACACATGGAACCATCTTGTGTAAGCAGCACCATGTCAGTCATGATACCAAAAAATGCACTATCCTGGATGAGAGGAGGTGGGATTAGCGGGATGTTAGCATGGGCAAGAGGGTCCCTGGATCGAAATAAGAGCTCACATAGAGCTGTCTAGATAGTAGTAGGATCCTCTGCAGCATCATCAAGAGGAGTATCTGTGGCAAGTTTTTAAACAGGTCCATTCACCTGGTGAGAAAAGAAGATGGTACCTAATTCCTCAAGTGTAATTTACAGATTTGGGACTGAGTTATTCCATGAATGTAATCATCATTCAGTGATCCATAGAAGTTAGGAGCTCTGAACAACCACATTGTTCCCAGGTTCATTATGGATTTCTTGGAAAGGGCATCTGCCACATGATTTTTGTCTCTATACGCATGTGAAACAAGCATACTCTTCTGATATGCCTGATTGATAAATTTCATCCACTGTAGCAAAAGCACCAATGTAACATTACAGGAACGATTCATAATATCTATAATTACAGTTTATGAATCTGATTTGATCCATAGGTTGGTACATTGATATCAGGATACATACATGATGGAAACAATCATCGCCTATAGATCAGCATTATAAAAATTCCCAACTACAATGTAGTGGTAGAAACATCCATTGAAAAATCCACGGTAGTTTTGGATGATACCTCCACACTCTAAGGGTCCAGGTGTGCCTGAGGTTGCACCGTCAATATTAACATGATATATAGAAGTTCCAAAAAATGTTTCGTGGACAAAAAATTAATATTAATGTAAAGTACACATAGTCTCAACTAAATATTCAAACTTCATGTAAATATAGATTTGTGATGTATCAGGACATTATCCTACAACTATTAAGTCCCATTTCTATTTCCATATTTATCATGTAAACAATTTTATTCACAAGAGGTATTTCTGTATATTGAGTGAGAAATAATTCCTCAATAGTAAAAAATGGGACCCAAATTATACCATAAGATTTAATATGATCAATTGTAGAAGGATTAATTTTATTAAATAATATAATTATATCATTTAAAACATCTTGATTATCATATTAACTGATTTCTAGGTCACCAATGTAGCCTTATACATGCTTGGGGAAATGCCATTAAACTATTAGTAATGATATCTTGTAAACTAGCCAAACAAAATGATCATTTTAGTATTATACCAAACAAAAGGAATACAATATAACCTCCATCCTAATAAAATTATTAACCAATATCCATGGTTCCTATATAATTATCCCAAGTAATAGACTAATCAATGTATTCATGTTGGTTTACAAAATTTTAGGCCCTTTCATAAAAAATAATCATGATAAAATGAATGAAAAGATATAAAATATGTTACAATAAGTTATCAATCATTTAGATTTTGTCCCCCACAATCATTTGATTTAATTTTATGTCTCTTGCAGAAACTATACACTACAAAAAAAGACTTTCCATGTGTTTATATAAACATTTATTAAAAAATATTTTCTTATAAAATCCTTAACATAATCTTCTAATGATCATAATTTCTATATAACCATCACTAACCTAGAATTAGATCTTTCCTTCCCCAACTAAAAAAATTGTAATGTAATTTCAATAAAATATAAATAATCTCACATTATAAAAATTTCATAATAATTTCACCACAACACACTAGTAAATTAATTATCTCATTAGAATGGGTTTTAGCCAAATTATATCCCTTATCATATAAAATTACATTATATTCAGAAATCAAACCAATATCATACACCAACCATAACATACATATGATTCAAATTAATCCAATTTAATTTATATCATAATTTTATGAATTTTTAAGGTGGTAGAAAACTTGTTTAAATAAAATTGTCACTAAAACATTTGTTTTCAATATAATAGAGTCATTATTAATTCCAATGGAAATGAAAAAATTTAATAAAAAATTTAATCCAGTATTTCATTTATTTATTCTATATTTATACATAGAATTTAATATTTCAATACATAATTGATATTTATAAAATATGGTTAACATGTTAAAATTCATGTAATACCATTTTAAAATTATTGAATTTAGTTATCATGACATTAATATTACATGTAACAGTAAATCATAAGATAAGTATACATTTTATATATAATCACTCAAATAAATGAAAACAATATAGGTTTTGTCCTATCTAAAACATTGTAAATGAATCATGTATGTAATTATGTCTTAATTTATCCTCTAGAAAAAAAATCTCCTATAAAACCATACTAGAAGTATATAAGAATATTTTATTGTGAAAATAGGAAAGATATGATGCCTTCACACAATGTGGTTGTTATTTTGAAAATAATATTATGATGATACATGTAAAGAATATTTTCACTATGAAATAATGTATAAATCATAATAATTTGACAAATATATAATGGGGGAGATTTGATATAATAGTTTTCTTCTAAATAAACCCCATAAAATTGAAATATATGGCATTAATATAAAATTTATGATTAAAAAATTTCACAAATTTCCTCATTTAAAAAATGTATGTGTAACCTATGAGGTGTTCAGTGACTAGTCAAGGCCACATGGTGGCTAGTTTAAATTTTCTGATAATGAAAAATCCTTATTATGTACTAGGTGAAAGACAACAAGGTACATAGTATAACACTACTAAGTAATTGGTGCTACATACTGTAATAATTCCAAAAGGAAACCATTTATTAGTAGACTCTTTTCCAATTCCATCGAAAAAGACTTGAAAGGTTCATTTTGAATAAAAAATTTGACTATTAAGTAATCAGAAAATCAATACCAAAACACTATTGTTATATAATATCCACTATATGGATTCTCGTCCTCAAGGAGCTTTAATGAACATTGATAATGAAATACTTAGGTAATTGGGGCCCCATTTTTTATCCTCACTTCCCAATTTCCACTACCACACATCCAGCTTTCCATATATCACATAAAATATTAATAAAATTCACTAAAATATATTATCACTATGACTATAAATATTCATTTTTCTTATATTAAATGATGTATCAATATTTTACTATACATCATAATACTATATCGTATAACATAGATCATGGTTGTATTTTTTTTCTAGAAAATAGGAAGAGTGATATTTATTGTTCTATAATTTAACGGAAAATAAAATTGAAATCCACCTAACCAAATCTTTCCTAATTCTTAAGTGGTTGTTAAAACCCTAGATCCCACATCCATTTCATTATTAATTAGCATTGTCCCATCCGCAGTGATTCATAGAAAAAGTCATGATCTCTATTATTAAAATTGACCTTATAGTGCCTTTAAATTGATTGATATTCTTACCAATTAAAGACATATTAAATATGTTTATGATCATCTATAAATTATTAAAACCACTTATAATATACTAGGCTCAAATAAATATTATTCACTAACACCCATTCAATAAAAGGGTTATCCAAATGTCTTCCCATATAATTATGTGGGAGGATTAATCTATATAAATGTTTTGTATCTAGATTTATAAACTAAATGTATCAAACTATATTTCCTTCCAATAATCCTTTATAAATTTGAGATACATTCTTCAGGACATTACCTAAAAATCATAATATTATTCTTAGACTCGTTATCAAAATGGGGATGACAATATGCGCTTAGGTTTACAAGAGTAAAAAAATTAATTTTCAATACCTATAGTAATTAATATTATTATTTTTATCATGAAAGAATAATTGATTGTTTCTATTGACATGAAAAATCAAAATCAATCAAATAATTTTTGTTCCCATGTCATAAAATATATTTTTCTACCTAATTTGAAGAAAATTTGTAACATTATCCAAATGAACAAGAAAAACCTGAACAATATTATCTTTTTTGGATTATTTCCAAAATAATATCACAAAATCCTAAAGTCAATCATTCCATTTTCACTTTGGAATATGAAATGAGTAAATAATACCCACTAGTCTCTAATTTTCATCTTTTTCTCTTTGACAGTTTTAGGAACCTAGAATGTTGGGGATCAAATTTCAATGAATAATTTTATATAATCCCGACATGGATGATATTAAATTCATGTTGTACCTCATTCCATTGTATTTGTATAAATGGTATCTCCATGTTCATTATGATTTCTCATATAAAAAGTATTAACTATTCTTTGAAAATATTTATTAATCAAGGGATGTTGTGGTGAGAATCCCCTATTAGGAGTAAGCAATAAATTCCATACATTATTTAATAAATGGTTGTTGAAATCATCATATGTGTTTTTAGTGAGCATTAAGATTTTATTTTTCTATAAAAATAAATTTATATAGGTATAAACTAAACCCTTATGATTAAATATTTCCATAATAAGAAACTTAATAGCTTGTATATAAAATATGGATATTCACATTATACTTCTAGTCCATTAACATTTGATTTTTTTGGATCATTAACATACATGAATCATTGAAAAATCATGTGATAATGTGGCTCCCATTAGTATATTTTTTGATTTATTTTCTTATAAGTTATTAAATTAATCATTTAATGAGTACATAGTGAAGGTACCTGATATATGAAATACCCCATCATAAATACATGAACTATGTCCTCCCAACTGCATAATTTGACTAAATATACCAATATTTTTCCATATTTTCATTATATATATATTTAAAGGGGAACTAACTATGTAAAATTTCATTCATAATGTAATTAACCCAATGAGGGATCTCCAAACTACAACATGTAAATTAATTGGACTTTAAGGAATGGGTTAGAGTATTTATTTCATATGGAACATTTACTTTCATTGATATAAAAGACATGAAAACCAAGAGATCCCATGGTGACGAGAAAATATAGTGTCTCTAAATTAATGATCATTGAAGATGGTATTAGCACTATGTACCCCCTTTATAGGGATAATATATTATTCTAAAGGAAACCCTTATACGAATATTACCCACATTACTATGTATCTTATGTTATTGATATCTATGAGCAGATAGAGTTGATTTTTTTGAGACCATTCACCTTGCATCAATGATATAGGCATATGTGTATCCCTATAAGTTACCATACATGATGCCAAACCATACTGATAATGAAACCATTTTGGTGTATCTTAGTGAACTTATTAATCCTTATAGCTAACTCCCATCATGTGGATAATACTCAATGACTATGAAACGAACACTCGATCTTGGATCCCATTAATATAGTAGATTTATAATAATTAAAAATACATCATCCAGGGTTATCTTATTCCAGTTGGATCATAATGTGTGTTCAATTTCAAATCACTATGATATTATGTGTCCTTTGTTTTATGGAATCACTAATATACCATACTATATTGGATCGGTTTTTTTATATGATAATTTTATTTAATATTCCATGGAGGAATGTTTTTTAAGAACTAAACTTTCGCAAGGCACCTATATATACTTTGTTTAAGGCTTAATGATCTTTTTTCACTTCTATAGAAAAATTAAAAATTCCATCAATAGAATTTGTTGTTGGAATCTCTTAAACAAAGGATGCCTACAAAGAGTAAGCCCTTCACGTTCACTAGCATCATCTATTGGTACAAGTAAACTCTTATGGATACTCATTCATATATCTAAAAATTATTGTATTTCATTGAATCAGTCATGTAGAGTTCATAGTCTATGAATTTAAACTAAAAAGAGAAAGAGCTCTGAGAAATACGAGTATAATTTTCATAATATTGGCCATATTTTCATGACCCAATAAGTGGTTCCATTTTTAATTAATAAATCTTCATTAAATGTAATTAATTCCCATTCACATATTGTTATTATTTCTATATATGCTATGAATTCCTGTTAACATCAATAAGAATGAGTGGAATGGATTGATATCAGTCTTCATGGTTTTAGATTACACTATATGGATACATATAGATACTTATATTGTCCTAGTTAGACAGAACTAAAAACTTCAACCTCTTTAATAACTCACATTTTCCTTTTTTGATGCTAATAAGGTTGAATATAACCTTATGTCATCTATGGGGACCATAAATCATAGTGTAACCATATCTCATACGAGTGAACTGTATATATGAGTAAACATTTAGGTCTTTGCTACGGACATTAAATTTCTTTATAAAAAATCTTCCTTTAAAGATATAATTAATATGTAGTTTAACATTAAGAATATGTCTTAATCCATGATCTCTAGAACACCCTAATAATTGTATGAAGGACTAAAAAATCTAGAATAATATTAATTTTTTCGAGAGAACCCTAAACTAGAATGTAAAACAAATTATTACATAGATAACATAAAAATACCATTTTACCCAAACCCAAAACTATTGATTGATTTAAATTCAAGCATAACCTTATGTACTCATTGATAATTATAAATTATGGAATACCCGTAAGACTTCCTAAAGGTCCTTTAACTGTATAGAAAAACAATTCTTCCTATGTGAGGATAAATACTATACTAGAATTAATGTTTTATATGGGGACATTATATCCCAGTATTACCTTTTTTTACTTCCATGAAAACACCAAACCACAGAAAAATGAAAATTATCATTAGTGATGAGTTATTGGGTTAACATAAATAATTGTGGAGATGTTAAACAGTAAAACTTCCCACAATCCCACCAAGATTTAAATTATGTAATGTTATCTTTTATTCCTTCATTGGGGACATTAAACATAAGTGTTAATTCATATTAATTTTTTTAATATTGATTGACCTTATATAGAGCATCATGTGATAAGAATGGGATTCCACTTACCATGAACAAGGAATGTTTTAAATTAAAAAAATGTCTTACGAAGTTCAAAAAATTTAGTCAAGACATTCGTTAATATTTATTTTTTCAATTTTATGATATATGAAATACATGTTAATTATTACCACGATACATTTAATTAATATTTCATTAATATATAATAAATCTAAATATTGTAAATTAGTATCATTCATGTGTTGAGTTCACCTCTACCCACATCAATTTTTGTATCTACACCCCAAACACAATAATCCATCAATAAAAAATAATTTTTTTTCAAAAGATAGTACATCAAAACCCAAACTAAGGGGAATTAAAATAGTAAAGGCCAACAACATCCACTCTATCCAAATTCACACCCTCATGTTTCATAACGTTAAAAGAGATGATACAAGTACTAATGGAACATCGATCCTCTAAAGAGGCCAAAGGATCCACGACCTTGTTACCCTCTAGCCATGTATGGGTGACTCGGATGTTGTTTCCAAGAAGGTATATCCATTTATGAACATTAAATGCAATAGAACAATGCGATGACACTTTCCGATATAGGGAATCATGATGGAAAATAAAATCAATTTTTACATGGGAGATGTCCATGTTCACTTGATTTAAAATGATGATCTTGTTGAGCATCACTTTAGTCTCATCCTGAAGGGAGGTTCCAGTTTCATAGAATGAAGAAGATGGCATAACCAAAATTCCCCCAGAATCACAACCACCCCCCGCCTCTCATATAACCCATAATACAAGACCCATCTGAATTCAATTTTAAACCTTCATAAGGAGGGTGCTAGAAAACCCAATTCCCCTGGTAATTTTTAAAGAATGAAAATGGGGATAGGGTCCTAACATAAAGAAACTGAAAAGAGGGAGAACTATTCTAATCGAAGATGAGTGAGACCATATCTTCCAGAAGGAAACGAGTCCTCATAATGATAGACCTCTCTAAAGGGAATTCACCATCGAATCTGGCCTGTTTTTGCGCCTGCCACAAACACCAGCACCCTACAATATAGATCATTGAAAGAGCCATCCATTTCTTACCCACATCCGATGATCTATGGGACCATCTGTCTAGAAATGGAGCATCCCTGAGATCCTGAGAATAGAGGGATGTTAGTCACCGATGATGGACCAAACTATCGGTTCCCATTCCACTTCATGGAAGATATGATAATAACTCTCCTCCAACCTGTAGCTAAAATAATTGAAATGAGATGAAATATAGATTCCAAGGTTCTTGATATTATCGTCAGTGGTAGTGGCATGATTTCTAATGCTTCAAGACCAAAAATTGTTCTTTTCTGGAAACCATATACACCATAACACCTCATTACATCTCCCATGGGTAACATGAGCATAATCCTTCCCTTGGATGTCCTAGTTACCGACAACACCTAAGGGAGAGGGAGTAAGCACATGTTTATCTGGGTCAGAAATGAACACGATGGCCTCAAGGAGGTCCTGATTCTCCCCATCCAAAACAAATTTGATAAAACTAGGATAGAGGCTCACTTACCATGCCAACATGGGAGGCGTTGGACATTAAAGAAATCCACAAATAAAGCCTATAACTCCCCAACCCCAGAAGCCCAGATTCGGGGAATTATTTTAATAAATTAGATTGATTATAAGGAATCATGTCCTGAAGGACTGATCAGTTTAAGTGTCTTTGAAAATTGATTACATACATGAACGATAGATTACACATTAAAACAAAACATAAAAAATCCTTTGATAATTCCATTATTCTTCTAGGTCGAACCTGTATATAAATCCTAATACACATCTTGGCATCCTGGGAAAACAAAAAATAAGAAAGCAGTGAGATTAGATGCTCAGTAGGGGAAAATAATTTAGCGGAAGCATTAAAATTTTATGGAATGATGTATAATAAAAACATAATATTTTTTAAACATAATAATGAACATAATATGGAAAAAATAAATCCAATATTACCATATAAACATGAAAATTTATATTCTACTACTCGATTAATCACATGGTATAACTAATTTCATAACGAGGGAATGAATAATGCCGGAAATCATAACCACATTGTTAAGGCCTCGTTCCAAGATTACAAATGAAAAATCTATCAAGGCCTTGTCACAAGACACTAATTTGTCTCATGAGACCTACTGATGCTTCAAGGATCTATATAGGGCTCCGCCAATCACTTATTAAGTCTAATTCATTACCCATATGAAAATGATAAAACATAATATAATAATTCATATTAAAACTATCATACCAAATGTCAATACATTAATGATAAATCATGAATGGTATAAAAATAGAACATTCACATTCAAACATATCAAAACTCATTCATTACAATATAGAACATTTTATTATAATAAATAATCCTCAATCATGAATAATATCTTGTAAATGATGTTGACATAGTTGAAAATGATCAGTAAAACATTTTGGGAGAAATATCCCTTTTACATGAAATCATATAAAAGTCACAAAATTTAGAAAGGAATATATTTAAATGAAATTTTTGAATCAAAGTGTCCCATACCACATTGAAATTTTTTAATCAAATTAACATTTTAAAACATTCATGTCTATATAGATGAATCTTTAAACCATTTTGAAAACATGGGCATTAATGAGATTGATTTACAGGAATAAATATATAAATCATTTAAATTGATTTTTTAGTTAAATAGTACCTTAAAAATAATCCTTTTGAAAACTATTTTAGGAAACATGGATATGGATAATATATATGTCCCAGTAAAAACTTGCACATAAACAATCTAGAATAATAATGATATTGAGGAATTAACCCTAACCTTGTACATTCCTTTAGTAAAGGATACGTTTAACCTCCTGTATAATGACCATATTGTGTTATTAAATTATACCAAAATCATATTAATATTTATGATAAAATATATGATTAATTTATTTCTATATAATACCTATTTAATAATAATTTCCTTGTTAATGTATCATTTTGGGTAATAATCGCTTTCTTTATCGTATGCATTTTAACTTTTTAGTCTTGATCGTATCACATATATCATGATTTACATATTTCCACAATATAAAAATGATTTATATTTCATATATATTCATAATATATATATTTATAAATTATAGATATATGAAATGGAAATTTTGTTCTTGGAGACAGTAGTCCGTACGTACGCAAGAATGTTGTTTCTGTTTTCTTATCATATAGAATGAAAGTAATAAATTACATATATTTATTTAAAAATATATATATTATTCCAGAAGAAATACTTTTTAATATATCTGACACTTAATCAATATATATTTTAAAAAAAATTCTTGAATTTCGATCATTGAAGATGAATCTCATCGCATCGTGGAGATGGTAAGCCGTACGTACGCATGAGCAAAAATATCATTATATTGATGGTAAAAAGGTGTTTAATTGGATGGTATATTAAATATAATTAATAATAACCATGTTATATTTATTATTTAAATAAGTTATAATAATTAGTATACCCATCCAAATAATGTAGTGTTGAATAACAAACTACACCACGACGTGGAGATGCTAAGTCGTACGTACTCACATATGGTGTCTTTTTCATTAATCAGATGTATAGAATAATGACTATGTTTGTTCCATATTTATAATAAAATCTAAGTATTTAGAATGTACTATAGTTATTATTTTATAATGGACACAAAAATGAAAGAGGATGTGGAAGGAGAAAATAACTTTGAAAGAGGTGATGAAATAATTGCCTCTCCTTCAAGTGTTACCTTTTGATTTGAACCAAAGGGATCCATAGGGTGCCTTTTTTATCAATGTAAGTCCTCTAAGATTAATTGAGGGTATTGTTTAGGATATTTGAGTAGGTTTTTTATGATCCAAATGTCTTTGAAGGTCTGATTTAGAGAGAAGGGAAAGTACCCTTTTAAAAGAGAGGTGAGAGTAACTTTAGGAAAAGCTGGAAACATTATTTTATTATAAAATTATTTTCAGTTTCTAATGGCACCAAATGGATTTATATTGAGCCTAATGAGGGTATGCATCGAAATATTCTCAGCCAATAGGTTTTATACAAGTTTAGGTCACCAATGTTACCTTATATTTTAAATTTAACTCATAGTCAAATAGTTTAACATTTAACATGTCTTCATGCATTTTTATATTACAAGGTTAATAAAAAACTATAAAATGATAAAGTAACCTAAAGTAGTTAATTAATTACATATATATCATTATATAAGTCATTTGGCTGATCCTTAGATATTTTAGACTGTAATATAATTTAATAAAATAATATTTGTTTTAAAAACACATTTATGTCAATTTTAATACAAATTTGTATTTGGTTTTTGTGAAAATCATCAAAAAATTATTACATCGAATAAAATACATTGAATCAACCATATAATGTAATATTAACCTTTAAAATTCCTTTATGTCATCAATGATTTGAAATTATATTTATTTTAATATTTTGAATACTATTAATTTGATTCTTTCCTTAATAGGGTAATTACTACATCATCATTGTGTGATAAATAAATTTATTTATTTAAGCTATAAAAAATATAAATAAAATATCATGATCTATGAAATAATATTATATTTCTAATTAATATTTATATTTAATTTATTTTATGTATAAGCATATATTAAAAATGTTTTAGTTATTAAAATTTGAATTTTACACTTTTAACTCTTCATTAAATAAAATAATAATAAATGTCCTAATCTTACCCAAGTGGATAAAAAAGGATAATATTTTATCCCTAATGTTTATTTAGGTCTAAATACACTTATAATATTTAATTATTAAATGTGTTATGATAATTATAATAACATTTTTACCTTTAATTATCCTATTTAGTTTTAATCGTGTTAAATAAAATTCAAAATATACCATTAAAAAAATTATTTTCATCTTATTTAACCAAATTTTATTAAATAATATCAATCATCTCTTTCAGAGTTTTTAAATTAAATTCATAGAATCATTCAAATTACATTTTATGCATATTTGTAAATGTGCCTAGAAGATGGGTAAAAGACAATAAAAAGTTCGATAAAATATAATATATGAAATATTATTATAAAAATACTCAATTTAATTAAATTGGACTAATATATTTATTATGTATCTATTTTTATTTTTAAATAAATTTAAATAAAATAATTAATTATTTAAATAAAAATTGGGTTTTAAATAATAATAGGGTTTTTCACTATTCATCATAAATTGAATGTTTTCAGAAAAATATCAATAATTACTATAAGATAATTTTGATATTATGATTTAAAAAAATAAGTATATTTTACCAAATTTAAAACATTTATGTTTCATTTATTAATTTAAAATTAATTCCTATTGTCAAAACCAAAAAGCGGGTTTCTTAAAAAGTAAAAACAATCAAAAGATTAACATTTGTTTATGTCCAATTTAAGTGTGAAAATAATTATAATGACCTAAATTGTATTAAATTATTAAAATATAATCTAATTATACTTAAAACCCATTAAAATTTATAATTTAACACTCTAAATTACTTTGATTAAAAATGTTATTTTTAATTAAAATTTAGCATATTTCACTATTCATTAAAATATGAAAGTTATCAAAAAAACACCAAAAATTTATCCAAAATAAATTTTTATGTCATTATTCTAAATAAGAAGTTTATTTTTCAAATTTAAAATAAATGTTTCAAATATCGCATTTAAAAATTGTTCACCATCAATAGGCAGTAAAATTTCATTTTTTTGAAAAATACTTCTTCTATCTGAAAAATTGAATTTTTCCTTATATTATGTCTAAGAAAAAAATAATATGAATGTTAAAATTTTTTGGGATATATATAAAATTCAAAATTTTGTTTATACTCTTCATAAACACTTTTAAAATGGATATTTTTGTAGGTCGTCATGTGCTTGGACTCAGTATTGTGTGTAGCACAAACTATCGAATTTCTTTAAAGTGATAACGTACTATGAAATCATGGGGTGTTACCTTCCCAATCCATCGATAAATTGAATCCTAACAATTTTAAACTATTCATAAAAAATAAAATGTAAATAATATAAAATACCTTTGTGGAGAACACACATTAAAAATAGGGTTAATAAAATTTAGACATAATAAGAGGGAAAGAGAAATGAAAAAGTCACCACCAGATTATGATATCGAATAGGAGAACATTGGTGGAAATTAGAGACACATAATTGGAAGAAAATGTAAATATTTATTGGGAGTGATTTAGGTCATCAATCATAAACAAGTAAACAATAAATGGAATACTGAGGGGCTCAAATCCATAAATCTATGATGATATAAAAACCATCAGTTCAACAAAACATAAGCTATTAGGATAACACATTTTTTGTTTTAATATCCCTTCCCTAATATTAGGAAATAATTTTTCATAGAATAATAGAAAAAATACTAGATAAGTAGAGTTCCATCATTCAACTAACTTCTACCACAAACTCATCTTTCGGTCCAATAGATAATATAATTCAAAAATATTCAAATGGGTGTATAGCTAAAGCTGAGTTAGCCACTAAACTGAAAAAGTTTATCAATTTAAAGGATTCCTTATAGAGGGACTCCTTCAATGTTAAATGGTTATAGGATGGGGATAGAAATTCAAAAAAATTAATGCTTTACAGAGAATCATAAGGATGTCCAAGGCCCTTTCCCTGATCAAAAATGGGGATAGCATGCTTTATAATAGAAAGGATCGTTCAAGGAATATAATTCTTTACTTCAAGAGTCTCATCAATGGACCATATTCCAACATCAATCTCATAGATTGTGTGATTCCTAAGCTTGTGACTCAGGAGGATAATTCAAGTCTTACCACTGTTCCACTTGAATATGAAATTAAGGAAGTTTTTTTCAGTCTTAAACCTGAGAGCTCTCCCGGTCCGGACGGTTTTGGGAATTTTTTATTTAAATCTTTCTAGGATATCATTCATGCAGATGTTTTCTGGTTGTTCATTCACTTCTTCAGAGGTGTGTCTCTTCCAAAAGGCCTGAATGCTCATTTCGTTGCCCTTATTCTGAAAGTTGAAAATGCCAATGAAATTCCTCTTTTCAGACCTATTTCCATGGTCAACACTACTTACAAAATTATATGAAAAATTATTTCTACTAGGTTGTCATGTATTTCTAGTAAGATTGTTTCTGCTACTCAGTTTGGATTCATCAAGGAATGATCGATCCATGATTGTCTCATAACTGCTTCAAAGTGTGTCAGTCTTCTTAAAAGTTCTGTCAGGGGTGGTAACATTTCTCTTAAGCTGAACATCAGAAAATATTTTGACAGGATGGATTGGGGCTCAAGAGGTGTCAGGAAGGTTTATCCCTTATCAGTAGTCATTTTTTCTATTTCTGAGGATTATCTCAGTAGGATTCTCTCCATTATGGCTAGTAATGGAAATTTGAAGATCATTCATGTTGTTAGGGGGTTGGTAGCACCTTTACACTTTCTTTATGATGATGATATCATTCTATTTACCCAAGGGGATAAGAGAAACATCAGGGACATCAAGAGAGTTTTTTTACATTATGAGATGGTATCTGGACAAGAGATCAGTTGGAATAAGTTGTTTGTTTATTTTGGAAGGAATGTTTCTCTCGGCAGGAAGGCTGATATCATCAAAGAGATGGTCATTTGGGAGGGATCTCTCCCCTTCATCTACTTGGGGGGTGCCGATATTTTGGGGAAGGCCGAAGGTTGCTTACTTCTCATCTATTGTTAGCATGATAAGAAGACAATTATCATCAAGGAAGGGCAAGTATTTATCTATTACTGGGAGACTGTGTCTTGTTAAATCCATCATCATTTCAAAATTTGTGTATTCCTTCATGGTTTATAAGTGGCCGATTGCATTATTAAAGAGTTTTAATGCTTTTATTAAGAATTTCATTAAGATTGGATGTGTTACTGAGAGGATGATCGCCACGGTCTCTTGGAATGTTGTTTGTAAGCCTTTTGAAGAAGGGGGATTGGGTATCAATAATCTTGGATACATTAATGACTCTATGCAGACTGGTTTTATTTGGAGATTAATGAATGTGAAATATGAGGCTCTTTCCTTTATAAGATCTAGGTTATTGAGTATTCTTAAAGAAAGGAACTTTAATTACATCACATCTTTAGTTTGTCCTGCCTTCAAGAATGTTTTCTCCAGAATTGATGATAATTCTAGATAGTTGGTCTCGAGGGATTTTTCACTTCAATTCTGGAAGTGTAATTAGACTGGGAATATATTGGAAGATATGGTCCTTGAGGATAGTCCTAATATTGATTTTGACTTGTCAATCAAAGAAAAACTTTAATACATGGATGGTATTCCTAGCCAAGTCAGTTACATTGTTGAACATTATGTTTTTTCTTTCCAGGGGGATTTCTGGGCGTGGGAGCCGTCTCCAAATGGGATTTTTTTAATCCAAGATTTTTTATAAGCACATTAATGGGATAAATCTTGGACTTCAATGGATGGGTAATTTGAGCAAGAGATTCTTGAGCCCTTATCGGGTCTTGACAGCATGGAGGATTGCTCACAAAATACATCCAACTGATGGTTTTCTCCAAACATGTGGGATTTCACTTTGCTCAAGATGTGTTATGTGTCATCAACATTGGGAAGATATAAATCATCTCTTCCTTACTTGTGTGGTTGCTTTAGCTATGTGGGAGACAGTTTTTGATATCTTTGAAGTGGAATCACCCCATGCAAATACAATTGATGAGTTTATGAAATGTTGGTGTGATATTAGGTTGTCTCAGCAGGTTGCCTGCTTTTTTCTTGTTGTTGCAGAGGAGCTTCTGCATTTTTTGTGGCTTCTTTGGAATAAGATTCTACATGATCAGCATACTTTTCATGATGACTTTTATTTAACAGGGTCTTCCTCCACCGCTCCTGCTGTTATGAATCATGGAAGCGGGTATCTTGTAGTCAATGATGTGACAGGGTTATCTGATGATTTGGAAGGGTCTTCCTCTAGTGGTTCTGCTGTTATGAATTCTGGAAGGGGTGTTCATGATGGCAGTTTTGGGTTATCTAATTATTTCTTGGATGTCCTACATCTAGGCGGAAAGATACAGGTCAGTACTATCTTGGCTAATCTCCTCAATACTGCTCTCATTGTGCCACTTCCAGGTACTAGGTTTTGTAAAAATTCATTACATGATTGGATGGTTCTGAATCGGTTTGGTGTCAAGATGAATTTCCAGCCACCTCATGGCACAATGGAAGTGATATGGAAGCCTCCTTTTTATGGATGGATTAAGATAAATTCTGATGGAGCTTCAAGAGGTAATCTGGTCTTTTCAGGTTTTGGTGCGGTTTTTTGGGATCATCACGAGTGTGTTCTTGGCAGTCTTAATGGCTCATGTGGTGTTTTCTCTTCCCTTGAAGAGGATATGCATGGAGTCATTGATGTGGTTGAACAAGGTGATTGAAGGGGATGGAACAAGATATGGATTGAATGTGATTCTACGATTGTAGTTACGGCTCTTCAAACTGGTTCTATTGATCTTTCTTGGAAGTTGACTAATCGATTGGAAAGGTGCTTGGATCTTCTTTTTTCAAAGGAGCATATTGTTACTCATGTATATTATGAGGAGAATTCTTTGGAGGATGGGATTTCTAGAAAAGGATTCAATGGTAATGCATTTCATTGGGTGGATCAAGTCCCGGAAGATCTTCTTCCTATTATTTGGAGGGATCAGTGTAAAATGTCTACTTTTAGACTTGTGTAATATTTTATATTTTTATTAAAGGGGTCATGCTTTTATAGGAAAGGTATCAGTATTCTTCAAAAAAATCTCCATTATAAAAACTAGGATATCACGTAGGCCAGTGGTAGGTAACACGGCCTTTTTGCCCTTCATTTGTGGGTTCATGTCTTGTGGCCTTGCAGGACGTGATGGGTTATTGCCCGACCTCAGAGTTTTCATTTTTATAAAAATCTGAAAATAATATTAAGAATTTTTTTTAACCTTAAACCATAATATCCAATGTTTAACTCAATCCATTCTATCCATTGGACTTACCCAACATACTATGGTCCACACTCATATTCCAAAATTAATAAGGAAGGTCACATAACATACATATGAATACCATCATCGTGTATTCTCATAAGACATTGTAATAAACCTAATTACCCGAAAACCATATTTTATTAGGTATTTACTTCCTTATTTATTCTGAAAAACATTGAATACTTGATATGCTCTATAAATCCAAAAATTTTGTCATCTCCAACAATTGTGGAATAAATTAACCATTAATTTTTTCCCATCTTATCAATAATAACCAATATAGTTTATCCGACTCAATTATCTCTTTTTCCAAAATCATTACCATAGCCACATGACTCTTTTAAGGTTTATCTTTCTCTCAACCATATATTTTCCAAAACTTTTAAGCTGCTATTGAGTCACTTTTCATGGTTCCACACAATCTGAAATCCATAAAGAAATAGTATTGTAGTGCAATTATTATTTTTTTCCATAATTCATATAACCAGTACATTATTGATAAAACACTCAAATGACATTATTATTTAATAACAACATAACAACACTAGTCATTCCTCTTCATCTGTGGTAGTATCATAACTTTATTATTATCAAATATCATTATTTGGGTTATACACTGATGATTTGGGCATTGTTTCATGTAGTGTCCCAACTCCTTGCAGATGGAGCATTGTAAATGTGAATCCTTTTTCTTACCTTTGAAATCATATACTTGGTGTCACTTTTCTCCACACTTATAACAGAATCTCATTCCCTTCAATCATTTACGAAGTTGATCCTTTACATATATATAACATATGGGAAAATACTTATTTCCCTTATTCCCTTTATCAATATTTCTCTCTACCATACTCTTATTCTATGGATTCCCTTCAAAGCTATATGACTTGGAGAATTATTTTATTGTCTTATTAACACATGATACTATTTATTCATATGATGAGAATACATGGGAGAATATTTCCCTTCTATGTTTTTTATTAATACCATGAATGTTTTGATCCTTCATACTCTTTGGATCATGTGTATTTATGGAGTTATAATTCCTTCTACTGGTCACCATTTCCAAAACATGGCATACAGTTAATTAGTTTATTAAATAGAATACATAATTCCAAACTAGTGAAATACCTAACCTATATTGAACAGTTTATGCATATAATCCCTAATACTAAACAAATGTTTTTTTGAGGAAGTATATACTCATAAATCCATCAAAATGGTTTGTAAAGTAAATTTGAATTATCCTAATAATGTCCCTTGGGAGTGTCATAACCAAGAGTCCGGCAAGGCCCATTTTCGTGTAATAAGATACCCTGGGTCAATCTCAAAACTCCTTGTCGGAGTTTTCACTCCTAGGTAAATCTGTGACACATTTTCTGCTACATGCTCGTATCTAGACATGGATTTATTTCTTGGAAAAAATAAAAAATCTCTAAATTATCATAATTTTCGGATGTTCTTCTATACTAAATCGTGAAGTCTATTTTAGGGTAATGTTATCTGAACAATGTTTTTCTAAATCTAGTTTCCAACGTTTTTACTAAAATTCCCAGGATCCCAACTATAACTCCCCAACCATAGAAGCCTAGAGTCGGTGCATTATTTTAATACATTGGCATGATTATAAGGAATCGTGTCCCGAAGGACCGATCAGTTTAGCAGTCTAGAAAAATAGATTACAAACTTGAATGTTACATTACACATTTACACACAACATAAAAAATGTTTTGATAATTCCATTATTCTTCTAGATTAAATCTTCATATAAATAATAATACACTTCTAGGCATCCTAGGAAAACAAAACATTAGAAATGGGGTATCTCGGAAGCTCAGAAAGGGTAAATAATTTAGTGGAAGCTTTAAAATTTTAAGGAAACATGTATATAAAAACAAAAGCCTTTTTAAAAATAATGTTGAACATAATATGGAAAAATGATTCTAAAATTACCATATACATGCATATGGATATTCTACTAGTAGAATAACCACATGTAATAACTAATCTCATAATGAAGGAATGCATAATGTCGAACATCATAACCACATAGTCAGGGCTTCGTGCCAATATTTCAAATAATAATTTTTTCAAGGCCTTGATCCAATACACTAATTTTACTCATGAGACCTACCAATGCATCGCGGAGCTATATCAGGCTCCACCCATCACTTACTAAGTTCAATTCATTCCTCATATGAAAATGTTGAAACAGAACATAAACATTCATATGAAAAATAGCATACAAAATGTCAATAATTTAACCATAAATCATGAATAGTTTAAAAATAGAACATTCACATTGAAACATATAATAACGCATTCAACATAATATAAAACATTGTCTTATAATTAATAAACCAAAATCATTAATAATATCGAGTAGAGTATGTTTACATAGTTGAAAATGATCAGTAAAACTCATTGAGAGAAATATCCCTTTTTCATGAAATCATTAATAGTCACACAATTTAGAAAGGAAGGAATTCAAAATAAATATATGAATCAAAGTTTCACATACCACTTTGAAACTTTTTAAAGGAATTAACATTTTAAAACATTCATGTTCATATAGATAAATTCATAAAACCATTTTTAAAACATGGAAATTAACGAGAATGATTTTGTTGAATAAATATTTAAATCATTTAAATTGAGGTTTTAGTTAATGATTCCCTTAAAAAACCTTTTGAATACACTTTTATGAAACATGTACATGGATAATATATATGTCCTAGTAAAAATTTCCCCATACACAATCTCGGATAATAATGAGTTTGTGGAATTAACCCTTACCTTGAACATTCTTTTATCGAGGGTACACTTAAACTCTTGTATAATGAACATTGGAAGTTATTAAATTACATAAGAACCATATAAATACTTTTTATGTAATATATGATCCATTTAATTCTTTATACTACCCATTTAATAATTATTTCAATGTTAAAGAAACATTTTGGGTTATAATAACTTTCTTTATCATATCGGTTTGATCTTGTTATTCTTTATCATATCCCATAGATCATGATTTATATAATTGCATAATATAAAACATGATTTATATACCATATATATTTGGAATATAAATTTTTATAATATGTAGATATAAAAAAAGGAAGTATCGTTCATGGAGATGGTAATCCATACGTACGCATGAATTTTTTTCATGTTTACTTATCATATATTTTGGAAGTAAGTAAATAACATATATTTATCTACATAAATATATCATATACTAGTAGAAATATCATTTAATATATCTCATATTTAATATATATATATATATATATATATTTATAAAAATTCTTTAATGGTGATCCTTGAAGTTGAATCTCATCACATCGTAGAGGTGGTAAGTCGTACGTTCGTAGACATGACAATATCATTCTATCGATGGTTATATGGTTTTTAATTGGATTTTATATTATATGTATACATAATCATTACCATTTTATATTCATTATTTAAATTTATTATACTCATTTTTATACCCATCCAAATAATGTAGTGTTGAATAACAAAGTACACCATGATGTGGAGATGGTAAGCCGTACATACGCACGTATAATGACTCTGTCATTCATAGGATTAATAGAATAATGAATATGGTTGTTCCATATTTATAATAAAATCTAATTATTTAGAAGTTACTATAGTTATTATTTTATTATGGAAACAACAATGAATGTTTAGTGGAAGAAGAAAATAACTTTGAAAGAGGGGATGAAATAATTACCTCTCCTTCGGGTGTTTCTTTTTATTTGAACAAAAGGGCTAAATAGGTTGGCTTTATGATGAAATTAAGGCCTCTAGGATTAAGTGAGTTTATTTTGGAAAATATTTGAGTAGGGGATGGATGATCCAAATTTCTATGGAGGTTTGATTTTGAGGGAAGGGAAAGTACACTTTTATAAGAGAGGTTAGGGTCTCATTAGGAAAATCTTGAAAATTATTTTATTAGAAAATAATACTCGGTTTCAAATGTCTTAAAATGGATTTACATAGATCCTAATGAGGTCATGGGTCTCAATATTATCAAAAAATAGGTTTTAGACATGTGTAGGTAATCATATTAACCTTATCTTTTAGATTTAACCCTTTGTTAAATACTTTATCTTTTACCATGACTTATTGTATTTTTATATTACATGGTTAATAAAACATACTATAAAATTTAAAGAGATCATTGTGTTGTTCGTTAATGACATATATATTTTTATATAAGTCATTTGTCCAATTCTTATATTTTTTGGACAATTATATAATTTAATAAAATAATATTTGTTTTAAAAACTCATTTATGGGAATTTTGACACTATTTAGTATTTTGTTTTTGTGAAAGTCATCACAACATGATTAAATTGAAGAAAATACATTGAATCAAAACTAACATGTCATATTAACATATAAAATTCGTGGATGTCATAAAAAATTTGAAATTATATTTATTTTCATATTTATAATAGAATTTATTTGATTCATTCATTAATAATGTAATTACTGCATCATCATTGTGTCATAAATAAAATTAATTATATAATGTATAAAAATAATAAATAAAATATGATTATGTTGGAATAGTTTTTATATTTCTAATTAATATTTATCGTAGAATTTATCTTATGTATAAAAATATATTAAAATTGTTTTAGTTATTAAAATTTGAATTTTACACTTTTAACTCTTCTTTAAATAGAATATTAATAAATGTCCTAATCTAATCCATTTGGATCTAACAGGATCATATTTTACAACTAAGGTTGATTTTGGTTGGAACACACTTATCCAATAGAATTAGGACATCTGTTAGGGTAATTATAATATCATTTTTACCTTTATTTACCCTATTTACTTTTGACCATTGTAAATAAAATCCAAAAGTTACTATTCAAAAAATTATTTTCATCCTATTGAACCAAATTTTACTTACTGATATCAATTTCATCTCAAGTAGTTATTAAATTTAATTCTCATAAGTGGTAAAATTTTGTTTTAGGCAAATTTGTAAATGTGCTTAGAAGCTTGGTAAAAGACGTTAAAAATTTCAATAAACTTATATATATCTTATATTATTGTAAAATTGATCAAATTAATTATATTGGACTAATATAGGTATTATGAATCTTTTTTAAATTTAAAAAAATTAAATAAATTGAATAATTAAATAAATAAAAATTTGGTTTTAAATAATTACGCAGTGTTCTTCACAATTGAACAAAAATTCAATGTTTTCATAAAAATACCAAAAATTCATCCTAAGATAATTTTCATATTAATAATTCAAAAATTAATTCTATTATACCACATTCAAAACATATAAGTTTCATTTATTAAATAAAAATTAATTCACGTTTTCAAAACCAAAAAGCGGAGTTTTTAAAAAGTAAAAACTATCAAAAGATTGACAATTGATTATGTGTAATTTAAATGTGAAATTACTAATAATGAACTAAATTTTATTAAATGATAAAAACATAATCTAATTATAATTCAAAACCATTAAAATGTATAATTTAGTACTATAAAATCTTTTGATTTAAAAAGTTTTTTTCAATTAAAATTTAGCATCATTCACAATTCATCAAAATGTGAAAGTTATCAAAAAAACCCAAACAATTTATCCAAACTAAATTTTGGTTTCCCATTTATAAATAAGAAGTTTATTTTGTAAAATTTAATAGAAAAGTGTCTAGTATTTCATTTAAAAATGGTTCACCATTAATAGGTGGTAAAATTGCATATTTTTTAAAAAATACATCTTTCATATGAAAATTGAATTTGTCTTTATATTATTTCTACGAAACAAAAAATATGATGTTAAAATTATATAGGATATATGTACAATTCAATATGTGGTTAATACCCTTAATAACCACTTTTAAAATGGCTATTTTGATTAGTTGTGATGTGCTTGAACTCAGTGTGGCGTATAGCACATGTTATTGAATTATTTTAAAGAGATAACGTACAATGAAATATCGGGGTGTTAAATTCCCCCCTACTCTAATAAAATGACTCCTCACAATTAGAAATTGTTCTTAAAAAAATAAATGGTTAAAAATTGGAAATACCTTTGTGGAAAAACCACATTAGAAATAGGGATAATTAAATATACACTTAATAAGAGGGAATGAGAAATGAAAAATTCACCACTAAATTATGATCTCGAATAAGAGAGAATTGGTGGAAATTAGAGACACATAATTTGAGGAGAAACATAAATATTTATTGGGAGTTATTTAGGTCATCAATCACAAATAAGTGAACAATAAATGGGATATTTCAGACCTCAAATCCATAAATATATAATGATTTAAATACCATCATTTCAACAAAACATAAGGTATTAGTATAAAACATTTTTGGTTTTAAGAACCTATCACTATAGTTTATGAATTAATTTCTTCATAAAATAAAAGAAAACAATACTTGACAAGCAGAGTTTCATCCTTACACTAACATATACCAAAAACTCATCTTTCAAATCAAAAGATAGTAGAAATCAAAAATATTCATTTTATCCTAATCAAATAAGGTTACAAAAATAATAAATTTATAATTCATCTGTAAGACCATTTAAAATACTACATGATATAAACAAGGAAATTATGTAGTCTAGTGGTAGGTGATGCACCCTTGTCACCCATCGGTTGTTGGTTCAAGTCTCACTGCCTTTCCAGTCAAGATGGGTTGTCTCCTGACCACAAGGTTGTCCTTTTTATAACAATAAAAAAATAATCATAAGAAATTTTTTAACCTTAAACAATAGTATACAATGTTTAACTTAATATGTTACAACCTTTACACATATCCAAATTACTTATTTCAAAACTAACAGTCCAATATTAATCAGGATGGTAACATAATATACATCTGAATACCATCATCAGGTATTCTCATAAGGCATGGTAATAAACTGAATTAACATAAAACCAGATTTTAATAGGTATGTAATTATTTATTTATTCTTTAAAACATAGAATACTTGATATACTTCTTAAATCCAAAAATTTTGTAATCTCCAAAATTGTTGGAATAAAATAACCATTAATTAGTTACTAGGTAGTCAATAATAACCAATATACTTTACCAAACTCAATTATCTATTTTTCCAAAATCATTACCTCACCCTCATGACTATTTTAAGGTTTATCATTCCATCAACAATATATTTTCCTAAAACATCAACCTTCTATTGAGTAACTTTTCTTGGTTCCACACAATCTTAAATATTTAATGAAATAGTAATGCAGTACAGTCCTTATTTATTCCCAAAATTCATATAACCAGTACATCTTTGATACAACCCTGAAATGACATTATTATTTAATAACAACCTAATAAAACTAGTAATTCCTATTCATATGTGGTAGTATCATAACTTGATTATTATCCAATAGCATTATTTGGTTCAAACTCTGATTATTTGGACATTGATTCGCGTAGTGTCCCAACTCCTTACTGATGAAGAATTTTACATTTTAAACCTTCTTCATACCCTTTCAATAACGTACTTGGTTTCCTTTTTCTCCATATTTATAACAAACTAAAATTCCCTTCAATCATTTACCAAGGTGATTCCTTCCATAGTTTTAATATATGGGAAAATCCTTCCATCACTTATTCCCACTATCCATCTTTCTCTCTACCATACTCTTCTTCTCTGGCTTCACTTAAAATCCATATGACTTAGAGAATTATTTACTTATCTTATTAACACATGAAATTATTTCTTCATATGATGAGAATATATGGGAGTATATGTCATTTCTAAATATTGGCTTAATACAATGAAATATATGTTCCTTCTTACTATTTGGATCATGCATATTGTTGGAGTTCTCATTCCTTCTACAGGGAACCATTTTTAAAAAATGGCATAAACTAGGGTAGTTTATGAATCACAATACACAATTCCAAACTAGTAAAATACCTAACATAAAATGAACAGTTTGTTTCGATAATCCCTAATTATAAATAAAAGTTATATTTAAGGAAGTATATACTCAAAAATCCTTCATAATGGATTGTAAAGAAAATTTGAATTATCCTAAGCATATACCCCATGAGTGTTATAACCAAGAGTGGAGATAGGCCGATTTTCGTGTACTAGGATACCCTGGGTCATGCCTAAAACACTTTGTCAGAGTTTTCACTCCTAAGTACATCTGTGCCAGAGTAGCCTCTACCTGATAATATCCAGACTATGATGTATTATTTGGAAAATAAACAAAATCTCTACATTACCAAAATTCTAGGATGTTCTTCTATACTAATAATCAAATTCTATCTTACGGTAATGTTCTATAATCCGAGTTTTTCTAAATCCAGTTTCCAAGGTTTATAATAAACTTCCAATAATTTCAACTGTAATACCAAGACCCCAGAATCCCAGAGTCTGTGCATTATTTTAATACACAGGCGTGATTATAAAAAATCAAGTCCCGAAGGACCAATTAGTTTAGTAGTTTTGGAAAATATATTACATACATGCAAATTAAATTACACATTCACACCCAACATAAAAAAATCCATTGATAATTCTATTATTCTTCTAGATTAAACCATTATATAAGTCATAATAGACTTCTTGGCATCCTGTGAAATCAAAACATAAGAAATGGGTGATCTTAGATTCTCAGTAAGTGTAAATAATTTAGCGACATATATAAAATTTTACGGAAATATGTATCATAAAAACAAAATCCTTTTTTAAAAATAATATTGAACATAATATTGAAAAAATAAATATAACATTACCATATAAACATTCATATGGATATTCTACAAGTCGAATAATAAAATGCAATAACTAATGTCATAATGATGGAATTTATAATACCGGACATTATAACCACATAGTAAAGGCATCTTTTCTAGATTACAAATAATAATTTTTAGAAGGACTTGTTCTAATACACTAATTTGTCTCATGATTCCTACCAATGCATTAAGGAGCTATAGCGGGCTCCACCCGTCACTTATTAAGTCTAATAATTTCCTCATATGAAAATGCCTAAACATAATGTAAACATTTTTATTAAAACTATCATACAAAATATCAATAATTTAACCATAAATTATGAATTGTGTTAAAATTTATCATTCCTAGTCAAACACAAAATAAGTCATTCAATACAATATAGAACATTTTATTATAATAATTAAACCTAAATCATGATTAATATCCATTAAAGGATGTTGACATAGTTGAAAATGACCAGTAAAAATCTTTGGGAGAAATATCCCTTTATCATGAAATCATTTAAAGGTCACACAATTTAGAAAGGAAGACATTTAAAAAAAATTGAATCAAATTTTCCCTTACAACTTTGAAACATTTTAAAGTAATTAACATTTTAGAACAATAATTTCCATATAGATAAATCCTTAAAACCATTTTGAAAATATGGACATCAAAGAGAATGATTTAGAGGAATAAATACATAAATAATTTAAATTGATGTTTTAGTTAAAGTATCCCTTAAAAAAATAGTTTCAAAAACTCTTTTTTGAAACATGGATATGGATAATATATATTTCCCTGTATAAACATACACATAAACAATCTCGGATAATAATGAGATGGAGGAATTAACCCTTACCTTGTACATTCCATTAGTCGAGGGTATGTCTAACCTACTGTATAATGACCATAGTATGTTATTAAATTATACCAGAACCATATTAATATTTGTGATATCATATATGATTAATTTGTTACTTTATACTACCCACTTAATAATAATTTCTTTGTTAATGTAAATTTTTTTGGAAATAATATCTTTCTTTATGGTACGCGTTTTAACTCATTAATTTTGATCGTATCACATAGATAATGATTTACATACTTCTATAATATAAAAAATGGTTTATATAGCATATATATTCATAATATAAATATTTATAATTGATATATATATGAAATCGAAACATTGTTCATGGAGATGGTAGTCTATACGTACACATGAATTTTGTTTCTGTTTTCTTATCATATAGTGTGGAAGTAAGTAAATGAAATATATTTATCTAAATTAATATATAATATTCCAGTAGAAATATTATTTAATATATCACAATCTTAATCAATATATATATTTTTATAAAAATTCTTGAATGGTGATCATTGAGGATGAATCTTATCGCATCGTGGAGATGGTAAGTAGTATCTACACATGAGCGACAATATCATTCAATAGATGATAAAATGGCATTTAATTGGACGGTATATTATACATACAGTATCATTAACATGTTATATTCATTATTAAAATTAATTATATTCATTATTATACCCATCCCGATAATGTAGTGTTGAATAACAAACTACACCACGATGTGGAGATGGTAAGCTGTACGTGCGCACGTATGGTGACTTTGTCATTCATAGGAAGGGTAGAATAATTAATATGGTTATTCCATATATATAATAACATCTCATTATTTATATGGTACTGTAGTTTTTATTCTATTATGGAAACAACAATGAAATAGGAAGTGGATGAAAAAAAGTACTTTGAAAGTGGTGATGAAATAATTATCTCTCCTTCAGGCGCTGCCTTTTAATTGGAACAAAAGGGATCCTTAGGGTTGTTTTATGATATAATTAAGCACTCTAGTCTAGATTTAGGGTAGGTTTGAGGATATTTTAATTGGGGTTGGCCGATCCAAATGGCTATGGAGGTGTGATTTGGAGAGAATGGAATGTACCTTTTAATAAGATTGGTGAGAGTCACTTGAGAAAAATTGTGAAATATTATTTTATTACAAAAATATTTTTGGTTTATAATGGAAAGAAATGGATTTTTGTCGTGAATAAGGTGGGTATGGGTCCATAGTTTTTTTAGAAATAGGTTTTATTAATGTTTAGGTCACCATATTAACCTTATCTTTTAGATTTAACTCATAGTTAAATAGTTTAAATTTTACCATGTCTTCTTCGATTTTTATATTACATGGTTAATAAAAATACTATAAAATTTTAATAGAACCTATTTTAGTTCACTAATTACATATATATCATTATATAATTCATTTTTTGAACATTATACTTTTTGGACTATTAAATAATTTAATAAAATAATATTTGTTTTAAAAACTCAGTTATGTCAAGTTTGACACTATTTACTATTTGGTTTTTGTGAAAGTCACAAAAAAATGATTAATTATAAAAAAATTACATTTAATCAACCCTTTCATGTCATATTCACCTAGAAAATATTTTTATTGCATCCAAACTTTGAAATTATATTTATTTTTATATTTATAATACCATTTATTTAATTCTTTCGTTAATAAGGTAATTGATACATCATCATTGTGTCATAATAAATTTAATTATATAATTTCTAAAAATTATAAATAAAATAACAAGATGTAGGAAATAATATTAGCTTTCTAATTAATATTTATAGTCAAATTTCTCTTTTGTATAAACCAATATTAAAAAAAATTTAGTTATTAAAATTTGAATTTTAAACTTTTAACTCTTATTTAAATAAAATAATAATAAATGTCCTAATCTAATTCAAGTGGATAAAAAAGGATCATATGTTATTCATAATTTTGATTTAGTCCTAAATATAATTATCCAATAGAATTGGGACCTATTTTAAGGTAATTATTATTTCATGTTTACCTTTAATTGCCCTATTTACTTTTAACAATGGTAAATAAAATTCAACAGTTACTATTCACCAAAAATTATTTTTAGCCTATTGAACCACATTTTACTTAATGATATAAGCCTTTTCTCTAGGATTTTTGGAATTCAATTCACAGAAGAGGTAAAATTATGTTTTATACAAATTTATAAATGTACCTAGACGTTGGGTAAAAGACGTTAAAAAGTTCAATAAAAATATATATATATAATCATATTAGAAATTTATCAAATTAATTAAATTAGACAAATAGAGGCATTATTTATCTATTTCTAGATGAAAATAAAAATATATAAAATAAAGAAATTTTTTTTTAAAAAAATTAAATAATAAGGTAGTGTTTTTCACTATTCATCAATAATTGAATGTTTTCAAAAAAATACCAAAAATTAACCCTAAGATAATTATTATATTCAAAATTCAAAAATTAAGTATATTTTACCAAATTCTAATCATAGAAGTTTCATTTCTTAATTTAATATTAATTCCCATTGTCAAAACCAAATAGCAGGTTTTTAAAAAAGTAAATACTATCAATAGGTTGACATTTGTTTATGTCCAATATAAATATAAAATTTCATATAATGACCTAAATTATATTAAATTATAAATATAAAATATCATTATACTTCAAAACCATTACAATGTTTAATTTAACACTATTAATTATTTTGATTAAAAAAGTTGTTTTCAATTAAACTTTACCATCTTTCATTATTCATCAAAATATGAATGCTATCAAAAAATATATAAAAAATTTATATAAATAAAATTTGTATCTCCCACTTCTAAAGAAGAAGTTTATTTTTCCAAATTTAATATATAAAAGTGTCCAATATTTCATTTAAAAATGGTTCACCATCAAAAGGAGGTAAAATTTAATTTTTTTGAAAAATTATTTCTTTAATTTGAAAAAATAAAGTTTTCCTTATATTATTTCTAAGAAACAAAACATTTGAATGTTAAAATTATATAGGATATATATGAAATTAAAAATGTGGTTAATACTCTTCAAAAAATATTTTACGATGGCTAGTTTGATAGGTTGTAATACGCTTCAACTTGGTGTTGTGTCTAGTACAAGCTATTGAATTACTTTAAAAAGATTACGTACTATGAAATATTGGGGTGTTGCATAGTCTTCCTATGTGTTGCTCCAAAATGGGATTTCCCCCATGCCAACCAACCAAAGAGGGTTTTGTTGGAGAGACTGAACCATAGGATAAATAAGCTACCAAAAGGGTGACACATTACCATGCACCTCCTACAAATTGTTCCTACAAAGGAAGTACATGGAAAATCCAAATAGGGTTTAATCCTTAAGAATCTCTCATGCGAGTGTCACATTCATGTAGTGGAGTGTGCTCTGTAGACTCTTCACATTGATCCCTCAGTTGTAGAAGGTTCTTGCCAGCCTATCCCATGAAGCCCAATGCATCATTCCTTCAGACATGGAATCCCTTATGAAACTGTAAATAACCTTGTCAATTGTGGTTATAAATCCTCATTGCACTTAGATTGAATCAATTGCATGAATGGGAATGGTAGACAACATGCTGTTAACCAGAGAAATGGGGCCCCCGAATGAGAGGAAACGATTCTTTCAGTTGAGAATGTGACTCATTTTATTAATAATAATCTGATCAAAGTCACTAACCTGAGTCCTTCTTAAGGAGATGGGTGTACCTAGGTACTCCATGGTAAAGGCACCACAATTCATGTTGAGATGATTTCATGATGAAATAAATTTGTTATTTCACCTTTGAGAGATGCAAATGTTACTTTTTGTATTGTTGATAACTTTCCCGCTCTAGTAGTAGTAGGCCCCCATGATGTTTTTAGTACCTCGAATAGAGTCCCTGCCTCCATTCATGAAGATGATCATGTCGTCCGAAAACATTAGGTGGGTTAATGGTGGTATAATCATCTTCCTTTTATAAGGCCAAAAATATCCAGGGGAGAGGCCTCAGTTGATAAGATGACTAAGAATGTCATGCGTCGGGATGGAGATATTGGGAGAGATAGGGTCTCCCTGCTGAAGACCACTCGCCAATTTAAAAAAATCCTTTATACTTCCCTAAGAAGGAAACCACCAACCATGATGAGATGAAGCTCAAATAAAGGAGGTCCACAACCCTTTATGGGAACCACATAGCCGCTAATATTTATTAATAAAACTCTATTCCATCTGATCATATTCTTTTTTCATGTCTAATTTGATCACCAAGTTCGATCCATTGGTCATGACTTTAATGTCTCTCATCACCTCCTACTCCATAAGAATAACACCTTGGATGGAGCAACCCCTCACAAACCCATGTTTCTCAATAGAGATACACCAGGGTAGGAGAGTAGATAGTCTCTGGTTAATCACACTCGCTAGAATCTTATAAGGGAAGTTTCATAAACTCACTGGCCTATGGTGAGACAAGGAATAATGGTTCTTAATCTTTGGAATGAGGCACATGGTGGTAGCACTTTAAACTTGAGGAAATATCCCACTACAAAAATAGTCTATAATCTCTATCAAGAATTCCCCCTTAACGACACCCCACAACCCTCTATAAAAATAGCCTGGAAAACAATCTAGTCCAGGTGCACTCTCGGGGTTTAGATTCATGATCGACTTATAAATTTTTTCCTCATATGGGATTGCCTCTATTATAAAGTTATCCTCATGAGACACAATTATGGGAATCTCCCCCCAGAAATCTACATGGTTGTTGGGATAACTATTGGTAATCCTCAGGTTAGGACCAGCTAGAAGGTCCATTAAGAAGCTATTCTCTATGCCCCATACAATCGCTTCATCCTATGTGTACGTCCCATCTTCAAGAAGAATGTTGGGTTTGATCTTTCACCACGTTTACGTGATGAAGGAATGAAAAAATGATATGTTTTTTCACCCTCACGCAGCCATTTTACCCCATACCTCATTCGATCCAGACGCTCCTGTTTAAGAATCAACTCTGCCCATCAATCTTTCTATCTAGAAAATTCGTTGAACACTGAGTCACTACAAACCTCCTAGAGACTAGATTCCATGTTTTCCATACTCTGCTTGAAAATTTTAATATCCTGATCGAAGGGAGGGAGCCTTACATAACATTCATGAAGAACATACTTATTTCTCTGGGGTCTATTATGGAGGTCCACCCAGGGGTACTCATGAGTAGGCTCTCCCCACAGTTCCCTAACTTGGTGATTATAGCCAAGACATTGAGACCACTAGATGCAGAAACTGAAGGCCCCCGGATAATCCTTCCCAGGAGAAAGAGAAACCAGTATGGAATAATTATTTAATATACCTCAGCTAGGTGAGTAACCTTGGAACTCAGAAACAAGATTATGCTAAATGATTTGAAAAAACACCAATCGATTCTTCTTCTTCTTCATCTTCCACATCCCTGGTAGTTTCACGATGTAAAACGGGCAGTCAAGTACCCCAAATCCTGAAGAAACTTACCCACCATGATGCATGCAAACTGCAGACATTCATGTTTCGGAAATTCTACTCTCTCTTTTTTCTCCCCCGGGTCAAGTGTTTTGTTGAAGTCCCCGACCACAAACCATGTGAGATCCTACTGATATAAAAGTCCATGTTCATTCCACAGCCTCTAATGGACCACAACGCCACATCTACAATAAAAAATTACAATAGGAAGAATCTCTACATTCCCTAGGGACATTATGGTCACCCATGTTAATCATAACCAAAGATACGTCCTTGTTCCAGAAGATCCTAATGTGTCTGTTGATTCAATATGCTTGCATGGAGCCATGCATCTTTACCATGTGACTAAACTCCCCGATCTTCGACGGATTCTACTTATGCTCAAGCACACCCACAATAGAAATTTTGTGTAATTAACATCAAAGACAATCAAATTAGACATCACTCTATCCCCCAAATAGTGGGCGTTCTATATAATAAGAGATAACATTAACCATTTATGAGTCGTGCTTTGGCCCTAGGCTCAATGGAAATTTTACAATAAGAGGAGGATCCATACTTAAGATATCACGAACGAGCACACGTGCACACCCCTTGGATATGTGGAGATAAACTCTGGGCAGAAAGAGTACCATGAACAGTTGGAGTAATAGGAGAGGGGGATGCTCTTTCCCAATTCAACACCCCTGGGTTTGATATATGAGAGTGAGAGGGGCCATCAAGAGAATCACCAAAAAACCTATGGGGCCAACCTTCAAACTGACACAATGAGAAGAAGGAGATATGAGCCCATCCACATCTTCCAAATCAACATAAAAAATATGAAGGATCTCTTGAGCAGTTTGTGGGAAGACCCGAAGTTCCAAACATGATAGAAAATAGGATGTGTGATTGTCTCGAAACCACCTAACAACAAGCATCGGAGGTCCGATCAAGGAAGCAGAGAGAGGTGAGACCAGTGAGGATAGATCCCCTGGCCTAAATACCTCGATATCCTTGAATGAAAAAAGATATATAGCGGGAGAGAGATGAGCGCCTAGCTATGAATCATCTGAGGGGGTTGGGAGATCCTCTTGATCTGGGACCGAACCATAACCTAGATCCAACTCTGAGGCACCCGGGCTGGGAGGATAAGGGACACCACCCTAGGGATACTTTGGAGCCAAACGTGGTCATCATCGCTTCCGGTTTCTTCACAAAGACTTGGTGTTCCCTTTGATGAATCTAGAGGAAGTGATACTAGGAATGTCTAGGAACACAATTGGTTGATCCCAACCTTACACACCTTGCACCTTCAAATAAACCTTTTCCAGAATCTACTGGGAGAGATCCAAATCCACACAAATGTGGGGACCATTATGTCATAATATGAGAGGGTGAGATTGTCCGCACATAGAAAACCTCCGCAGAGAATCCCCTATGGCCTTCAGAAGAGCACCATTTTGGAAGGGAATGGGTAAACAAGGGATCCCAATTAAAACCATAGAACGAGATCACTTTTTACCCTTCTGAAAATCCATCGAACAAGGAGACAAATTGAACCTCAACCACCCAAAGGATCTGGGATCTTTGCACCACACATGAATGAAGTCCTCCTCCGACTCCAACACCACACAAAAGCAAGACCGATGAATCATAAAAAACCACACTTGTCCAACCAGACCCCAAGAGGACAAAAACCACCTAAAAACCTACATGCAAGGTTTTTCCGCCCCTAAACAAGCCACCAGTGTCCACTTGAGACAATAGACTGCCTCCGCAAAATCCTTGGGGGGAACCTCTACCACAACACATGAGCCGACCCGAGCCACCACCGGAGAAACTGGCTGCACTGTCGAGAAGTGTATATGCTGGGAGCCAGTAGACTAACTGCACAATGCTTAAAAAAAGATATTTTATAATAGTGAGACCTGGGGAGGGGACCATGGTGATCTTGAGGGTCAAGGGGCACAGTGCCTGATAAGACTCTGGGATCAATGTTCATCGGAGATGTAGTCGATGCCTAAGCACTGCCAACCAAGGAAGCAACAGTCGAGAGATTTTGAAAAAAATCCAGGTGCGTGAGGCATGTTATTTTGAGCCTCGATATCCGTCCACCCCATACACAACAAAGGAAGTAATCTATGGAGGAAATGTTGGGCATAACAAAAATCTCAAAATGAATGCCATTTTGAATCATTTATTACCTAGGAAAAATAGTTTTTGAACTATTTGGTGAAATATAAACCAAGAAAAATAAAAGTTATTAAATTTGATAAACCCTCAACAATTACATGGGTAAAAAATCATAAAATATTGTTTCATTTTGAAATTAAAATTACATTCAGGGGTGTTTATATTCATCAATTTCTAGTCCACAATGTATAAAAAACCTAGTAACTGGATATGATCCACAACCCTATATTACTCACTTCATTAAATATGATTCAATATTATATGGTGAAATAATTCCATAGACTTACTTTTTTTATATAATAATTTTTAATTAATTTAAAAGTGAAAAAGGATTCCCATAATCATTTGGATCATAAGTTACACCCAATGTAGAATTTTTCTTCAATGTATTAATACAAACATTTCCATTCCCTATGGTATATAGAATATTAAAATTAAATGAAATATGGTTTTCAAAACATATTCTAAAATATAAAATAAAATAATAATATAATATATATAATTTATTCGATAATTATGAATTTATATAATATTATTCTCACATAAAGAATAATATTGGCATAACTTATTTGAATGAAAAACTAAGAAAATGACATGATCATGAGTAGGGAAATTATACTCATGAAACCCAAATGTTATGAAATTTACTATAACTAATTCCCATTATATATTAACACACAAATTAATACTACACTATAGGAATCAATATATACATTTTAATTCATTCTTAGATCTTCTAGAATATTAATAAGTTCTAATTACATTCACGTCCGAATATCCTAAAATTAGATAAGATATATATCGTCCCACTAAAACATTACATGCATTTTTGTTAATTCCATAACCATAATAACATGAATGAGAATAAAAAATTGATTTATAAATTAAAACTAAGTCTCTAATTCAATGATATTTACCAGATCCATGTGATAAATAGGAATAAGAATGGATTAATATCCTGTAAAAACATAAATGTTGAATTGTAGATCCACATCTATCGAAAATTATATAAAATATTTTGGAAACACATCTTAATATATATATATAATGGGGTAAAACATTTACAAAACCCTATACATGTTAAATTACCATACCATACTACATAAGACATAATCATTCATAGTATCCCCAGGAAAAGACCAATTTATGAATATGCTGAAGAACGAGCCTAACATGCCTCCGGGGATCTCTGCTTTTTCGACCGTCTCTTCTGCATCCGCCCCTCTGGATCTGCTGGTCACCACGATTATTTCGACCGTTGTGGTGGCAGTAGACCTTCTAGATCCGCTGGTCGCTCCACTCTCCTCGGATCCTACAGGGCGTCGGCCTGGGGCGAAGCCATCTTGGAAGAAGATTCTTCGTTGTCATCATGTTCGACACGATTTACACCTCCCGACGGTTCATATGGGGTTTTCTCGCGTAGAGCTCCGGAATGGCTTGCCAGTTATCTCTTTCGTGGAATCTTCGTTTGAAGAAGCTTCGTCGTTGCTTCGCTGGTCCCTGGTGGCCCGCTTCGGGATGGATAGGCCGCCTCTCCGCCTCTTCCAGGACTTTTTCAATGGTTGCGGGATTCTCCTACCTTGCAATATTTTGGAGCTCAACAGGGGATCTTTCATCATCATCTTGGATTCCAGGGAGGATTTCGCATGCTCCTGGGCGCGAGCACCAAGGTCTATCCTCCACTGGCGCTTTAGCCGTTATCGATGGTCCATGGAGGCTCACCGAGGTCGGCAATCCTCGATGGATGCGGTGTGGGTGTGCCTCCCGGGTCTCCCCTTGTCGTTTCAGAATCTGGCCTTTTTGGAGGTGATTGGTAACTCCCTGGGGGAATTTCTTTGCGCGGACGACCGGAATCTTCAGCTCTAGGATACTGCCTAGGCTCGCATATGTGTAGCCATGGATCTTTCTAATCCTTTGCCTGCCCAGTTGGTCCTTCGCGTTGGGGACGCCCTTGAATGGATGCAGCGTCTGTTCTTCCCATCGGCTTCGAGTTTCTGTTGTGGATGCCATTTGCAAGGCCACTCTTCGGCAGTCTACAGGAAACGGTTTGCCCAGCGTTCTATAGGGGATCATCCTGTCACCGAGGGTGGTCAGTCCTCCTCGGCCCCTTCCTGCCCCCTACTTCGATGGCTTCTCCTACTTCGGCTTCGGGTCCGTCGGCGCACCCCCCCCCCCCCCCCCCCCCACCCTCTCGATCTGTTGGCCCCAGCCGTTCGTAGCCCTCCTATCGCCCTTCCCCCTTCCTCGTCATCTCCAATGGATCCTTCCCCTCCGTTGGCCCCTTGTTTGACCCTTGTCCTTGTCCCTAACCCCGGCCTCCCAAGTGCATCCCCCTCCCCTACAGGGTCCCCTAGCATGACCCTCATCCCGGCCCCTCCCTCCGCCCCACGTCCCCCCCCCCCCCCCCCATTGGCCCCTATGGGCCTTTTACCTTCCCCCCTCCCAGTTCCTGCTCCAGCGCCTTTCCCCCGACCCCTCTTGGTTGTCATCTCTTCTTTGGCCCCTCGTGCTGTGTCGGATGCTCTTCCCTATGTCTCTTCGCCCATCGGTGGCCCGCTTCAATCACTCCCCCCGATTTCGACCTTCAATACTTATGAGGCCTTAGTGCAAGTGGAGTGCCTCTCCACAAGCATTGTAGTCAGGAAAAGGGGTCGTCCTCTACATCGGCATCCTGAGGGGCCGGGAAAGCCCTACTTGGCCTACCATCTCTCAGTGGGCAGAATGTGCAGTAGATCACAGTCCAAGGCATCGTTTACTTCTCCACAGCAGCAGCAGGTCCGGAAGCTACTCACGCCTGGGGCTAGTGCCAGGTGCTTAGTATTCTCATGATTTCGATAATCCTTTGGAACACCTGAGGTCTCGGGTCCATGGAAAAGACGGATTTTATCACGTCTGAACATCTCTTCATAAATCCTCTATGGTGGTTATTCTCAATCCTAAAAAGCCTTCTTCGAAGAATAACGTCTTTGCTAAAATAATGGGTATGCAGTCCTTCTTGCATGGTGAGCCTGATAATCACCATATCGGGGTCTTCTGGAAATCTAGAGTCAATATTGTTTTGTTAGCTACATCGGACCAACATCTTTATGTAACGATCTCACTAGAGGATCAACATTTCTTATGCTCCTTTGTATATACTAAGTGTGATGCAGGCCTGCGGGAGCAACTTTGGGTGGAGCTTAGGGACATTAATTTAGGGGAGCTCTCGTGGATTGTGGGCGGTGACTTCAACTAGATCATGCATCCCTCCGAAAAGTTGGGTGTAAGTACCCTTCCAAGGGTAGATAGACTCGCCTTCTCCTCTTTCGCATCGCAGGCTGGGCTTCAAGATCTTGGTTTCTCAGGAGATATGTTCACCTGGTGAAACAACCAGAGGGCCAATAGGAGGACCTGGTGCAGGCTGGATCGTTCCCTGGGGAATCTCAAAGCTATTTGGTACATCCAGAACCTCAAAGTTCACCATCTCACCCATTCTCTTTCGGATCATTCTACGATGTTGGTCCACCTCAAGTCCAGACCCCTGAACCCTCACCACTTCTTCTTCCTTAAGAGCTAGATACAACACCCTGAATTTCTCGATAATGTTCACCGCTCCTGGGATCTTCCATGTCCGAGCGAGGGTTGGGTGCATCTTCCCCTAAAGTTATGTCGCCTGAAATAGGGCATCGTAGCCTGGTCTACCCTGCATGAGGCTGACTACTCGTGCATGGAGGAGGTGGCTCGAGACATTGAGCGAGCAGAAGTATCTCCGGAAGATGAGTGGAATGAAGTTATTTTTTGCGAGTTGTGTCCCAAAAAGAAGCGTCTTAGAGAGCTACTAATCGAATAGGAAAGGCGGCTACGTGGATAGTCTCGGACCCTCTGGCTCAAAGTAGGAGATCGGAATACATCCTTTTTCCATGCATTATTGAAAGAAAAGCGTCGACCACACCTTCCTAACATCCGCCTCAAGGATGGCTCATTTTTCATTGACCCCGAGCTCACTGCCAATATGGTTCATGTGCACTTCAAATCACTTCTGTGTGATGCTAACCCGTGGCTCTTGAATGGATATCCCTCTGGGGTGTCAGATATTTTTGACACAATCTCCAATGTTGTTCCATGTCAGGCGAACACCCTCCTTGAGAGTGCCCCTGATGAGAAGGAGATTTGGGAGGCAGTCAACTTCCTTAACCCGGACAGTGCACCAGGCCCTGTCGGTTTCCCAGGGTCTTTCTTCGTGTCTACCTAGAGTATTATTAAAGGTGATCTCATGCAGGCTATTCAGGATTTCATTAGGGGGGGACATCTTCCCCGGGTCGCTAGTGCTACTACGATGATTCTAATCCCCAAGTTTGGTGCTCCTTCTTCTCTTTCCCAATATCTCTCAATTATCCTTTGTAACTTTTCATACAAGGTCCTGGACACCATCATCAATAACAGGCTCTCCGGGTTCATTGATGATTGGGTATCAGACGAGCAACATGCATTTATTCAAGGAAGATCTATTCAAGTTGCAATCGGGATAGCTCAGGAAATGGTCTGAGATATCAATCGTAAAGTGACATGGTCAAATGTGATTATCAAAATAGACATGAATAAGGCCTATGACCGAATGGAGTGGAGCTTCATTATTCGGGTCTTGCGATGCATGGGGTTCTCTGAGAGAGCCATCGATATCTTGTTTTGCTGCTTCAGCTCTCCATAGTTCAATATTCTCTTTGCAGGGAGGTAGTGTGGATTTATCAAAGAATTCAGAGGCCTGCGACAGGGTGACCCACTGTCTCCTAATCTTTTCATCATTTCTCAGGACTCTCTTAGTAGGTACATTTATCTCACAACTCAGGTCGGGGGGATTTGACTTTTTCATAGTGGTGCTCACTTCACCGGGGTTTCTCATCTACTGTTCGCGAATGATTCTATGTTATTCATTAATGGGTGAACCTCCTCTATTAGGAAATTTTGGTATGATAATGGAAGTGTATTTTAAGTGGAGTGGAAATCTTATCAATAAAGAGAAGAGTGGGATCTTCTTTTCTTCTCACTTCTCGGGGCGACAGAGGATTAACTTTGAAGCTATCCTTGTCATCCATGGAAAGAACATTCCAATGACTTATCATGGTGCTCATTTAGCACCCGAAAGAGTTCGTATCTAGCACTTCGAGGATATATCGAACAAAGTGATCATCCGTATTAATAACTAGAAAAATCAGTTTCTCTCTTTCGTTGACAGAATCACCCTCATCAACTGTGTTTTATCTTCAATCCCAATGCACATCGTGGTGGTTATCAGAGTCCCCAAAGCTACAATTTCTCAAATTGAGAGGGTGCTAAAAATTTTTTGGGGGGATGCTCATAGCGAGGGCAGTGCCATTGGGCCTCTTGGGGAAGACTGTCAAAACCCCTAGATCATGGAGGAATTAATGTTAGGAACTTGGTAGAGTCAATGTTCATTTTGCTGGGAAAGCTAGATTGGGAGGTGATAGAGGGTAAATCTCTTTGGAGCCGCTTTATCAGATCAAAGTACGGTTACAGTTTCTGGGAAACGGGAAGGAAACCATCTCCGCTGTGGGCCTCTATCCGCGGTCACTTACCCCTCCTCCAGGACCGCTCCCTCTGGATTATTGACCGGGGTGACTCCAAATTCTGTGATTGTAACTGGGGGGCTGGAGTACTGGGATACCCAGGATGCCCAACCCCCGATCTATCCTTCAGGGAGGCTATCCTTAACCCCCCCCCCCCCCCCCTTTATCAGGTCAATCCTCAACCCCACCAAAAAATCTAACTTCGACAACATTTATCTGGATGGCGCCGTTGATAGATGCATCTTCTCGGCATCCCTGGATGGGAGGTTCTCATCCAAAGCGTACAGAAGGTCCACACATGTGCGGATGGTTTTGGACCCCTGGGGTAAGATCTTGTGGTGCAAGTTTATCCCTTCCAAATACAACTTCCTGGTTTGGTGGGCTCGATCAAAGGCAATCCCGACTGAGATGGCTATCAAATTCATAGGTATTTCTATTGCGTCAAGATGTTCCTGATGTCATGACCCCCAGGAGGAGACCTCCCTTCATCTTTTCGTCCAGGGTGATTGGTCTAGGTGTGTATGAAGTTCACTCGGTGATCCCACCACTGCCTCGGGAGACGTTGCAACATAGGATGACTTCTTTTAGCACTGGTTCAGTGGAGATATGAGCAAACAGGAGGAATTCGGCTGTTTCATCCTCTTGGTGGCAGGCTTTTGGTTTATTTTTCAGGCACGCAACAGGGCGCGACATAATGATTTTCATACCACATCCCATGGCCTGGTCTTCAGAACCAGATGCCTCATTGCTGATCTAGCTACCCTCCATAGTAGGCGTGAGGAGGTGCCTTCCCTTAGGCGCCTTCCCTTAGGCGCTTCTCCGACATCACACAGCCCCCCTCCTGCCCATTGCAGTCGGGGTCCTGGGTGAGCTGGACTCCCCCTGTTTAGGGATTTAAGTTGAAATCTGATGGTGCGTGCGGCCAGGGCATTATGAGTGGAGGCGGAGCGGTCCATGACCCGTACGATTTAGTTATTGTGGCTTTCAGAGCTTTCTTTGGGAATGGGGATTCTTTTATGGCCGAGGCAAGGGCCCTACTTACCGGGCTGGAGCTCTGTAACTCACAGAACATCCCCCTCACTGTGGTGGAGACTGACTCCAAAATCATCTGGTCCTCCCTCAAGGGAATCTCACTAACCCCCTGGCACATTTCTTATATCATCCCCAAGTGCAGACCTCTTCTCCTAGACAACACTGAGACTCTTCATACATGGCGTGAGGGCAATCGGGTGGCAGACTTTCTGGCCTCCAGAGCCTGCCTTCATCTTCCCCTAAGGGTGTATAGTTCTACCAGTTCCCTCCCCGCAGGTGGCAGAGAGGTGGCTCTAGGGGATGCCCTTGGCCTTCCCTTTTTCATACCCCTATGATACCATTTCCATGTGTTTACTGTTTAGAGTTTAGTGTTTTAAATAAATAAATAAAATATTATTATTATAGTATCACCAAATAATAGTTTTCATTAAAATTATAATAATAAAAATCTCCTAAAAACATAATATTCCTAAAAATATTAAAATAAGGTCATTAATCTTTTATAAAACTCTATATTCCCTTTGAAATATGTTCATCAATTGAACATAATATTCACAAAAGATTCAATAATATCTAAAATAAAGAAGTATTATGGGTTCAAAAATCAAAAATATCAATGGAATGAACTATGAATCATCTAATAGACACTTATCTTCTTCTCAAAAGAGTGTTTATATATAAAAAATTATTTATAAACTCAATATCCATATCTAGAATAAATTTTTAGCAAGTGTACATAAAGTATTTACAATCAAAAATGTTAAATAATCACTATCCATGGTAGAGGTAACTAGTGTCATCAATCTATCCAGGTAATATCCCATATCATTCTCTATTTGGACCTACTCCATAATAAATAACTGATAAGATCATGGAACATGACATACCACCTAGGCCATATGACTCCCAAGAATTGTATCTCTCTATTTAAATTGTCCATAAGAAGCCAATCCACATCCATAATGAGACCTAACAAATCAAATATTCCTAGGACCCTATTAAGCTTCATTAACCCTTAAATTATGTTCTTATGTAAAATATTGTTTTACCTCCACCCTTTGAAACCATTTCCGAAAATATTTCTAATGATCTCATAATTTTTAATAATATGACTTTAATCTAGGCCAATTTTATATATAACTAATTCAAATACTATTTTGTCACACAAATTGAACTATAATAGAACCCCAAATCAAGAAGGAGTTTAAAATTTTAGTATATTATCTCTAATATGTTATTGTTTTGAATAAAATAACAGATTCTAAATAATAAATTACACCAAAAATGTATCTATAATAATCTGAACTAATATCTTTTATAAGAACTATCTATAATCATAGTAGTAGACCCAAACCTCACGAAAGTTTAAATGTCATTTTTTGGTGTTACTAAACCTAAAGGTACAAAGGAACATCATTAATTGAAATTATTTATTGTTAATGAACATTATTAATAGATATTTAACTTAATATAATTGATTTATAATTATTTATAACCGACATATTAAATTGTTTTAGTTAAAATCAATATCAATGTCTGAATGATTTTGTTTCCCTTGCATCATTTCATTTGGAGGCCGTAGTCCAAGAATATTTTTCATTGATAAACCACATAAATAATTTTATTCATGAGGTAAATAATTATTTTTTATATATGTATAGGGTAACAATGTAATTTTAGGTAACATATGGTCATAGTGTACCTAGAATGCTCAAAAATTTCTTTTTCAGTGATTATAGATTAAATAACAGTATTAAATTTATTTATCAAGATGTTTTTTTGGAGTTACCACATTTTAAATATGAAATAATCTATGATTAATAATTATAATAAGTTAAAAAGTATATTTATTTTTAAATAATGATTCAGGATTTAAATTCAATTTCATTATTCATATAGGTGGTAAAGTAGACAAAAACTAGAACTCATTATTATGATCCAATGAGTAAGATCATGTTACAATATAGAAATAAAAAAATTATTAAATAATTAATATCATAAAAGTATTTTATTAATGTAATAAATATTAATCAATTATAGGTTTAAGAATAAGATCTAGAATAATTAGTTAGGTCAATATAACAATTACATTGACTTTTTAAATTTTCACATGAATGGAATCATGGAAATGAGAGGTTTGGATATCATTATTTGGATAATATGATTAAAAATGTGGGTAGAAATGTGATAGAGATATTTTTTTGGGATATAATATATTTTCTATGGAATTTTTTGGTTTGATGTTTGGTAGAAGAAAATTCATTTTCTAGATGAGATGGTGTGTATTTTTTGAAATAAGTTTGTTTAATATATAATTAATATAATACTCAAGGAATGTGGAAACAAAATTACAATTATGGATGAAAAAAATTGGGTGTATATAAATCCCTCATATAACTAATTAACGGCAAGGTGTTGTCATTTTTAGTGGAGATGTCCCTTAATTTATCAATTTTCAACTAGTTCTTCCATTACCAGGTCGACTAAATTGTTCCTTGGTAAAATATTTTCATGAACAATAAAGGAAGTTATTAACTTAACTTAACATGGTTATTGGAAATATGAATTCCATTTTACATGATTCAATTTCTAATTTTTATAATAATTTATTTTATTATAAGTGTTCATAATGCATGAATTTTTATTTTTATAAAAATGAATCTTTCTGTATAAAAATAAATTTTATCATATTTTTTATCAAAAAAAATATGGATTTTATTGTACATTATTTTAATATAAATATAAAATAAGAGTTTCAATAAATATATTTTCAAAAACAAGGAACAATGAAATTTTAATATTAATAATAATTATTATAAAATTTAATAAAACATTTAGTTATCCTTGAATAATTCAGGTAGTAAAACATATAATTATTTATTTATTTATTTAATGTTATTAATTGATATTAATAATTAATAACTCAATTTAATGAAGAAAATTTTTTATATCATTACTCAAAATAGATAATTTTATAAAAAATATATAATTCCAAAAAAATTATTTTCCATTTTAATTGTACATTGTTATGCTTATTTAAAAACTATTATTATAGTTTCCCATGATTTTAATAAAGAAATATTAAATCTTAATTTATTAATATCCAACATATAAATTTACAATCCATGCTTGAACCATTATGGTTTAGAGCCTATGAATATTGGATATAAAATATTCTTATTTTAGAAAATATCTTCAACATATCCTACAAATAACTTCCCATTTAGTACACTTCATTAGAAAAGCCTATTAAAAACATTATTCATGTCCAAGGAAATGGAAACATGTGGAAATTGATGGGCTAAGATTCTCAGTAAGTGCATACATGGGAGATATCATTTAATGATCATATGATAGAATCAAATAATAATAAAGGAATGATATCATAATCATTAAATAAAAAATTCATAAACATGTTTTCTTCTTTAAAACATTAACATTTACAAAAAAATGAATAATATGGACTATAATTCATCATAACCAATTCCAGAACCTTAATTCATGTCCTAAATGTATATAAAATAATCATAAATATAGAACCCATTTAATATGTCAAGGATAATTAGAAAGACCATCAAATCAAGAATAAACACATTTTCCCATAAGAAATCAAGCTCATAAACTTATTTCCCATAATCAATCAATCAAATAGACTCGTTTCATATAACAGATCAATAAGAATGACTGGTTTCCAATAACAAATCAAACACATCAATATAATTCCCATAAATATATCCTGATATATAATAAATCACCCCATTAATTTTAGGTATGTATCGTTCACAGTCATCAAATAATTAAATCCAAACATAAATGTGTCACATGATCATAAACCATTCATCATATCAGAACCCATGAACATAAATGGGTTTCATGAAAATTAATTCATAGAATAACCCCTTGATAATAAAAGGGGTTTATAAAAATTTCATTATTTATTCATGAACATAACCCATCTAGAGAAACAATAATGATGATATCCTTCAATCATATCCCTATTAAATTATTAGAAAAAATAAATGATGTCATCATAGATGGATTTTTTTTAAATATCACTTTGAAAATTTCATGAGGAAAATATCATTTCCTTTTTAAAATCTGTGTATTTTAAAAAAACATTAGCATTATTAAATGAAACCAATATTTGAAAAAGAATTTATAATGATCTAAATGAAATTTTGGAACGATAATGGTTCATTATGTAACGAAAATCCCATCATTTCATAAATTAAAAAACACTGTGGGAATATATTATTCATAAATGTCCTTAAGATCCTCCTTTAAAAAATATACCTGTCAAACCATTTTGTAAAAAATTAAAACATGTGATAAATTACATTAAAAAAATTTAGGATAATAGTATAATTATTTTTGAATTTTTTTTATAAAACATGGCCATATATGAAAAATATTCTCTAGTGCGGACTGAAGCATTCAATAACTCAAATATTGATTACATTGTGAAATAAACTATTACCACATGGGTTAAATTTTAATCATAATTCCCCTGAATGAAATAACATCAAATGAAAATTTAAAAAACATAAATAAAAAAAGATTTATGATATTTAATATTAAAGGTATTTTATACACACCATATAAAAATATGTGGTGAATGTGGCATATGTCTCAGAAAAGTAAAAGTGAGAGAGAAACTCATACCTCAACTATCACCTATCCTTATTCATATTCAAAAATAATATATAATAAATATGGATTTATTATAGATTTATGCCTTAACTAGATATAAATCATATGATTAATATTTTATTTATATAATCTTATAATTTTTTTATTAATAATAATTGATTAAAACCATTGTTTTGGGTGACAGCTGATTTATTTTCCAAGCATATTTCGATTTTGGCAGCCCCAATCATGATTCATAGATCATGGTTCCATTAGGGATAGATTTTTAATCATCATATACACATTATATATATAATTTTTATAAATATATATTTATAACCATTCAAAAAAATAGGGATAGATTAATGAATTTCTACAATCATGGAGACAATATGATGAACATATGTATGATGACTATTTCTAGTTTTCAAATGATGAATTGGAAGACATTTATATAATATTTTACCTTCAAGAATCATTATTATTTAATATATATCATATCTATTATTTAAATTCATTATTATTACCATCAATGTCAAATATTAATGGAAAACATATCACAACACATCTTGAAAATTGCAGTTCATACGTACACACGAGAAACATTTTCATTTCCCAATAGATTAGATGATAATAATTTAGAAGTGATATTATCATTGAAATGTATAATTATATAATAAATAACATATATGAATATTAGACACATCATAATTCACATCCATAAAATATGGAAATGAAAAATTAATTTTATCACTTTGTAGGGACGGTAATTCATATGTTTGCACGAGCAGCAGTTTTACATCATATTTAATGGTAAACGAGTTTTATATTGGTGTATTAATTATAATGATTACATTTAATCATATCTAGTATACTTAATATCATATTTTGGGATTAAAATCATATATTTATAGGAGTTAGAAAAGAGAAGAAAAAGAATATGATCGGTTAGAGTTAGTACCTCTTTTTTGGAATGACTCTTTGAGATCTCCAATAAAGGAAAATAGAGTTGTTATTGGGAATAAAAAATCCCCTATATTTTTTATAGGTATGCGAATAATAGAAAATGATAGATTATGGTTGATCCAGAAGGTGAAAATTGGTGTAATTATTTGAGGGAGGAGGTATCCTTTTATTATTGATGAGAGGGAAACATTTGTAATTTTATTAAAAATATATTACATGTAAATTATATAGCCAAATACTAATAAATGGTATGTAATTCCAAACTACAGTAGGATATTTTTTAAATATAATCTACCAATAAAAATAAGATATGTTTATATTTTTATTTTAAACCACAACATCTAGTTTAACCCCTTGATTAACTTATTTTACCATTATTCATGGTAACATAATTTTCCCTCTTAAAAGTTTATAATTTTAAATAAATGAAATTATTGAATAAAATATATATAATGGATTATATATAATAATATATATTATCCCATATGTTCTTATTTATGCTTTTTTGGATTTTTAAAAAATATAAAAAATATTATTCTCTTAAAATATCATTATTGTAAAATTTAATACAATTCTGTACATTGAAGTTAATAAAATAAAAAAAATAGATATAATTATGATAAATAAATTTATAACATCCTCTAACAGTACTTATCGTCTATAAAATGTTTGGATAACCTTAATTATCTCAAATTATAAAACATTTTATATGTTTAATATCATTTATTTGACATTTTCATTATTGAATAATTATTACATCAACATTGTGTATGTCTTGAAGTTAATTATTTTATTACTATAATTCATAAATAAAAAACGTCATGAATATAAATTAATTTTGGGAAAAAAAATCTGATTCCTTCTTGACTAATTTATTTTGTAAGTGAACACATAAATCATATTTAGAACTATGAAAGTGTCATTTTTTAACTTCATTTTAATTAAATATTATATAAGACATTTTCATGGACATGATTCCATTAAAAAACTCAAGATCAAAAATTATGTGTTATGTATCGAATTTCACTAATCCAATAATTAATATTATAAAAAATTATAGCATTATGAACTGTTTTAATAAAGATTAACCCTTCTTACTCTTTATCGAGGTGATAAAATTTACCCCCTTTACTATTCATATTGATGAATAATGATATGCAATTATTTACCAAATTTGATCCTCATGATTATAAATATTAAATTCATTTTATCTAATTAAATATATATAAAAATATAATAAATTAATTTTAATGAGAGTGTGAAAAAAATTAACATGGATTTCATGAGGAAATATATTTTTAATCAAAAAAACATGATTTATTCTTATCCTATGACAAGAAAATTATATCTTGATCATTTAAAACATTTAATGAAGAAAATAATATATTGATTTCATTATAATCATTTACTAATATGGATAAATATAATATATTAAACTAGAAACATTGTATGGAAATGTTGTTTTTTCGGAAAAACATGACTTTTATTTTCAGATAAAATTTTATATTTAATTATAAGAATTTGATATCTGATGAATTTATTTTAAAAATTTATAGATCATATATTTTTCATAAATTAGTTATAATTATTAATATGTTCTAATACAATGTCTTTTATATAATTTAATAATTATATTTAAATAATGTTATGTGGTTCGTTTATAATCATTGTTGTGTTCAACAAAAGAAAAAATATTATTTAAAGAAAAATATTTAATAAAAACCTAGAGGTATTTCATTCTACTCCCTAGAAATTATTTTTTACCACAAAATTAAACACTAGGATAAAAGCATATAATAATACATCTACCACATCACATCCTTAGGTTCTCCCATAGCTTCTTTATATTTGTGGTTTTTCCCTAAAATAAAAACTAGGTGTGTGGTATTTTTCGTAGAACATTCTATTTGCATTCCAAAATCTATAATAGTTACTAAATGGATGAATCCAAATTTTCAATTTCCCCCATTAGATGAGGTCATAGTATCTTTATTTCTCAAAATTTATTCCAAAAATTTGGAGTTTTTCACATCATACCATTAAAGTTTATATAAGTATCCATCTTAATTATGGAGATAAAGCTATTGTTATAATAAGATTTTACAACAGGAAGGTGTTGAACCCAAAAAATATTGAAATTCATTGAGAAAGATATTGTCAAGATATTTTTAGTTTGCATGGTCCTTTCATAATAACTATATTTTTGGAGGATTATAATAAGAGATGAAACTTAGCTCATTATCTAGATCCTTTTGGATACTTCTCCAAAAAAAATGATGTAAACCATAGATCTCGATCAGAATGAATTGGAATTGGTACTCTATGAAATATTACCATTTCAATAATATATATTCAAGGAAGATAATCAGGATATAAATATTCTATAAAATACATTATGGGTGTTGACATTGTATGGGGATAAACTATAACCTATATTGTGTTTTGGAAATTATATGGTTTGTGAATCTGAAGACAAAATCTAAGGGGGGTGTTCTCCCATTTCCATTTAGGTATAGTTAATGGTTATTACATCCCCTTAGAATTATTTCTTTCAATGATAATTTTTTAACAAACCACACATCGAGAACCATACTCTCCAATAACTCTATCCATTACATACCTCTATAAATACACATTCAAGCATCTATATGTCATTATACTTCTATAATGAACATGTAATGATGAACTATGAGAATCATCCAATATCTACTTCTTCAAATATGGTATCGATGGGACATATCATTTTTCATGCACATTATAATTCCATCACAGTAAAGGATGAACTCAAGAAAAGTTGGCACCTTATTTTGAGACTTCGTATCTTCCATATATGCCACTTCAATCATCGTATTAATATATGGTTGAATTTTTTTTAACTAGATAATATTTATCTCTTTACATTATGATTTCATGGTCCATCCTTTGTAAATCCATAAATATTGGTTCTTTTTTGACCATCATCATAAATAAACTAGCATGATCCTTTCACCTCCAAGTGTTTGCCTCCTTTTTCACAGTCCAATGATGATAATGTATTGATTTGACATAATCTCTAATCTACTCCAACCATCATATTTTGTAAATGCACATTTCATGGAATAGATATTTTAAAATCAAGTTATTAGTATATGTGTTACACATTTCTCAATAAAGATAATGTGGCAATATATTTAATGCACAAATTACCACAATTAAATATGAATCATGAGTTGGGTATTTTTTACCGTGGTCTATAAATTATCATGGGGACTAAGCTATTACTATATAATTGTTCATGTTAAAATATATCAATCCCTTATTTAAGGAATCACTATAGATCACAATCCTCTATCAATACACTATATTGTGAACATAGGTCCGTTATCTTACCTTCCATTCTACTGCTTGAAATTCTTCTCACATTACTCCATACATATTAATTAAACTAGTTTTTGTGACAATATAGAGAATGGATTAGATAATCATGACCGACATATCCCAAAAATGTTGAAAATTTTAAGCCAATCCATTGAAACTATATATTTTAGTCACATGGATGGTCTAGGAATTTTTTCAAAAACTTTTTCATGGGAGGATTTAATCATATAACTTCACTTGATATTATATGATCATAAAATGAAGAACTTTTAATCCAAAATTCTCAGTTGGTAAATTTTTCATAAATCACCTCCTTCCATTGGGTTTTTACAAAAATACTCACGTGATCTTAATACGTTTCCATGATCTATGAATATTAAATAATATTTTCTTTAATATACACTAAAAATAGATCAATATTATTTTAGAGAAATTATTTATTAAATCTATAAATATAGAGGGATCATTATTTAGAATAAAATGAATCACTATAATTTATATATGTATATACCCTATACAAAATTCCGCCTTGAGTATATCTACTTTCTTAAACCTTAATTAATGATATCCATAATTAAGATAAATCATGTAAAATTATTAACCCCTAAATAATTGACAAAATAAAGCATCAATATTGGGAAGAGAGTACTAGACCTTGATATTGATATTCTGATGTTCTTGGTAATCGAAAAAATGTCACATTTATCCATCTTTCATCTTAACAATCAGAACAAGTTCACCCCAAGGCGACACACTATGGATTATAAATTAGTTATGAATATTACCTTAGAGTTTCTTATCAAATTAATGAAATTCAATTAGGGAAAGTATATAAGGATTATTTTAATAATGAATAAAATAAGGTATGAGTTTGAGTGAAATATAAACTACATAATTTGGTTGATGGGAAAAAATTATTTTTTATAGGAATAAGATCTTATACAAGAGTAGTATCCTTAATGATGAGTTTATGTCCAACTATATGAGATAAAAAACCTTATAGAATATGAATTAATAACCCTGATATAGAATAAATATTCATTGGAATATCATACTAATCATTGCCTCAATAAATAATTATAGGTTCTTTCAGAATATGAATTGTCACATCCCTTCCCTAACCATTTATATGGGATATATATATTTAAATCCAATCCATTTAAATAATAACATTGAATTAAACAAAATGGGGAGTGAAAAAATTTCAAATAATCACTTTCCCACAAAAATCAATCATTGAATAAATATGACCATCAGATAATATTATTTGTTCATTATGATTTTAACAACTAACCCATCATTTAATTATTGAGTTGATATAGTTATACAATTATAAATATCAATAGAAATAATGGAGTTTTATGATAAATAATCAAATAGGATATTAGATATTATAGAGTAGAAAATAAGTATCCATTTCAAAAACTCTTTATCATTACCCACTTCAGCAATCGTGATCATATGAGATTTCCCATTGCCTTTGGTCATAACAAGTTAATAACACTGATCATAAATAACATTTAAATTAATGGACTAGATGGAATAATTCTCATAGACCTTATATTTGAATAATTTCTGTGTGGGTGGTTCATTATTTCGTGTCTTCTTTTACTCTATTGTATTATATGACATATTTATCACCTTTCCACATTCCTAGTCTTCATAACCCATCATCCCAAAATTAGAGAACATCCCAATTCTATTAAAACACATCCTATGACATTTCTTGAAATATTTATGACATGTATGTTGATGGAATTTCATTCCAAAAATACATTTATTCATGTTTTTAGGAGTTTTTATCATTCATTTATTTCTAAAACCATGGAAAGGGTGGGAATTCCCATGTTTTATTTTTTTTATTCGAGTTCACTTTGAAAAATATCATCATTGCTACGAATGTTTCTTATAGAAAAACATTTCAGAGTATTTTTTAATTACACCAATGAATTAATTAATTTTAATATCATTTTTTATAATTAAACTAGAGGCATACCTTACCTGCCTTTTAAAAATATCTTCTTGGGTACCAATGGATTCATCGTCCTTAATCTTCATCTCACGAAATCCCTACTCCAACTTTTTAGATAGAATATAAGGAATGAATTTACTAAATAACCTAACCTTAAAGACGTACTATTCGAAGGATTAAATTTCATCAAATTTACTCTTATTTTTTATAAGATTCCATCATATTTCTTCTTCACATTCTATATGATAAACATGTAGGACAACTTTTTTGCCGACATCACCCAAGCTGGGGCTCGAGTCACAACTACCTGAAGCCCACATCAATAAGCCAGGGGTGAAGAAAAGAGATGAATGAATAAATAAATAGAGGAGGAATTATCCAATTTACATTTATGCATACAAACATACATCTCAATGAATAGGTGCATAAGGATAGATTAAAAGATGAATCATAACTAGAAATGTAAACCAGATATCCATAACTACCAGACAATACAAAACTAAGGTATTATAAACAGAAAAGTAATGGGAAAAAATACATTCCCAATAAGAAATATTTCCCAACCTAAAAAACCTAGAATTTTATACTACTAATGGAACCCTATCCTAAATACCAAGATATGACCACTATATGCATTCCATGTGCTCAATATCCATAAGCTCATTTGATGTTGTCGTGGACCTATAATCCATCTTTATAAGACACAACACGTGTATGAAAATTCAATTTATGGGTGAGTATATACATACCTAGTAGGAAATCCCGAAAGCTGATGGGGGAGTAGTAATGTATACAATAGAAATGAATGATAGTGTATGGAGGATACAATTGGAAGAGAAGAGCTGAACCAAACAAAGAGTGAATGAAACCTCATCAAAACATTAGGGGATAAACATGGTGAGTAGACGAACTACCCTTTGAGTCTTAGACACCTATAATAAGATAATATATTCATCCATCCCTTTGATTCTAAACATTGAAATCACATGGAATACCAACAGTAACACCCCTTGTTTTTATAGACCTTTTTTTAATAAGCTAAATTTCTTAATTATGTCTAGAAAGGCATTACATCAAATATTCCATTCACATGAAACCAAATGGATGTAAATTTAATGACACCAACATGGTTAATTTTATATTTTAGAAAATCTATGTACTTTTCAAGGAACATCTACACGACATATGTTACATGCAATACCGACTTGGTGAATGTTACAGGAAACACTGATGTTTCTATGAAACATCATTTATCTATTGTAAATATTAAAATGAGATAATTATAAACTGACCATTAAAAATTATAATATGAATAGTAATTACAACTATTTAAATATTGTTTGTAGTGTTCTTATATAAATAAAACATATTTATAATGAAGTTTATTATTTTTGTTAAAGTCCTTTTATGTTTAAAAATATCATTTTTAAAATAAACTGATATTAATAAAAATTAATTTTAGACACATTTAAAAATATAATATGATAAAATAAACTGTTATTTTGATATTATAATTTCAAAATTATCTTTGGGTGAATTATTTGGATTTTTCTGAGAAACATCAATTTTTGAATGAATAATGAAAAGTACCGGATTCAAATTCAGAAAGATTTTAATATAATTTAATTATAAGGTTAAATTATATTTTAATAAGATTTAAAAGTATAATTTGATTATAATATGATGAATTATTACAATTTTTATAATTATAACCAATTTCACAATGAGATTGGATATAAAAACATAGCAATATTTTGATCATTATTTATATTAAAAACATGCATTGTTAACTAAAATGTGGTATTAATTTTAAATTAATATATTCCACCTATGTGATTGGATTTTTAAAAAATTGATTCCATAATTTTAATAATAATATCTTATATTGTTTAATAGGTTGAACTTAATTTTTTACCAAAAATACTAGTGAATGTGATTAAAATTAATTACTTTGTTTAAGGGTAAGTAAAGATTAATAAAGGACTGAACCACAACCTTAAGGCCCTAAATGACCTATAAACATTTGAAAAAGATATTAGATGGACATATTTAGGTCTTATTACACATACTTGAGGATTAAGATCAAATTATGATCCACTTGCATCATAAAAAAAATTGGTGGAATTCTATCTTAAAATATTTACCAGAGTTCCACTACTCATTCCTTATAAATAGCCATTGTCTCTCTTTCAAGTCCTTTCTTTTATTTTATTTCACCACCCCAAAAAATTATTTTTTCCATGCCTGTATAACATAAAAAATATTCTAAATATACATGTACTTTTTTATTGCTATGGTTTCAACCTACACTTACACAAACCTCCATCTAATGGATAAGGACCATACAATTTATTTTTAAGATGGACTAATGCCTCACTAAACGATGATTTTCCAATATTCCTTACCACCTTTCATGGTTAAAATTATGATGGAAAAATTATTTATATATTTTATTTATTTTATTTATTTTTTATTTTTTATTGTTTTTTCCTTTCACAAAACATATCTTTTTTACTTTCTCATGATAATTTCGTTTGAGGATGTTTGGACTACCGACACCTCAAAGCGATAGGATTTGTTCACATACTACATGGATTGTATTAATGATTGTTTTAGTGAATATGTAAAACATATATGTTATAATAAATATAATTTAATATATATATATATATATACACATATACATCTTTTACTTTCATTATTTTAACATGAAAATTAAATAGAAATAGCTTTCATGTATATGTACAACCTACTGTATCCAAGATAAATGAATTATGTTACATACATATATGTTCTATAGATTATTATAAAACAAATATAGTGTATATATAGTGTATCAATATCATGTATTTCAACATTTAAATAATTATATAATGTATTAATACGAAGGGTATAATAATTTAATATGTATGTGAAGAATAAAGAGAATATTAGTGGAAGTGAAACATTAGCATATGATAGTTAACAAGTGGTTAATATATGGTCATAATAAAACCATATATAGTATTATATATAAAATAATTTGGTTATATAAATTATATATAAAATTTTATACATATTATAAAATTGTTTTAAATGATTATGATCTGAGTGAAGACACAAGATAATGGGATTTCATCTCACTTTTTATTTCTGTAAGATACATGCTATGTTCAATGCTCATTCCTTTTTTGTGGTGTATGTTCTTCCCCCGATTTAATTCTTTTTATATTATAAATAAATTTATGTGTATTAAAATATCCATCTTATTTTATTTCTTTCATGGGGATTATGTTTCAAAATTTACCAAATTCTTAAAATAGTTTGGCCTCAATTTAACTTCTTTGAGAATCATGTTTTGGTATACACAAATATTCTATTTCAAGGTGTATATAATTTTATTTTACATGATAGATCGGGAATTTACATTATTTCATGCTATTTTAAGATTCATTTATATCTATTTATTATAAGGAAAATATGATTCCATGTTAAATTTTTATATGAGTTTATTGAAACAATATCATCAGTTTTTGATATTTTTTATGTTAATGATTCCATTAATGAAATATTATTATACAAAATTCAAGAAAATTAATTATTATCCTTCCCCTCCTTTCATTAAACATTTATCCATGTATTAGTACCTTATTCCACTCTTTTCTACTTATGATATTTTTATTAAGTAATATATGACCATCTCTCTCTGGTTAGAAATCTATTAAATTAAAAAAATGTTTTCGAAAATGATTTCAATTTTTCTTCTAAAGAACCTTGATGACCATTTTAAATGAAAAAATATTTTAAAAATGTTTTATTTTTTTCAATGATTTCATTATATGTTTTCAAAGTTATTTTTAAAGAAAACAATTTTCATAACGTTTTCCGTTTTGAAATAAAAATTCAATGCAGAAAGTATTTTTTCCACAAGAAATGTATTTAAGAGATATTTTAAAAATAATTTCTCATATAAGCGAACATCAATTAGTGATACTCATGTTTTTTGGTGAAATTTTTCAGTGTTTCCATTCATATTTTTTCCATAAATGAATTACATTTTGATGGAATGATGTTGTTGAAACATGTTTCTCTTTCATGGGTTATATTATTTTTAAACCTAATTCTTTTTTTGGGATATATATATGATGAAATTAATATTAAACATATCATTCTCCATAGGTTATGATACGATTTCATGTGTATAATACCCATTTCATTTCATGTGTTATGATATAATTATTTATGATCTTATGGAACATGTATGTATTACTTCATTATGATATGTGTGGGATATATATCTCCCTCCAATGCATTGGTTAATGATTAATACTTCATGGAATAGACTAATATGGTCTTGGTAATGAAAATTTCTTACTATGATGGCTATTGGAGTGAACCATGACTACCATGATGGTATAAGGGGTGAAATCACGCAACCAATATGGTCATGGGAGTGAACCATGACTACCAAGATGGTAGAGGGAGATAACCTATACTACTAATATGGTCTTGGAAGTGATTCCTTGGCCAATATAGAAATCATAATATATTTTCTTCTCTGTCTGCCACAATTTCATGTTTTTTTCTATGTTATGATTTCATGGATCATGTTCTCTATTTCCTTTTAATTAATGTCTTATGATGTTCAAATCATTATTCAATTATTCATTTATATGATCTTTTATATGCATAGTATGACCTTATATTTTCATGATCATGTTATCATTCCCTTATTCTCTTAGTTATGCATACGTATCTCACTTTTTTAACCTTACTGGTCATTTGAGCTCACCCATTATTATATTTAATTCCCAAGGTTATGAATATATATATATTGTGTTTGACATGTCTAATAAGTTTTTTAGTCAAGAAGAAACTAGTGGGAGATAATATTTCTCTTTTATGTACCGATTTACATGTTTTACATGTTTGCAACCGAAATATAAAATTATAGTATTTGGGAGCCAATTTGTATAATTTTTTAAATATTATACAAACGTTATGTACTATTAATGCATGAAAAGTGAGGGTATCTATATTTGGTATCAATGAAATTGTTTAGAAGACCGTTAAAATCTATAATGGTAAATTCATTGTGATAAATATAAGGACATATCTAAGGGTAAGTATAAGGATAAGAAAAAGTATAGGAAAATATCCTTGAATTTTGGTGAATGATAGAGTGAGTGGATTCATAAAAATAAATCCATGCCTAGATACTATAATTCGATCTGGATGTTGCATAGATTTATCTAGTTATAATAACTACAACAAGACAATTCGAGCCTGACTTAAGGTAATATGGTACATGACATTGCACCTTGTTGCACACATAGTTTGAAACTCCCTCAGGATATGATTTGGGAAATGAAAAACATTTCATGAACTATAAGGAAGGATTTAAAAATATGTTGTCTATGAATAACCAAGGATAAACATAAGGTTTCATATATTATGGAATGTTTTATATTTTAGACATCTTATAAATGTTTTTTCATGATTATCATATACCTTACTCTGATAACTGTTTCTTATTCTATGCATTTTGGTTTTAATCGATGGCTAGAACTCGAAGGAACCACATTAATGGTGATTGTGACTGACAATGGAATAATTTTCCTCCTAAGAAACCAAACTATATGTGATTTGGATTGAAAATCCTTATTTTTATGCTCACAAAACAATATCATGATATGGATCATGATGGAATTATGAATGAAAAAGTGAGTGAATAAAATTATATTTAGTCTTTCACAAGGAAACATCCATCATCTTTTATAGGTCTATATGATCCATTATTCTGAATTACAGATTAGTACTACTAAAAATAAATTCTATATTATCTAGGGTTTAGTTCATGAGAAATCAATTTTAGATATCTAGCAGTTAGAAGGAGAAGCAGACTACTGGTGGAATCTAATAAAAACTATGTGGAATTAATATGATATTGAATGCATGGATGGGATGTGTTTAGTAACCTATTTTTTCATAAGTATGTTCCATAGATTCTTTTTACCAATAAGGATGAAGAGTTCATTGAGTTGAATAATGGGGATGACGTATTTGTGGTATATATGAGGATAATTTCATGTGACTTCTGAGATACATGTTAATAATTATCATCCAACAATAAAGTTTAGTAGATTGGTTATTCAGTGGTATAAAGGCTTTTCTCAGAAGGTCATTGTACATAAAAGAATTTACTGGATATGAATAGATTGTACATGGTGCAATCATGGTTGAAATAGAGGATGTAGTCATGTATCAATCCCATGGTTTTTACATGAAGATTGTGATGGTGTTTAAATGAATATCTAAAAACTAGGAAGAGAATATGACGATATTTCAATTATGATATATGTGTTGGAATAATCATGGAGTAAATTTCCTTAAGGGGTATAATAAATGTTTTAACTATAGAAGGGAAGGCCATAGAGAATTTTTCTTCGGATGTGATTCAAAGATGTTAGCTACCGTTATGAATGGGAAAAATAGCACAGAATGAACCTTGTATTATTTAGAGAATCATGTGTAAGGAAAATGGGTATTATGCTAAACACATCCAAACCCCAAGGGATGGTGATGATGATCAAAGTATGAAACTTCTTATGTTGATGGGAATGTGGAAATTTTATGAAATTTCTATTTTTGATGAGTGATGGGATAACGTCGAGGTGAAAGGTACACATATCATAAACTCTAAAACTAATATTGTCAAAACTTTTTCTGGATCTACCAACTCATTAATATCTAATTCATTTTATAAGGGTGTTAATATTCCACCAGAACAATTCGATGTAGACGTATTAGTCCACACTCTAGATGGTATGATAATTTCTTCTCATTTATATTATTCCTCTATATTTGATGTTTGTGGGAATGTGGTTCCTGAAAATATTTTTTATGCATCCTCTATTTGAATTTGATGTCATCTTATGCATGGATTGGATTTATCTATATAAATACAACATCATTTTTCAAGGAAGGTAATTTAATTTTGATATTTCAAACCCTCTTATGATAATCTATCCATGTGATGATAAAAATAAAATTCCTATAGAGATTACAACTAGTGAATGGGTCTTAATTCCGATTTAAAAGGGTTGAATATCTCAAACGGTTGGGGATAAATAAAAAATGGTGATATGCATATTTTCCCAGACATTATGGATGTATTTATAGAAGAGTTATATATTCTTCCACCAAAATTCAATGTTGAGTTCCTTATACAATTTATACCTCCTTCCACACCAATTTTTAAGAATTGTTGCTGAATGAATTAGATTTAGTTGCGTTAATTGAAGAAGAATCTCCAAAAAAGTTGAGATCAGGGATTCATTCATCCATGCGTGTCACCATGGGGTGCACCAGTTGTTTTTTTGAAAAAGAAGAAATATGGATCAATGAGGATATGCATTGATTTACAGGATTTGAAAAATATCCTAATCAATAATAAGTATCTTATAACTCATATTGATGATGTGATTGATGAACTGCACATAGCTCAATACTTTTCCAAGATTAAACTTTGTTATAGATATCATTAATTGAGTGTTAAGAATAAGGATATACCCAATAAAAAATTCCCTAAAAGGTATAGAAACTATAAATATATAGTGATTCCCATATGGTCTTACTGATTAACCTGTTATATTCATCGATTTAATGAATAGAGTCTTTAAATATTACCTCGATTAGTTTGTGGTAGTATTCATAGATAATACTCTTATATATTAAAAAAGAGAGGAAGATGAAAACTAGCACCGTATAATTGTAGTAGAGAATCTATGGAAGGATAATCTATATGTAAAATTTAATGAGTGTGATGTTTGGCTGAAAAATGTTTCGTTTTTGGGTCACATGATCTCAAGAGATAGTATAGTACTAGATCTATTAAAGACAAAAGCTATTTAATACTACCCTATTCCATCCACAATGATTGATATATGTAGATTTCATGATTTATCTAGAAATTAAGGACTATTTTTGGATATTTCATAATGACTATCAAATCCTATGACCAAGATAAGTTTGAAGGGGGTCATGTTCCTCTGTATAGATCAATGTGAGGAAAATTTCAATGAACCGAAGAGAATGTTAGTCAGTAATCTTGTTATAACATTACCCAATATAGGTGAAGGGTTTTTAATCATTATAGATGAATCCATTAAGTGATTGGAATGGGTTATTATGTATAATAACATGGTTATTTATTTTTCCCCACAAAAGATTATGATTCATGTGAAAACTTTCCCAACTCATGTTTTGGAGTTAACTGCGGTATTTTTTTCATTAAAGACATGGAAGGATTATCTTTATGGAGAAAAGTGTGATATATTTACTGATCATATTATATGGAAATATATATTACCAGAGTAGGAGTTCAAAATGTGCAAGAGTGGATGGTCAGATTTGATAAACGATTATAATAGATTAATAAATTACCAGCCTTGGAAAGAGAACAAAGTGGCGAATTATTTATGTCAGAAGGATCATGGTAGGTTATCCAAGATGTCGATCCCAAAAGATCCAATATTTATGGTTTTTCAAAGTATAGATCTATAAATATTTAAATAAGGTTAAAAGTATTATATTTCTCAAATAAATGTTCAACCCTCTAACAGTGTGAAGAATAAGGAGGCGCAGAAGGGAGATGAAGTGATGCAAAAGAAATTCAGAAATGTTCCAATGTTTAACATTGATCAAGAAGGAATGATAATGTTTGGGAACTATGTATAGTATCCTTCCATTCCATATGTTAATAAGAACATATCATAGGAATCATATTGTTATTAATTCTCTATTCATTAAGAATATATGAAGATGTATTTGGACTTGGAAGAATACTTCAAGTGGGATGGAATGATAAAAGATATCATAGAGTTTGTATCTGTGTTCATGGTATGCCAATAAGTGAAGGCACAAATAAATAATTCTTAAGGGACATTTAATCCAATAATGATACCAGAACGAAAATAGAATAAAATTACAATGGATTTTTTCATCGAACTACCCAAAAACTCTAAAGGGGTTAATGTTACATGGATGGTAGTCAATCGACAAACTAAATAAGGACACTTGATCAATATCAGTGAAAACATCTATCAAGATTATGTATCTAGGAAATACATTAATGATGTGGTTTGATTTTATGGAGTACCACATTTAGTTGTATTAGGGCGAGATTAGAGGTTTGCCTCAAAGTTCTGATGATGTATTAAATAAGAAATTGATATAGAATTGAGTTTAAACAGTTCTTATCATCCTCATATAGCTTGTAATCCTAAAATAATAATTCAAAACCTACTAGATATTACAATATCTTGATCCCTGAATTTCAATGTTGGTGGGAATCAACACCTCCCACTAGGTGATTTTTATTACCACAATATCAATCACTCAAGAATTTTGATGATTACTTACGAAGACATTTGTGGAATGAAATACGAGGTTCCAAAAAATTGGGATGAAGTTTGAGAAATAATGTGATTGGGACTTGATATTTCATAAGAAATGGTCAAGATGGTTAGAACCATTCATCAGCAGATCAGGGCATCTCAAAGTCAGCAGAAAAGTTAAACTGATAACCATTTACATTATCTGGAATTAGAAATTGGTGAAAATGTGTTTGTATTAATTTAACCTCAGAATAATATTATTATATTTGAAAATATTGGTAAAATAATCCCTATATTTATTTTTCCCTTTGAGATTCTTGATCATATCAGGTTGGAAGCCTATCCCTTGGAGCTTCCTCCAAATATCTCTAAAGTCCATGATGTATTAAACGTATCTTGCCTTAGGAAGTACATACCTAAACTATAACATGTTCTAAAAGTATATTTTCTACCACTGGATATGGATATTTATTACAAGGAACAACCAGTTGATATTCTAGACCGATCAAAGATCTTTCTTAGAAACAAGTCCATTGATCTATTTAATGTTTTTTAGAGAAATAAAAAATTAGTGGAAGTTATGTGGAAACTTGAGCATATGAAGAAGTAAAAGTATCCTCAATTTATTAATCCATGTTATAAATTTCAAGGTTAAATCAATTTAAGTGGGGGGGGGGATTTTAACACCTTGAGTTTTTTTTAGATTTATATCGAAAAAATTAAATTATCATATATGTCCAAAAATGCATTAGTTTAACTATTTCATTCAAATGTCACTGAATTGGAAAATGTTTCCCAGAAGAAAGTTGAAATATATTAAATGAAATGATATTGGTGTATGTTAAGTTTAACATCGACCCAATGTATATTACATGCAACACCAACTTGTCATATATTACACGCAACACCGATGTTTCTATGAAACAACAACTTTTTTTATTTTTTAAATGATAAAATTTTGACCTACACATAAAAAAAAGTAATATGAATAGTAATAGATATTTTTTATTTTTTATAAAAATAAATCTTATTGATAATGAATGATATGATTTTTCGTAATGACTTTTAATGTTTAAAAATTGTGTGTCCTTGAATGAAATGATTTTAATAATAAAATAAAATTTAGACATAATTAGAAAATTAATTTTATAAAATAAACTTAAATTTATACTTTTGAATTTAGAAATTATCAAAGAGAGAATTTATGGTATTTTTCTGAGAAACTTAATTTTTGGATGAATAGTGAAAAATATTGGATTCTAATTCAAAAATAATTTTAATCTAATATTGTTATAAGTTTAAATTATATTTTAATCTTATTTAAAAGAGTAATTTTATTATATTTTTTTAAATTAATCTAATTTATGTAATTATAAAAAATATCACATTGGTACGAGATTAAAAAACATAGAAAACATTATATAATTTTTTACATTAAAAACCCGCATCTTTGACATGACTACATGATTAATTTTAAATTAAACATTTTTTTTACGAAAATGATTAATGAAAGGGATTAATATTAATCTCATTGATTAATGTTAAATTAATCTTAATAGTGCACTAAACCATAACCTTAAGGCCAAAAAAGACATATAAACTTATCCAAAATCCATTTTATAGTTATATTTTGTCACTATACTCCCATTTCAAGGATTGGATAATTATTGGATCCACATGCAACAAGAAAAACATGGGTGGAATTCTCTTTTCAAATATTTACAGGAGTTCCACTCCTCCTTCCCAATAAATTTCCACGAACTCTCCCTCTTATTCACACATGTCAAACATCTTATGTATCAAGAATCTTCATCCAATAAAATTTTAAAGATCCCTCCCATACTCATAGTGTAATCCCATTAGGTATAAATATATCCAAGGAATAATGTTTTCACAATCCAAAATTATCTACCCGATTTAGAGGTAATGTCTTCTCTCATGTTGTTTCTTTTAATTTCTTTCACCACGCCCTCTATATTATTTTTTCAATTATTTTTTAACTACACCAATATCCTAAATATACTTGGATTTTTTTATTTTATGGTTTTAACCTACACTAAAACACACACACCCATAAAATGGATAAAGAACATATTGTTTTTATGTACGATGAGCTACTTCCTAACAAAATGATGATTGTTCAATTTTACATACCGCCTTTCATGGTGAACATTATAATTGAATATATGTTTATATATTTTATATATGATATGTATTATTTATTTATTATTCTATATTTCTTTTAAAATAGATATCTTTTATAATTTCCCTTTTGGTGTAAAATGATTTTTTTCATTTGAGGATGTGTGGAATATCGTGCCCCCGATGCGATATGATTCGGTAATACAATACGTGGATTGTATTAAGGATAGTTTTAGTGAATATGTAATAAGTATATGATATCATAATACAATTATAATAACTATGTATATATATATATACATATTCTTCTTTTACTTTATTTTAACACGGCAATTAAACGGAAACATCGTACATTTGTACGTACGGCCTACCGTCTCCATGAACGGTGTATTCCATTTCACACTTATATATTCTATAGATTATTATAATATAGACATAATGTATATAAATTATTAATATAATTTTTTTAAACTCTTTAAATCATGATATAAAGTTAAAATATCAATGATATAACAAATTAAGACACATGCGATGAATAGGGGGAATATTACCCAATGTGAAATCATAACAAAGGATTATTACAAAGTGGGAAATATATGGTGATAATAAAACCATATATTGTATTAGATATTAGAATTAGGTTCTTTATAATATGTATAATAAAATTGTATTTGTTATAAATGTGGTTCGAACAGGTACGATGAGATTCAAGACACAGTGTAAGGGGATTTCGTCTCTCCTTTTATTTCCTTGAGATACATGTTATATTCACCACTATTTCCATTTTTGTGTGTGTAATGTCCATGATTGTATTATATGTATCATATATGTAAATTTTTTTGTATTCAAACATCTATATGATGATATTTATTTCATGGGGTTTAGGTTTTAAATGTTACCAAATAAGTAAAATAGTTTGGTCTCAATTATCCTTATTTGGTTGTCATGTTTTCTTATGCAACTAAATTCTATTTGATGGTGTATTTGTTTGATTTTTTCTTTATTTATCATGAATTTCTTTTATTTTTTGATATTTTAATCTTCTTTTAATTTCATTTCTTACAATGAGAATATTTTCCCATGGTACCATGTCTTAAGAATTTTTTGAAATAGTCTCACTGATTTACGAGATTGTTCATGTTAATGCTTCCATTGATGAAATATTATGATTTATCTCTCAAGAACAGTAATTATTTTCCTTATCATATATTTATTCAAGATATATACATGTATCAGTACCATTATTACACTATTTTTTACTTATAATTACATTTTTATGTTAAATCCATCTATCTCTCTCAGTAGTCAGAAATATATTTTATTCAAAACCATGTTTTCAAAAATGTTCTCAAAAATAATTTCAGAAGTAATTGGAACCCCATTTTCCATGAGAAATTATTTTAAAAATGTTTTATTGTTTTCAAACCTTCTTTTAAATGTTTAAAAATATATTTTTAAATTGAATGGATTTCAAAAGGTATTATGTTTTAATAAGAGTTTTTCAATTCAAAAAATATAAGTTCCTTATGAAATGTTTTTAAAAGATATTTCCAAATTATTTCACATCTAATATTACATCCATTGGTATTAATATTTTTATTCAGGGGAAACTATTCAATGTTACCATTAATATTCTTTTTGTAAATGGATTATGTTTCAATGTAATGATGTTTATGAAACCTATTTTTCTTTCATGGGTTATATGCATTAGAAACCAAATTATTTTCAAGGGTTATGTTTATGATGAAAGTAATATGAAACTTGTCTTTTTCCTATTGGTTATGATATTATTACTTCTATATAATACACATATCATTTCATAGGTTATGATATTATTATTTATTATCTTATAGCACATGTATGTATGATTTCATTATGAAATTCGTTGGACCTATATATTTCTCCAATCCATTGGGTCAAGCTTTATATCTCATGAGACAGAGTAAGATAGTCTTGGGAAATAACCTCGACTACTAACATGGACATGGGAGATAACCATGACTACCATGATGGAATGAGGAGTGAAATTGTGTTATCAGGATGGCCAAGATAGTGAACGATGACTACAATGATGCTATATAGAGTGAACCTATACAACCAAGATGCTCTTGGTAGTGATTCCATGTAACAAATGATTTTTTATAAAATCTTTTCATTAATAAATTTTAATTTTTAAATTTCTTGAATTTCACAAGATCACGAGTTTAAGAAAACTATGAGATTCCCTTAGTATAAAATTAAATTTTTTACATAGACATAGGTTAGAAGGATTAAATATAACTAACTAATGAAATGTTATGGTGATGTCATTTGCTAGAAATTATTTATGAAAAATATAAATAAATTATATATTTGTAATATTTTATTTATTAATTTGGTGAATTAATGTTATTAAACAAAATTTATGAAATAAATATTTTATATATTTTAAAAAATATTTTTTATTTTCAACCAATAGATATTTCTTTCATAGGGAATGAATAAATAATATTTTATGTATAAAAACTTATATTTTTTTAAAGGTTAATTTTCTTCCTTTTAATGTAAAATCCATTTCAAAGTAAGATGTTGATAGATTAATAATTTTAATATGAAAAAAAATATGTTCATTGTATGGTTGATATAAAATTATACATTGAATTAAATTTAAATATTTTTTTGATAAATTTCAAATTTTGATGATTAGTAAAAACATACTAAATTTTAATTTAAAAAAAAAATTAATTGAAATATTTTATTTGTTTAATTTATATTATTCAATGGTTTTAATTTATAAATATAATATATTTTTATCATTAAACATTATGTGTTCCATTATCATTAATTTTACCAGGAATTTAGATGTAATAATATTTCAATCCTTTAAAATGTTTTATCTTTTCAAACTCATTCTCTCTTCCCGACAACGGGATTAAAATTAAACTAATTAATGAAACTTCTCTGTTTTTTATTTTTAAAAATGGATTCCATAATTATATTTAGCGGGTCCAAATTATGTAAATGGAATTATTTTATTTTTAGGCATTTTTAATTTTAACGTTTGTACTTTTTATTAATACACTATAGTGTAAACCAATTAATTAAGTGTAAGAATACTATTATAAAATTACCCAAATACTTATATTTATATCATTAGATGATTTTTTGACCTAAATCATCCTTGTGTTGAAATGGTTTCCTTCAGAATCCAATAAGATGATATTTGGAAATTTAATTTATTTTTTATTTAATGAAAATTTAAATATGTCTCACTAAAATATTAATAAATAAATCATTTTTAATATAATACAATAAAGAAAATAAATTCAATTATAAATACTCATTTGAAACCTAAAATGCTTTTATAAATCATGGTAATTTATTTTTCATTTTTACGAAAAAATAATTACCATAATGACTTATACTTTGATGATGTATAAATTAATTAATTAATGAGAAATCAATAAAAACGATTTTATAAAAATGATAATAACAATAAAAAAACCAAAAAACATGACCATGTATTATATATAGATTTTATATCAACCAAAACCATATGAGGGTAACGTTAGTGACCATTTAGAGCCTTATAGAAGAGATTGTGAGGAATATATAATTTTGTTATTGCGATGTTAAATTTTTTCATTCATAATTTAATAAGTATTACATTTTAACTGTTTGGTTTTCCAGAAGGCAAATTAGTTAAAAATATTATTATAAAATCAAGTAGATTTATATTAAATATATTAATTTTTTTATTAAAAAATAATTGTATTAAATAATTACATAAAATTAATGTTGTAATTATTTTATTAATAGAGATAAAAATAAATGTTATTAAAAATATTAAAACATATATAATTTGGGATAATTAATTTGTATAATGAATTTTATAAATGAACATGACCTCTTTGGAATATAAAAAAATATTTTTTTTGAAGTTAACCTGTAATATTAATATTTTTAGCTATAAATGAATTGAATAGTGTCAATATTGACACTATTAATTGTTTATCAAAATAATGTTTTGTAAATTACATAAAAATCATAAAAGAATTTTAAAAAAATGATGAATAATTATTATATAGTCTAAAATGTTCTATGGTATTTATTTATGGTCTAATTGTCATAAAATAATTAAATATTACACCTTTTTAATATTTAAATATTTGTTACTCGACTTATAAAAAAAATAACTAAGTGTTAATTAAAATGATAAGGTTAATATATATAAACACACTTATCTAAAATATATTCTTTGATGAGATTACAAACCTAAATAATCCTATATTAGAAATTTGGACATTTTGGATGTTTTTGGATTGGGTTTCATTTTATTATATATTAATATTTTGGATATCCAAAAAATTCCACTCACCTTAATTATAAAAGCACACCTCCTCCCTCAGCTCATCAATTTACCATGATCATTAAAGATAAAAAAAGCACCTAACTTTTACCTTATAAACTTTCATAATTACATTATAGAGGTTTTGGTTTCTTTAATGAACAACTCTAGTGCTATATGAGGAGATTTAGAGGAAGCACCTCGAAGAAGTGGTAATCTCCTCTACATATTATTTCAAACGTATTTCTTCTTATACTTCATATTAATGATTTGTTTCATTATAAAATAATAAATATAGTTTCATTTATATAAATAGATTTTATTATTATTATGTAACAACAATATTCTACTTTATATCCATCCTATGAAAAATGAAATCACAACGCGTGTGTACGTATGGCTTACCATCTCTACATCGTAGTGTAATGTGTTTTTATAGATCACCTTACATGGATTATTATAATGATGTAAATAATAACTATATATTGTTATTATAACATGATATTTATTATGAACTATTATACCTAATTTACTTCAATACCATTCATCAATTATGGGAATGATATCATATCGTGCGTATGTACGACATACCATCTCGACAATGTGATAGGATCCATTCTACCTGATCTTCATTAAAACATGATTACATAAATGTATATGATGAATAAATATTATATACATAATTTTATTATACTCTTTTAATGATATATATATTACCTATGAAATATAACCATAACTTATTCGACAAAACATGCATAAGAAAGGGAAGTAGTTAATACTCGAATATCAACTAATAGGGAAATATTATTAAAAAATTGATTATAATATGATCATATATAAAATCATAAAAATGAATATGATTCTGAATTAATTCAATGAAATTATTTAAATCATTATACATGACTTAAATACATACTAATGAAATCATACCTAAGGTAAGTTATAATTTCACAATCTAATTACTATCCATGATTGTTTATACCTAATTATTTTCTAGGGTATCTTTATCATCCCGATCCCTTTTTCCTAAATATGTAATATTATTTGTATTAATATAAAATTTAATAAATACAAATTTACCCATTGTTGAGTTTTTATTGAACAGTATGCAAGTACTCTTTTGTCGTTATACTATACTAGGTTCTTTTTTTCTTTTTCGAAAAAAAATTGAGGATAATGTTTTTTAACTTATATAGAATGAACATATTTTTACATTTTCATAACCCCATATTTCCATGAATATTCGTATACATGATTTAATGTTTACTTTCAAATAAATTCTTTTCATTAAAAATTTGTGTGCCATTTTGACAGAAGAAATTTTTTTTGAAGAAGAATTGATATTTTAATCGAGAAATAATTTCAAGTGTTATTTCAAAATTATTTCCCATATAAGGTATAATTAATTAATATGGTTATGATTTCAATTATAATATCCTTATTTTTTATTATTTTATTGTGTTTATAATGGAATATTATTAATGAAATCTATTTTCCACATGGATTACTCTATGGTGGAATTATATTTAAAGAAACCCGTTTTATTCCTCAGGTTATGATGAATGATTTATGTTACTGTGGTATAAATAAGAAGAATTTCATTAATAGATGGGTGAAAACTATATATCCCCCTAATTCATTTGTTAAATATTTATATATAATGAGATAGATATGGATGCAATGAGAAATGAACTCAGTTCAGAAATACAGGGTTGGAATGAGGAGTGATCTTGGTTTAGGAATGGGGTTTTTCTACTATGATGGTCTTGGAAATTTTCACTCAATAATATGAAATGATTTTAAATTCTTTTTTGTATTCCAAAAAACATCATATCTTATGTTATGACTTTTTTAATTATATTCATTGAATCTTGTGAACTTTCATGATTTTTTGCATGTCATTATATCACAATCTATAATATTCATGATATGAATTCCAATTGCTATGTTCATATATATTATAATTATGATATGATTGGTATATCCATTCTAGACACGTATTGATCATATGAGATCACCCTTTCATAAGTTTCTTTTCCACATGTCATGAAGAATGGTATTAAGTAATATATGTCAAAAAGGGGTCTAGTTATAATGACATAAGGGGGATACAATAAAGATGTCTTACGAACTAGTTGTTTATGACTCCTAGTTTATAAATACATTATACCTATATGGTCATGTCATGTATTTTTTATATGTTGTAATGAATATTCTTCAACATTAAAATAATTTCAGTGTATTTAATGTATTCGTCATTATAGTTGGTATCAGAAGAGAAGTATAGTTAACATATGGAAACAAGGATGATAAAATCTTAGTAAGAACCCAAAGGATATATCGAAGTAGAGTTTACATTCCCAATTCTTTATAAATGATCAAGAATAACATATGTTATTTTATGGTGTTGAAAATTGAAATTTTATTCCAGATTATGTGTTTTTTCAATTATGATTAATGTTTCTCAAACCAAGATTCTTGGTTATAGTCAATGGATATAACCCAAAGAACTACCTTAATGTTTAATGTGAAAGGAAATGTAATTTGTGTCCTCTTAAAAAACCAAATTTTATAGGATCTCGAATGAATAATCTTGTAGCTATGCTCACACAACTTTCTCAAGCTATAAATCATGTAAAACTAACAAAAAAATCAATGGAGGGCACAAAAATTTGTTGAGTCCTTCATTAGTAAATGTCCACCTTTTTTAGTGGGTCTTCTAATCCATTAGTGGATGAAAAATGTTTCAATAGCACTGCAAATATTTTTTTCAACTCCCAAATGTTAAAACAATTATAAATTCATCTTATATATCTATTTTTTGGAAGGTGAAGCTGATAAATGGTTTAACCTTATCAAGAATAAGAGGCAAATAGATGAAATTGAATCCATGAAATTGGAAATTTTAAAGAATATATTTTTCAATAAGTGTTTTCCCCGTATTCATCAAAAAATGATAAATAAGGAGTTACCTGATCTTAAGAAAAATGTTGACAAATTTATTGTCACATACGAATAAAATTTGAAAATAAAATTAATATATGCTTCCAAAATTATTATCCAACTTAAGAGTAAAATTGATTGATTCATTAGTGGATTACAACCATGTCTCTCAAGGGCATTAGCCATATGGGTATTCAATTACTATGAATAAATCATTCAATTTTATCTCAAGGTTGATATACATATTGAAGTTTCTGATCATTCCAATGGGTTTGATAAGAAAAGAAAAATATAATTCAAGGTAAAATCTAAAGAATGCACTAAAAATGAGTTTTCCTTATGCTGAATGTGAGGAATGAAACATAGAGGAATTTTTAATAAAGAGAAAATTAAAAGCTTGAAACATGGAGAAGATGTTTATTGAGTAGTTGAATCCTGAAGTTATATGAAAATGATGTCTAATGATGCGAATAGAGAGAATGATACATTGAGTTAACCACCTACACTTCAATCTTAGAAGTGTAAAGAAATGGGGAATTATGCCAATCAATGCCTTAAACCAAGGGTTATTGATGATGATCAACATCAGAAGACTATTAAGGCTGAATACAGAGGCATGTCCCATTGGATCATTGTTGGTGATGTGGAGTATGATAATGAAGTGGTGAATGGTAAACGTACAATCCACTCTAATGAAGAATTTTTTTTATTTTATTCTATATACGCACACTCATTTATTTCTGAAGAATTTTCTAAGGGTATCTCAATATTACCTCTATAATTAGATTTTGAGTTAGGTGTTACAACTCATAATGGCATAATGTTTGCATCAAATGATTATAATTCTTCCCTAGTTGATGTATGTGGGAATGTTCTTCATGAAAATATTCTGATCCATCTTAAAGTGGAATTTTATGTGATTATTGGAATTAATTTGATTTCTTTATATGGATCTCGTATCAATTTCTAAGGAAGGGGTGTCACATCTCTAATTCAAGATCAATATATGATTGTCAATCGATTCATGGAAGAATATAACCTTCCAGTTGAAATTTCATTAATCATATGTGTCATGAGCCATATAAATAAAGGTTATCTATCGAAAATGGTTGGTGAGAAAATCATAATTAAGAATACAACCATTTTATGGGAGTTTGATTATGTATTTCTAGATGAATTAACATGTCTTTCACTGAATATGGAAATTGAGTTTTCAATAAAACATGCATCAGGTTCTATTTCTATTTAAAATAAACTATATAGAATTACAATAATTGTGTTCTAAGAATTAAAGAAGAAACTCTAAATGAATCTTGACAAGGTATTCATACACTCTAGTTCATCACCATGGAGAGCACCATTTCTATATTTTAAGAAGAATGATTGGTCAATTAGAACCTACATTGCTTACTGAGGACATAAAAAATCACTATTAGAAATAAATATCCTCTTACCCACATTTTTGACTTATTCGACTAACTATGCAAAGAACAATACTTTTCCAAGATTGTTCAGTGTTATGGATATCATTGATTAATGGTCATAAAGGAGGATATACCAAGGATTTCATTCCATAAAATATATGGACACAATGATTTTTTTGTTATTCATTTTGGTTTTACTAATTCGCCTGCCATCATCACGGATCTAATGAATGGAGTCTTTAGTGATTATCTTGATCAGTTTGTTGTAGTCTTTATAGATGATATTCATGTCTATTTGAAAATTAAGGTAGATCATTAAGATGAAATGATAATTTTACTAAAGACCATTATAATGGAAAATATTTTTTCAAAATGTACCATGTTTGAATTTTGGCTTCATAAAGTTTCATTTTTTGGTCACATAATCTCTAGAGATGTGATAACTATTGATCTTTCAAAAACATGAGTTATTGAATGTTGGTTGAGGCCAATAACAGTAAAATAGATATGAAGTGTTATTAGTTTTTCAAGATACTATCAATGTTTTTTGAATGATATTTCACAATTATCTAATCCACTCATCATGTTGACTCGAAAAGGAGTTAAGTTGGTGTGAGGGGAGGTATGTAGGGATAATTTGAAAGAGCTAAAAATTTGGTTAGCCAGTTCACCTATGCTCACACTTCCATGTAGTGAAGAACGGTTTTTGATCTATATTGATTCATATAAGAAGGTACTTGGTGGTGTTGTCAATAAAAATGACATGGTGATAGTTTATTCTTAACGACAATTGAAAATACACGATAAAAATTATCAACTCATGATTTTGAGATTTTTGGGTTAATCATTTCACTTATGATGTGGAGGCATTATCTTTACAGTAAATGGTGTGATATTTATGCTTACAATAAAATTTTAATGTATTTTTTCACACTAAAGGAACTAAATATGCATCAAAGAAGATGGTTGGAGTTGATTATAGATTACGACTTCTCAATACATTACCACTATGGGAAAGAGAACATGGTGGAAGATGCATTCAGTATAAAGGATCATGTTAGTATATCCATGATGAGGATAACAAAACATCCAATAGTTATGGATTCTATAATGGTGGATCTTGAAAATTTTAAAGGATGAGGGGAAACATTATCTTTCAAAATTAAATGTTCACCCATCTATACAAGTGAAGACTAAAGAGAACATAAGGAAGAAGTAGAGCTACAGTAGAATGTCAATAACTCTTTTAAAGTTCAACCTTGATTATGATGGAATAAAAAGGATCATGAAATAGGGTTTTATTCCTTTGATTCCAGAATTCAAGAATAATAATTTGTATATGTCTCATAGTTCATTATTATTTATTCATCATAGAAGAAAAATATAAATATAGGGAACTAAAAGAGTATTTTTGGTGGTATGTCATGAAAATATATTTTTCTAAATATTTCTCTTGGTTCTTGGTTTTCTAAAAGTTAAGGTTGACATATAAATTTCTAAGGGGTTGTTACAACCATAACCCATACCAGAATGGAAATAGTAAAACATACCTTGGGAATTTGTTGTTGAACTTCCCAAATAACCTATATTCCATTATTCTATATGGGTTATAGTTTATCACATTGTGATGTCAAAACACTTCATTGAAATTGGAGTGAAAATATCACTTGATCATCTAGCCAGGATATATGTAATGAATGTGGTATGATTTCAGGTATTAACACTTTCCATTATATCTAATTGGGTTTTGAGGTATACCTAGATGATCTGGAGAAGTATTGAGTAGAATATACATAAAATGTTATGTTTGAGCACTTCTTATCATCCTCAAACAGACGTTAAGTATGAGAGGAAAATTCAAACTATAGAATACATTTTGATGTCTTTATCTATAGATTTCAATCTTTGTTATGATAAACACATACCTTGGGTGGATTTTTTCGAACAACGATGTCATTCAGTCCAGTATTAAGATAGATCCTTATGAAGTGCTATATAGAAATATTTTTAGATATTCAACATGGTGGTATGGTTTTGGGGAAAGAAAGATATTAGAACATGGTGTTTTTGATGAAATTATAGAAAAGGTTTTATCTATTCAACATCACAAAAGAGTAGCTCGGATTCGACGAAAAAAGTTATGCTGACAACCAAAGAAACCTTTTACCGTATGATTTGGGTTATAAAGTCCTTATAAAAATATTCCCCTAGAAGAGATTAATGAGATTTATAATGAAGAAAAAGGTGATAAATATGTATATCTGTCCTTTTAAAATTCCAGATCATGTTGGGATGGTAGATTACAGATTAATGCTTTTATCGAATATATCTAAAGTTCATGCTGTGTTCAATATAACTATAATAATAAATTACATACCAAATTCTTCAAATTTACTAAACATATAAATTGTACCACTGGATAAAGATAATTCTTATGAAGAAAAACCAATAGAGATTCTAGATCACAAAGATAATGTTTTGTGAAACAAGACCACTCGGTCGGTTGATGTTTTGTGGAAGAACAACTAATTTGAGGACTCTATGTGGGAACATAAGGATATGATGAGAGAGATAAATACTCATCTTTTTGTTTCCATGGGATGAATTTATAGGTATAAATTAAATTTATGGGGGGAATAATTCACCACCCTAATGTTTTTATTAAATATTTTCTTTAAATAACATTAACTCTTCATTAGCATGCATTTCACTCAATCATGATTTTAAGTGAACAACAAGATTACCTTAGTTTAAAATTATCATTTTAATGTATCTATTAGGTTATTGGGAATAAATATTACTAACTTATGAAAATTTATGGTGAATTCATTAACTAGAAATTATTTATGAAATATATAAATCAATTATATATTAGTATTATTGAATTAACAAATTGAGTGAAAAAAAATTAGTAAACAAAATTAATGAAATATATATTTCCCAGCGTTAATAAAATATTTTTTATATTCTTCTAATAGATATTTCTGTCATAGGGTATGAATAATCCATTTTTGATGTATAATAACCTATATTTTTTTAAAAGCGTCAGTTTCAACCTTTTAATTGACAACCACTTTTAAATTAAGATTTTTTAAAATTATTTTTATATGAAAACATACCCATGTTATTTTAATTCATGATATAAAAATTTCATTTGGATGAAATTTTAATATTTCTATGATAACATCCAAATTTTGATGAAGAGTAAAAATACACTAAATTTTGAATGAAACAAACTTTTTCATCAAACTAATTTATATGGATAAATTATAATATTTAATGGTTTTAAATTATATATAGATTATTTTTTATCCTTAAATATAATTTATTTAATTAGAATTAATTTTACATCGAATTCAGATGTAAAAGTATTTCATTTTTGGTATTTTTTTAACTTTTAGAACTCGCTCTCTCTATCCAACTTGTGGGATTAATTTAAAATTAATAACTAAAAATTCATTGTTTTGTATTTTTCAAAATATATTCCATATTTTAAATCATTAGTTACAAATTATTTAAATAAATTTATTTTATTTTGGGAATTATTCATAAAAACATTGTTAATTTTTATTAATAGGGTAAAATGGTAAACCCAATGATTATGGGTAACAATAATATTCTAAAATTACCATAACCATTTTTTTTAATATCATTAGATGATTTTTTTTCAACATAAATAATCTGTGTGTCAATATATATTCATTTGTATGTCCCTTTGATGATATTAGGACATTGAATTTATTTTTTATTTGTAGAAAAAATGTTCAATATATCTAACTCAAATTTTAATAACTAAATCATTTTTATATAATGCTATAAAAATAATAAAATCATTTATAAATAATCAATTTAACTCTATTTTTTTCATGCTAATTTATTTTAAATTTTTAATAAATAAATAATTACGTTAAATACTTATACTTTGATAATATAAAAATTAAATTAATAATGAGAAATAAATAATTTTTTATTAAAATTCTAATAACCAGAAAAAGACCCATATACTTGACCAAATAATATTGGTCGAGTATATATCGACCATAACCATTCAAATGTCAAGTTATTGACTATTTGGAGAAATTTGGAATTGATTGTGAAACTTATAAGAATTTATTTAATGTTATGTTAATGTTGTCACATTCATAATTTACTATGTATAACATTTTAAATGTTGGATTTTCCAAAAATATAAATTTGAATAAAAATATTAATCTAGAATCAAGTAGACTTATTTTCATCATATTATATTATATTAATTTTTATTTTAAAATAACTATATTATATAATTACAAAAAATTGATGTAGTAATTATTATGTTAATTGAGATAATAAATAAATGCTATTAAAAAATAAAAATAAGAATAATTTCGGAAAATAAACAAGTCTGTTTAATTTTATAAATGAAAATTACCTCTTAGAAATGTAATAAAATAATTGTTTCTAAGTTATCTTTTTATATTAATATTTTAACAAAACAATGAACTTAATACTATCAAAAGTGAAACTATTGATTATTTATCAAAATAATGATGTATTAAATTATGTAAAAATCAAAATTATTTTTAAATAAAAATAATGAATAATTATAATATGGATGAAAATGTTCTAAGTTATTTCTTTATGGTCTAATTTATATCAAATATGAATATATTTTACTCCATTAATATAGAAATATTGTTTACCCTATTTATAAATTAAATAGAATAACTATGAGTTAATTAAAATGATAAGGATTAACTTGAAAAAAAACATTAATTAAATATATTGGTTGATGATATTACAACACTAAATCAGCATATCTCTAAAATTGGGACAATTTGGAGGTATTTGGATGGGGTTTGATTTTATTTTAAATAAATATTTTTAGAGATTCCTAAAATGGCCTTAAACTCAATTATAGAAGGGAACCACCTCCCTCACGTATTAACTTAAATTTTTTCCTTAAATATCATCAATTCCATGAAATATTTCCTTATAAATATTAATAGTTAAATTATAGAGGTTATTGTTTTCTTTAAAGGACATCTCCAGTTCTCTAAGAGGAGATTTAGATGAATCATGCCGAAGAAGAGGTAATCTCTTCTACTGAATCTCTCAAACTTCTTTCACCTTATACTTACTATGCATAAGTTGTTTCATTAAAAAGAAATATCTCAATTATGACTTATATATTTAAATGTTATTATTATTATTCTACAACAATATTGAACTTTCTATCCATCATACGAAAAATGAAATCACCACTTGTTCGTACATTTGGATTACCGTCTCCATGCAGTGGTGTAATATATTTTTCACCACCAACATAAAAGGATGGGTATAATGATAGAAAAAATAACTACATATGATTATTACAACATGTTATTTATTATGTAACAGTATAAATCATTCACTTCAATATCTTTCAACTATTATAGGAATGATATTGTCACTCATCAGAAAGTACGACCTTCCATATCCACGATACGATGCGATTCATTATACTTGATCATAATTAAATCATGAATATATTAATGTATATAATGAATTAATATTATATATATAACATTAATATAATTTTTTAATGATATAAATATTACCTATGAAGGAGAATAATAACTTATTCAACAAAACATGCATTAGAAAATAATGCAGTTATGTAACAACCCAATGGTTTTCAATGGAAAATATATTCTTATAATTATGTCATAAAATAATATTAAAACACAACATAATGAACTACTATGTGATTAGTGACCTTTGAACATAAGTTTGTCACTTCTGTGTTTGAAATTTTGAAAATCTGACATACACGGTTGTGTTCAAGATGATTTTTGGTGTCTAATTAAACAAAAAAACATTTTGGTGAAAATTAACCTACCGTTAGGAATAGTAACATACCCTTATGGATATTTATATACCCTATTTAATAGTAACCTTACCGATGATATTATAAAAATAATATTCAAGTGAAAGTATGATGAACCTATATTTTAGAATAAGTTAATGAATGTTTTAAAACTGTTTTTTAGTAATAAAACATGATTTTAATTAAATATTAAATTAATCATATTTAAAAAATTATTTTTGAAAAATGGACATCATTTTTGGATTATACACGTCAAAAAAATGGGGTAAATTTTTTTGATTTTTCTAAAATACTTGAATTTTTGATAATTAGTGACATACCGTAATTTACAAAATTAAGCTAAATAAGATAATTATAGAGTCATGTGTGATGTTCTGTTGATGTAAGACCACTTGGTTTGGGATCATATGGTAAAATTACTATTTTTTGTCATTCAAGACTCACTATTCCTTGTCTTAATGTAAATTAATAAACTAAAGAATTTTATATAAAGGAAAACCCTCTCCGCATCACTATAAAAACCACCCATCACACCCTCATTTCCTCATACCTCTCAAGCTCCAAACCTTCTCTAAACTCTGCCCAAAAATCCTACCTATCCCCTCTTCGATGTTTAAGAGATGAGGGTATAATCAAAAGACCAATCCTAGCTTCCTTAAGAATGGTCTCAGGAGGAGGATTTAAGAGGTAATTTCTCTCCCTCTTCTCCTTTAATTTCCATTCACGTTCATGTTCATTTCATGATCTCTCCCCACCTATATTCCTCCATATGGTATTGTAACTCCAGTTTCATACATATACTGGAATGTTATGATGCTAAGGTCATATTATATCATCCAACCCCATTTCCCTCTTCTTTTTATTTTATTAAAGATAACATTGTTTGTGAGGTGGTAATTTATCACCTTCATAAACGAAAGGTTTTCTTCTTCTATTACTACCTTCAGATCTGGTCACCAAACCAATTTTTATGGTTTAAAAAGAATATATTATATGTATTATGTCCAATATAAAGTTCTGTAACTAACTTACGACTATATTGCTAGTGATAAAATAAAACTAGTTCATTATGATCGAAAAATCTCTCAAATTAACCCAAGAAATCATCATTTATTTCTTATCTAATGATTGATCCACATAGATCTAATATAATTCATCATAAGATCATTCAAAATCTTGTAATATCATTAATAACATGTAATACCAGTTCTTTATATTTACCCATGTTCTACCCAAACATCAATTTTAGAATACATGTGAACCAATCAAGAAAACCATAAAAACAAACATTCCCGAATAATGTTTTTAAACACTATAACTCATCTAAAGGCACATAAAATCAATTAATGAAACCATAATGAACCATATTAATGTAAAAAAGGATCTGGATTTCTAATTAATGATTATAATTTCCTTATAAAGGACATTGAAGTGAAGGGAGCATTCAGAGACAAGGTAAGGGGGAATTCTTGAACCAAACTTGTATCCTTCGGGTTATCTCTCTTTCACTCTATTTTTTTAATGGTTACTCCTTAAAGATCATTTTTTCATAATTATATTTACTTTTCTGGGATATACATTTATGTCACTGGTTTTTATGTCATAAAAATTTCTTTCCAAAAGAACTCTTCTTTTAAGAACACTCATTTTATTTCTCACTCAAAGTGGATGGTTCTTGTAACATGTATGTTATTCCCTCTTTCTTTTGGGAACTCAACGTTTATGAATGTGTTCTCAAGAAATGTAACCCATTACTTACCATTGGCTAGTTATGTTCACTTTTGATATTTGTTCCTTGTGGAAAGATTGAAAATGTTTATGGTATGATATGACGGGTGCGCCCGGAATTATATAGCACAATATGAATGTTTCAATGTGACGGGTGCACCTAGAATTATACAGAACTCCATTGAATTATGTAAAGTGATGAGTCTCATTAGTAAATGTGAAATGATGTGTGAACAAGATGCAACCTTGGTTCAAAAGTATGTGTTGTAGTTAACCACTAAGACATGATTTTTCATTTTTATGCAATGCCACATTTCATGTCTTATATTTATGCTTCCTATCATGTTAATGATCTTTTTCCCATGTTATAATTATGCTAACCCCATGCTATATTGTTCTTAGCTATCCTCTTACTGGGATTTTAGATCACCCATTTTGATTTATATCCTCAGGTGGCTATATATACTAAGGAGATGTCAAGTGCCAATAAGAAGCTAGAGAAAAAGAAATTAAATAAATTATTATGCTTGATGTTGTAATTGTTATGTATGGTCCGAGTTTACCCAAGACACTAAACCATTGGATCCTCTATGTGTAATACTATTATGTTGTTTATCTTTAAAATGATGTAATAGTAATATAAGAAAAGTCTGAGTCACTATATATGGTATTAGGAGAAAGGTTTAGTTAATTTGGAAATTAGGATTAGTGAACCCTAGAGAAAACCTATTGCATGAGGCTAAGTACAAATATGCACCCAATAATATTTACATAGGGATCCCATATGTAATGTTTTTGGTATAAATTTTTTAAATGAATATGTTATTAATGACTTGTTTACTTATGTTTTGTTCTAACATTATCTATTTTAGAAAATTGTGGGAACCATGAGAAATCAGGCCAACAACTCCTATGAGGGCCAATGCAACGATTTCCCGAATGACAACCCCAATGATTTGTGAGGTGGAGTTCCGAACATCATGGTGATGCTTACCAAATTATCTCAGGTTATGAACAATAACCATAATAATATGGAACTTTCTCCTTCACCAAAGAGGGAGCAACTGGATATCAAATGTTTTATGTAGCAATAACCAATGACGTTTAGTGGATCCTTTGATACACTAGTTGCGGAACAGTGGGTCGTCTCTATAGAGAAGATCGTTTCTTTGGTTCACTGTTCTAATACATAGATGGTGACCTTATCCATTTATCGTCTAGATGGAGAAGCCGATCAATGGTGGGCTTTGGATAAGAACACCAAGCGAAGTGAGGAAATTGAAGATATGGAATGGGAAGACATTAAGATAATGTTTCTTAAAAGTGTATTTCTGAAGAACTCTTCGCACAAAAATAGAGAGATAATTCATAGAGCTAAAGGAAAAATAAGGAGAATCTGTCACAACCTATGAAGAGAATTTCACAAGGATTTGAAGGTACTCTTAGGGTTTTGTTGTCAACAGTGATAGAAAAATTGATAGATTCATTAGTGGATTAAAACCACACCTTCTAAAGGCTCTTGTAATTCGAGACATTGGGAGTTATGAAGAAGTTTTTCGATGTGCTCTCAAAGTTGAGATGGATTTTGGAGAATTTTCCCATAGCTATGGTGATAAGAAATTAAAAATGGAGTTTCTAGCCAGTGGATCCAATGATAAAGGTGGGGAGAAAACTAAATGACCCACATGCCAAAAATGTGGGAAGTTGCACCATGGGAACTGCCTCAAAAGGATGGCGAAATGCTTCAAGTGTGGGAAAGAAGGAAACTGTGCTCAAACGTGTAGAAAATACATGAAAAGGAAAGAGAATGTATCTGATGAAAATAGAGAACCACTTATGGTTCAATGCTACAACTGTAGGGAGCTAAGGAACTATGAAAACCAGTGCACTAAACCTCGAGTTCTTGAGGGTAATCAGCGTTAACAACCACCAAATTCAAAGTAACAAGGGAAGGCTTATTCCATCACTACTTCGGAGGTGGAACATGATAATTAAGTCATAAAAGTTACACTTCCTATTCACTCATGAATGGAAAACGTCTTATTTGATTCTGGTTCTACTCATTCCTTTATATCCTTCAAGTTTTCTAGAACTATAGAATCGAATCCCCGAAACCATGAAGTAGAGATATATGTAAAAACACCAAGTGGTGAAATCATTGCAACCCAAGTGTTTGAATCTTCTCTTGTTGGCATATGTAGGAATATTCTTCCGGAAAATCTCGTAATACTTCCCTTGGTGGAATTCGACTCTATAATGGGAATAGATTGGCTCTTGTTATATAGAGCACATATCAACTTTCGAGAAATGGAAATATCTTTTTATATTCCAAACCATCACATGCTCATCTACAAATGCATGGAAGATCCAGAATCTCCTTTGAAAAATCCTTCAATGGTGTGAGTGTTGATTCCCTATGAAGAATCATACCTCACCCAAATGGTTGAGTTAAAGGAAAGTTCCAAACTTGAGGAATTACCCATCATGAGGGAATATAGTGATGTATTTCCCGAAGAGTTACCCGGAATTTCCCCAAATCGTGATGTAGAGTTCTTAATTGAACTCATACCTCGAGCTACTCTTATCTTAATGTGTCCCTATAGGATGGCTCCTATCGAACTGGAGCAGTTAAAGAAGCAGATGCAAGAGAATCTAGAAAAAGGGTTCTGTAAGAACCCCGTTTTGAGCCTGTAAGAGTTTGAAATTTTCTTGATGTTATTCCGGAGCAAAGCGTTCAGATGACGTGTGATTCCGAGCCCCGGTGTGGCCATAATTAAATTTTATGTTCGTTTACACTAGACATGCTAAATAAATAGAATAAATCCTAAACAATTGTTCATATGGGAAAACTGAAGGCACCATTGAGTCTGGAACGTTCCGTTTACCCAAGGAGGGGTATAACTTTCACGGGTGCGACCCTTCTGTGAAAAATGCCCCCAGGGGCGTTTTTGTAATTTAGAGGACTCGGGCGTCAACTTTTATAACTTTTGAAAAGAGATCGGATTAGAATTTTTAGACTTCCATTCCACTCAGGGAATGGCGTGTACCCTAGGGGAGGCTTAACCTCAACCCCGCTAGGAGTTCGGGTACGGGGCCTACGGGCGGGGGGTTTAAGTGTTTTCTATCTAAACTTGACCCCCATCCTTCTTCTCCCCCTTCTTCCCTGGCACAAACTTTCCCTACGACAAAGGTTGAACTCCCCTTTTATCCTCCATCCCTCCAGCAAGATGGTGACAGCTTCAGCGGATCGTCGGTGAAGCGTCGGGCAACACCCATCGAGGTAGGCTCCTGTTTTATCATTTTAATTCCCTCATTTTTCTTAATATTAGTCTATTTGCGTTTAATTGTTTTCCGATCGTCAAAAGAATACCATATTCAAATATAACTCGTTCTAATCTTTCCAATACCATATTCATTATTGTATTTTATTTATTTTTTATTTAAAAATAAGAATATTAAATAATTACACAAAATTGATGTAGTAATTATATTATTAATGGAAATAAAAAATAAATGTTATTAAAAATATTAAAATAAATATATTTTTTCACTAATTAATTTATGTAAAGTATTTTATAAATTATGCAGACCACTTATGAATATAATAGAATCGTTTTCTTGATGATAAATTGTTAAATTAATATTTATAAAAATCAATTTATTAAATAGTGCCCAAATTGACACTATTTATTGTTTAACCAAATAATTTTTTACTAAAATATAAAAAAATTATAAACCATTTTAAAAAATATATAAAAAATATTATATGCTCAAAAATTTTATAAGGTATTTATTTATGGTCTAATTCACATTAAATATGTAAATATTTCACCCATTTAATATTGAAATATTAGTTACCATAGTTAAAAATTAAATTGAATAACTAAGTTATAGTTGTAATTGAAATTCCATCCCGTGAGAACGCGCTTCACGCGCCGTGAAAATATTCAAATTTTTGGTCTGTTGGGTCATCTTCTCCTCGCTCGCCGGTTCCTTCCCACGGCTACCCAGTTGTGGCTCTGAGATTTGCTACTACCGCCCCTCCTATTCAGGTGTCCCGCAAGCTCCCTGGCATCGGGAAAATAGGGGCCTCTGGTTCGTCTCCTCCCCAGCGACCTACTAAGATTCTGGTGGCCCAGTTGGCTCCTCATGTCATCGGATTCCCCTCTCCAGTGGATCCTAGGCCTAGTTCATTCATGGATGCCCTTTGTGGCTCCCTCAGCACCTCTCATCGCCCATGCTTCCCTAAGGTAAACGTCCCAGCCCAGAATATTTCTCGAGATGTTAGTTTCCTTTCCTTGGATGTCTAAATGTCTTCCTTTTTAGAGGAGGAGGCGTGCCTGAAGTGGACTCGGGTAGCATGGTTTGGATATGTGAAACCTCCTCCTGTAGTGTTTTGGTGCTTCGTCCTCTCCTGGGGTCTAGCATCCCCAGTGCAGATCTCGTCTGTTCATCGGAACTCCTTCTATCTTATCATGGCCCCATAAGAAGATGTCTAGATGGTGTCATGTAGGGCTCCTCGCTTCTTTGGCAATTAGAGTTTCATCCACTTCTGCTGGTCCTTGGATGTGCACAGGGGAAAGGAAAACCCTCTTGTAGTATTCTGGATTCATCTCACTAGGATTCCTCTGTCTTTTTAGAACTGTGGTTTTCTAAAAGGATCAGAGATGCTCTTGGGGTTTTTTCTATGCTCTGATGTCAACATGTCCAACAGGGTGGACGTCAAGGTGGCTTAAATTTGTGTGTAGTTGGATATTTCTCTTCCCCCGCCAGAAAATCTTGAGCTCTGGGTTCCAGAGGCTTTTTGCTAGAATCAAGAAATTTTCTATCCGGTCTGTCCAAGATTTTTCTCTCAGTGTCTTCTTCATGGGCATTCCCTCTAGGTTTGCAGAAGATGTCAAAAAGGGGATGGGGGTCGCCACTTCAACCATATGAGGAACATCGATTGGGAGTCCTATTCATCGATCCATCGATCAACCACGGTCTCCCAGATGGATGCCCCAGATCGTGACAATGTTTAAGCAACGGTGCCAGCCTCTTTCCCTATCTCGACAGCTGTGCTTCCTCCCCCCTCGTAAGATGATGTCTCTTTCCTCTGTCAGGCTGTTGATCCCTTTGATACAATAGGAGTGAAGTCCCCTCATGTGGGCCTCGTTGTCCCTCCCCGCCTTTATTACATGCTCTCAAAGCGGTTGGGCATGGAGATGGGTCTAAACAGATTTATTCCTCGATAGTCCCACCTGGCCCTACAGACCTGGTTCTATACTCTGTCCTTCCCCCTCTTTGATATCTATGGATGTCCCTTTTAATAGGATCATCTCCCTACACAGGCTGGCCCTCCTCCTAGATTTCTCAGGCCCATTCAGTTTCCGAAGGCGATTACCCAACGTCCCAAAGGTGGTGAGAGCCCTCCTTATCCTATCCTTCCAGTTCGATGCTTTCCCTCCTACTGCTCCCCCAATCCCACATCTATCTATGTCACAAAGTAGCCCTCCCCCAAGGGGTATGTACCCGTTCAAAATCATGAATCCCTATGGAGCGTTCATCCTCGCATTTTGAGAAGGCTACAATATCTTGAGCCAATGCTAGAGCCCTGTCATTTCAATGATACATGTTCTCATCTGGAACGCGCGTAGATTTGGTGCCTGGGTTATGTCAGATTTTATCACCTCTGAAACCAGGAAACATATGTCTGTAGTGGTGGTTATTCTGGAACATAAGAAAAATATTATCATATTTAGGGATTTATCATGGAGGTTCAAGTTGCATGGTTTCTTGCATGTTGATCCCTCCAGCATACACATTTGGTTCTTATGGCATAAAAAATACTCAGTTGAGCTCTTTCAATATGGAAATCAATTTATCACTGCCAAGGTTATTAAAGGGGACATTGAGATCTTTTTGTCTCCTCTCTACGATAGCTATGATCCTCTTAAAAGGGAAACCTTATAGGGGACTTAAATGCCTTTGATAATGGAAACACCACATGGTTTATCAGGGGGGTTTAATGTTGTGGAAAATCCTGAGGAAAGGAAGGGAAGATGCCCTTTTCATAGTAATGCCAGCTGAGATTTTTCTTAGTCCATGGCTGGGAAAGGTTTGCATGATCATGCCTTCTTAGGGGACCATTACACCGGGTGTAACAATCAGAGGGGTCCTCGTCATTCGTGGAGTAGACTGGATAAGTTCCCGGACAACATTCAAGCAACAACTTTGTTCTCAAATACCAAGGTCTGCCATTTGGGGCGTGGGATATATGACCACTCTCCCCTATTGGTTACAATTTCATCTCGGTAAGGTAATCAAGAGCAGTTACAGTTTTCCAACAGTGGGCTCACACCTTGGGTTTTCAAGACGTGGTTTGAGAAATTTGGAACAAACCAGTGTTGGGTCACACGTGGGTTTCTGTACATGAAATGTTGAGGATGCTAAAGAACTTCCTCCATGTGTGGTCGAAAGAGACTTCCTAGAGATAACAACATTAACAACACCATGAAAGTGGTTGATACCCTTGTGTTATGGCTGGAAAAAGCATGGGACTATCACATCTTCGAGGTGCTCTCAACTAAGAAAGAGGCGGTGTCAAAGATGCTAATATTTCAAAAACACATGGAAAGAGAAAATTCGAGAATTAAATGGGTTAAAGAGGGGGATATGAACACATATTTTTTCATGCCTCCGTTAATAAGATATGGAGGCACATAAAACTGAACAACCTTATGTAATACATCTCCTACATAGACAAAAGAGAAGTTGTGAGAAACATTACTTACTCATACTTTAAAGACCTTCTGGTTGGACCCTACTCTCAGATGCCTAATGGGTACAATGGAGAGGGAATGGGGTTCTTCGACGTCATTCCCCAAAGCGTGTCTTACCAGACTAATGAGAAGATAAACTCCATCCTTGACGAGAATGAGATATAATCTGCCATTATGAACCTTCACTCGGATTTCCAGGGAACAACATTGGTTTTTAAAAGGACGTTCCATTCATGGTGCCATTACTATTTCCCAATAAATGATAAGAGATATCAATTACAAAAGACACGTCTCTAAAATCATTATCAATCTTGAAATGAATAAATATTATCACCATATAGAGTGGGGTTTTATTAACAAGGTGGTGGAAGTGATGGGTTTCCCCCACCACAATATTGATCTTGTTTTTAGATTTTTCAGCTTTACATCGATGTCAATTTTGATTATGAGAAATTCATTCTGGTTCTTCAAGGACACTTGAGGGTTAAGACAAGGCGACTCGATGTCACAAAGCGTTTTCATCTATTCTTAAGATGTCCTTAGCTTCCTCATTCACAGAATTATTAGTAGAGGAGAGATCCTGACATACTAGAGGAGCATGATAGCACAACCCATTCACACCACATGTATGTCGAAGACACCATGATCTTTACTAATGTTGGCATACCCTTGATTGGAAGCCTGCTCTCATCTCTAGAGAAGTAATTCCATTAGAGTGGCCATTTGATTAACAAAGAAAATATATTTTTCTATATATCAAATAAATGTACGTCCAGGGGGAGAATGGAGGTCGAGCGCACCCTCTGTATAAAAAAAGGATATTTCCCCATGGAATATCTCGGGGCCCCAATATATCCTGGTAGACTTTTGATCTATGACTTCGATTCTATTATCATCCAGATTGAAGACCGCATTTAAACTAGAAAAACAAGTATTTATCCATTGGTGGGGGACTTTCCCTTATTAATAGTGTTCCTTTGGATAACCCGATCCATGATCTCTCGGCTATTAAGGCACCGAATGGTGTTATCACCAACACTGACACACTTCTGGATAGATTTTTCTAGGACCCCCTTGTAGAAGGGAAACACCAATAGAATTCTTGGTGGAGGGTGACTATGCCTGATAGGGAAGGTGGCATCGATGTGTGTTTCCTTGAAGACACCCTCAAATGAATGCACACTAAGCTAGTATGGGATGTTGTGGTTTATAGCACCTTATGGGGTAAAACCATGCATGAAAGGTATGGGCTTCAACCCCTAGGGGAAGGAAGTGGGTCCCTAATTTTGTCTGATATGTCCAAAATGACCTCGGATCTCCACCAGCTCTCCCAATGGATTATCGGGTGAGGTGATATCTCCTCCAGGCATCATAACTGGGAAGGGACAGTGATAGGTTTCCCAAGCTACCCTGTCCCTTCTATCACTTTCAGGACAACCAGTCTTCAGTCGGCCCTCATCAACACAGTGCTGGATAAGGATCAATGGGATATATTCTACCTCATTAATATATCTTCGGATCCAGATAGGTGCGTCTTTACCCCTTCCTCTTCGGGGGTGTTTAACGCTAGGGACTACCATCACACATGGGTTGCTACTATTTCTGATGATTGTTGGAATGATGCTTTATGGTCCACAGTCATCCCATCAATGTACAATTTTTTTTAGTGGTGGATTAGGAATAGGTCCATCCCTATGGAGGAGAATATTAAACCCTGTGGAATTCTTCTTGCTTCATGTTGCCCCTCTTGCGTCAACTCGAACGAAGAGAGTTCTGATCACCTTTTCATTCGGGGATGATGGTAAATTATTGTGTGGTCTTGTTTTGGAATGTTCACGGGCCTTCATGATCAAAACATGGGAATCTGTTCATTTATGGGAAGGTGGTTCCATGGATCAAGGGAAAAGGGGTTAGAGAAGAAGGCACGTACTGTGATCCTCCAAGCGGGATGTGGGTCCATTTGGAAGGCCAAGACCAAGATGAGGCATTGAGGTGATAAGGATAAAAGTCATGCTATCATCGCAAATACAAAAAATCTCCCCTAGACCGGGCTCATCTCATCAACACCAAGGGGGAGGATTCCTCTCTTCGATGGATGAATGCAAGGACGCTAGATGCCTAGTCTGTTAATAACAGTGCTGGAGGCCACTGGATTTGTTGGAACCCACCTCCAGGGGCCTGAAGCTGAATACTGATGGGACTTGAAATAGAGGGATCTTGCATGGCGGTGGAGATTCCCGGGACTCACAAGGTTCGATTGTTTTGGCCTTCTCCGCTCGACATGGAGATGGTTCCGCACTCTAGGCGGACGCAAAGGCAATGTTACAAGGAATGAATCTTTTCCAGTAGAAGGGAATTGCAACATCGTATTTGGAAACTAACTCGAAAAACCTCCATGATGTTCTGAATGTACTTTTTCCAATTCCATGGTTGATTTCCTATATCATTCGACAAGAAAGTAGGATGATAAACAACAACACTAAAGTTAGACATTCCTGGAGGGAGGGGAACAATGTTTTGGATCATCTTGCTTCATTGGAGGTCATTAGATCTGATCGTGTATGCCTCCTTAGTGTCCACATATTGAAACCTGAAGGGGTTAATCATATTAGAGGGTATTACCTCAGTCCTCATTAATTTATAACTCCTTAGATTATTCCCTATCCCCGGGACGGGGGATGCACGTTTCTTGTATTCCCTACTTATTCTCAATAAAAAAATTTAATTGATTGAGAAATATAAGAGCTAAGTATTAATTAATATGATACAGTTCAAATTGAAAGAAAAAAATGTCTAAAATTTATCAGTTGGGTAGACTAAAAACCTATCTCATCTCATCGTAAATATTGGAATATTTTGATGTTTTTTGTATGGGGATTGATTTTATTAAAATTAATATTTTTTAGAATCCCAAAAATGACCCTCACCTCAATTATAAATATGCACCTACTCCCTCACCTATTTACATCAAATTGATCCTTCAATATCATTCATCAACTACCCTTTATCCATCTCAGCTTCCCTAGTTATATTCTAGAGGTTATGGTCTTCTTCAAAGACCAACAATAGTTCTCTATGAGGAGATTTTGAGGAAGCACGTTGAGGAAGAGTTAATCTCCTCTACCAGTTCATTCCAACTTCTTTATTCTTATACATCATCTTTATTAGTTTTTTCATTGTAATGTAATAACTCTAGTATCAATTATATACTGATATTTTATTGTTATTATGGAATAAAAATATTTAACATTTTATTCATCCTATGACAAACAAAATCTTCACGCGTGCGTACGTACAACGTGTCGTATCCATGCTGTGATGTAATCTGTTTTTCAACACTACCATACATAGATAGGTATAATGATGGAAACTATAACTATATATGATTATTATAACATGTTATTAATTCTGAAATATTATACCCCATTCAATTCAATACCATTCAATAATTATGGGAAATATATATTCGCTCGTTAAAAGGTACGACCTATCATATCCACAATGAGTTATGATTCATTTTACATGATCTTCATTAAAGAATGATTATATAATTGTATAGCATCCCCAGTGCAGATCTCGTCTGTTCATCGGAACTCCTTCTATCTTATCATGGCCTCATAAGAAGATGTCTAGATGGTGTCATGTAGGGCTCCTCGCTTCTTTGGCAATTAGAGTTTCATCCACTTCTGCTGGTCCTTGGATGTGCACAGGGGAAAGGAAAACCCTCTTGTAGTATTCTAGATTCATCTCACTAGGATTCCTCTATCTTTTTAGAACTGTGGTTTTCTAAAAGGATCAGAGATGCTCTTGGGGTTTTTTCTATGCTCTGATGTCAACATGTCCAACAAGGTGGACGTCAAGGTGGCTTACATTTGTGTATAGTTGGATATTTCTCTTCCCCCGCCAGAAAATCTTGAGCTCTGGGTTCTAGAGGCTTTTTGCTAGAATCAAGAAATTTTCTATCCGGTCTGTCCCAGATTTTTCTCTCAGTGTCTTCTTCATGGGCATTCCCTCTAGGTTTGCAGAAGATGTCAAAAAGTGGATGGGGGTCGCCACTTCAACCATATGAGGAACATGCATTGGGAGTCATATTCTTCGATCCATCGATCAACCACGGTCTCCCAAATGGATGCCCCAGATCATGAAAATGTTTAAGCAACGGTGCCAGCCTCTTTCCCTATCTCGACAGCTGTGCTTCCTCCCCCCTTATAAGATGATGTCTCTTTCCTCTGTCAGGCTGTTGATCCCTTTGATACAATAGGAGTGAAGTCCCCTCATGTGGGCCTCGTTGTCCCTCCCTGCCTTTATTACATGCTCTCAAAGAGGTTGGGTATGGAGATGGGTCTAAACAGATTTATTCCTCGATTGTCCCACCTGGCCCTACAGACCTGGTTCTATACTCTGTACTTCCCCCTCTTTGATATCTATGGATTTCCCTTTTAATAGGATCATCTCCCTACACAGGATGGCCCTCCTCCTAGATTTCTCAGGCCCATTCAGTTACCGAAGGCGATTACCCTACGTCCCAAAGGTGCTGAGATCCCTCCTTATCCTATCCGTCCAGTTCGACGCTTTCCCTCCTACTGCTCCCCCAATCCTGCATCTATCTATGTCACAAAGGAGCCCTCCCCCGAGGGGTATGTACCCGTTCAAAATCATGAATCCCTATGGAGCGTTCATCCTCGCATTTTGAGAAGGCTACAATATCTTGAGCCAATGCCAGAGCCCTGTCTTTTCAATGATACATGTTCTCATCTGGAATGCGCGTAGACTTGGTGCCTGGGTTATGTCAGATTTTATCACCTCTGAAACCAGGAAACATATGTTTGTAGTGGTGGTTATTCTGGAACATAAGAAAAATATTATCATAATTAGGGATTTATCATGGAGGGTCAAGTTTCATGGGTTCTTGCATGTTGATCCCTCCAGCATTCACATTTGGTTCTTATGGCATCAAAAATACTCAGTGGAGCTCTTTCAATATGGAAATCAATTTATCACTGCCAAGGTTATTAAAGGGGACATTGAGATCTTTTTGTCTCCTCTCTACGATAGCTATGATCCTCTTAAAAGGGAAACCTTATAGGGGACTTAAATGCCTTTGATAATGGAAACACCACATGGTTTATCGGGGGGGGGGGGGGGGGTTAATGTTGTGGAAAATCCTGAGTAAAGGAAGGGAAGAGGCCCTTTTCATAGTAATGCCAACTGAGATTTTTCGTAGTCCATGGTGGGAAAGGTTTGCATGATCATGCCTTCTTAGGGGACCATTATACCGGTTGTAACAATCAGAGGGGTCCTCGTCATTCGTGGAGTAGACTGGATAAGTTCCCGGGAAACATTCAAGCAACAACTTTGTTCTCAAATACCAAGGTCTGCCATTTGGGGCGTGGGATATATGACCACTCTCCCCTATTGGTTACAATTTCATCTCGACAAGTTCATCAAGAGCAATTACAGTTTTCCAACAGTGGGCTCACACCTTAGGTTTTCAAGACGTGGTTTGAGAAATTTGGAACAAACCAGTGTTTGGTCACACGTGGGTTTCTGTACATGAAATGTTGAGGATGCTAAAGAACTTCCTCCATGTGTGGTCGAAAGAGACTTCCTAGAGATAACAACATTAACAACACCATGAAAGTGGTTGATACCCTTGTGTTATGGCTGGAAAAAGCATGGGACTATCACATCTTCGAGGAGCTCTCAACTAGGAAAGAGGCGGTGTCAAAGATGCTAATATTTCAAGAACACATGGAAAGAGAAAATTCGAGAATTAAATGGATTAAAGAGGGGGATATGAACACATATTTTTTCATGCCTCCGTTAATAAGATATGGAGTCACATAAAACTGAACAACCTTATGTAATACATCTCCTACATAGACAAAAGAGAAGTTGTGAGAAACTTTACTTACTCATACTTTAAAGACCTTCTGGTTGGACCCTACACTTAGATGCCTAATGGGTACAATGGAGAGGGAATTGGGTTCTTCAACGTCATTCCCAAATGCGTGTCTTACCAGACTAATGATAAGATAAACTCCATCCCTGACGATAATGAGATATAATCTGCCATTATGAACCTTCACTCGGATTTCCAGGGAACAACATTGGTTTTTAAAAGGATGTTCCATTCCTGGTGCCATTGCTATTTCCAAATAAATGATAAGAGATATCAATTGCAAAAGCCACGTCTCTGAAATCATTATCAATCTTGAAATGAATAAATATTATCACCAAATAGAGTGGGGTTTTATTAACAAGGTGGTGGAAGTGATGGGTTTCTCCCACCACAATATTGATCTTGTTTTTAGATTTTTCAGCTTTACATGGATGCCAATTTTGATTATGGGAAATTCATTCTGGTTCTTCAAGGACACTTGAGGGTTAATACACGACGAATCGATGTCACAATGTGTTTTCATCTATTCTTAAGATGTCCTTAGCTGCCTCATTCACAGAATTATTAGTAGAGGAGAGATCCTGACATACTAGAGGAGCATGATATCACAACCCATTCACACCACATGTATGTCTAAGACACCATGATCATTACTAACGTTGGCATACCCTTGATTGAAAGCCTGCTCTCATCTCTAGAGAAGTAATTCTACTAGAGTGGCCATTTGATTAACAGGGAAAATATATTTTTTTATATATCAAATAAATGTACGTCCAGGGGGAGAATGGAGGTCGAGAGCACCCTTTGTATGAAAAAAGGATTTTTCCCCATGGAATATCTCAAGGCCCCAATATATCCTGGTAGTCTTTTGATCTGTGGCTTTGATTCTATTAACATCCAGATTGAAGACCAGATTTATACTAGAAAACAAGTATTTATCCATTGGTGGGGGAATTTCCCTTATTAATAGTGTTCCTTTGGATAACCCGATCCATGATCTCTCGACTATTAAGGCACCGATGGGTGTTATCACCAACACTGACACACTTCTGGATAGTTTTTTCTAGGACCCCCTTGTAGAAGGGAAACGCCACTAGGATTCTTGGTGGAGGGTGACTATGCCTGATAGGGAAGGTGGCATCAATGTGTGTTTCCTTGAAGACACCCTCAAATGAATGCACACTAAGCTAGTATGGGAAGTTGTGGTTTAGATCACCTTATGGGGTAAAAACATGCATGCAAGGTATGGGCTTCAACCCCTAGGGGAAGGACGTGGGTCCCTAATTTTGTCTGATATATCCAAAATGACCTTGGATCTCCACCAGATCTCCCAATGGATTATCGGGTCAGGTGATATCTCCTCCAGGAATCATAAATGGGAAGGGACAATGATAGGTTTCCTGAGCTACCCTGGCCCTTCTATCACTTTCAGGACAACCAGTCTTCAGTCGGCCCTCATCAACACAGTGCTGGATAAGGATCAATAGGATATATTCTACCTCATTAATCTATCTTCAGATCCAGATAAGTGCGTCTTCACCCCTTCCTCATTGGGGGTGTTTAACGCTAGGGACTACCATCACACATGGGTTGCTACTATTTCTGATGATTGTTGGAATGATGCTTTATAGTCCACAGTCATCCCATCAATGTACAATTTTTTTAGTGGTGGATTAGGAATAGGTCCATCCATATGGAGAAGAATATTAGACCTTGTGGAATTCTTCTTGTTTCATTTTTCCCCCCTTACATAGACTCCAACAAAGAGAGTGATGATCACCTTTTCTTCTAGGGATGATAGTAAAATATTGTGTGGTGTTGTTTTGGAATGTTCATGGGCCTTCATGATCAAAACATGGGCATCTCATCATTTATGGAAAGGTGGTTCCATGGATCAATGGAAAAGGGGTTGGATATGAAGGCACATACTATGATCCCCTAAGAGGGATGTGGGTCCATTTGGAAGGCCAGGACCAAGATGAGGCATTAAGGGGATAAGGATAAAAGTCATGCTATCATCTCAAATACAAAAAATCTCCCCCTAGACTGGGCTCATCTCATCAAAAACCAGAGGGAGGATTCCTCTCTTCGATGGATGAATGCAAGGCCGCTAGATGCCTAGTCTGTCAATACCAGTGCTGGAGGCCACTGGATTTGTTGGAACCCACCTCCAGGGGACTGAAGCTGAATACTGATTGGACTTGAAATAGAGGGATCTTGCATGGTGGCGGAGCTTCCTGGGACTCACAAGGTTCGATTGTTTTGGCCTTCTCCGCTGGACTTGGAGATGGTTCCGCACTCCAGGAGGACGCAAAGGCAATGTTACAAGGAATGAATCTTTTCCTCCAGAAGGGAATTGCAACATCGTATTTGGAAACTAACTCGAAAAACCTCCATGATGTTTTGAATGGACTTTTTCCAATTCCATGGTTGATTTCATATATCATTCGACAAGGAAGTAGGATGATAGACAACAACACTAAAGTGAGACATTCCTGGAGGGAGGGGAACAATGTTTTGGATCATCTTGCTTCATTGGAGGTCATTAGATCTGATCGCGTATGCCTCCTTATTGCCCAAAATTTGAAACCTGAAGGGGTTAATCAGATTAGAGGGGATTACCTCAGTCCACATTAATTTAGAACTCCTTATATTATTCCCTATCCCTGGGGTGGGGTGATGCATGTTTCTTGTATTCCCCACTTTTTCTCAATAAAAAATTTTAATTGATTGAGAAATATAAGAACTAAGTGTTAATTAATATGATACAGTTCAAATTGAAAGAAAAACATGTCTAAAATCTATCGGTTGGGTAGACTAAAAACCTATCTCATCTCATCATAAATATTGGAATATTTTGATGTTTTTTGTATGAGGATTGATTTTATTAAAATAAATATTTTTTAGAATCCCAAAAATGACCCTCACCTCAATTATAAAAGGGCACATACTCCCTCACATATTTACTTCAAATTGAGCCTTCAATCTCATTCATCAACTACCCTTTATCCATCTCAGCTTCCCTAGTTATATCCTAGAGGGTATGGTCTTCTTCAAAGACCAACAATAGTTCTCTATGAGGATATTTTGTGGAAGCACGTTGAGGAAGAGTTAATCTCCTCTACCGGTTCATTCAAACATATTTCTTCTTATACATCATCTTTATTAGTTTTTTCATTTTAATGTAATAAATCTAGTATCAATTATATACTGAGATTTTATTGTTATTATGGAATAAAAATATTTAACATTGTATTCATCCTATGACAAACAAAATCTTCACGCGTGCGTACGTACAACATGTCGTCTCCATGCTGTGATGTAATCAGATTTTCAACACTACCATACATGGATAGGTATAATGATGGAAACTATAACTATATATGATTATTATAACATGTTATTAACTCTGAAATATTATACCCCATTCAATTAAATACCATTCAACAATTATGGGAAATATATATTTGCTCGTTAAAACGTACGACCTATCATCTCCACAATGCGTTATGATTCATTTTACATGATCTTCATTAAAGAATGATTATATAATTGTATAAAATGAATAAATATGATATATATAATGTTAAAATAAATTTTTAATGGTATAACATTGAGAAATTAAGGATAACCAGAACTTATTTGACAAAACATGCATAAGAAAATAAAGAGTTAATACACAAATAACAAGTAATAATGAAATGAATTTAATAAATAGATGATAATATAATCATATATGATATCATAAAAATCAAACTGATTCAAAAATAAGTCAATGAAATTATTAACATCATTATACATCAGGTTCATATACATACACAGGACATCAGACCTAAAGAAAGGGGTAATTTCTCAACCCCATTATTATACAAAATTTTTTATATGTAAGTATTTAATTGGGTATAAAAATCATTCATGAACATATTTCCTGAATAAGTAATTTTATTTGTATTCTTCTAAAAAAATTTAAGGTTAATTTTACCCATCAATATGTTTTTATTCGATACAAGATACTTTTTTACTTTTCGAGATAAAGTATTAGTAGAATGTTTATTAACTTACACAGCATGAACAAATTCATTCATCATCAAAACTCTTTATTTCCATGAAGAATAATATACATGATTTCAATTTATTTTCATCTAAATTATTTTTCATTAAATTATAATGAAATTTTATGAAAAGAAAACATTTTTTAAGAAGAAAAGATATTTTCCTCATGAATTAATTTCAATTGTTATATCGAAATTATTTTCCATCCACGATGGTATTATTAAATAGGATTATGTTTTCAAGTATAAATCCTTATAGTTTTTATGGTTTGATTTTTTTACAATTGAATTCTATTTAACAAATCAATTTTCTTTACATGGATGGTGTTATGGTGGAATGATGTTTAAAGAACCCTATTTTATTCCATGGGTTATTATGAAAGATGATTGTAATTCTATCATATGAAAGAACTATTTCGTTATGATATAGGTGGGACTTATATATCTCTCTAATGAATTGGTTAATTATTTTATCTATTTACATAGACATGGATTGAAATGGAAATTATCTCAGTTCAGTAATACAAGGAGAGAATAAGGATTCAACATGATTCTGTAATGTACATTGTTCAATATAATGGTCTTGGAAATGATCCTTGACTAATATGAAATGATTTTATATTCATATGTAAATGAATCAAAATTTCATTTCTTATGTTATGACTTTCAGGACTGCATTCATTGATTCTTATGAACATTCATGATTTCAATTATTACATGATATAATGATCTTTCATATGCACGATAAGATGTTTAAATGTCATGTTATTATGTTTTATGATTATGATATGATTGGTTTCTCAATTGTTTACCCTTACCTGGAATCTGAGATAATCCTTTCAAATGTTTATTTTCCCCTTGTTAGGAAGAATGGTGTTATGTATGTTAAGTCAAAAAGCAGTCTAGTAAAGACAAAATATGGGGATACAATGAAGATGTATTATGAAAAAGTTGTTTATGTTTCCCAATCTCAAGATAAACTATAATTATATAATAATGTTGTGCCTTTGTTATATTTTTTAATTAATATTCTTCAACATTGAAGTAATATCAATTTATGTAATGTATGGGTTGTTATATTCCATGGTGAATATAGAAACAATATTACATATTATTATGTGTTTCCCACAATTCCATGTTTAATTCATATATTTCACTTTCATTGATTATGTTCATTATTTCTTTATGATTCATGAATTATTAACTACCAAGCTTATTCCATGATTCATGTATTTGATCAGTAATATGCAGGGTGTGAACTTTTAATTTCATGATCATGTCCTAATGCTCTTACTCTCATGATTATTCTTAAAAATCTCACTCGTTTACAATTACCGAGTATTTATATTCCCATATTTTATGTTTACTTACCCATGTTATGATGATATGTATTATGTTTGATGTGTATAACAAGTGTTCTAGTCAATAAGAACCCAATGCAAGAAAATATATCTCTTTTATGTAAAAATGTCTATGTTATATATGTTTTAAAATACACTTGACTAGAACTATGTTTGGTAAAAAAATGTATATTGTTTTAAGTATTACCAAATTGTTATGTAATGTTAACGTATGAAAAGGGAGGGTCGCTAGACCTGAAGTGTCATCACTTTTCTCGTAGGGAGAGTAACAAAATCCCAGGTGTAGATACAAATGAATATATATATGATCAATTAAAATAATCCAAAATTAGAGACTTAGGGGATATATATCTCACAAATCAGCTCAAAAATAAGTGTCTCAAAGAGTTCTATCAATCCATTAAGGCTTCCCAACATCTCAAAAGTCTGACCAAAAGTATTTCTCCATGTTTAACTAAACTTATTCACTATGTCATACAGTTGTGGGGGACACAAACTAGATGTATAAGATCCACGCCCTCATGACCTATGGGTTATACTCTCTAAGTATTAGTACATGTCCCTCACCCATATATATGGGTGATTCCACTCTATAAGTATCTCTAGGGGGACCACAACCCTCATGATAGGGGGTTTCAACTCTATAATTATCCGTATAAAACCTAAGCCAATGTCGATGGGGGTTACACAATGTATGTATCTATAGTAGACCGAAACCAATGTCGATGGGGGGGGGGGGGTCTACTCTGTATATATCTATAGAGGGAATGTCCCATTCTAGATGGGGGAGGGGTCCACTCTATTTTCATGTGGACTGGCTCCTTATGTAGATACGGGGGTTCCAATTAATAAGGTATAGGACCTATGTCCATATCGAATGGGGGTTCCAATCTAATAGTTGAGGACCTATACCCTATTATGAAATGGGGTTCCACTATTATCATCGAGGGACCACACCATAACTAATAGGGGTTTCACTCAGATGTTGAGGACTAACACACTCGTATAATAGGGTTGTTCCAGTCTGGTCATGGATGACCTGCACCCTAGTACATTACAAGGGATCCACTATGAAGGTAGCTATAAAAAAACAACACCCCTAGTTATGATGGGTTCCACTCTATTCATCAAGGACTCTACTAGACATCTCTACTATAGGGTGCATCTTGTATGTCTTTGGGGATTCGTCTTGATCACTATTGTTATCAAGAACCTCTTAAATAAGAACTATTGCCTAAATATTTCAACACAAATCTCTAAATACAAATCATTTTGGACCATCAAATTGAAAATGGAAAAACACTGATGATAGACTACTCGTGGGAAAATATACGATTTCAAATAAATGATAAACGGAATTTTGAAGCTAACTCAAAAGTGGTCAAGGGGTATACATCTAGTGACGGGACCCATGAGGTATTTGGTCCGGTTACACCACATTTTCAGGTCTCGTTAAAGTACACAGATCCTATCACATATAGTATTAGACATTGTAAAGGTGGAATACATGATGTGTCCAATATAACTAGGTTAAGGGGCATGTCCCGTTGGTCGTGTCATTGTAACTGTATATGTGTTTTGGTACTCTAGTATAAGACTGTTTACATAGCCATGTACTTTTATACATTTTCCCACCCATGTTATCCCCCATACAGGAATTCAAAATGCGAAAGTGGAACACAATGTCTAGGAGGGATACACATCATGTATTCTTTATGTTTTCCCAAAAACCTAGCCACCGATGCCGAAGGGGCTACATGACTTGTGTTCATCGTTGTACACGTTGTTTAGTTGGTTTTTACCAAGTATTCATGATAATATCCTCACACTAAAATCATGTCTCTCCTCTTCATATAATGTTTTATCTCTATCCAAAAAGGGTGAGGTAGTTGAAAATAATTGTTTTTGGCCATCGTTCACCAGGAATCAGGTGCTGTTCATCCATGAGATTTTCAACATACTTTTAGATCATCAATGATCCTTCCCATGCCATGTAAACTATATATGATCAATAAAACTATCTATCAAGCCTTAAAACAACCCCAGATATATTATTAGTTCATCAATTTGTTCCACATTCATCGATTTGTCGGGGTTTTGGGGGTCTTATCGGGTTTTGTACTCCCCAACAGTGTAGAACCGGGACCGCACGGTCCTACCGGCGATAAACGTGAAGATAATTTGAGGATAACATTATAAAAAATTGAATAAAACATATTTGTCCAATATTTATTGGCCAAAAATCCTGGAAATTTATCAAAGGTTAAAAAAACATATTTATCTCAATTTAATTAGTGTGTAGGATAATTCATAGACAACAATTTTCATATATCGATATAACGATTCAATCTGGTCAACCCATTTAATGAAAATTGAATAAATCATTAAATTTACAAGTCCTACAACAAATGGTGATCAATATTCATCAAAGAATGTGGCTTAAAAATATTGATATTATTTTTTTGCTCACTGTATCCTAATCTTCTATAATCCATTATTTTATCATCATCCATTGTGATCCTCTAATAAAAGGAGGAAAAAAAGATTAATTGGTGATTCCAGTATTATGGGTATAAACATGGAATGTTTTCCCGGACAATTTATTTATAACATTTAATCACAGTCATAAATGAATTACTATATTAATTAAAAAATTTATTAACTCACTAAACATTCCACATATAAGGGAGGACTCTAAAATCACTATGTCAAACTGTTTATGTGACTCCGAGGTTGAATACAGTATTTTGGACTCAATTGGGGTCTTATATTTCTGATCTGAGTTACCATTTAGTAATTATCTTACATTCATTGAGGGAATGTTTCTCACAATATAAAATATATTTAATATTTTCATAAAACCTATCTAGGGAACCACATGACAATGAATTTCACACCATGTTAGTGACTCACTATATAATTATGTATCGAAATATTTCAATGGATTATATGAAAAGAATTATGTCTCTGCATTTTTCATGTTCTGACCATTATAGAATAAAAATATTTTATCAGTGGTTTTGATCCAACTCTGAGCTATGAATGTATTAGAAGATCTACTAAAAGAATTTGGATGTTTCATCATTATATATTCAATAGAATGTTGTTCCTCATTTGATAATTTGGAAACATGTAATGATTCATAACCTGAAAATGTTTATGGGAATAAAAAAAATATTATTCTTTCTCGATACAATAACATTTGATTTATCAGGTGGGGAATAATTTCATTGTCCATCACATTTATCATTAACAAAATTCATTCATGGTCAAGACAATTAAAATACCAAAAAGTTCTATGTGAGAAATAATATTAATAATGGACAACCATATAATACCAAAAAATCCTTTATAAACTTTCTAAACAGAAACACCTTATTCTATGAAACCATTGGTTTCATGTAGTTGATTTATGATCATTACCAATACTTTAGGATTTTTTACTATACTTAGAAAATTACGCAAGGTATTCTGGAATTTCTTAAACCTTAATCTCAAAATATTGATAAAAACCTACTCTGATACAAACTATAATAGCCCTGGAATTTCATACATAAATATTAAATTTTAATATATGAATATTAAATTCATAACAATACAAACTACACTAGAAATTTATGGGTTTAGAGTCTTTGGGTATTATATATACAATATTATTATTTGGTGAATGATCTTCAACATCTACCAAAAATATATTCCCATATATTACTCTTCACAATCATACCCTTCTAAAAATTTACTTCATATCTGAGGGAAAGGAAACATAAGAAAATTATGAGATCAGATTCTCAGTAAGAGTAAACATGGGAGATATCATTTTATGATCATTTAAAGAATAATATAATAATGAGGTGTTCATATCATAATAATAAATTTTAAAAATTCATAAATAATGGACTATAGAATAAAAAATTAACATTCAAAAAACATGAATAATATGAATGAGAATCCCTCCTAATTAAATCATGGACTATAATTTCATTTCATAAATGTATGTAGAATCATCCTATGTATAGAAACTATTTCATATTTCAGGGTTAAAAACTAATACAATCAGATCAATCATCAAAACTATTTTCCCATAATAGATAAAGCACATCGATTTGTTTCAAATAACAGACCAAGAACATCGACCACTTTCCATGAATGAATCAAGCATATCAACCTTTTCCCTAAACTATCTCGTGATATATAATAATTAATCCCAATAATTGGTTGGATATATTAGTCCCACCCATCACACAATAAATACTATATATATGTGTTCTAGAGGATCATATAACATTCATCATATCATAACCCATGAAAATAAATGTGTTTCATAATCATTTCATCATATCATAAGAATTAATAATAAAAGGGTTCCATAAACATTTAATTTGTTCATCACAAACATAAACCATCGAGAGAAACAATAATAATTTTATACTTAAAAAATTTCCCAATTAATGTATAAGTAACATCAATAAATGCAATCATACATGGAAAACTATTTTAAATGATCAATTGGAAAATTTCATTGGAAAAATAACTTCTACATTTTTAATACACTTATTTCAAAATAAAATATTCACTGTTAAATTAAAACATTTTCATTGAAAATAAATGTAAAAATATTTACTGTAGAATTCAAAAAATTAAGGAATCATGATGCCGGGAAAATCCACTCATGTTGTATAAGAATAAAAAACTTCATTTCGTAGTTTTGTTGGAAAATCCACAAAAATAACTAGTATAGAATGTGACTAAAAGATACTATTCAAACCATATTCTACAACTTCAATAATGGGTTGAATTTTTTTTTAAATAATTGTTGGGTTATATTAAAAACTTCTTTTAAAACATTTTTATAAAATAAATTTCTTTCATAATCATTTCATTGTATCATGTACAATGGAAATGAAATGGTTACAATAATCATTTCATCATTTCATCATAAATATAAAGAATCTAGAAAAAGAATAATTTTTGTATAAATGAAATATATCACCACTAAATTATACATAACATAAAATTATTTCATATTAAATGGAAAATTATTTTGTAATATCAATTTGAAACATTCTTGAGGAAAATTACTCTTCCAATTTTAAATCACTTATTTTTAAAAAATATACACACTTTTAAAAGAAAAATTTTTATTTGAAAAAAACTTATAAACTAATATATAAATATTTAAAAATGAAGGCATTATTAGGGTGGAAATTTAATAAAATTTCATATAAGACAAACTAATTCCTCCCATCATTTTTAAGAATATTCATAATTATCCCAATTTAAAAAACAACAAATAGATTTCTCTCAAACCATTTTGGAAAACATAAAACATGGGTAAATATGATTATAAATAATTGTATAATGTTTTAAAAAAATATTGAAATCATTTACATAAAAAAAGTTCATAGAAGTGAATTATTATCCAATGGAGACTTAAATATAAACAATCATGAATAATGATGATATTATGATGTAAACCCTTAACACTTGAGTTTCTTTTGAATTATACCTATCATGAAAGATATAAATTCAAACAAAAAATTAAATAAACTGAAAAAAAATATTTATGATTTTAAATTTCAAATGAACAGTGTATTCAACACACAAAATAAATAAGTTTTGAATATGGAATATGTCTCATAGAAGTAAATGTTATATGAGAAACCATTACCTCATGTATTTTACTTATTTTTTCATTTGTAAAACATCTTTTATAATATAAAATATTGATTTATTCTACAACCAAATATTGAATTTTTTTATTATTTATTTATAATATCTTATCACTTGTTTAGTAATACCTTTTTAGTAAAATCATTGTCCTAGGTGGTAACATCTTCGTTTTCCAAGAATGTTTCACTTCATCTTTACCGATCCTTATACATGGATCATGATACCAAAATTTATATAATTTTAAACATAGTTTAAAAATATTATATATTAACTATATTCATATTTATATTCATTGATAAAATGATGATATAGAAGAATTAATTAAAACGTTTATGAAATAATGTTAAGTTATTTTTTAAAATAACATAATTATTATTATATTATATATATCATATATATTTATCAAATTCATCATTATTACAATGCATGAAAAGTTTAAATGAAAACGAATCACGTCACATGGTAGTTCATATGTATTCACGACAAACATTATCAATCCAAAAATGATTGATGAAAAGATAGTAGACATGGTATTATCATTTAATACAGATAATTATTTAATAAAAATCCTATATTAGCATAAAAACAAACATTATTTTCATCCATAATGTTTTTGATAATAAACCAATTGTTTTGCTACGTGGGTATTGCAAGTCGTATGTACAAACGAGGGAAATATTCACCTATTATTTGATGGGAATGTGGGAGTATACTGGCGTTTTCATAATCATAATAACATTTAGTAATATTTAGGATGCTAAATATTTTATTTTATTATTAATATATTATATTTATATGAGTTAAATATGAGTAGAAAATAGGGTGATCATTTTGAGCGATTACCTCTACTTAGAATGCAAACCTTTTGATCTCATATAAAAAGCTACAGGGTTTGCGTTTAGGGAATAAAAACATATATAGTAAATAGATAGGTATGTTTTGAAGAAAATTGTTTACAGGATAGGTGAGCTAGAGGGCTCAATGTGGTGTAATGAAGTGAATGGGGTAGTGTCCTTTTATAATTGAGGTGTGGAACAATTTAGTAATTAATATAAAAAATAAAATATAGTAACACTATTGTATAGAGAGATACTTCAAAAATGATAATGATTTAAAATCTAGAGTATTATATGGGTGAAATATCATCATTCAATAAATTTTATATTGGTTCACATGCAATAGTTAAGCATACCACATGGTTTAACCTCTTAAATATTACATTTTAACTTTTACTATGGTAAAATATAATTCACTATTAAATGGTTACAATTTTATATATAATGTAACTATTATCTAATAAATGGATAAGGGATGATATTTTAGACCATATAATATCTCCTTTTTCTATAATTTTTTTATTTTATGATTATTAAATAATCTATTAAAATTTTACTTCCATAAAACATCATTATTGACAATTTTGGATATTTTTTTCTACTTTGACATTAATAACATTAAGAAAAAAAATCATTTGTTTTAATTATCCATTAATTGAATAATTATTACATCATTATCGTATTAGTAATTATTGCCATTATTTTTAATTCCTAAAAATATATAATTAATTACTATCACTAATATAGTTTCAATATTAGTAATTTTTAAATTAATATTCATTCAAAACAAATATTTTTCCCTATTTGAACACATAAATGATATTTTAAACCAAGAGTGTCCTTTTTCACTTCCATTGGTTTAAATAATATATAAATCATTTTTTATAAAAATTGAAAATTAAATAACCCAATTTAGAATAGTTGGTGCTTAAGAATATACTTTTAATCATCCAATAATATTTATTTTGAAAACATACAGTCCTATCACTAATTTTTAGTCAATATTAACCCTATTTTCCATTTTTGAGGTTATATGTTTTACCAAGTTTACTAATTATATTAAATAATACTAAAAAGGGATTTATTAAATATTTTGAACCTCCAAATTCAGAGTATGAAATTTATTATTGTCTAATTTAAAATATATAAATTATGGAAGTTAATTTAAATTTTCCCAAATTTGACAAAAACTATATTTTATGAAGAATATATTTTTAAGTTCCAAACATGATTTATTATTATACTATTCTAAAAAAATATATTTATGAAATGTTCGAATAATTTTTTCGAGTAAATAATATATAAATTTTATTAAAATCATTCACCAATAGGTATTAATTTAATATATTATATTAAATTCACTGTTTGTGAAAAAAAATGTAGAAAAAAAATTATTTTAAAATAAATTTTTGTTTTTAATTCCAATCATTTGATAACAAATGAATTTATATTATAAAGTTATATATCATATATTATTTATAATTTAGGTACTACTATTATAATCCACTAATCTAAATGATATGTGGTAGTTGATACAGAATATTTTAATAATGTTACGCGGTTTTTATAATCATTATATTACTTGAAACACAAGATATTAAATTATATAAATATAAATATTTTATAAAAAACTCTAGGTGTTACATTTATTTTTTCAATATTATTCATTTTAAAAAATATATATGGTTGAACAATAATTTAATGTATTTGATATTGTATTATAGTAAAGTATCCTTCTTATTAGTAATAGATTGTGTGTATCACAAGCTGCAAACACACTAAAATTATTTATATAGAAATTCATACAAAAATAATGGTGTGTTACACGCAACCCACCATAAAAGTTTTTCAAGCTTGAAATTAGTTTACTCAAAAGGGAATATATGAGGGTAATTAAGCTGGATTAGGATCATAGGATTCCACATTGTTTCATTGAATATATTAGTCCTTAAGAGAACAATAATCAGATGAGTGGTCTTATTTCATAGTACTTTCTCTATATGATCCCATATTTCTAGTAGTTGTTCCTCACAAGAGATATATTTCTCTAAATATAGAACCTCTGAGTTTAGTACAAGGGATTAAATATGAATTTACTTCCTCATAATTGGTACATGGAATATATCATAAAATTGAGAGAGGTTCATTGGAAGTTCATAATATTAAGTAGATGTCCCAACATGATCAAGATGTCTTAAAGGAAAATATATTGAGGGATTTAATATTATTTAAATTAAACCACACAATTCACTTCCATGGATATATTCGTATGAATACACTATATTTTAATTCCAACTCCAAATCTATTTGATTATTTTAGTTTCACTCATTTTTTCACACTATTTATCGTTAATGTGTCACTGAATGGTTTGAACATAACTAAAATTTAATTATAAATATATTCTCCAAAAAGATTATACTCTTCAACATCAACCAAATATGTTATATTTATACACTTCTTCCTATATAGATCCTTATATAATTCAATCTAAATACTGTAAATGAAATATTGTTATATAAGAACTCAACCATGAGAATGAGTTGATCCATTCATCATTTTAAAGCCAATGTATTTGATCACAACATATCATATTGAGTTCCAATGGTCTTTTATGATTTACCATTAGTTTGAGGATGATAATAAGTTATGAATATAATCTTTGTATTCAATTCATGTTAAAAAATTATTAAAAAATGTGGTATATCACACATACCAGATCAATGTAATGTAAGGTGGTACTCCATGAAGCCATACCACTTCCCTTAAGTATGCCCTCAAAAAATGATCATGAAAAAAAAATCCCATTATATAATGAAATTTGAGTAATTCTTAAAGAAATAAACTATAATGAATAATGAATTTAGACCATCAGAACTCTTTGTAAGACTTAATACTAAATTCATGGTGTTTCTATCATGTTTCCATATAGTTATAGAAAGTTGTTTATTTATCTCCATAGAATTACATTATTGTACCTTAACATTATGGAACACTGATAACTAAGGTATATTCTCTATAATATCCGTCTTCATTTTATCCCACCATAAATGTTTCTCAATATATCTTTAAATCATTATACATTTAGGATGGATTGTGAATGATGTTCAATGTGAATTATCCAACAATTACTAAAATTTTAGTATTCATGGACTAAATATTCATTTCTCAAATCATATCATTACAACTCTTCAATGTTAATCTATATAATATTCCCTAATTTTTTTATTAAAAAATATCCTCTTTCTATTCCTTCTTAATCTTCTCATAGATGTATGGGTGAGAGTCAATTTTGAAATATATTTTTCTCCCACTCTTATAAGCTTCAAGGTCCATCTATTGAAAATACATGTGTATTAGGTCACACTCAATACTTTTCATTAATAATATATCGCAATAATTCATAATTAGAGAATCAAACACATTTTTCACCTTTACAAGGTGATAATTTTTTGAAAGTCATTTTCCATGATAAACCCCAACCACCTCTTTAGGCACACATTTAACTCCTTTTAAAGAATATATACTATATTCTCTTATGATTAGTATATATATCACATATTTGACCATAAATACTATGAACCAAGATCATTAAGGTAAATATTATAATTTTTAGCTTTATATCATTTATATGGTAAAATATTTAGTAATTTTTAATGACATAAGGCATAAGATAGTACCTATTATTTGTTTACGAGGGTACATCACAATCCTATAACTGATACATCATTGAATATCGAAAATCTATTCCCACTATTGGGTAATGAGAGTACAATCCCACTAACCAAAATTCAATTTTTGTCCATAAAATATTATTTTCATTGTCAATAGACTTGTAAATTATGATAAATCTATCCATACATGAGGATATTATCCATTAAATCTAATAAAACTATGAATATATGTTACAATGTTTGGTATGAGAATTTATTAATTAAATATATCTTTGAAAGAACCACAGAAATGTTGTGTATGTAGGTTCCCTACACTAAACATGAACAATAATGTTTTATTACGATATCATGTATATGACGAATCATGCATGATGAATTCAAACCATAAGAGTCTTGATACATTTTAATCCTCGACATACATGGTATTTTTGATATTTATTTTATTAATAGGTTATTAAATTTCTCGACTATAATGATAACCTAGAGACTTTATGATATTAATATTAAACATATATCATTTGGTCTATATATATAATTCCTTATGGAAATCGATGATCTCAAACTATTAGGTGTTAGTGGATCATAAGAATTTATAATTCTTCTCATGACGTTCAAACATTGTGATCTCAATGATAAGAATCATGAGAACTAACCTTCAAATATGAAGGCCTCATGTTTTAGGTGTCATTGTTTGTCACTATATATATATAATTGAACCTCAACATTAAATAATTATATGTGAATACTATATCATGAAATTAATTGAGTTAATATGAAACAATGATTTAATTATGGTATGATATGTTACATTGGGAGCATCATTGGTGGTATGATAATAATTGAATGATAAATAAACATTCTATCTCTACAGAATGGAAGAGATATCAATGGCCTAATTTACTATGATAGTTGTTTCTTTTTTAAATACATGTAATGACCCACCAATTATCATTGTCTTGAGAGTGCAACAAGTCATTACGGGGCCTTAAGAGATATCCCCAAGACGCCAAAGGCTGGAAATAAATGCTGAAGGGTTTCAAATACAATTGGGGGAAGATTTACCCTTTATGAAATTAATCCTATCCATTAACCATTAACTATATGATTCATGAAAAAATTAAGACCAATGAACAACTTCATTTATAATAAACCACATCAAAGTACACAACAACGGAAGAGCAACCAAACATCAAAGTACACAGCGGAAATAAAACAACAGAAGACTCCCAACAGATGCCACAACATAGTGGTCCGCATGCTCCAAGCTCCACAACATCTCCCAAACATCACCACAAGCTGCTAGTAATGAGATGTTTTACCTTTACCTGTGTCTAGGAATACAACATCTGCAAAAGAACCAAAGTGCCAAATCATGGGTGAATATGAAACTTAGTAGGTTTTCCCAAATGACTTCCCAACTCATCCCACTAGTATAGAAGAGTTATCCACATTCATATAAAAACAGTTTATATAGAGCATTTTCACCAAATCAAATTATACTAACTATAAACTAGTTTTCCAAAACCATCCATGTGCAAAAGTATCAAAGTGAAATTAAAACCATCATTTCCAACACGTTATTTTTTCAGAAAATAACCAAAAAAAAATTTCCAAGCAATTTCACAAACATCCCATTTTGGCATACCTAACCATTTCACAACCCGTGAAATCAACCATGCATGCAACCCGGTCCTCCCTATACTCGTGAGTGGTGAGCTATCCTTCCACTAAGTCGTCACTTAGTGAACTTCCCTGACGGGGGTACTTCATGACCTTATCCGTCCCAATATTTTTGATGGGGGGACTTCTCTCCCTTATCCATCCCAACGCATATAAACACACACCACATCCCATGAAAGTCCATGCCGAAAACCAAGTGTGTTCAAAACCTTTCAACCATTTCCATAAAACTACCTTCTTATTGAAAACCCAAATCCATAAAAATAATTTCAATCACAAACCATTTCAATAAAACACCCCTTTTTATTGAAATCCCTTTTATCATAAAACTAATTAAAAATTTAGCAATTTCATAATTTAAAATCAACATTTTAAATTCAAATATCCAAATCACATTGCACAACAATTCACCAAGATTTCACAATTTCATCAAACCATAAATCACCCCTAACGAAGATTTATTCCATGCTTTTCACAAAAAATACCATTAAAATAACCAACTTGAAACTAATCCAACCAATTATAACAAGAGGAGTCGAGATTGAAGCAACCTACTTCAACAAAAAGGGTGAAACCAAGCAATGGAAGAAGAACGCTCAAGAATGCTGGGTGAAAACTCCAAGAATATTCCTTAGATATATCCTCCTAACACAACCAAGACCAAATCATGTCATTTTTGGCGTCTACACCCTTATATCTTCCCATAACGGGCGTAGATCTAAGAAAATGAGAGAAGAGGAGAATTAGATCTAAGTAGATCTAAGAAAAGATCAAGAACGATCACATACCATAAGACTTGGGCTTCAATTCACCAAGATAACCCTTCAAATCGCCTCCCGAACGCCTGTGAGAAGTCCTCTAACCTTCAAGGGAGAGTAACCCTGAGTTAGGGATGCTTAGGGGATTTAATTCAGGCAATTAAAGTAAAAAACAAGTTAGATACACAATTTTAGGATCTAACTTTAAGTGACTGCACGGTTAGTCCGCACGGTTTGACAAACCGCGCGCTTACCATGCGTTAGCTTCTGCCTCAACCTTCCTTCACGCATGACCTCATCGCACGGTTTTCCCAAACCGTGCATACATCGTGCGCTCTCTTCTGTCCAAGAGACCACCACCTGCATGACTTACGCACGGTTTGGGAAATCCGTGCGCAGCCCTTGCGTCCCCACATTTTTCCCTTTTACGCTTTAAAAGTATCCCAAACTTTCCCCAATCATCTCCCATAATCTTAATGCACTTAAAAAGCATAAAACAAGGGTTACTTACCAGAAACCGGGGGTACTACATTCTACCCACTAGTGGACTTTCCGTCCTTAGAAAGTAGAAAACCATCACTTTCCTGAAAGAGTTATGGCCACTTCCCTTTCATTTATTTCTCGCGTTCCCAAGTTTCTTCGTATATCTGACCATGTTTCCACAAAACCCACACTAGACCGATGTTTTTTCCACGCAAGACATTATCCTACCTATCCACAATTTGCACCATAAAATGTACCAATGAATCATTCGGCTCTAGGTCAATGTGATCCCATCTGATCACATGGTCAGGATCAGGATGATACTTCTTCAATTGAGATACATGAAACACATTATGCACTGCACTGAACCGTGGTGGTAATGCCAATCGATATGCCACCTCTCCAACCTGTTTCGGTATCTCAAAAGGGCCTATGTAATGAGGAGATAATTTTCCCTGCTTCCCAAACCAACGATTTCCAAGTCTTGGAGAGATCATCAAGAAGACATGATCACCCACAACGAACACCAATGGTATGCGACGGTGATCTGCATAAGATTTCTGACAACTTTGAGTCGTCTCAAACCTCTCTCTGATACCATTTGTAATGACCCGATAATTATCATTGGCTTGAGAGTGCAACGAGTCATTACAGGGCCTTAAACGACATCCCCAAGACGCCAAAAGCTGGTAATAAATGCCGAAGGGGTTCAAATAAAATTGGGGGACGATTTACCCTTTAAGAAAATAAACCTATCCATTAACTATTAACTATATGATGCATGAACAAATGAAGACCAATGAACAAGTTCATTTATAATAAATCATATCAAAGTACACAACAAAGGAAGTACAACCAAACATCAAGGTACATAGCAGAAAGAAAACAATACCAGACTCCCAATAGATGCCATGACACAGTGGTCCGCAAGCTCCAAGATCCATAGTATCTCCCAAACATCACCACAAGCCACTAGTAATGAGATGTTTTACCTTTACCTATGTCTCGAAATACAAAATCTACAAAAGCACCAAAGTGCCAAAGCAGGGGTGAGTATAAAACTCAGTAGGTTTTCCTAAATGACTTCCCAACTCACGCCACAAGGATAGAAGAGTTAGCCACATTCATATAAAAATATTTTATATAGAGCGTTTTCACCAAAGTAGTTTATACTAACTATAAACTAGTTTTACAAAACCATACATGTGAAAAATTATCAAATTGAAATTAAAACAAGCCTTTCCAACATGTTATTTTTTTAGAAAATAACCAAACAAATTTCCAAACCATTTCACAGACATCCCGTTTTGGAATACCCAACCATTTCACAACCCGTGAAATCAACCATGCATGCAACCCAGACCTCCCTATACTCGCAAGTGGTGAGCTATCCTTCAACTAAGTCATCACTTAGTGAACTAACTTGATGGGGGTACTTCACGACCTTATCCATCCCAACCTTTTTGATGGGAGGACTTCTCGCCCTTATCCATCCCAATGCATATGAACACACACCACATCCCAAGAAAGTCCATTCCCAAAACCACGTGTGTTCAAAACCTTTAAACCATTTCAATAAAACTCCATTCTTATTGAAAACCCAAATCCATCAAAATCATTTCAATCACAAACCATTTCAATAAAACACCCCTTTTTATTAAAATCCCATTTCTCATAATTCCAATTACAAATTCATCAATTTCATAATTTAAAATCAATATTTTAAATTCAAATAGACAAACCACTTTGCACAACAATTCACCATGATTTCACAATTTCATCAAACCATAAATCATCTCTAAATAAGATTTATTCCATGATTTTCAAAAACAATACCATTCAAATAACCAATTTGAATCAAAGAAAACCGATTCTAGCAAGAGGAGTCGAGAGTGAAGCCACCTACCTCATCAAAAAGGGAGAAACCAAGCAACGGACAGAGAACGCTCTAGAACGCCAGGTCAAAACTCCTAGAATCCTCATTAGATCTCTCCTCCTAACACAACAAAGACCAATTCTTGTCATATTTGGAATCCATACCCTTATATATACCCATAACAGGCATAGATCTAAGAAAATAATAGAAGATGAGAAGTATATCTAAGTAGATCTAAGAAACGATCAAGAACAATCACATACCTTAAGACTCCAGCTTCGATTCGCCAAGAGAACCTTTCGAATCGCCTCCAGAATGCCTAGGAGAAGTCCTCTTTCCTTCAAGGGAGAGTAACCCTGAGTTAGGTCCACTTAGGGGCTTTAAACAAGGCAATTAAAGGCAAAAAGAGTTAGATATAGAATTTTAGGATCTAACTTTAAGTGACCGCAAGGTTAGTCCGCACGGTTTGACAAACTGTGCGCTAACCATACATTAGCTTCTTCCTCGGCCATCCTTCATGCACTGCCTCATCGCACGGTTTTCCCAAACCGTGCGCACACCATGCACCCTCTTCTGTCCAAGAGACCACCACCTGCACGGCATCCGCAGGGTTTGGGAAAACCGTGCGCAGCCCATGCGTCCCCACATTTTCCTTTTACACTTTAAAAGTCTCACAAACATTCCACAATCATCTCCCATAAAATTCATTCACTTAAAAAGCATAAAAAAAGGGTTACCTACCAGAAACTGGGGGTACTAAAATACATATCCATGATTATTAAAGCTATGTATATCATATAATAATAGAAATAAATAATGAAATATAATGTTATTACATTATGTATACATCCCACATAATGTTATATCATGCCTCAAATATATTATATTACACCACATGGGTTCATAGATAATTTTTTCGATGAAAATGCTTTTTCCATTTGGGTAATTATGTGTTTATAGATATTTCTCTTATTCAGTTATTTACACAAAATACTATCGAGATATGGTCCTAGAGGGTCACATAAAAAACATTTTCAAAAGATTATAAAATTTTATTGAATTCGAGATTATGAAATTTGTGGCCTTGATGATAGGTTTGGGATATAACTAAGATAAAAAATAAAAAAATATATTAAATATTATTTTTTTTATAATTTTATATATTTTATTGATAAATTAATGTATTGATTAGTTATTAAGTGAATAATCGGAAAACAATTATTGAATCAAATTATTTATTATTCATATAATGATTAATGGGAAAATATTATCATGATATTAGATTAGATTTTATAATTGATGATTAATTTTATGTTAAGTATATGTGATAAATTATGAATGGCATTTCTGGAATGTTTTCTTTTTTCCTTGTACATTTTTGGTTCTATTTTAGAGGCTACCATACAGTATAATAAAAATGGAATTTATGGAAGTTATAGTCAATGTATATAATCACACTAATACATAGAATTGGAGTGACCAATACATTGTTATGATTATCTCACATATAATCCTCACTCTCATGTACTAGAGAGATAAGGGTAATGGCAGTTGAAGAACTATTTGATCTTCATTTTTGTTGATTGATCATTTTGATCACCAATGATCATGATATCCTTGAAAGTACCTTCCAATCACTTATAAAACACTCTAAATGATAAAATTTAGATCAAGAAATTTGTTGATGAGTTTTTGTATCACCTTTTGGGTATTGGATTCATTTACATCAAACAAAAATTTTTTAGATCAAGAAGAACATTTGTTCGATCAAAATTAAACGAGTTATGATTATAAATTTTATTCAAATTTCCTGTTTTTAGTTATCGTTTTTTATTTAATTAACCATTCTTAATATAAATTTACTGTGACCCAGGGGTGAATTAGTGTGGGGGTATAATTAATTTCATGATTCAACAACATTCCAGACCCTTAAATTTTATGTATCCAATTTTATATTTTTGTAACAACAAGAGATCCTTTGGAAGCAGAGTGATTATGAAATATTTTAAGTCATAATTTAATTTTGATTTTCTAGAATTTAGAAATGTGGATTTTATATGGTTACAAGGACACTAAGGAAATGAAAATAAGAGTTTTATCTATCACATTATGATCGATTGAATATCACTGGTTTCTTTGTAATCATGAAAAAAACACAAGATATTTATATAAACAGAATTTCGATTTTGGGAGGTTTTGTTCTGTATGTTTTCAGATTATTTTATAATATAGGAAAACTAATATATATAGTCATATATAGTGAGTTGGGGGAGACAATGAAATTACATTAAATAAAAAAACAATAAAAAGGTGTCAGGTTGGTAAAGAACCATGTGGAAGAATCCCCCCCCATTGATTTGGGGGAGGGGGTGTGCTCATAATCATGCACATAGAAATGTTTAATTTATATGTACTTTTTTTTATTGTTGTGCTACCATCATTTTGAATTCATAGCTGAAAAAAGGAATCGGGCTAGGGCAAACTCAACCTACACTTCTATGATTACCTATATAATGCATAGATTCACATTTAAGGACCTATTTTCATTACAAACAATCTGATAAAATTGAATACTAATTTTAGAAATTAAATTAATATTTCAGTTGTTTTATTATATTAATTTGTGTTTCATTAGACAATTCAATTATATATTAATTCATTTAATGTGATTTTAAGGCAATAAAATTACTCTTGAGTTGATTTTTAGTAATTTTATTTTTCATTATGGAAATCAATTTCCTATCGACTCATCATGATATGAGTAAAAACTCAGAATGATTTACTTAATTTATTATTTAACTTTAATTTTTTCAATAATGATATTTTAATATAATTAGTTATTAAATATTTTTTTAGTTTTTCCGTATACTACACATCTATATTTAAATTTTCAAGGTCCTTATTGTCCACATTTTAAGTGATAAAATGAATTTAAATATCTATAGTAACCCCATACTAATGTGTTAATGTGAATTTTAAATATTTATGTGTGTAAGATGACACTTTTCATGTTGATATCCAACACACAAACAAATTAAATGAATGAAAAAATGATTGGAGGGTTTTGAAACAGGAGTTGAAAAATAAATCAATGATTTACCCTAGGGAATTGGTTGATCCATCATATTTTTCATAGATTAGATTGTATATATAGTTCATTATCATATTTTTGTGTATGTATTATATTATGTATCATTAATTGTTTGTGGATGATTCATAATAAAATAAAAAAATTAATGAGGATTAATATACTAAAAAAATGAACATGTAGGATGTATATATTATATTTAAGCTTTTTTAATGTTATGATTGTGATCTCAATGTAATAATAATGATAAATAGAATCAAATTTTAGTTGCATATAAAAAACATAAAAACCATCACTATAAATATTATGTAATTATATCCATACATAATTGAGTTTGAACATAACTACATGTTTGATGTGATTAATATCCCCATAGAAAAGAACCTCTTAATACCAGAGAGTTCTAATGAAAATTTGTGGCCAAATTAGATATTATTGGGAGAACCAAATTAGCTATAGATAATATTTTGAAGCATTAGAGTTAAATAATTGAGTAAATAAAATTTTGGTTTATAAGATATGAGACTCCACTCGATAGAACATGATGTTGTGAGTTAATGAAGTTCATAATTATATAATTCATCATAAAATAATATGAAAATTAAATCTCTAATATTATTATATTTTATTTTTTTGTTAGATGGTTCATAAAAAAATATATCAATTGTGATAAATTTTGAATAAAAAACATGAAAAAACAATTATTAATTTATAATAGATGTATTAGTGAGTAAAAAAATTTATTATTGGAATGTATATTTATTTTTATAGAGTCCCCACAACATGTTGATTATCCTCAAGATGTTTGTGATAAAAATAATCATATTGGAGACACATAGATTATTCGATTTATGTTGGTAACATAATTTTATCATAAACATCGAATGTGTTTTGAAAAAAACTTCAATATATATATATTTACTATAACCCCCATGATTTCTGATTAACAATAATATTATGTCTAATTACATGTTCCAGAATAAATACTTATCTTAAAATAAACATTAATACATTATTAAATATATATTATTTACGAATCACTGTTAGAACATGGTTTTTTATTTTGTGTGTCTGAATATGAGTAAACAAATTATAAAATATATTTAGCCATGTTTTCTTCAATAGAAATGTACATTTTAATTTCACGGAAATAATAAATTGTTTAAAAAATATCATATAACAATAGATATATTTTAGAATTTTTTTTATTTTCATAAACCATTTTTATCTATGAAAATTACATATATCACAATATATGAATGATTTTACTGAAATATATAGACAATATATTTAATAAAATTTATTAATAATCATTTAATGAATGTTACTAGGAATTTAATGATTATTAATTAATATTATACTCCCTAAATACACTATCATCAAATATGGTTTTTATTATATTTTTTTCATGAATAATATAATTACATTATACCACTTTTTTAAATATTATTTTAAAAAATGGAAATAATTTTTTAATTAGCATTTCAAATTTATCCTAATATAATTGTTTAGAATTTTTCTGATAATATTTATTTTTCGGTGAATAATTAAAATTATAATTTTTAAAAAACATTAAATTTATTATCTTTTAATAAAATTAATTTTGATGCTCATTTTTTATTGTATTTTGTTTAATTCCACTTAGGTTTAACTTTATTATTAATAAATCGATGAGAATAATAATTATAAATATTTGCTAATAAAATATATTTTATGCATAAAAGCATTTATTCTTTAATAGAGTTTCCACTACTCATTGTGAACATCAAATAAAGTAAATAATATAAATTATGAAAAATTAATATAGAAAAATGGTGTCCTAATTTTTATTTAGAAGGTATTTTTTTTAGATTTATTAATTTTTAAGTTAAAATGAATAATAATGATTATATATTTTTCAACTGTGTAATGGGTAAGAAAGTGTTAATTAAAGATACAACATTGTGATATGGTCAATAAATGTCATATTAATCATAATTATATTTTAATATATCTAATAATACATTTTAAAATTAAATGATATAGAAATTTAGTTACACTTTTCTTTTATATTATTGTTTTTATTAACTCATTTTGAGAGTAATTAAAAAATGTCACTCTCTCCTAGTTATTATATTATAGAAATATATATAGAAAAAAATTATACATAAATTAATCTAGAAATTAAAATTTTATATGAAGTCATATTATCAATTACATTAATAAATTTTTAATTTTCAATAAATCCATAATGACATTGAACATTTATGAAACACTAACGCAATGCTTGACCAAGCAACAAAAAAATACAGTAAATTATTTTATATAACATTAAATGTATTATGTATTAAATTAATTTTGGAATTCCATGAAATTATATGATATTTATAATGTATAAATGATGGTTAAATAGTTTCTATTTTAATTCCATTATTGTCTTGTTGTTTTTAAAGATAGTTTTCTGAAAAGACCTGAAAAAGAAAAATTCTTATTAAATGGAAAAAATATTCTTTTATTCACTCAAATAGATTAGAAATATTTTATCATATCATGAGTGGTTCATGTATTTGGCCATTTTAATATTTAAAAATACTTTCATAACCAACAATGATTGGAATATTTTCCACAATGGTTAAGGTTAAAAAGGGGTGGCAAGTGAATTTATTAAGAAGAAAAAATCTAAAATTACAATAAACTTTTTATATATTTTATTTTTTATGTAATTTTAACCTTATATACCATATAATAAATTATATAGCCCTTTGGAGGCATTTTAAAGGATTTATACACCTATTATATATTAATATTTTAGGTATTTAAAGTATTTTAACCCACCATACTTATAAAAGGGATCCTCCAATGATGTCATATTACTGCATCTTAATCCATTTTACATGTGTATTTTTTTCTTTATTTCATCCTTCACCTGATATAAATTTTATATAAATTTTTTTATTAAATATAATTCATATCATAAATTTAATAAAATTATACACTTTTTATGAAAACCTCTTATTCATCTTCTTTTCCATCATATGGAAAATGAAAAACTCTCTCAATGGTATGGGTGGATTACCACCTCAATCAAGGTATGTTTTTGTATTTCACAAACACCATATATTTGGGGTTAAATTATGTATAAAATAATTATATATGATTCATGGGAAATAATTATGAATTTTACAAAATAATATATTACTTACAATATTTCTTTTACATCCATTAGAAAATGATAATGTTGATCGTGTGCATTTGTAGACTACCCGCACCGGTATGCAATGAGATTCATTTTTAATTTATTTATTTCATATATTTTTAGAAAATTTTATATAATGTAGAAATAATATAATTATATTCCAATTATGATTATTGATATGATGGAATCATGACCCCTTTGAACTTGGTCAATATTCCAAAGTCATTTGAGACATAAAAACTAAATATCAACAAATGTACAACATGAAATTTACCATTGTAGTGACTATATAAAACATGATAATAATTTAAATATAGAGAATATTTATATGAGATTGAGAATGAAATATTATATTAATAATGTATAAAACTAATACAATTTTATTACCAAGAGGGTATACATATGAATGAAATGAGTCAGGAGTCAAAGTAAGAGACTATCTTTTTTTCAAAATTTTATATCCAAATATTTTTCCCCATGTCAAAAGACTATTAAATATATTCAATAATGTCCTTATTTATTCTATAAAATGTTATGAATGTATTCTTCAAATATTGTTGTGTTTTTTTCGATGTGATAAAAAATAATCTACTCAATGTTTTCTATATGATTTGTCTTTCACTTTCTATACCAATGTGTCGAAAGAATCATTATTTTATAGATTATCAAATGTATGATTTTTTTGGGTTCCATTATCATTATTTTAATTTAAGATTCATTCCAAACATTCCATTTTAATTTTCAATGACTTTTTAAAATAATATTTAAAATTTAAGTATAAATTTATTTTCTATCGAATGATATATTTCTTCTTAATTTTATTAGATAACTAAAATTTTTACTGATTTTTGATTATAATTACAAATAAATTAAATTTAATTGTTAATTTGAAATATTTAATTTTTTAGAGGATATAGTTCTTGATGATTACATATGAATGATGGGATATCAAGATTTAGCAATGATGATATGTGAGATCTTCATAACATTCCAATGCATTTTATAAAGTGATGAAGGTTACTAGTGATAGGTTACTCCTAAGAAAAATGAGAATTATATGATTAGGTTATTCATTTATAAGGGTTATTGTATGGATGAACGTAAATATAATTTTACTTGATGGTTACATGATATTTATGTAGTGGTTCATGAAGAAAATATTTTTATTTGAAGAGTAAATAAATTGAGCTTAGGTCTATTATGAGATTTTATGACATTCCTTTATAAAAGGTGAAATAAGATATTTTCAAGGAATAGAATTCATTTCTTTTTATGCATTCCATGAAAAATTTATGACAATTATGTTTCCTTTAGGATTTTATATGAAATATTTTATGAATTATATTATACAAAATAATATGAAAAAATAAATGGATATTTTAGATCAAATGTTTACTATAAAAAAGTTTAAAATTTATATGGATTTTTCGAGTTTACCAAATGACTAGTAATATTCATTAATTTTATATCACTTGATCTTATTATTTTTTCTAATCCCACATTTTTAAATTTTTTATATAGGGCATTAGTATGATTTGGTAAATTAGTGAATTGAGGGTTCTAGTTGAGGGAGTAACAAAAAATGAAGCATTTGGGACACTAAAGATAATACGTATTTTGAAAAAATTGAAATTGTGTGGAATTGTTAACTTTTAAATGTAATATATTTACTAATTTAGTAAAAATATAAACCTAAAATTGAATTTTTGGTTAATATGATGAAATCTATTTTATAAGGTATTTAATTTATGGGATACATTTATGTGGGATCTTTTAGATGGTCTTAGAGAAATAGATTAGAAAACATTAATGGATATGAAGTTATCATGGGAAGATTATTTAACTGTTCAAGATAACATCATTTGTTAGTATGTATACAGTTGAATATAATATAGAAATAATGGACTCTACATTTTAGATTTTATATTAATGGATTAGACTAAGAGACATTTATTATGTTTTCAAAAATGATTGAGGTATATGATAACCTCATGTTTAACATTTTTTATTAAAATTTAGATATATAAGGAATAATTATTATACATTTTTTGAACATTTGTTGAATTTTATTAATGAACTTTATGATCAAAATGATCTACAATTTACAGTTAATTTTTTTTATTAGGAGAAAAAGGTTATTAAATTTTTATAAATATGATTAATCATAATGATAACCATGGTTTTGAAAATTGATTTTTTCCTATGTTATTAATGTTATTTTTAATGAAGTTAACTATATTTCGAACATTATATGATTGATCTAAAAAAACATTAATTTATAAGATGTATTTTTATTTGAAAAATATTGGTTGAATTATCTTTTGGTAACATATATGATCTTGTTGTGGGTTTATGGTGACTTGGATTATTTATAGAAAATATTAACATATTTTTGGATATTTTATGATCAGGCAATCTAAATTTTTTTATGTGAATTGAAGAGTGATAGATGTTATTTTGAGAAAAGGTTTATGTTTATCAAGGAAGACTATGTGATAAAATCATTCTAATATTAAGGATTCAGTTTTGGTCTAGCATATTTTTTTGATTTTTAGGGTTAGTTAATTATGAACAGAGTTAAGTTAAATGTTTAGCATTATTATTGATGATTTTGATATTATAATATTATTTATGTATATTTTAAATTATATAAACCTATGATAAACAATTTTATTTATTTGTTAATAGAGTGAAACACGAGTACTAAAATTTCATCATTTCATTGATCTTCTCATATGTTGAAATTTAATTTTTCTGTTTAAGGTATTATAAATTCATATTGAATATTAATCTATAGTAATAATTGATGGCATGGAAATGAAAAACTGATCAAATATAAAAAAATGGATTAAATTCCACTCATGAATTAGAAATAGGTAATGAATGTAAAATTTCGTAAAAAAACTATTTCATTTATAAACTAATTTTTAAAATATATTGTGGATTATGAGGAAAATATGGATAAATAATCTCTTATAAATCAATATGTTTTTATTATTCTTAAAGAGGTATATATTTTAAGAAATAAAAAGTATATTGGTATTGACCAATAAAATAATTTCAATGATAAAATATATTTCTAATTCCCTATCTCGGTTATGGTATATTAATCATGAAATAATAAAAAAAATTTGAGGTTAAAATTTATTGAAGGAGGGGAGAGTGTAACAACAACCATATATTTTCTTAAAAAAATAGTTTGTCCCATTAAGTGCACCCCACAATATACCAAGCATAAAATGAATTACTATATACTATTAAAATATTTTAAATTTAAATATTAATATTATAACTGACAAGTCGTTTTAGAATGTAAGGAAATGATTAACCACATAATGAAATATATATGGATAATTTTTTATACTAAAAATTCATTTATTATTATCCATGAAATAAGTACTATTTTTTTTAAAATTACATTTAATATTAAATGAGATAATTTTTAAAAAACATTTCAATGTCCATAAATCAAATTTTAATAAATAAAATTATATAAATAAGAATATTCGATTTATTCTAATTAAATTTATATAGCACATATTTAATATGATAAATTTTATTTAATATAATTATGGTTACTCGATAAGGAATGATTATAAATTAATATTATACATAAAAATATATTTCTTGAAAAGATAATTTATATTTCGTTATTTTAATGAATATTAATATTATATTATAAAAAATTTGATATTTTATTTCATAAAATATAAATCATGTTTGAAATTATCATGAGAATATTATCTTATGAAAACACATTGGATTTTTTTTTAAAATGTTGACTTTTAGATGAAAACAAAAAATAACGATTTTGTAAAAATTGTAATATATTATGATTTAAACCAATTAATTCAATGTTTAATTTGAATTTTTATTTTTTTAATGTAAAAAATTTATTGAATTTATTAAACATAATTATATAGGAATAAAAATGATGCATTCTTTTGGAATAAAAACACTATTATGCTGATAACATGTTTTATTCTAAATATAGTTTTTTTTCATTTTCCAATGTCAAATATATAAAATTTATTTAAATTATGTAATTATAATTATGAAGAATGGGTTACATATTATTAATCATGAGTTTCATTTTTTATGATTTTAATTTTATTTTTGATTATAATGAATTGTAACAATGGTAAAAAATGTTTCAACCTAATAATTGGTGAAAAACCTTATTTGGGTTAATAATTTTATATAAGGTACAAAACCACATGTAAAATATTTCTCAATTATAGGATTTAAAATTTTATAATAATATATTCTAAAATATGGACATCTTAGGGTGCATTCCTTTTATATAACCACTATATTATTTATTTTCATGAGTAATTCTAAAATGTCACCCTCTCTCACATATTATGTTTTCACAATATAGATATTGATTGAATTGATATATGAATGAATATTGATATTTAAATTGAATATAAATATGTAATATTTTTTATACTAATATATTTTTAATTTTTAGCTATATTATAATTACATTGAATACTGATGTAGTACTATTGTAGCGAATGTTCTAGAAAAAGTACATGAGAGTAAATTATTTTAAAAAATTAAATGTAATACATTATTGATGAATTTTGGTGTTACCCAAATTCAGTGTGGAGTTACATTTTTTAATTTATGGTAAATTTTTTTATATTATAATTACTTTATTTTCATGGTATGATTACATTATGTTTTTTGAATAGTAGAAAAAATTACTATAATGGATATTTAATGATTAAAACATATTTTTAAGTCATTATAAAATAATAAATATCATATATTTAAAAAAATGGATCGAAAAATGTATATAAAACCATGAATGTTTTATTTATGTTACCTAATAAATTTCATAAATTACTTTTATGACCCTTAAAAATTGTAAAATTTATTACAATGGTTAACATTGAACATGATTAATGAAGGTGATAAACAAAAAGATAAGGTTTAAAATTACACATAAAAATGTATAAATTTTTTTCTCATTAAATCAAGTCCTTATCATCCTGTTATTTTTATATATGTTACTTTTGAGCCATTTTAAAATGATTTATACACATATTATGAATTAATATTTCATTATTTTACAATATTTACAACCACCACACTTATAAAAGGAATCATCTAATATTATTTTCCCCACACTTGCTAAGCCATTTATACAGACCTATACCTATAGAAATATACTCTCAATGTCCCCCCAATTTAATAGAAGTACTAATCTAACCAAAAGACCAACCTTCATGTCATAAGTTTTAAGACAAAATTGATTTCTCAAAGAATAGTTAGAACTCTTAAACTATTTTTTTTAATGTTAATTTAATCTTCCACAAACCCTAAATCATTTATATATATTCTTATATAATGAAATGTGTATCTTATATAAACATAAAGGATATTATGTTGTTTAAAAAGATTAGAACCCCACTCATGTGTAAATTTGAACTACCACATAGATGAAGCGATGTGTTACATTTTTCATTACCACATTATGTATCTAGTTAAAATTCTAGATCACATGAATATATATAATATTTAATACATAAATATTATTATATAAATATAATATATTTGTAATTTATCACCATTCCATATTTTTTAAAAATATTAATATCTCACATGTGTACGTGTCGACTACCACCACCATTAATAGATACAATTAATATTACTTTTACATATTTAATGTATAGTTAAAAATTGTATCAATAGAAAAATTGTTTTTATAATATCATGATTATTATTCCTAAAATTATATATCCATGACCCATTTTAAATTATCCGACTCAACAATGAAATTTTGGACTTATAAACATAACATAATCAAATATTATAATGTTAAAATAACTATTTTAGTAATTAAATAAATCATAGTAAAAAATAAAATAAATTGAATAATTATAATGGAATGAACATGAAAATTATTACTAATAAATTAGAAAACTAATATGATATTATTAACCAGGAGGGTACACATACAATCAATATGATTCGGGGCTTGAGGAATGTGAAATTATTTAAAAAACTATTTTCATGTTTTGTTAAATATTAATTTCATTTCATTTCAATTTTTTTTAAATTCTTTCAATGAAGACATGATTTTTTCCTCAAAATTGTCTAATTGTATCATAAAAAATTTATTAAATTTCATTACAGTGGGGAAATCATTCTTTTCAATGCTTTCTATATAAGTCATTTTTGACTTTATTTAATAAAGTGAGAACAAAGGGTTTTATTTTTATGATTCTTGAAACAAATAATTTTCCCACTACCAAGAATATTATTTCATTTGGAGAATAGTTTACATTTTTTCATGGATGTTATGAAAGAAATTTTTTTATCAATGTTATCCAAATTATATTAATGAATATTTTTTATAAGAAATAGTGATTTCATCTAATTTTATTTAGATAAAAAATGTTATTTATTTGTGGATTGAATACATATTCAAAATGATATTTATTGTTAAATTTTATGATATATGTGTTTTATTATTTATATTTTCCTTTGAAAAATTATATGAATAACATGTGATATCGATAAATATCGCACAACCTATGATCCAGTTATATCACTCCAATGTATTGGGAAAAGATTTACAGTATACAGGTGATATGTTTCTCCAACGAGATGTAGGGGTTATCTGGTTATGTGATTCAATTGTATGTTTTCATATAAGTGTGAAATTAAGGATAATGTCCCAAGAAACACACATTATATCATTACAATGGGTTTTGAATGAAACATTTTGATTCAAATAGATAAACAAATGTGCATATGATCTTAAATTAATATTGTAACATTATTTCTTAATAATGTGAAATGATTTTATATCAAGGAATGATATTCATGAGTTTTCTTTTTTTTTTCTATGAATCAATTATGAAATTTATTTTACATTTATGATTTTACATGTTTTTTTCTAAAATACATTAAAAAATTATGATGTTTTCTTAGATGAATCAATTTATATTTGACATCAAATGTTCATTATGATAATGTTTAAATGTTTTCTGAGTTATTCATATTTAACAATGTGATAACAATATTTTATCTAATTCTCCTGAAAATGTTTATTTTTATAACACCATGTTTTTTAATGTTTTGATTGGAACTATTGAGATGTAGTATTGTTAATAAATTCATATTTATATTTATGGTAGTTACCATTAATGAATTAGGTTTTCCTTTATAAAGAACATTTTCGTAATGAAAAAATTTAAATTTTGTGGAAGTGTCTGATTTTTAATATCGTGATATAAATAATTCAATAAAAATATAAAAAAATGGTCTTCGGGATATATGTGATTCCACATAATCCATAAAATATATAATTTTTTATATAGTTTTCCAGGTATTTTTAAAGACACATATGTCTGTTGGGGGACAAAATGATACAAAAAATTAATGATTTTATATAGTTTTTATATACTTCTTACATAATTACTCCAGTTTCATTTTGGATTATAAAATGAATAGTATATACAATGACAAAATTATCTCTTTGCAAAAGGGGATTTTTTTTGTAAATATACATGTTATGTGGGTAATTAATATTACAAATAGACATACCTATATCACTAAATTGTTGGTAAAAACACCAATAATAAATGTTATTAGGATAGATAAAATAGTTTGGTTTCAATTATAATAATACCAACATATAATATATATGTTGTTCAAAACATTTTTTAGTATATTTATATGAACTGTTAATCTATTGATAAAATTAGTATATACATTTATATTTCCATCAGTAATATAAACATTACTGAAAATATTATATTTTATATATTAATAGGATCAAATAAAATATATTTATTATAAAGTAACTTTAAAATTAACTTATATGATCCTCAATAAAAATTAATGTTTTTTTAAAAGTTCATGTTCAAATATAATTTAAAAACATGAAATTAAAACAAAAAGATCTCAAGTTACCCAGCGATTCAAAAAATAAATGAAAAAATAAAGTGTAAGTGCATTAAAACAATGTTATGTTAAAAAATTACAAGAAATGATCTAACACAAAGGAACCCTCAACATAATATCAAAATAACTAGATCACCAAAACATATTCACCATAAAAATACTATATTAGTAGCCTAAGAGTAACATGAAACCCATAAATACACAATCATGAAATTCCAAGTCAAAGTTTCCAAAATAATTGAATGAAATGATAACCCTTAATATCCGGAAGACCAAAACAAGGATAGCTATCAGAAACAAAAATCCACTAATATAAAAATTAAAACAATGAAATATCCCATTCCTTTCATAGAAAAATAAACTATCTATATGAATATTAAAATTGAAAATCACCCTTTCATTCATCATCTAGTAGAAACTGGAGAAATAAGATCATGTAACCAGAAACAAAATAAGCAGTAATAGAAAACAACATAATCCGAGTAAAGGACAATTCCCAATCTATCTTTAGTTCATATCACCAAAAAAAGGTAGAAACCCCTATAATAGAAAACCCACCCACAGTAACATAAAAAAGAAATGTATATTCTGATCCAATTCTTAAATATAACCATTTATATCACTAAAACCAGAAATGAGGCAAGGTGAACAAAAAATGAAAGAAAACCCAATCCATAAACCAAGAATATAAGACTATAAATCAACAATTTTTAAAACTAGAGTCTCACAGGAAATGACCAACTAATAACCAACATGGTTTTTGAATCAGAATTAGTAGAAATACATGATATTATACTTATGTATATATTTGATTCTATTTGAAGCTAATCTATATTAAATTAATAAATGGGTTAATGTGGTTCAATATATCAGAATGTGATTCTTTATAGTTGAATCATCCCTAAAGTTATCAACTTCACAAAAAATTAATCAAAAATTGTAGAAAATATACATTTTTTATGTTAGATGTCCTCAAAACTCATTAAAAACAAAAAAGTAATTAATGAAAAAACATATACTCCCCCATGATAGGTGATAAAATGTATAGGAAAAAGAAAAGAAAACTTCATCAAAATAAGTGAACCCAAATATTATTTCACTAAAAACATAAGAAATAAATTGAATAAAGTATTTTCCTGAATAAAATTTTATAGAATACAATTGAAAAGGTTATCAACATTGAATATATTCTATTTTAATTTATAAAAATAATTATCCAGTTTAATGTAACATTAATCACCAATATATGACTCTTCATAAGAAAATATAGAGTTGTGAATTAATTTTTTTGATGATCCTAACCTCTTAACCATGTCACAAGATTATAGTTTCCTGATAATTTTTATGGAGATGTTTTTTATTTTTAAATAACATCATGAAGAAACATATTAAAGTTGAAATTTGTTTTGGAAAAAATATCTTATATATTTTATTTGAATACAAATTTTTTTCTCTACTTGGATAATGATATAATCATCAGATAAAATTATATATATGTATTATACATAGCATTCAACTATAAATTATTATAAAAATTATGCTAATGTATATTATTGAAATAAATAAGATTATCATATATTAATTCACATAAATTTCAATTAGTAATAAAATACACCATCAGTTTTAATATTTTCTACTATATGATCAATAGGAAAAACAAATTTCCATATAAGAAATTGAAAACAAGAAATAGTAATTTTATTTATTTTTATTTTAAAAAATGATTGAAAGAAAGAAGAATAAAAATTTGTGTGTATGTCCTTTGAATCCCTGGAAAAATAATCATCTAATAGGTGTTCATGTTCATCATCCATTACAAAAAAATATAAATAATTGAAACAAGGAAAATAAAATACCAAGGAAGAATAAAAAATTAATGTTCATGGTCTAAAATTGGAAATGTGGGACTCTTAACACACATATATCAAATTATATTGTTATTATGAGGATATGTAATTAAATTTTTTGGATCCTCCTTATTTTAATGATCAAAAATAATTTTTTATATTTATAAAATGATTAATGTTTTATTAATTTTCTTAATTTTGTGATGAAACATGGATAAATTTTTATCTAGAATTATTTATGATGATATACCATTGGTTCTATTTATTTTTCATTATTTTAAATTTGAACTACCGATGGATTACACATACTTATAAACACTATTGTTATTGGATCTACCATTGAGGACACCCATCATTAGTTAAACTGATCGACTATTCATTTATACCATATGAATTGGTGAAATTTATCTATAACCATAATTATATACCACCAGGCGACATCTACCACTAGTCAGATCTACTTCTAGTCCAGATCTACCGCTATCTAGATCTATATCCAAGCCATATCTACTAATTTTCAAATCAAAAATTTTTTTTGATAATCCACCATTAAATTAGATATAGTTGGACCATGAAATTGTTATTCTCGTCTACAATTGGTTTGTGATACCATTAGAGACGATCTACCACCAATATGATTATGTTTCAGTTATTTCTTTCATTTAAATTAAATTCCACTAATGTATAGTTTTACGAATTAAATGTACACTATCACGCATTGATTATTTATAAAGTTTTCCGAAACCACTCAATGATTGAATTGATGAAAAAGTCTAATAATTGTTATTTTATTTGTCATAATGAGGATCTAATATATTGTGATTATAAATCTTCAGTAGATAATTGAACATACAAAGCATTATTATTATTAATATCTCTCTCATTATTTCATATATAAACGAGGTAACACTTGGGAATTTGTGAAAGTCTGAAATATACAGAAGAATAATAACCTTAATATAATGAATCAATAAGTCACATTAAATCTTTTTCGAATATCTACAAACTAAAAATAAATGAATTTTTCCACACTATATGATACTCTATTCTCCTATACCTTTTAAGAAACTTATTTGAGCCCCATTTTAAGAAATATTCAAGGAACTATGAACAACTGAAGTATCACATATTGAGAAGCATCATATTTTCTTATCTATTTTATTTTTATCATTATTTTGTGTCATCATATTCTAGTAGTGTGTTTTATTACTCTTTTTTAATTATAAATATTTTCTCTTATGCTTAAATTGGAGTGTTCTAGACTCACTCTCAAATCCATCTTTATTTTTTTACAAAAAAAAACAGTGGACGAGGTCATGTGTGACCTATTTATTGTCTTTATACACACAACTAACTATGGAAGTGGATTTTATCAAATAATTATAATTTACTATGGATTTTAAAACCATGTGACTAATGGGTATTTTATTATTTTCATAATTATATTCTTGGAAGAATGTGATTTCTATGTAGATGGGAATATGTCTCGGCTTGAGACTGAACACCTAGATTTTTTCCACAATGTGATTTACTATTTTAATTTTCTATTTTTAAAAAATAAATCTTTACTTTTATAGTCACTATTAAGCTAGTTTTATATAGTGTCTTTGATTAATTTTTATAGATTTAAAAGTTAGTGTAATTTCAAATATTATTTTAACTAAACCCTAATTTCACTTTGAGAAATTATTTAAATAATCAAAATTTTAAAATTATTCTATATTGGTTAATTTGTGTTTTTTAAATAACAGAGGTGATTTAGTTTTAAAACAATTATTTGAAAATTAAAATATTGAGAACTCAATTCAACCCTTCTCAAATTACTCACTCTAACAAACATTTGGTAATAGAAGATTTCAAATATCATTTGAATTGTTATGTAGTTGTCTTTTAATGATATTAAATTTATTTTATTTAAAAATCATTAAATATAAAATTTGAAATTGGGATCTATAGAAAATAGGCCTATTTATTTTAATGGAACATACAATGATCAATGGATGATTAATATAAACATTCATATTGAAAGCATTGGTTTTGAAATGTGGACATTCATTTAAAAATATATATGAATTTCTCAAAACAGGTAGAAATAATTATAGTGAACCTACTATAGAATTCTATAATAATAAGTATATATCTATGAATTCATTATACTGTACTTTATGAGATGAATAATTTAATAGGATTTCTTCTAGTACAACTACATTTGAAACTTGGGATACATTATCTTTTTTCACATGAGTTAAATGGAAATGTCATAGAGATACAAAAAAATAGTTATAATCTTAAATATGATACATTTTGGAAGAGAAAATATGAATTTATTTGGGATATGTCTATTAGGTTTAGTGATATCCTGAATGAAATACATTCACTGTTTAAAGCAATTCCTGAAAAAGATAAAGTGATGCGCCTTTTGAGATGTTTTTCTTATTATAGAGTGGAACTTTAGTTTCAATACGAGATTCATGTGATGTAAATAAGTTACCTATCCAAGAGATTATATGAAATAATATTATCTATTAGGAGGAACTAAAGTTAAACAATGAATAAGAAGATTATTCAAAAGTGAAATCTGTATAATTCAAAACCACTTCTTCAAAACAAAACGAGTAGATCAAATCTAAAAACAGTTGTTATGTAGAGTCAAATGCTGATAGTGGCGAATAAAAATCTCCTTGGATAGAATATTCAATAAATTATATTAGAGGAATAATTTCAATAGGAAACCTAATTATAAGAGAATTATTAAAATAGATGTGATTGGAAAAAGTATTTAAATAATTTTGACACCATGAATCCAACAATATTATATGAGTGTAAAATAGAAGGACATGTTAAAGAGTATATTCTGAAATTAAAATTAAAGAATAAGTATAATGAAAAGGAATAGTGGTAAATAAAATTCAAGAAATAAATATGGAGTGATTCATAGGACAGTTCAATTGATTCATAATCAACACAATTGGATATGCATGATAGAGATATCATGTGTTTTATGGAAAACACATCTGAGGTATCTAGTAAGTTTTCAGCATATCTCGTACACATTTTTATGACATATAGAGAAACAAATAGGATGATAAAATGTCTAATGATTTAATGTTCAAATATTTTATTTTGTCAAAAGATATTTTTAATGAACTTAATGATAAATAAAATATTTTAATGATGAAACATTCCCTGACTACTAGATTTAAGAATATTCTTACTATTGAAAAGAATACAAATTCTCATCAATTAAAAGAGAAAAATGATTTCAAATTATATAATGAGAAATTAAATAACGACATACATGGACATAAAATGGGATAAAAACCTTGTCCCAGATGCTTGAAATGAAAACAACACCCAAATATACTATTGGGATTCGTTATCAACTTCGAAAAAGATGGTTTATTAAAATTAGATTTATTCATTGTTCTAGTTCTTATAAAATTATAACTAGTTGATATACTTTTTTATGAAAAATTGTTTTTATTTATAAAAGTTTACAATCTTCCTTTTGTATAGATGTCATGAAATGATTGGTTACTAAGGCTTTGATTACTAACAATTTAGGACCCAAAAATATTTGGGTACCAAATCCACTATTAGTTTAATTTTTTTTTGTTGGAAACTCAATTGAAAATCACTATTATGAATCAATGGTATATAGATAGCAATTATTCCAAAGAAATGACTAGAGACTATTCATGCCTCAAGAACCTGATAAATGTTGATGGTGGATATGTCACCAATGGTGAAAATGTTAATAGAATAATTATATGAATTGGCCAAATTGGTAACTCTAAGTATATTTTAATTTAAAAAATTTCATTTTTAGAGGTATTAAATTATAATATACTTAGTATTTTATAGCTACATGATTATGTATTTCTTCATATATTATAAAAAAATTCATGCAGTATTTTTTATTTTAAAAATTATTTAGTTTTTACTTCATTATCAAATGATAGTGTATATGATATTAATTTAGATTCCTTATTTTATAAATTTTTTTACAATATATGTTCCATTAAAAAGAGAATATTGGATATGAAATATGACACTAAGTCATTTTATTATTCATTCTGAACGAAATCTATCTAGGAAATGGTTAATCAACGGTCTACCTAAACAAGAATTCCCAAATGATAAAATATGTAACCCATATCAAAAAGGGAAACAATACAAGATCTCTTTAAAATAAATGAAGAATGTATCAACTCTTTATCCCTTAGAGATGGTTCACATGTAATTGTTTTTAACTTCTAGAGTTTTTATCATAAATTAGATATAAAATTTTTTAGGTTTAATTATATTGATTTTCAAGATATATAATGGAATTATTTCTAGATCATAAAATTGAATGTAGTTCTTTTTTTCTAAATTTATGCTAAAACTGTTTAAAATATTAGTGGACTTATAATTAATACATTATGAAGAGATCATGGATGTGTGTTTGAAATTTATGATTTTAAATCATTTTTTAACAATATAGAAATAATCATAACTTTTAATCTCTAGGACCCCATGGAAGAATAGTGTAGTGGAAGGACGAAATAGAAACCTTTAATAAATTTTACGGAAAATAATCATTTTTTCAACATACCTATTTATTTTTTGGGTAGAAGATGTGAATATAGATTTTTATATAATTGATATAATTATTATGAGTGTTCTCTTAAAAAATCCCATATTTATTATGTAATGATAGAATAATGATGGTTAATTGCATTGTGTTTTTGGTTTCAAATACCATACTCATAATAATAATGCTAATATTGAAAAAAAATCCATCCAAGAGTGATGAGAGAATTTTGATTTTATATTCAATATATAGTAAATAATATAGGGTGCTTAATAAAAGAACAAAAATTATAGAAGAATCAGATCACGTCATGTTTGATTAAATAGATACACATGAACTGAAAACCCCTTTAGATAACCTTAAAGATGATCTATAAAATATGAATAAAAATTCCAAACCTTATAGAAGATCAAATGAAATGAGAATAATTATTAACCATCCCATATGAAAATCTTTTATCTAAGCATTAACCTATAGGGGAAAATAATATATTTATCCCTTCTTTTCCTAGAATCATTTGGAATCATAAATACCATACTTTAGATATTGTACATAGAGACATAGATAGAGGAAAAAAACTATATCTTATCTTAGAAATCAAGTTTAAAATATACAACCCCTTTCAAAAATTAAACCTAAAAACACAAGTGATGGAATTGATGATGAATTTTAGGTGATGAAAATTCATGCAGGACCTAACCAGTTTTATTGGAAAATAGTTTGAGAACATGTAGATGGACCTAAAGACACATTTACTGCTAGATCTAAGTGTATGTTTAGAATAAAATACAATTATTCATGAAATATATTCAAAAATTAATCTATATTGGTTTCCCAAGGATATATTTATAAAGGTGGTATTCAGTATGAGGAAACCTTTTCACCAGTAGATACATTTGAATCCACCATAATATGGATTGCCTATGTAGAAGATTTTGATTTTAAAATATATCAAATATATGTTAAGAATGAATTAATAATGGTGATATTTATGAGGTTGTTTTTTATTAATAACCTAATTTTTTCTTAAATTCTCATTTCAAAAAAAAAAACAAGATTATAAATTAACTAATGCTTTATATTTTTTAAAACAATCTCTTAATGTATGGTATGATAAGATTAGCTATTTTATAATTTATATTCGTTTTTAAAAATGTATAGTTTATCCTAATATATTTGTTAAATTAATATCAATATATTTCTTAGTTTTTCAAATTTATATTGTTGAAATTATTTTTATATCATGTAAATAATTTTGTGTTCTAATTATTAAATGACAATGTACTGTGAATTTGAAATAAAATTAATGGGTGAATAAAAATTAATCCTTCATTTTCAAAATTTTCAAAATAAGTATTTAATTATTTTAAATAAATTTATATTCAAAAAATAATTAAAAAAATTGATTCAGATAGTACAAAAATTTGTAATATGACCATTAGTAAAATGTGTAAGGTGGATCATGATTAGACATGAATTTTAGTAGATTACACCAATTATATAGGTTCAATTTGAATATTTGTTTACATATATTATATCCAACCAAAAATTTTTATAGTGTGTGTATATGTTCTAATTTTCAATAAAATATGAATTAATCACATTTAGTTTTTGTTAATTTTTTTAAACTCCTCATGTAAACAAAAAATGTTGGACCATTCTATCCTTATATAAAAAACATTTGATTTAGTGAGTTATTCAAATCTATACTATTCTGGTTGTAATATATAAAGTATAATTATGATTGGAACATTTCAAATTTGGGTAAATTCACTACTATCATTGTAATGTAAAAAAATAAAAAAATGTGTTGTATACTATAGAGGATAAGTACGTAGATACATGAAGTTTCATTGGGTTGATTTTGTCTATGAAACACACATTTATATATTATAGATATCAATTTAAACATTTACATATTCATTTTGATAATAAAAGTGACATAAATATTTCAAACAAGCATGTATCTCATATTAGGACAACACATATTGATGCATGAAATCACTTTTTAAGAGATAATTTCCATGAAGTTTATATAAATATTGAATTTATAGAAACTAAACATCTTCATCCTAATATATTTACCAATCCATTATATTCTAAGACATAAAATCCATCAAGCATGAATTAGGTATGATAAATTTAAATTAACCCTTTATCTTCAAATTTCTACCATTTGGTGATCCACCATTGGGGGATCAGCAATAATAATATCTAGTATTGGTAATTTACAAGTTGAGTATTTGTTTTTCATGTTCACCCAGTCCTATTTTCACTGTGTAAATTTTATTATTCAATTTATTTATATATTTTTAGTATATTTTAAAATCTAAAATACCTAATGATACAATCGAACAAAAATATGATTTTGGAACACTTTTACTCACACCTACCATTTGAACGTTTTGACATCCATTCTCACCCAACATTCAACCATCCTTATTCTATTCCTTTACAATTAGATTCGGTATAATGGTTAGAGTGAAGGATCCCTTGGTATTGTCTCTAGAGGTTTTGTTTCATGTGAATATATCTTACAGAGAATCAATCCATGATCTAGCAGAGAAAAAAAAACTCCATGCCTTTGAATTGAGTACTTTTTGTAGAGAAAGGGATAAATACAAATTGGATGATTTTGAGTATGTCTTTAGTGATAATAACGATTGAAGACCTTAGATGGTTATAATGGTTTTAATTTAATTATATAATTTTCATTCCTATTATTGACTATAAATTTCACCTATTTTCAGTGTGTAGATTTTTTGAGAAAAATGATTTGACTCATTATAGGATGGATGGAAAAGAGTTCAGTTACTCTTCAAAGAATTAAACTTGATAAATTAATGTACTTAATCATAGTATCTCTGATTACAATTAAGGTTCAATACAAAGTGATTATGATCTATTTTTTATGAGGATGAAATTATGGAATTAAATGGAAATGGTATAGTTAGAATACATTCTACTATAAAACATAATGGTGAGAGTAAATATTTAGTAAAATTTATTCATCACATGTCATGAACCAAAATAATAAAATTTAGAACGATGATCTATAAAGGAATATTTATTTTATTCCTTATAAAAAGATGTAATAAAGTATAGGTATGGTTATATACAATTGTAAGTATGATGGCGATGAGAAAAACTTAATCTATATCAAAATCCTTTATCTATCCTAAGTTGATCTCAACTATGTGAGAATCCTAGGTCTTGGATAATGATAATATTGAATCATAAAATAAATATTGTGGATTTTTTAGGAAAATTTAGCTATAAAATAATTAATGTTAATTGGAATCCATGGATGATGAAATATATGGAATAAAATTATGGTTTTAATGATAATTTTAATCCAAATGGATCAATGTATATGACACAAGAATTTAGTTCACCCTGGATTAGTGTGTGATGAAGTTGAGTTTTATTCTAATAATGATGTTGATACAGAAGAGGCTAATGTTGAAGAATTTTATTATGTTTTAGTAGAGAAAGGGAGTGATCTATAAGTGGATGAACGTCTATATGTTCAATATGGTACTAATTTCCACTCCATTTATCTCCATACAATAGAGAGTATAGTAAGTGAATTTGAATAAGAGGTGTCTGATGACTTAGGAGAATCAAACATGTATAGTTCTTCTGAGATCTCAAAATATTTTTTTAATATTCAAATAGTTCTAATGGTTATGAAGATTGGGATCATGATGGACCTCAAGAGTAATATGGACATGATGATGACTATTATTATGATTATGTTTTCATTGATAGGAAAAAAATCACACCATTCGATTATTGTTTTAGTTTCAGGTAGGTATATAGATATGTATATCCCATGTTCTATACACCCTACAAATGATGATACATTTTTTAAGTGGCGATACTTGGGTATTTGTGGAGGGGGAGGAATCCCTAGGGTATACCATGAAGAGTTTGTGTAGTAGAGATGAAATAGATACATCTGTCGAGGAAGATTCACCATTAAAGGTGAATACATATCCAATTTCCATGCTACGTAGAATTTAATACCCTGATTCCGATTGTGAGGATGACCATGATGATAATGACCATGGAATTCCACCTTATCATGGTGGGATTTCTATTAATACTGATGGAAATGAATCAAAGGAATATGTTGTGGTGAAAATTAATGAAGTTAGTCAGTTACAAGGATTTCCTTCTTGTACTTCTTCTACTAGATATAATCATGTAGAGGATGTCTTTCTATGTCCTGAGAGGATTCCCTTCACCTCCATAAGATTTTCCATTTATTCCATCATAATTTGTTACTAATGATGTTTTATAATATTTCAGAGAGATTAATGTTTCCCATTTTAGTGTAGTTCTTAAATATATATCTCATTTAGTAATTCATCTCAGTAAAGCTGACACTTGGAAAATCTTCGAAATAATCAACTTCCATATTCACCCTATAATGATATTGAGGATTCAAGATGTTGAGAATGAGAATTGGAAATTGTCTAATGATTATAATTTATGATGTCATTCATGGAGAATATGAGAGTATGTTCTTCAATGGGATAGTAATCCCTTAAAATGTTGTTATAAACCATTCCTCAATTTATTGCCTCTACACCCACTACTCCTCATACTTCAAATTTTGATGATAATGAGATGATCATGGACATTACGAGGGATGATTTTCATTACACATTGGGAGAGATCACAATATCTCATCAGGATTACCTTAGTCAACCCAAGAACCATGGTGAGAATATATAAAAATTGGTTAGGATCTGTTTATATTAATCATGATGTGAAAGATATATTTTAACCCATGATATATAATAATATATTTCTTGTATTTTTAATAATAATGATCTCAATTATCAGGTGAAATTTCATTCTGAGATCGCAAATGACTCATCTTATAACTAGGGACTTATAGAAGTAGTGAAATAGATTAATTTATTGTCCCATCTAATCAATGGTTTTATAGAAGAGAAGCATCATTTATTCACTACGACAGAGAGAGGTGGAAGTATCATAATTTTTTTTTTGAATCTGATAAAGCCATTCTTATATGTATAAGGGACATCCATTGTGGCTCATAAATTCATTCATATTCATGCTATCACTTTTGAAACATATTTTTCACCGATGTATCCATAATGTTATCCCTTTAGCGTGTCACCAACTAATGTTGTTCAAAATCTCAGCCCAGTTTTGATATATGAGCTTCTTAATTCTACCTCTCCACTGTCAACCTCTACGTATGTATGTTCTATATATGTAAAAGTAAATAACCATATTGATCCTCAATCCCATAAATACAAGACTCAATCTGACTAGGAATAGTCTTTGAGATGGATTTTATTTTACACTGTATTTTCTTTCTGAAGTGTATTACTATGTTTTTTGACTCTTTAATCAAGATTATCTATTATAATTCATATGTTATTTAATTATGTTCTCTATTATAGACTTATATTATTGATAACATATAGGGGTTGGATGTAATTTTTATTTGTAATTCATTATTGAAATTTAAATTCAAAAACTCACATTCTCTATTTGAAATGTTGAGTAGAATATTATGACCAAATTCATTTACTTGTGTTTGTAGTTTTATTTATATGCATGGTTATAACATTCAAGGATTTGTGAACATAAAAAGGGGGATATTTTTGGAACCTCAATTTTTAATGATCACAAATAATTTTTTTTTATTTCAAGGAAGTTTATTTTTATTTTTAAAATTCATTTTGTGAAGAAAATTGGATATGTATAGTCAACCATTAGTTATAAAGTTTATTTATAGTCTGTAATGATCTTCCGTTAGTTCAAATTTGGTTTAAATAGAGATTATATCTCCTTCCACTCTGTACTGATATTGGATCTACAAATGAAGGAATCCAACTATAGTTCAATAGATCAATTATATGGTTAGACTGGGTTTACTAGTGATCTTAATATACTACCATACATATCTTCTGCTAGGTTAGAGCTATGACTATCATGATCTACATAAAAATTAATCTAACACAAAAACAATCTACCACCCAACCAGCTCTACCACGGATCAGATCCACCACTGGTTCATATAAAATACCATTGATAGATATATAGCCAGATCATGATATAATTAGTACAATATAAAGTTTCTCAATGCTTTATAGTAGATGATTTACAATCAATATGCTACTATTTTTGTTCTTAATGTCCATCGAAATTAAATCTTCCAAGGACTAGTTTATGGAATAATGTGAATAATTTTTCCTAGGGTTTTTTAAATCATTATTCATAAACCACTCCATGGATTCAATGATGAAAAAGTCAGAGAATTCTTATTTTAGAGCACAGTTAGAGGATCAGTGTTATCATTATTTTTATTATTCAACAGATAATTAGACCTACATATATTTTTATTTTTATGTTCTCCCTTATTTGTGTGTAAATAGATGAGGTGATACATGTGAGCGTGTGATATTTTTTAATATATTGACGAACAAAAATATTTCATACATTGGATCAATATTCCTTTTTATATGTTTTTTATACTATGCATAACCTGAAAATAAATTAATATTTATAGAAAATATGACAATATTTTTCCCTCAAATTAATATAAGCTTGTTCAAACCCCTTTCTAAGACATATTCAGGGTCTTCTGAACAATTGATGAATCTCAGATCAAGTTAAATCATATTTTGTTTTCTATACTCCTTTCTTCAATAAGTTTTTTCTTTGATCTTGAGTATTATTTTAGATTGATCTATTTATCAATAAACATTTTCTAATGTGATTATATTGGAAGGTTCTATACATACTCTCTCTAACTTATATATTGTTTACCCATGAAAACTCTGTGAGAGGTCGTTCATGACCTTTTAATTATTATTTAACACATTTATAACTATGGAAGAGGCCTTGATCCTATATATCTCATGTGATGTTGATCGAAAAACCTGATCTATGTTGTGGATTTTATTATTTTTATGAAAATATTATTAGTGGAAGGTGATTTCCAAGTAGAGGGAATTATATAAATGTTTGAGACACAACCCATTATATTTTTTCACATTGTGATTTACTAGTATTTTTTTACTATATTAAAAAAATAAAACCTTATATTGACTGTTATTATTAACTTTTATTATATAGATTATGTGATTATGTAATATAGTTTAAAAATATAAGGTAATTTAAAATAATTTTTAAACTATTCCCTAAATGTTTTTTGAGAAATTATATGAATGGAAAAAACTATATAATTATACAGTTATGGTTGATCATAAATATTTTAAATAAATTATTGGATTTAATTATAAATTATTTGTAATATAATCTTTTATTGGGAACTCAATTCACCCCCTCTAGAGTTACTCACTCATACAAACATAAATTTATTTCATATTGAACACCTGCAACTGGCCATACATGGACTATAATCATCTTAAGTAACATAAATAAAAAAATCCCACTAATATAATGCACGAAATCCCAAATTTAAACTCCTAGTAAATCTATAAAACAACAACATATTCATTCAATGAAATTATCCAGAGAACACCCATATATTCAATGCTACATCCATTACGTGACCATCAGAATTAGGCTAAATGTGATAGCACTATGTAATATATTTTTTAATATCAATATATATAAATTAATAAAACCCAACCAATGTATGGTAAATTATACGAAAATATAAAAAAGAAATAAAGATAACACATTAATTTTATGTTTTAGAATTATATGGATTGATAAATGAAGAAAGGTAAGAGCATTGTCACCTAATTTATTAATTTTTGAATCATTGACACTTTATTATCACAATTATAACTTGAAGAAAATATTTCCACTCAATATAAGTATCGTTTTACATGATTTAGGTTTTTGTTGCAACTGTTACACTTAAGGCCATTTTTTAGGTATTCCATCCAAATTCCTTCCACCTTAATACATTCAAAACAATGGTTACATAAAATCATACTAACTAGGGTGATGGAAGATGCCAATTTTTTTTGGAGATTATCATAGGTTATATAGGACATGGATACATAAGAGAAGGATATTCTATTTAATAACTGATCATTAGTGAGTGACTTTATCTAATTCATTATCTTCCATTGCCATCTCCATTTATAGTAAGGTGTTAGAGACCAACATCATCCTTCTATGTTATTCAGTTAAAATTGTATATTATTTCTCATAATTTTATCAAAATTACAATATATAGTCATCAAAATATATGGTTATGGGATATTTATCTTAATAATTCAATATGAAATAAATATATAAAACAATAGATACATTTAAATTAATTGATTTGTAGTTGAATCATAATTTTTTATATATATTATCTATTATTAATTTTTTTAACATTCCATAAACCACATATTAAATAACATATACATCAATATATTTGATATGACCATGTGTTTTTCACAATGAGACGAATATTTTATAATATCAGAAAAACTATTAATGTGTTGTAAATGTAATTAAAGACCAATAGTGAAACATTATAAACATTCCTATTAGATTGAGCATTTATAATCTCTGAAAAAACATTTTTTTTCTTTTGGAAGTAGAAGATTTAAAATATTTAACCATGAAAAGGGCAATTCACAAACCAAAATTGGTTTTTTATACACAAGTCTAGATGGTCCACCTGTGTTGATCTAAAACACTCTAAGATTAAGCAATTCAAAATATGGTCATCCTAAAACAATGGAAGAGAAAAATTCATTAGAGATTTCTCATCCAATCCCCTGTAAAAAAAACTATAGATCCAAAATGGTAGTAGTAACTAGAGAAAGTTCAATAGTTAGGGAGAGATAGAATAAAACAAGTTATATTTCCATAAACCCTATTAAAATACTTCCAAAAACACTGACCAAAAAAATTAGTAATGTTGTGTTTGAAAAAGAAAAGGAAATTTATATACCCAAATTATATTAAAATAATATAGTTTATAATTTAGATTATAGTTGCAAGAACTAGAACATAATAAAAATGAAAAGTATTGGATTAAAATTTTACACACTTGATACAAATTTATATAAATTAGGTTATATAAGGAATACATCTACAAAAATAATGAATTATAACATTATTCCCCAAAAAACCATTCATGAGTTATAAAATGTTTTTGAAATTAAAATTCTTTAATTTTTGAGTATGTTATTTTTTATAGAACATTATCTTAACAAATATTCTCATATCTAACCCACTATATATTTTTAAACAATATGTTATAATATTTCAAATTTCATTTAATATAAATCATTAATATTTATTGCGTTGAATATTTGATATGTAGAATAGTAGTAGCTATATAAGATTACGATAAAAATAGTAAAAGGGATATAATATGGTAAATTAAGCACATGAGTGTGATATTTAATATAAAAAATTATCATTGTTTTAGAACATTCCAAACCATGTGTAATGTATATTATAATCATGTGTTACTCTTCAAATTTCAATAAAATTTAATTTGTAATTTGTATTTCCAATATATATATATATAACATATATTATTTTAAAACTAAATGTTTTCTGAATCATATTTTACCTGGAAAATACTGAAAAATTTAATAATGAGTGGAAGAAATTCAGGGAAACAAATTTCTTGGAAAAAAATCATACAAATGAGTTAAGCCATAAAAATACCTATAAAAATTATTATTGAGATCATAGTAGTTAAAAGACCAATTTTTTTTATAATGTTTCAATTATGTTGTTAGAAAATATAAAAAATACCATTCATATTAATATATTTTTAATATCATTTCTTCTACTTGGATACAATTTTGTTGTGAAATATTTTTTATATTAAACAACATAAAACGAATATTTTCTTTACAAGTATAAGTACATGAAAATTATATTATAATACATTTTTTAATAATATGTCTTCCCTACTATCATAATTTTATATCATTTTATAAAATTTTTAACAAAAATATTTATACAAATGACTAGTTTCTGACATTAATAAAGTTACAATACAAGGTTGTGTATTTTTACAACATAATTTCTGGATTAATATACATAAATAATGGTATAATTTGATTTTTTTCAAAGAAAATAAATACAAAATGTATTCATAATAATTTACTAAACTAATGTAATTGTATATTTTTTTAAATACTCTAGAATATAATATGGAAAATATGTGAACAAAGTAATGGATTATTTTCAACATTTATTTTTTAATTTACAACAAAATTATATTTTTACCGCATTCCCCAATGACAAATCATGATTCCAGAACATTTCGTATGAATGGAATGAACATACTCCCTAATTGATTATATTTTGAAATCGTATTGAAAGTGGATAAAAACAAAACGGATATTTGTTAGAAAAAAATGTCCCTCTTGAATATAAAGTTAACTTATTCAACTTTATATATATTGAAATCCCATCATTCGCTAAATGAAATAAATGTGGATTAACATTCCATATAAAATAACAAATAATTAAGAAGAAAAATACTCAAAATTATATACATAAAAATATTGGAATATAATATATACATACCATGTTAATTTCTCAAGAAGAACATAAAAGGTATCAAACATTAAAATTATTTCAACGGTCTTCACGTAATAAAATAGGTAGTGGTACTATATTTTATAACTTATAATATTGATAACGTATCAAACTATTAATGTTAAAATTACAAGAACAATATTCCAATTTATTAGTTTATAAATCTGAACACATAATCATATCCTTAAATAGAGATAAATGATAAAATTTATTAAAAAAATATATACATGAAATATTCATAACAAATAACTAGTCAAATGGGAAAATTCTACAAATGATGCACTTATAGATTGATTAACATAGTTTAGGTGAGGAACCCATGTCGTATGTGAATCCTTTTGAAAACACATAAAGGATAAATATCTATACGTATTTAAGACAATTGTTATTGGAAATATATTCTCAATATTATTGAATATCATACTCAAATTGTGATGTTTTAGAAGACTGAAAATTCATAAAGGTAGAGAATAAGTGAAATCCACCTACAAAATTAGAAATGTCAATATATTTATACTCCATAATAATATTTACCAATGATAAAACAATTATATTTATAAATGATTTACAGTAAGGAAACATTTAATGGTGAAATAAAAAAAGTTTAATTTGGAATTGATTTTTTTGGCCTTATGACAGCATAGGGAATGGGTAATGATATGAAAATTCAAATAGGATTCAATAGTCATATTTTATGAAAAATATTATCTATAATAATATAAATTATACAAAAAAAATATTAATGATAAACTACAATGAAGATATAATGATTAAAATTCCATAATTTTTTGATTATGTTAATTTACTACAAATGGATGAAAATATAAAACCAAACTATAACTATAAAAGGTGACCCATCAAGGCCCACATGACTAGTAGATTATCCAGATGTAACAACCTTATGCCTGCCTACATAATCCTTGGGCTAGAAATAATAGTCAATAAGGCATAACTAAATTGGAAGAAATTTTCAAAAAGTGCCTATATTTACACAACCAACTATATCCATGTAAGAAGTGCATAAGAACAATTATAAAAGTCAATTACATATATTGTGAAAGCCATGAATTTAATAACCTATATGCAATATAAAATTTTGAAAAATATTAAACAAAAAATTAAAAGGGAAAAAATAATTTCCCATATAAAAAATATATCCCATCCTTACAATGAATGGAAAAGAAACAATGTTTTATGTTCCTGAATCTTGATCTCAAATCCCTTAACACCACACATGGTCAAATGAACTCATGTATCCCTAACCTCCAACAATTCAACTAATGTCCTATCTGTCATATGAAGAAGAGATAAAAATTGCGTGAAAATACCATGATGTGGTGAGTATATATATACTTAGTTGGATTCTAGAAAACTTAAAGAGGAAAAAATATAAGACATGATTGAAGTAGTCATCTCAACCAAAAGTAAGAGGGAAAACCCCCCAAAAATAGAAATATATGCTTATATATGAAACCCATATAAGATAGAATGGGAATTTTATCTCACTATCTAACCCAAGATGATGACTATTCATACTACTCTAATGGTTCATCCTTGATGCTCGAAATCTCCTGTATCTGAAGAAGTAACTACTTGGAAGAACCACACCTCACCATTGTGCCAAACCATGAATGGGGAAAAATATTCTAGTAGAGTTCTCAAAACACTATAATATAAGGGGGTTTTACATAGTAGATAGTTAGAGGACCCATGCCCTAGTGAATCAGTGGGGTTCCACTCAATAGGTAGAGGAAGAACTCCCATGTCCATCAAGGGGGTTCTACTCTGTAGATAGAGGAATCACGCCCTATTATGTAAGTGGTGTTCTCGTCAGTAGGTATAGGACCCACAACATAGTCTTTCAGGTGCCTCCACCCAGTAGGTTGATATAGGATACACACCCTTGTAGATTAGGTGTGCCACTTAGTAGGAAGAGGATCCATGTCCTAGTCTCTCAATGGGGGGGGGGGGGGGTGCACTCCGTATGTATAGTATCTTTACACTAGAATATCATGGGGTGCCACTCCATGGGTAGATAGATGACCTAATCCCAATCCAATCATGTGGTCCCACTCAATAGGTGGAGGCCTCACACACTATTTCATAAATGCGGTGACACTCAATAAGTTAACATGCCACACCCATGTCTCTCAAGGGGTGACACTAAAATGAGTGTGAGGAATATATCGGACCCATACCCTTGTACCAAAGGTGGGATCCCAGCCCCATTTAATCTCACCTGATGCTACCATATCACTTCAATCATTACGAATCTCTTAATGAAGTTCCATGATCAGAACATATAACATAGTATCTCAATTTCCGCTATTAAGGAGACCGTCATATTATAGATGGGAATGCACATAGGATAAGTTGCTCATGGGAAAAATAGGATTCAAAATGAAGGAAATATATGAGATATAATTTTTAGAGTTAATTACATGGATTGTATAGGGATTTACAAAGATTGTGACTCTACCTCATCACTTGGTCATGTATCATATAGATTTGGTTTGGATGAAATGTCATCATACACAATGTTTGTGGTGACTAAACGATATGTAACAAACACCAAGTGTGTCTTCATGTGAACCTTTTTGTACACATGTATTCTAGCCCTTTCTATGTACCCAGTCATATCCAATATTGTGGACTTGGCCATGTCCAAGATGATTTAATTGGACATGTTCAGGTTTCTGGCCAGTTATGTGCCAGTGCACCTCTAGAGTATGTATTGGGCCACTGTCATTGGGCCATACAATATATTGGGGGTCCCACACTATGTGTGATATTTATCTACACTTGAAAAACTATGCAACTATATCAAGGTTACTAGATGATATGTGTTCATCCTTGTACACTCTGTGTAGATAGGATTTTTGTAGAAAGTTATATATATTCTTAATATCCTAGATCATCCATATCCACCATAATTTCAGTGTTTGACCACCCAAAATTGGCAGGGGTTTCCATCATCATTCATTTCTTGGTGAATGGTTTTCATAAAATAGATTATATTCCTTTTGTTCAAAGCACAAAAACATACACTACGCCCTCGGTTGCGGCCACTCGGCCATAGATTCTAGATCTATGCAAATCATCACCCTCATCCCAAAATAGAAACTAATCCATAAGAAAATCTCCATCCTGGTCATAGTTCTCACAACATACATGAGTTTGGGGTCTTCTTATTAATCAAACCACCCAAAAAGATAAAGACTACTACCCCATTAGCCTATTATGATGAATACAAAGAAAAATAACGGAAAAACACAAAAAGGATGAAAAAAGAATTGTACAAGTGTTCCTGACCAACATATTAAATGTGGGTAAGGAAGTGTGAGATCATGGTATAAATTGTTTTTGATAAAAAAATTTATTTTGAGATTATAATCGTATGAAAAGATTTCAATATCCAACTAGTGATTAGAGTATCAAATTCATTCTTTAACAATTTAAAAAAGAGTGAAAACCACAATTAATGAGACCACCCCAGACTAAGGATCAATCATTGTTGATGAAAGATTTCTCCAATGATAGGGATGATTTGATGCATACATTGTCCGTCAATACAGCTCAATCAAATCACCAATTGTCATCTAATATTGATCATCCAACAAAGAACACGTAAACAACCTATCAAAAATCTCATGGTTTATACTGTGAACCATGTAGATCATCTATAAATGGATATTTTTAATGGGAAATAGTGTTTTTGTTTTAAATGAATTAATTAAATTAATTAATTAATCAATCAACTTAATGTAACCACCAAATTTATCCCTACCCGAACATATGACACCAATAAACATTAGGTAATCTCTTGTATTGAAACCACATTACATATTCAACCATGGATTCAAATATTTTATTTGAGACACTAGTCAAGATTTATTCCATTATTTCTTAAAAATTGATCACGTGTGACATAGAATATATTTAATATTCACATAAAAATAATTTTGTGCTAACTTGGCCTCAAAATCTCATACTGTCTTATAACATCAAGCTGAAAATATACCTTGTTATATTTAGAAGATGTAAAATTCAAAAAAAAAAAATCTATAATATTACCTCCACTATATAATTTATTCCCCAAAAAGAAAAAACTAAACATAAAGGTAGATATATGGAGCCAAAATTTTGATCTTCCTATCCCAGAATCTCTCTCGCATCCTCCCATGATTCCACATCACACAAACCAAGGGGATAATCCATACTCACATGATCCTTTAATTCTAATACTTTATGAACACATGGTACTCTATGAAGGTGGCTCAATATGGATGACTAGTTATCCCTAGAAAATAACAATCAGGGGATAATTAATGTATCATATTAGTTGAAACACATAAAATACATCATAGACACTCTCCAACAATGGGGGTATGGATAAGTACTGTGAATCATTTACAATGATCTAAATGAAATTAAACAATCCATGAAACCTCAATGATATCATACATTCAATGATGAATCTATGAAATAATCATCAAAGGTAGACTCTTATGAAATACATGGTCTCCTTGATTGAACTACAAGTTCCTAATATGTCAATCTGCATTAGATTTTACAATGATATATGTTGTCCTCACCCACTCAGAGATCACTTCTACCTTCTCCATTTCCACCTTCACCATCTCTGAACCAAAAAGAGATGCCACACAAATATTAGTCTAATATAAGGTTGAAATGAAGGGTCTATTATAGAGGGTATCGAGTGGTTTAATTCCAATAGTTTAGTGATAAAAATTATTATAGAAATACTCTACCATGTTATGTAATAATTCCATCTCTGGATGAAGTTTAACTTGAATTATCTAAATTGATATTCCAAAAACATGATAGTGAACCCAGTCTTCCCATCCTTCCAGGCATGAAAAGATTTAATAATCCTCAACTAGGGGTCAAAGGACTCTAGAAATCCTCCCTAAAACTATGATGTGATCCATCAATCATTTTTAAAGACAATATTCAAGGGAACACCATTATTTTAAATGATATCCTGTGTGTAAAAATTCCTCATACTCTCCACTAAACTCTTCTCCTTGATAATAAGGATGTTCTCTAACTTTCTAATCTGGCCAATTATCAACTTCATTTCATCATGGACACTCAATTTTGCAGAATCCGTATAAAAAATTCCATGTATACTCAATACTATTTCAACTCTGGGGGCTCAAGATGCTTCAAAAAACACACGATAACCTAGTACAATGGCATCACCTACATGCATGTGAAATAATGAGTTAGGAACCTAGAAATAATCTGCCTCATTATTGACCTCCAAAATTTCCACTAATGGACCCTATAAATTATTATTACTCTAGGATATATAGCCATAACATATGTGTGAAACTCACTTATCACCTTCTCTCACATCATGACCCCAACATATGTTCATCCCTCGAAATGGATTATATTGTTCCCTCCTTTAGAAAATCTCTCTCATGGATCCCCTAGGGATTCCTGTTCTTGGAGAATATTAAAGTTGATGTATCCCAACTGAGAACCCCTTACATGCTAGAGAAGAATAGAATTCCATAACATCAACTGAAGATAAGTTTCACCAATCTCATCCCCTATGGAAATATTTATGGAAGTAAAATTATAATATGTATCCTTCACAAAATTAGAAGGGGACTTCCTACAGAGAGAATATACCACAAAATTTCCCTTATTTTGTTTACAGACTATATCAATGTCCTATTCATTTAAAAACTCAAATGAGTGACTATGACTCATGTTTAAATCTGTCAATGTTAATAATATATGAGACCTTAATGGTCTGATTAAACCACAATGCGATATCCTAGAAGATAGATCCCCCACATCCTCAGAGCGAAGACCACCACTCAAAACACCATGGTGTGATTCAAATAGTTTTTCTCATGGGATATCAAATTCCTAAAGCCATATTTTATTAATACCTTACCTTTCATAAACATGTAACTGATAATATATATAGAGGCATCACAATACACAATGTACTCCACATCCTCAACTAGTAATCCTAAAATAGGATTACTCTTCAACCTCAGCCTCAACTCCTCAAAGTCTATATTAAAATTATAAATACATGTAACCATATTCGCTTTCCATGTCACGGGTGTCAATGTGGTTCTAATCCTAGATAATGTTTCCATTAACCCCATTTACAAACCTTACAAGCAATGAAAACTCTAAACCTCTAACACACTCTTCGTTGGATCCCAAGAAATCATTACATCCATCTTCACCAATTCTACATAAATACATGATAGATAATTACATTCCTTATAAACTAATCCTCATGAATATATAAATGTGACTTCATGAGCTTACCATAATGTTGGTGATCTTAGATTATGTTGCAGACCATCCTCAAATGCTCTGCATGTTCTTTCTCAAATATAATGTATATGATTATATCATAAATGAATACAAAAATAAATTAGTCCATGTATGTTAGGATGATACGATTCATCACATTCATAAACATAGTGGGGGAAGTCATGAAACTGAAAGGCATCACCAAGAAATCATAGTGCCCATTGCAACATCAGAATGATAGATTTAGAATATCAGCCTTTTGAACCCTTAATTAGTTCTAACCGGACATGAGAGAAATCTTCTAGAACCATTTCACACTTTCAACTAGTAAAAGTGGCTATAAATCCATTATAATATTTATCTTTTATTTTATATAGTACTAATTAGTGTGAATATATTCAACAAAAATCCATAAAATCTCATCAACATATTGAACAAACAGAACGAGAACTTATTAAAGGAAAAAACTGGGTCTAATAAAAAAATTCTCTAAATGATCCTCCAACAACACCCTTAGCTTTTAGATATTGGTATCCTCCATTTTATATGCCAAAAAATATATAAAATTGGTTACATGGTGAAATTTGATAATAATCGACACATCACTCTTCAATGGTAGTGATGAAGCGTCCTTAGGGAAGATCTCTATATAATCATCCACTAATGATGAAACCCAATGGTATTAAGGGACTACTACAAAAAGGGATAAACTCACCAATTTATGGTTTATGGTTTCTATCTTCCTCATCAAAATACCTACTCGCTCCGCTATGATATTTTCCACCCAAAAAATAGAAAATCTCATGACATCTGTCAAAATGAATCAGACTAATTTTTGGTGATAGTCCGTCAAGACTTGGACCACGGACCGGCCGTACATACCCAATATAAAATTACACGGTATAATCATGAAGTATAATATTTCCCATAATAAAATCTCCCCACCAAGTGTTGGATCAAACTACCGAGTGGTTATAGCTATTGAAGAAGTATTCCCTATAGGAATCCCAAGCCACTAATCCTTGGATAGATTGCGAACTAAGAGGTCCATCTATAAAAATATGAGTATTAATATTATGGAATGAATCATATATGAGTATACTAATATGTTTGAAAGAGTATAATAATCCAAGATATCAGCTCTAATCATTGTGTGAGGTTTCAAGACATAAAATTCCAATACCAGTAGATGCCTGTGACTTTGACTTGCATCTCCTTAAGCCAAACATTGGCTGCTTGTTTTTGAGGTGATTGAAGTAGATCTTAATGTTACCCAACAATTGATGATCCTCTTCCAGTATTCCCTCCGACTCCTCCAAAAGATCAACCTCCATGGTGGACACCCTGGTCCTTCCAAGGAGATCGACTATCATGGTGTTTCCTCTGCTCCAGGGGTCTATCTGGTGCCTGGTTATCCTCATAACCATGTTGGGTTGTGAAACAATGTTCCATGTGACCTCAACTATCATATTAATAGAATCACCCCTATATATACTAAACCATTCCTCTATATGGTCCATAAGATTCATGAAAATGTGTCTGATCCTGGACTTGAGAAGGTATCCCACCCTATTATCTTGTTAAATTATTCTTTCTAGATACTGTGCAAGTATCTTCCCCATGAATCCAACTAAAAACTCTAGCTCCATGGTGTCCCACAGATAGTAATCTCTCTGTCACCAGAAACATCACCAGAACTTTTTTGTGTGTGAGAATGCATAGGGGTACAACACTAACTTGGTTGTCTATATAGATACCCTTATCAAACATACTCACCATGAATTAACTACCATAATCCATATTGAGGGAATGTTGCAAAAGATTATTGAACCTCACATCATATTCATCAACTGAAATCCCCCCCTATTGTATCTCTAAAAGCATCTAAGTATAAAATTTTTGCTAGTATGGGTGATAATACTCCTCACAAAATAGATTCTATATGTCAATATATGAGAGTGATGACTCAATATGTGTCAATGAGACTAGAATACACTGGTTCCTACCTACTCCAAGGAAAGAATTTTGACACACACAACCATCAGATTAGTCAAGGTTCACACATGTTTGAAAACATGGTTCACTAATATAATCCACTCATCTGATGTTGGGGGATCTGGATCACTGTGAATCCACATGAGTCTCTGTCGTGGAATATCATAGAGGTTGTTAAGACTCCATTTATCCTCAACATTCTCTTCTTGAAAAAAGTTCTACATGATAGGTTGCCGTGCTGATACCTGCCCATCTGGAGTAAATATTTCATGAGATGGACCCTAAACTAAGGCCTCATCACTAATTAGATTATCATCATGACCCTGAATAGGTAAAGTTTATGTAAATATTCATTGATTCTTAATGAAATTAATCAAGATGTACCATGATCAAATGAGCATACATATATGAGGAGCTAACTCAAGAATAACAATAAAAGGACACAATATTATATGATGCATGTTTCTACGTATCATGAATCGAAATCCTTTTTAAACTGAGTTAATAAAATTCCATAATGAGTCTTATTAAATAGATATGTTGGGAACCACAGCTACAATGGGGTCCATATCTAGAAATGCTATCTTTAGAAACATTGACAATGTTTACTAAATTCACAACCCAATCATATAATAGGAAGAAACTCTAAAAACTGTCCTTAGGTAGAAACCCCTTTGAAACCATTATATAATGACCATACCCACTAGGGTGTTCCCAGCCAGAAGAAGACCAGGATTCCACAACCCGAATCCTACGACAATATTTTAGAAATGAGAACTGATAATAAATAACTATAATGGGACACCTCTTCCTAAATTAAATGTATTTATGCACCAAAAAAACATCACAAATAAGTGAAGAGGAACAATAACAATAGATAATAACATTTAGAGTAAAAATAATGCCTATAATATCATATAGAGGATATTAAAGAGTGTTTAAGAGTAAACCAAAATGAAAAAAAAAACAAAAACTTTACATGATATGATTTTCCAAACTAGAAAAAACATGAAACTAAATAAATATTACAAAATATGGCTCCTGATATCCAAACCCGAACCACCATACACTATAAAATACAACCATGAATCTCTTCACTCCTCCAATTCCTCCATTGAATTTTCTTTCATCGGCATAATGAACAACATGTGAGGGAAACTCAAATTCATGGGTGAGTATATACAAACCCAATAGGACGCCCAAAATACCAAAGAGAAAGAAATGGTTGATGTGATAAAATTAGTCATCTCAAACAAAATTAAGAAGGGGAAACCCAAAATATATATATATATATATACTCATATATGAAACCAAGTTGAGAGAGAATGGGTACCTCCATCTCACAGCCCATCTAGGGATGATGATTCCACCTATATCACTAAAGGTCCACCATTGATTATTTTAATGTCACATGTCTGAATATGTAACTACATGGAGGATAGACATGTCAACATTTTTATACACAGTTGAGGGGGAACAATATTTATGTAGAGGACCCACAACTCTATAAAATAAGTGGGTTCCACTCAATTTATAGATATATTACATCAACCTATGGCATAAGGGGTGTTCCAATCAATATACAGAGGACCCACTCCCTATTCCATCACGGGGTGCGACTCAGTAGATAGTGGACCCACACCATAGTATGTTATGGGGGTGTCACTCAGTAGGTAGAGGAACCACACTGTATTCCACTAGGGGGGTTCCACTCATTAGGTAAATAGAGGTCTAATGTCGTAGTGTGTTAGAGGGTTCCACTTAGTATATATTGGACCCATTCCATTGTCGCTTAGGGGGTTCCACTCAGTATGTAGAAAACCCCTGACCTAGTCTCTCTGGGTGTTCCACTAAATTGGTATATAGGGGAACCAATTTCTAGTCCATAAGGGAGTTCCAGTCAATTGGTAGAGAACCCAAACCACAGTCCATATGGGGGTTCCCCAAAATATATAGACGAACCAACCATATCATGTTATGGTGATCCACTCAAACTAGTGTAATGACTATGGGGGACCCACACCCTAGTATGAAAGTTGGTTCTCATCCATCTCCTCTAAATTATGATCCTTACCTTAACTTTTATAGTCAATAATTACCTATAAAAACATATTTATCCAAAAACAATTCATTGTATCTAAAATTACACTATGAAGGACACCTTAGAGTTTTACATGTAAAAACACTACGGGTATGCACCTCAAATGCCAAAATAAGTGTTAAGAAGAAGGAGATATGAATGGTATATGTTTTAGTGGGAATTACATGATGTGTATGGGGGATTACACATCATGTGACCTCACCACATCGCATGGGTGTGTCTCCTATAGAAATAGCTAAGATTATATTCCATTGTATGAAATGTGTATAGGGACCACCCGACAAATTTCAGCCACAAGGGGACATCCCCTATGTACCATGCCATAACTGAATATATTATTTCATGTCATGTACCTCCTTATGTCTCAAACTAGCTAAAAACCCATGTTTAAGACAATTTACTTGTCCATGTATCCCATTCTTTCCATGTTTATGCCTATGTACTCTTACATTACATGTCGGTCTAGAAGAACCATGTACCACAATGTGTGGGGGTCCCACATGACATGTGATGCTTATATACACAAAGAAACTATATCTTCCATATCCAGGGTACTGGATAGGATGTGGTAATCTATGTACACATCGTGTAGTAGGGATTTGCATAGAAAGAAAGATCTTATTTTTGGATCCCAGATCCACTATATCCACCTCAATTTACAATGGTTGGCCACGAGAAATATGTCGGGGTCACAACTGAATATTGTTTCCTTACAAACAGTGGCTAGGAAATAAATTCTATATGATTTTATGAAGAAACAACGTGCAAAACACTCCTCTAATAACTTCTACTCGGTCTTGGATCCAATATTTTCAAGATTCATCACCAAAATCCTGTAATGGTACACGGTCTCTCCGCAAATCAAAATATCGATAATCATTCTCAAAACTTCAATGATAGGTGGGTTCCCTGAAAACTTCGAATGATGACCATGTAGGATTATATGTTAGAACATAAAGAAAGATGGGAAAACCATAACAAGGGTGATAAGTATTATTGTCCAAGCATTCTGGACCAACTATTGAAATGTTAGGAAACTAGGGGGAGGCCATGGTATAAGAAAATAATTAATTGAAAAAACTATTTATTTTTAGAATGGGCTCAAACGAAGGGTCTGAAATCCCAAACATGATATAAGGATATCAAATTAATTCTTTAAAAATTTAATAAAATATGAAGAAAACCAGAATTTATGAGTCATACAAAAATTATGTATCGATCATTGGTGAAGAACATGATCACTAGAAATGCAGATGATCTAATGCATCTATTTTATATCAATACAACTCAATATTATCAATGGTTGTAGTTCGATATAGATCGACCAATGAAGAATTATTAATCATCATCTCAACAATACATGGTCATGCGACTAAACCTACCAAGTTTTTATAAAATTTTATTTATAGCGATAAATTGATTTTTAGTGTTAAATTATTTAAATAAACAATTTTTTTAATTGATCCACTTAAATTTCCAACAAATGGGTACCTCTTTTTAATATCCAGTGTCGACCATCTTTAGGTCACACCTACGGTTATACCCACATTTTGGATTCAAACATGGTCTAAACTTTCTCATACAAGAGTCCATTCAGATGATATATCATTATTTATGAAAAAACAATGTGTGTGATATAGATATTATTTAATATTATAATAAAATTTATTCCAACCTCATCGTGTGTTGAAATCATGCACCATCTTAGTGCATTGATATGAAAATATTACTTAATATATAAGGAAGTATTACAAGGAAAAAATAGATCATTTAAAATAATACTATGTTATGTACCTACTATAATACATATAATAAACCAATAAAAAATACCTATTGAAATATCTCAATTTTTACAATTGAAATATCATCTTACCCTACATTTTCAATATTATAAATCAATTTTTTATTAAATTTTTAATGTATTTTTTATATGAAAAAATCAATTAAAAAATAAATCATTCATAAAATGTAATATACTTGTACCTTTCCATGTTTTGAAAACAATAATGATACAATTATCACATCAAATGCAGTGTGAATAAAATTTCATGAAAATTTATCAATACATTCAATAAAATAAATTAGAAACAAATAAATCAAAATGTATTGTACTTTAAAAAATTCAATATTATCTTATATTAAAAATAATATATAATCATAAGTTGCATACCTCAATAGACTCACTTATAGGTAGTGTCATATAAGTTAAGGGACTTCTTATGAACATTCATCTTTCATTCATATATATGAACAACAAAAAGAGAAACATTTACCCTATAATAGAAAATTTTACGTATCTATAATACGAAAAATAATTCAATTAAAAAGAATAAAAATCAAAATAATGTAACAAAAAAGTCATAATGTAGGTTTTTCCAAAACTATTTAAACTTAGAGATAAAAAAAATTCATAATAAATTATAGTCTATATTCGTTTTTAAAACTTAATGATGATTTACATAACATAAAAAATCATAATATTTTCATAAATTCATTCTCACATTCATGGGTAGGTTTACAGACAATTTATGAGATAAAATGATTGAAACATATAAATCGTGAAGTAGGAAATTGGCACTAAAAGACTTACACAAACAATTAGAGAAGGGATCATATAGAAAGAATAAAATGGAGGAAAAAAATGATACATTGGAAGACATGTAATAAAAGTGTTGTATATGAATAAGATAGGTTGAAAATGAAATTGAAGAAATAAACCAAGATTGTGATTGATGGAATGTACTTGAACTAATTGCAACGAACTAGAGAAGACAAATGGAGAACACTAACCAAATATTTATTTCAATTTAGTCTATTAGGGTTTTAGGGTATTTTATTGGGAAATATTTTAATGGAAAATTAAAAATGAGGCATGAGGTTGTTTTCCCTAATATTTAATTAACATATTTAATAATAAATAAATATTTATTTCCAAAAATTGATATAATTAATAAAGACAATTTTTTTATTTTTTAGTTTTAGAATTTAGATGGTTTTAAAACATTTATAAATAATTTTATAAGGTATATATATTTTTTATGAAAAAATATTAAATTATTAATTTTATAATTCAACATAATTAAATGATATTTTTTTGAAAAAATATTCATTAATATAAAATAATTATTAATTATATATTTAATAAATGAATAAATATATATTATTATTAGATAATTTAATCAAACATAATTTTCTAACTGCAATAGATTTATTAGCGATATTAATTGATAATAATAGATAAATTTTATTCAGAAAAGAATTATGGGTGTTAATATGGAAAAGAAATATATTTAACTAATAGTAAAATATTAGTCAGTATTTAATGGATAATAATAAAAGATATATCTGATGGTTAAAGAGAATGTTGGTACCTACAAATAACACCCAACAAAACAAAATATCTATTAGAAATAATCATTTTCAGAAAAAGTATTTAATATGTTTCTGAATTTATATTTCTACAAGTAAATTATTTTATTATTGGAGAATCTTCTTCAATAACATTTGGGTCTAGTTTTCCAAGAATAATAGAGCATAATGAATTTTCATTATTTTTTTATTGTTTTGAAAAAGTGAAAATATAGGGTTAAAATTATAAGGACCTGACCTTAAACCTTAAATATTGTTGAATTAAATGAATAATTCACATTGAGGATCATTTTAGGTTTAGAGTTTTAGAGAGTTAGGCCATAACTATTACATTGCAAAATATTACAAAGTAGACACTTTTACTCAGTTTTCATTTTTTCATAAAATAAAAACTCTTTGAAAAATAGTGTCATGTCTAGTTCCATGTTTTAGATGACATGAAATTTATTTGATTCCATCCTTAACCCTATTACTCTTTATGTCCTGTGGAAAACATTTAAAAAACTTGGGATGAGCATTAAAAGCTCAGTAAGGGATACACAATGAAGGAAACTATTAGTTCTTCAAAACGACAAGTAAACCATGAGTACTTAATCATAAGAAATAATTGTAACCTTTATCAAGTATTAAATACTCTTCACTAAATAAAAGATTATTTCTTACCCTTTTGTAACCAAAAGATAACCATAATCCCATATAAATAACACATAACATATAAAGGTAATTTGGGACATAAACATAATTAAATGAAATAACCATATGGTCGACTTCCACAGATATCACTAAATAAAATACCCATACGGCCGACTTATAGACCCAATGCATTAGAGGTTATAACGTAACCACTCGTCCTAGTATTCACAGCACCACCCGTCATTTGTTTTATCATGTAACCACCCGTCAAATGTCTAAGTACCATTATGAAATCATAAGACATAAAACAAATATAAACGAAAGAAAACATTTCCACATTTCAATCACAATATTTAACTTAAATATATTTACATAAAAAATCCATTATCAAAACAATTTTCAATACCAAAATACATAAATGATTATATGGTATTTATTTTCTTTTAAAAACATTACGGCTTGTTGAGGAAGCCAAAGATCAAATAATACTTGTGGCGGTGGAAAAGCCCATTGTCACCACTTAAAGAAACATTCCATTTTTTCGTTTAGTAAAATGTTTCGTTGAAAAATATTCCCTTTTAAAGTTCATGGGTGTTTATACAGTGTATAAAATAAATTCATGTATTAAAACTAAATATACCTCAATGAAAGGGGATAGAGACGAAGTCCCTTAACTCGTGTCCGACTTGACCCCTTCGTTCTTTAATCTCTTGAATAATAAACATTAGTTAATTTATAATTGAATAAGAACCTTTTTAAAGTTTATTAGACCATTTATATCAATCATTACTATTTAATAAACATTATTTAATAATTTAAGTTAATAATGGTCGTTTTGTCGATATTTGGTACTTGAGTCAAAAATGTACTTCTTATAACTACATGTTGTAAATGTTGTCAAATATCCATTGTCTCCAAAATGATAATCATGATGTAGATATCATATATATCATACATATCAAGTATATACATGTATTTATAATAGTACATTTCATTTGGATGTAAGAAACGAAATGAACTGTTCATGGAGATGGTAAGCCGTACATACACAAAAATGCTACTTTGATTTCAATTTATTATTTTAGTGGAATTAAAAAATAATTATACATAGGTATATTATAATTCCATTATAATATCATATATAATATCATTAACTCCATCCTTTATACTTCCAACATAATGAATTAATGAGTCACATCACTTTGAGGGGGCGGAAGTCCGTAATTTCTATAATGAGATTATCACGTTTACCAATAATGGAAACCATAAAGGAATGATATAAATGGAAATTACAGAAGCATAATTAAAACATAAAAAAAAAATATATCTTATATAAAAATAGTTCCATCATAATGGCCCCCATGAGAGGCAGTTAGAGATATTTGAACAATCATCATTCCGTGAGGAGTTAGTTTTCCATCCACAGAAACATTATGTTCATCATCCATTAGATGGAGGTGTGTGTATGTGTAGTTTGAATACTTCTCATAACAACATACTTGTATATTTAGGATACTGGTTTTGTTACAAAATAAACGAATAAAAAGAGTTTAGTGGTTAGAGAAGTCAAATAAAAGAAAACAATTTAAGAGAAACTGTTACCTTTAATTGGGAAAACTCCCTTTGGTTTGAACCAATTGACTTCTTGAAGGGCCTTCTGCCAAAGGTAAGGCTTATAGGTGGAGGATAGGGAGGTAGGTAGCTTAATTGGGAGAGGTTGTATGAGCCAAAATTCTTGATAGGTGTGAGAAATTGGTTAGAAGTGGTCTCCTTTTATAAGGGGGAGGTGGTGCTTTTTAAGAAATTGTGATAATATTTTTTTATTATAAAATGTTATTCAGTTTATAAAGGTCCAGAAATAATTAAAGAAGAATATAATATGGATCATAGTCGAAATAATATAATCCAATAGTAATTGGACAGGTTTTGGATGTTATTTTAATATTTATAATCATATTTATTGAAATCTTTTATTAATGAGGTAAATACTACATCATTATAGTGTCATAAATAATTTATTTTATGTGATGTATAAAAATTATAAAACAAAATACCATGATGATGGAAATATTTTTTTTCTTTCCAATTAATATTTATAGTCTAAAAGATAATTTATATAACCCCTTGTAAAAATTAATTTACTAAAAATATTTGCTTTTGTCATTTTTTCCTTTACTTTAAGTTAAAAAAATATAAATTGCCATTATCATTCCCAAGTTGCTCAATGGGGTACCAAAATCGATCCAAAGATTCTCATGGTCATTAATGAATCAAACAATAAAGTTTGGACTAGTGTTAAGGTAATTTTGAATTAATATAATATTCTTTTAACCTTGAATTACCCTATTTAACTTTAACTGTGGTAAATAAAAGTCAAAAGTTACTATTCACAAAAAATTATTTTCATCTTATTGAACCACATTTTACTTAATAATAATAACCATATATGTCAGATTTTTAAAATTAAATTTACATAAGTGTTAAAATTTTATTTAAATGAAAAAGTCAGTTTTTAACTACTACTAAGTGGTTCCACTATTCATCAAAAATTGAAGTTTTTCAGAAAAATACAAAATATAAGTCTAAGATTTATTTGATATTATTAATTAAAAAATGATTTCTATTTTTCTAAATTCAAAACATAGTAGTGTCATTAATTAGTTTAAAATTAATTCTCGTTGTTAAAACAAATAGTGTGTTTTTAAGAAACAATAACTATCAAAAGATTAATACTTGTTTATGTCCACATTCAAAGTGAAATTAATTCCAATGACCAAAATTGGATTAAAGGGTAAAAATATATTCTAATTACACTTTAAAACCAATTAAAAAGATAATATACCCATATAAATAAATTAGATTCAAACTTAGTTTCGAATTAAAATACAATATTTTTCACTATTCATTAAAAAGTAAACATTATCAGAAAAATTAAAAAAATTCACACACAGTAAATATTGATGTCCCCATTCTAAAGAAGGATTTTATTTGATCAAATAGAACATATAAAAATTACCAAAACTATATTTCAAGAGGGTTCTCATTAAAAAGGCGATAAATCGAAATTTTAATGTAAATTATGCTTAAAATTAGATTCATTCACATTTTAAGACTCTAACATTTTATCAGATAAATGTAATTATATTTAATAAACATTTATAATCATATTGTAGTTATTTTTGTTCATTCCTGCCTATACAACGGCTAGGAGTTAACTACCATTTAAAATAATAATATTATATTATTAGTGTGCAATGTAAGATTTCAAAGAAACCCGTTGTTGCATATTAGGTATTCTATCGAAAAAAGCAATCCCTTTAAAGTTAAATTAATATTTAATTCAAAAATATTAATAAATATGAAATATTTCTTATTCTTTATTTATCTAGGATGTTACATGCTCCCCCCCCTTTTGGAAATTGTGTCCTCACAAATTTGATTCACTTATCAAAACAAGTGGGGGTATTTATCCCTCATAGCATTTTCAGATTCCCACATTGCCTTTTCAACCATATGGGTTTTCCCCAAAACGTTTACCTGGTTAATTAACTTATTCCTCATCACTTGCTCTATATGGTCAAGAATCTGAACTGGTTGTTCCTCATAAGAGAGATTCTCTTCCAACTGAACTATATCTGGGCTCAAAACATGAGATGGATCTGGCATATACTTTCTCTACATCAAAATATGAAAAAAATTGTGTACCTAGGATAAAATTGCAGGTAAATCCACTCTGTAAGAAACTGAACCAACTTTTTCCAGAACACCAAAAGGTCCAATGAACCTCGGACTCAACTTTCCCATCTTATAAAAATGCATCACACTTTTCCATGGAGCCATCTGTATACCAGAATGAAAACTGTTATTATATGAAAATTAAAACAAAAATGATGTTGGTCCCAACATCCCTGATAATCCATCAAGAAAAGCTCATAACATATCCTCCAATGTCTGAATTGTTCATTCAGATTTTCCATCTGATTGAGGATGAAAATCTGTACTAAAATTTAATTTAGTACCCAATGACTTCTATAGGACTTTTAAAAAGTTAGAAGTAATCCTAGGATCATGATAAGATACAATGTAGAGGGGAACGCCATGAAACCTAACTATCTCTTTAACATACAACCGATAAAGTTGATCTAGAGAGAATGTATCTTGAATAGGATGTAAATGAGCATATTTTTTCAATCGATCAACAATAAAACAGATTGCATTATTACCTCGAGTTTTTTTGGTAATCCCATAATGAATTCCATGGATATATTTTCTCATTCCCACTATGGCACTGGTAAAGGTTGAAGCATTCATTTTGGTAACTTCCACACTACTTTAACCTGCTAACAAGTCAAACACTTCACAGTAAAATCAGCAATATCACTTTTTTAATTCCATCCCACCAATAATACTCCCTAAGATCTCTGTACATATTTTTGCTACCAGGATGAACTGAAAACGGAGAACTATGAGCTTCACATAACAACTCATTCTTTAACTGTGAATCACAAGACACACATAATATCTTTCCAAACCTCAAAACACAATCATTATCAATGTTAAATTCAAGAAACTTACCCCTTTGAACCAACTATAACTTTTTTTGTAAATCACTTTCTTCATTCTGTGCTTTCTTTATTTTATCTGATAGAGATGATCTCACCGATGCTTGATACAAAACAGAGGAATTTTATGCACCAACTACTTCTATGCCAAAATTCATCAAATCAAAAACCAAAGAATCTTGTTCAAACATATCATGGTTAATGTAACATTTCTTTTTCAACTCAAAGCATCATCCACTTAATTTACTTTTCCCTGATGGCAATGGATCGTGTAATCATAATCCTTGATTAATTCTAACCATCTCATGTATCTAATGTTCCATTATTTCTGAGTGAAAATATATTTCAAATTTTTGTGATCAGTATATATTTCACACTTCACTCCATACAAATGATGCCTCCAAATTTTTTAAGCAAAAAACTCATCAGTTAATTACAAATCATGTGTAGGGTAATTAAACTCATGTGGTTTGAAATGACATAAAGCATAAGTAATTACCTGATTATTCTGTATTAGGAAATCACTCTGTCCTTTCAACGAAGCATCACTGTAGATAAAAAACTCACCATTTTTGGATGGTAGTTCCAAAACTAGAGCATTCACCAATATCCTTTTTCAATTCCTGAAAACAATCATCAAATTATTTTGTCCAAATGAACATAACAACTTTTCAAGTTAACTTAGTCATTGGACTAGAAAACCATGACAATTTTCTAATAAACCTTCGGTAACAACCTACCAAACCAAGAAAACATCGAATATCAGTTATATTTGTGGGTCTTGGACATTCTTCAACAACTTTTGTTTTAGTAGGTTCAATAGTTATTCCATTTTTTTAAAAAATGTGACCATGGGAAAAAAAATTTATAACCAAAACTCAAAATTGCTGAATTCCCCAAATAGTTTCTTTTATTTTAAGGTTTTCAAGACAACCCTTAAATGACTTTCATGTTCTTCTTTACTTTTGGAATAAAACAAAATATCATCAATGAACACAACCACAAACTTATCCAAGATCTCACGAAATATTCTATTCATAAGATGCATGAATACAGCAGGTGAATTGGTTAACCTAAAAGGCATAACTAAAAATTCATAATTGCCATATGTAGTATAAAATTAGGTCTTCGGAATGTGTGATCCATTTACATTCAACTGATGGTACCCCAATCTCAAGTCAATCTTTGAAAAATACTAAGCTCTCTGAAGCTGATCAAACAAATCATCGATATGAGAAAAAGGATACTTGTTCTTAACAATGATGTTATTCAATACTCTATAATCAATGCAAAGTATCATTAAACCATCTTTGTTTTTAACAAACAATACAGGAGCACCCCATGGTGATGTGTTAGGTCGAATGAAACCTTTATCTAATAACTCCTACAATTTATTCTTTAACTCTAAAAGTTCAATTTGAGCCATTCGATAAGGGGTTTTGAAATTGGATTATCAGCAGGAACTAAGTCAATAGTAAATTCATCTTCTCGATCATGTATTATACCTAGAAACTCATGAGAAAAAACATCAAGGTACTCATTTACTACTGGAACATCATTAATCTAAAAAGTTCCTTTATTTTAAAAAATATGTGCAAGGTAACATTCATTTCTATATTTTACTAGTTTCTCAGATTCCTGATATGTTATCAAAATAAAGGGTTCATTCTTGTACACCAACTGTAAATCTTTCTAAAAAGAAATGTCTTTAGCTTTGTAGTCAGTCTTAGCATGATAAATCGATATCCAATCCATGCCTAAAATAACATCAAACTCTACTAGAGGAATAAAAATAAGGTTTGAAGGTAGATTCTTTTCACACACAAGGACAATAATGTTCTTATGTTTTTTTTGTCTCAACATTTCCTCCTGGTATTTTTTCCATTTTTAAGTATTCATATCATGAGATGGAATTCCCAATTTACTAGAAAACTTCTCAGAAATGATAGAGTGTGTAGACCCTTAATCAAACAACACATTGGCATAATCTAAACAAACAAACAGTGTACCTGATAATACTTCATTTGATGGCCCAACATCTGCTGAAGTAGTTGCAAAGGATTTCATCACCCCTTTCTGCTTATAGGCTGTCTGCTTTCCCTTAGTTGAGTTCTTTTTTGGACACTCCTTTGTATAATGACCCATTTCATTACACTTAAAACATCTTACTGATGTATTTTTATTGCCTTCTTGATCATCTTCCTTACAGTTACGAGAAATATGACCAGACTTACCAAACCTGAAAACACTTTCTAGACTTTGTTAAACATTCTCCATGATGATTTTTACCACACTTCTCACAAGTTGGATATTTAGTTTTCTTACCTCCGGGATTCTTTGATGAATTCTTTCCCATTGACTTCCAACTGGACCTCCTATTATATTGTTTTTCAAAGAACACTAGATCATCGGCAAACTCCATTTACACCTTCTCCACACATCAAAAAAGTTTTTCTTAACTTTTGAACTCACAAGAGGCTAATGCTCTTTAATATCATGGCTTCAGTCCTGAGTAAAATTGATTTATCTTACTATTTTGATCTTGGACAAAATTTGGTGCATACCTTGCAAGTCAAGTGATCTTTGATTCATAAGTAGCCACTGAGTCATCCTCCTGCCTCAATTCTAGGAATTGTTTTTCCATCCTAAGAAGAACCACCTTAGGAAAATATTTCTTAAGAAACTTACCTTTGAATTCATCCCAATCAAGAGCATCAATCTCCTCACTATCCCTGATATTTTTCACCATCGACCATCACAAATCAGCTTCACCTTCAAAATGGTAAACAACAAGACTGACCTTTTGATGTTCTGAACACCCTATAAAATCAAAAATATTTTCCAGTTATTTAATCCACCCTTCATCTTGTACAGTTTTAGATGATCCTCTGAATGATTGGGGATGTTACCTCATGAAATCCTCCACTACCGACATGTTAATCTATGGTTGATATGGCTGATCTCTTTCATGGATACCACCACCATTCATAGACTGAGTCAATTGTGCCATGACTGAAACAAATGTTTCAGTTTCGATTCTGACCATCTCAGGTTTCTGATTTGGAAGGTTGTATTCCTTCTGATGTCATCCCAACATAGCTTCCTTGTTTCCTCTGCAGAAAAACATTCTGATAATAGAAATATCTTAGGTGAAGCAACATGGTAATCTGTAAATGCTATATGATTTCAATATTATCATAAATTACTTTATGTACATTTATTTAATAATACCCTAACTCCTAAAGTTATCTAAAATGACCTCTGATACCAACTATAAGGACTCGACCTTAATCCTTACATAATCCGGAATTAAATAAATAATTCACATTGAGGATCTTTTCAGGTTTAGAGTTTTAGAGAGTTAGGCCATAACTATTACATTTCAAAATATTACAAAGTAGACACTTCTACTCAGTTTCCATTTTTTTTCATAAAATAAAAACTTTTAGAAAAAAGGAGTCATGTCTAGTTCCATGTTTTAGATGTCATGACTTTTCCATGATGCCATCCTAGACCCTATTCATCTTTATGTCCTGTAAAACAAAATTCAAAAACATGGGATGAGCATAAAAATCTCAGTATGGGATACACAAAGAAGGAAACTATTAGTTCTTCAAAACAACAAGTAAACCATGAGTACTTAATCATAAGTAATAATTTTAACCTTTATGAATTAGTAAATACTCTTCACTGAATAACAGATCATTATTTACCCTTTAGTAAACAAAATATTACCATAAATCCCATATAAAGAACATATAACATATAAAGGAAACATGGGACATAAACATACATAAATGGAAAAACCATACGGTCGACTTCCACACATATCACTAAATGGAATAGCCATATGGCCGACATACATACCCAATGCATTGGAGGTTATAACATAACCACAAGTCCTGGTATTCAAATCACCACCCATCATTTGGTTTATCACGTAACCAACCATCAAATGTCCAAGTACCATTATAAAATCATAAGTCATAAAACAAATATAAATGAAAGAAAACATTTCCACATTTCAATCACAATATTTCACATAAATATATTGTCATAACAAATCCATTATCAAAACCATTTTCAATAACTAAATAAATAAAATAGAATATGGTATTTATTTTCTTTTAAAAACATTACGACATTTTGAGGAAGCCAAAGATCAAATAATACTCACGGCGGTAGAAAAGGTTGTTGTCACCACTTGAAGAAACATTCCTTTTTTTTGTTTAGTAAAACGCTTCATAGAAAAATATTACCTTTTAAAAGTCAAGGGTGTTAATACATCTTATAAAATAAAATCGTGTATTAAAACAAAATATGCCTCCATGAAAGGATATTGAGACGAAGCCCCTTACCTCGTGTCTGACTTGACCCGTTCGTTCTTTAATCTCCGGAATAATAAACATAAGCTAATTTATACATTATTAATAACCTTTTTCAATTTTATTAGTCCTTTTATAACATTTATTACCATGTTATAAACATTATGTAATCATTTATGTTAATAATGTTCGTTTTGTCGATATTTGGTATTTGAGTCAAAAATGGACTACTTATAATTACATGTTGTAAATGTAGTCAAATATACATTATATCCAAAATCATAATAATGATTTAGATATCATATATATCATATATATCCAGTATATACATGTATTTATAATAGTACATATCATTTGGAGGTAACAAATGAAATGCACCGTTCATTGAGATGGTAAGCCGTACGTACGCAAGAATGCTACTTTCATTTCTATTTATTATTTTAATGGAATTAAAATATAATTAAACATAGGTATATTGTAATTCAATTATAATATCAATTATAATATATTTAAATCCAGCCTTTAAACATCCCACATAAGTCATTAACAAGTCATATCACTTTGAGTGGGCGGTAGTCCGTACTTTCTCTAATGAGATTATCACGTTTACCCATAATGGAAACCATAAAAGCATGATATAAATGGAAATTAAAGAATAATAAAGAAAACATAAAAATAATATATATCATATATAAATATATTTCCATCATAATGTCCACCATGAGAGGCGGTTGGAGATATTTGAACAATCATCGTTTCATTAGGCGTTAGTTTTCCATCCACAGAAACATTCTGTTCTACATCCATTAGATGAAGGTGTGTATAAGTGTAGTTCGAATCCATATCATAACAACATCCTAGTATATTTGAGGATACTTGTTTTGTTACAAAAAAAAGGAATAAAAATATTTTAAAGGTTGTAGAAGTAAAATAAAAGAAAACAATTTAAGAGAAACCGTTACTTTTAATTTGGGTAACTCCTTTTGGTTTGAACCAAAGGACTTCTTGAAATGCCTTATGCCTAAGATAAGTCTTCTAAGAAAAGTATACGGATGTAGGGATATTAATTGGGCCGATTTTGGATGATAGAAAAGGCTTGAGATGTGTGAGGAATTGGTTATAAGTGGTTTCCTTTTATAAGGGGGAGGCAGGGCTCTTTAGGAAAGTGTGATAATGTTATTTTATTATAAAATGACATTCAGTTTCTAAAGGTCCAAAAATCACTAAAGACGAAGATAATATGACTCATAGTCGAAATAATATCATCCAATAGGAATTGGAAAGGTTTTGTATGTTAGTTTAATATTTATAATCTTATTTATTTAAATCTTTTATTAATTAGATAAATACTACATCATTATTGTGTCATAAATAATTTGATTTATGTGATTTTTAAAAATTATAATAAAATACCATGATTTAGTAAATATTCATATATTTACCATAAATATTTATAGTCTAAAATATAATTTATATAACCCCTTGTAAAAATTAATTTACGAAAAGATATTTGTTTTTGTCATTTTTTCCTTTACTTTAAGTTACTTAATCTAAATTGCCATTATCACTCCCATGTGGCTCAATGGGGTCCCAAAATCGACCAAAAGATTTCCATGGTCGTTAATGACTCAACCAATAAGGTTTGGATAAGTTTTAAGGTAGTTTTTAATTATTATAATACTCATTTGACATTTATTTACCCTATTTACCTTTAACCGCAATAAATAAAAGTCAAAAGTTACTATTCACCAAAATTTATTTTCATCTTATTGAACATTATTTTACATACTAATAACAACAATTTATGTTGCATTTTCAAAATTCAATTCACATATGTGGTAAAATTTCATTTAAATGAAAAGGTCAATTTTTTAACTATTACTAAGTGGTTTCACTATTCATCAAAACTTTAGGTTTTTCAGAAAAATACCAAAAATTCTTCATAAGAATTTTTTGATATTCCAAATTCATAATTTATGCCTATTATGATAAATTCAAAACATATAAGTGGAATTAATTTATTTAAAATTAATTCCAGTTTTTAAAATAAATAGCAAGTTTTTATGAAACAATAACTATCAAAAGATCGACACTTGTTTACATCCACTTTCAAAGTGAAATGAATTACAATGAAAAAAATTTCATTAAATGGTAAAATTAGGTTACAATTAAACTTTAAAACCAATTAAAAAGATAATCTAACCATATAAATATATTAGATTCAAACACAGTTTGGAATTAAAATACAATATTTTCACTATTCATTAAAAATTGAACATTATCAGTAAAATTACAAAAATTTACACAAAGTAAAATTTTATATCCCCAATGTAAACAAGGATATCATTCAGTCAAATATATTATATAAAAAAGAGAAAAACTAGATTTAAATAGGGTTCTCCATTAAAATACGGTAAATCGACCTTTTAATTTAAATTATGCTTAATATTATATTCATTCACAATTTAAGCCTCTAAATTTTTATTGGATAAATGTAATTACATTCAATAAACATGTATAACCATATTTTAGTTAGTTTTGTTCAATCCCGCCAATATAACAGCTAGGAGATAACTACCATTTAAAATAATAATATTATATTATTAGTGTGCAATGTAAGATTTCAATGAAACCTGTTGTTGCATATCAGGTACGCTATAGAACATAGAAACACCTTTAAAGTAAAATTAATATTTAATTATCAAATATTAATAAATTTGAAATATTTATTATTCTTTATTTATCTGGGATGTTACAAAAATACAAATGGAATGGGTGGTTCCAAATGAACCTTCAAAACATCCTTCAAAGAATCTACTTATAATGATATCATGGAATAAGAGTCTATTTTATTGGCATATACTAAGAAATTTCAATAATATATATTTTGAAATTTACTATAGAATAAGAATGAAAACACATTTACTTCAAGAATATACTCATATGAATGTAATATATATATTTCACTTCTTTTGTATTAGAAAATATGTATGTTTCAAAAATATACATCCAAATATAGAAACCATGGAAATTTTAGAAACATTATTGATCTAACGATTATTCACAATGAGGAAGAGAACGAGTGATTTTTATACCAGTTAAGGGAATCAGATAACTTCTAATTACTCAATGTATTGATTCTAGTTTAATAATTATTATTATTACAGAAACATTTATATGTTTTGATCATTATACATACAAAAATTAACTCATTTTGAAATTATTTTTGTGTGTGTATCATACGCAATAAATAGATTTGGGATACTAGTGTCATTGATAATTTATGATTGATATAACAATGTAAGACTCAATAAGAACAAGTTGGGGAAAGATAATTATTTTTCAGGTAAATCTAATAGATGTTGACAAGTATATAATTAGAATAATTTTTAGATTCATTAAATAAAAAATGAAAAGTAATAATATGAAAACATACTTATTATTTTTTATATAAAATAACCCTTTTAAAATAAGGGTTATCCGTAAATCTTTTAGAGATATTTCAGCATTACGGAAAGAACTATTATAAAGAGAATCTAAATATAAATTTATATAATTTATAAGATTCCTATAATATTTAGAGAATGTAAAATTGAAGTAATGAACCTAAATTGTTAAAAGATATGAGTTTCATTGATCCTATAAGCTAAATAATTACATAAATAAGAATTCATCAATCATGATAATGTACGGTGGATTTATTCCCAAGTTCCCATTTTTTATACACATGAGAGTAGTGATGTAAGAAAAAGAAGGATCAATCATGATTCTTACATGAATCCTCCTATCATTAAAATATAGAGTTTATTTATTCTTAAATTATCATTTATTATGCAAAATTTCACCTTAATGTTAGTAAAAGGATGAACATTTCTGAGACAAAAATAGTCATATGATGTTTTCTATGATATTTTTGAGACATTATTAAAAAATAGTTTCTTGGACCCATTACCATATGTCAAATTAAATGAAAAATTGATATAATAAAAGTTATCATATAATTACAATCTTATTTTATTAATATAATCTAATTATATTAAAAAAAATTGATATGGATATGCTAATAATCAGACATTCATGGTAATGTACTGACCCAATCCACTGGTTTTGAGTGGTATGGTCAATGACCACATGTGTTCCTCCCATTACACAAGAATTTCCCCACAAGTCGTGAGAGTCTATGTCCTCTAATGGGAAGAATATACCTTCTATATTATTTCATTGGATTGATAACTATAATAAATAATATATTAACACATTAGAGTAATCATGAAGAAGTAAATTATTGGAAAACATGTCGAAAAATTAAAACATCTCCCTATGTGAGAAGCCTATCTATATCAATAAGGATAAAAATAATCACAAAACTAAATTGTGATACACTAATTTCCACTCTAGTAAACTTCCAACTTCATCCACCTATGCTCAGCTGTCCACCTTGGGGGTCATATTCTTCCCCAGATCTCTCAAAAAATCTACAAGTGAAAAGAAATTCCTATTTACAGTGTCTGTACGAGAATTAGTAGGAAACCAACAATTACTGTATCCTTGCCTGATTTTTCTCAAGTATAACATGTTTATACTATAAATAATAGAAAATGAATAATATAAAAAAACACATCATATAAAACCAAGAAGTCATGTGTTGAACAAGAATCCATAAACCCTTGATTTTAGAAGAACCAACTCCACAATTGAATGATAATAGATGATGTTGGTATTAATCCCACTAGCCCCTATACACACTTCTCATTTTGTGATGGAGATGATACCAAAGATCATCTATGTGTTAGGAATACCATATCACATGGGTCTTTTGGACAAGAATATATAGTACTCACATTTACTAAAGTATCTCATGGACATTATCAGTTGAAAAAATAAGAGTACCTTAAGAACACCCTCAACATAAAACTGTGGCAACCTCATACCTCCACATTATTCTTAGGTACCATTTTTACATCATTTAATCAATTAAACTCCCCAATTAATGAAAAAATGTCAGCATGGTCCACATGTATCAAGTACCAATCAAAACCTACAAAGTTACTTTAACATACATACATTTTTAGAATAAAATCTGACATAGAATATTATCATGATTATATAGAAGCAGAGAAATAAAATGATATCCAAATCAAACATTGAATCAAGTTACAGTCAAACCAATTATGGAGTAATTATTATAAGGATCTTTTGAAATAGAAACACACCCACATGAATTCATAATCTTGCACAATACTAGATTCCAACATATATTTTCATATAATAGAAAAAGTGTAAATTTCATCCCCAGAAGTTAAGGATCATCATACCTAAAGTCTTTGATGAAAATCATTAAAAATAAATCACCATGTGCGGTTAAATGATAGAAAGGAAACCTAATAAGTTGATGGTACCTCAACCAAACCATATTATCATAGTTATTGATAAATCAATTATTGATGTTTGTTAAGGGTTTCTAGAACCAAAACTATATATTACACTTCCAAAATTTATAAAAAATCTCTTGTGATGATACTATCTTTCTACTAGATAAATTATAAATTATTGTTCTTGTAGAATGCATGTACTATCAATATTCTCCATGATAATAATAATGTTTTGATAATTTATTATAAATTAATCATTTAATATTTTCACATGATAATTTATTTTAAATTATCATTTTATAATTATCTCTTGAAAATTTATTATAAATAATCCTTGTATAATTATATATTTAGAGATTAATATAAATTATCCCCTTATAATTATATGTTTAAAATTTATAAAAAATTATCCTTTTAAAATTATATTTCCTTAGATAATCTAATGCAATGACCAATTGATAATTCTTTATATTTATCTTTGATAATTCCGTTAATTATCTTCTGAATATTCATGGAATTATCAATTAATAATAATAAATATTTTAATGAGTTATATAATTTTCAAATTTTTTATTCTCTTTTATTAATTTATGATAAATAATCATTTGAGAATTGTATGATATAATTTTCTACAAAATCATGAAATTAAACTTTGACAGTTCAGTATAGATATAATTTTATAATTCATTACAGTTATCATTGATAATTTTAAATACCAATATTTTGATAATTTTTCTCATTATAATTTTATGATAATTTCATTTAAGTACTCTTTCATAATTTTATAAGTTATCAACTTAGAAATAAAAGTTATTATCACATTTTAGGAATTTCACTGGACAATTCAAAAATAATTATCGTTTGATAAATCTTTTTAAATTATTATTTTATCATAAATCACATAAATACCCATTGATAATATTTTTATGAAATATGTTTTGAAATTTTGGAATTATCCTTAATAATTTATTTTTTATGACTTTTATTTAATTTCAACCATTTTTTACATTATAATTACAGAATAAATGAAAAAATGGATAAAGTAAAATAAAATAACTAGAATAAAACCAACTTTTTATGTTATTATTAGAATATATGTAGAACATAGAGACATCACGCAATAAAAATATGAATCAATTCAATTGGGAATCTGTTGTGACACACAATGTAGTTCTGAGGTATCTTAGACTCATCCGTATCTATAGAATCAGAAGAAATGAACGATTCATCTATTACAAAACACCAAGATACAAAAAAATGAATCAGTTTAGATCCATAAGATCATAATCTTATTTTAATACATGGGTGACCCAAAAATTAATTAAAAAGTGTTTACTTTTACCTCATTAAGGCATCACAAATTACAATTTATCAAAAAGCTTACAATCCATGTTATTTGAATTAGTCTCATGATATAATAGAGGTTTGACATTGATGAATAAAGCAAGTTAATAAAAATGTATTTTTTATATAAATTAAAATTAATATAATAAAAATAGGTAACATACATTACCACATGTGTGATATTAGAAAACACATGGCACCAAAAATAGGAATGTCATGCATAGGAAAAAAATGCATTCTAGACATAATGGAGATATCATATTTATCATACGAGACACCATTATGCATATAGTAAAAAAATCACAATAATTATAATACATATATTATAAAATTCACCCTCATGAGTGATGTTATCAAACACCCCACACACGTAATGGTAATCCCATGACATATGTAAATATTATATTCCATACAAAATGAAAGTTAAAAATAGCTCATATGAGACCCTATTTGGGAGAAAATTAATTTTTTCATATAAATTTATAATTTAATATTGAATAATATTATCTCACATTTGATGTTACAAAACACCCTACGCATTAAATTTTTATGTATCCCCTAACGTAAATCTAGCATTCTGTATTTAATGGAAGTCTTTGATTTACCATCTGTTTCACTATTTGATAGATATACCATTATTTTGGAAAATCATATGAACAGAATAGAATAAAAATAATATTTATATTTTATCACTATTGAGGCTCTACAAGCCTCAGAAAATCATGAAAACTCTAAATTTGTATTTTAAAATATTATATAGAATATTCTATAATGATTAATAGGTTCTTAAAATAACACAAATCCATTAAATAATTTATTAAGATAATTTTATTGAAAATTATGTTTCCTCATAAAAATACTCATTTATTATTATGAAGATGGTGTTTATTATCATAATAATTTATTTGATATTTTAAATCTATTTTTTTAAATGTTTGTCTCTCTTGAATGGTGGGTCATATGAGAAGTAGGAGGCCACAATTATAAATGGGGTGAAAAGTTTACCCCTGACCAAACCAAAACTTTTTTGATGTCAGGTGACTGGTTAGATCACAAATAAGATTAATTTTATTAATATTTTTGTTTTATAATAATAAATATTTTAAATATTCATTTTATTATTCTACCTTCTTCATAAACCCAAAAAACCAAAATACTAGTATGTTTCAATAAAAAAACTAATTTAACTTGTTTTGACTGTTTAATTTAGGAGTGACTTAATGGGATGAAATTAAAGACTCCACCAATGATTTATGGAAGAAATATATTAGTAAATTTGTTTTTTACCTTTTGGCATTCTATAATCCACAAATTAATGTGTGACGTCAGTTTTTAAATACCCTAATCAATTTATCATTATATTATAAGATCACATTGAGTTAAGGTGACATATGATCCTATTACGTGTGACCAATGAAGCCTCCTTCAAACCCTATATATAGTTACAGTGATTTAGTAACCGCTAATTTACCCCCATATGCTACGAATAATTAGAGAAATCAAGGTAGTGTTATTTTTTTATTGTTTCCCTCTAACAAGTTTAGAAAAATGGTTGAATTTTAATAAGACTTTTAAACATAAATTACAAGGGGATAATTTATACAATTTTTAAAAGGGTAATTAAATATAATTTTAGATGATGAAAAAAATATCCAAAGATGACTAGATTAAATATTCAAAGGATTGTCTATAAGAAAAAGTACTACAAGTTATTTTTTGGGAAATTGTCAAAAAATAATTATAATAATTATTAAATAATATTTATACAAAATTATCCAAATAGATTTTTAAGATAATAATCACATCAAAATATCCAAAATATAATTTACTAAAATTATCAAATGAAAATTTGAAGGAATTATAAAATAATAAATATAATATATTAACATATTTTATATGTGTGATGTTATAAAAGATTCAATTGAAGGATTAAGAAAATAATCATTGAAATATAAAAGTATCATTTATGAAATATTATTCAAAAACTAAACTTATGGAAGTATAATTGGAAAATTGTGTTATTGAAAGATAATGGGAAAAATTTACCGTGGATAATTATAAAGAAATTATTGTTGTAATAGAGGGTTCTTGATACCCAACTAAATAGTACTTTCTGATTTCCATACCTTTTGTAAAGTGAGTTTTTCTTTATCTAAACTCACAATTATCATGTAGATATTTCTTCAACCCATATGAAAATGGAAATGTCCATAGATTAGTTGTTCTATTAAAAGGGTATAGAATTTAACATGTTATAATGAGAACCTCATAGTACTATGACATTAATCTTAAAGAAATGTAGTATGATATTAAAATATCATTCTGATTGGATACAAATTATTTCTAATAAATTGGTACTGAGGGGTCATAAAAGTAGTGTCTTCTTCTCATGATGTTCGCACATAGTAATCAATAGTATGTGAGGTCATTGGGAAAATCCCTCCAATAGGAACAACTTATATTCTGGGTGTCATTGGATGTTCTTGTCTAATGACATGTGTATTGGTATCCTAACCATAGATCATTATCAATGTGTTACATTTTATCAAATAATTTGATTTATGAAAAACCCTATTCTTTTTAAGTGGTGGAGAGGTAATTTGTTTTGGTTGTTTCATTAGTGGTAATGTATTGGTTGAATGGATAGGATAAAACTTATCACTTCACTATTGAGAAAGTAAATACATGGACCTATTTTATCAGGATAGTAGTACCTTTATAAATCATTTTCAAAGAAATTCAGAGGTATGTAAATTGAGTTCAAAAAATAATAAATCATGATTGGTGGATGGCACAATTGTGCGTCATGATTTATGAGATATCTAATGAAAAATAGATTATATTAACGAGGACATCTTCATAGGATGTTTTTCATTATTATGACTATTCATTATCTCTTTATAGGCTTTAATGTGTTGCTAGAAACTACTATTAGCCTATGAATACTATTCACTACTACTGATATAATGGCCAAGATGGACACACACAACATCATATTCAAGAATCTTTTTTCTTATAATGAATAGTTATATACGACATGATGGGACCCCCAAAGGGGCCTGAGAGTAGTCCAATTAATTGAACACTAATGAATAAATAAATTCATTATTATTTGATTATAAATAAATGTGTTGAATATTTTTATTAAAATTATTCATAAGGTATTTAGAGTATACATTAAAAATATTATATGAACAAATATTTTTTGAAAAATCATTGTTAATTTAGTATTTGTAGTAAATAAGAGTTGATTAAATGAAACAATTTTATCATGTAATATATTTATTATATATTAAAGGTATATGATATAAATATAAATATTATATATGACCTAGTCATTTATTTATAAATATTTATTTATTTCTTATTTAATAGGCATTTTATTTCTAGGGGATGGGGAACCATTTTCGAGAATGAGATTCTCCCACTATATAATCAGGTGGAAATGCTAATTCAATGTGCTTTTAATTCAAAATAAACTAAATCCTCTCCCTATTTATACATTCTACATAGGTAATGTGCCTCTCCGAGTGATTTATCTAAGTTTTCTTTCGATGTATCAAAGGCATGTTATCGAGGTGATCATCGTGACACTAAATGATCCATAAGAGATCCACACTTATTTCATGAATTTGAAAAATGGTGAGCACCTAGATTCTTATGAAATTGAATGAAACTATTTATTTCATGTTTCTATTAATTAATTTACATCGGCTCCTTTTATGTAATAATTATTTAATTTTATGACTATTCATTTTTCATTTTCATCTCATTTAATATGTTTAAGTGTATATTGAAACATATAAAATATTGTAATATTTATTTTTTACTCCCCAAACCCCCTCAGATGGGTGTGTGTATCTTTTTTCTATGATTTGGATGTTGTAATTCATGGATGATAGTAAGTCACGGTGTCATCCATATTATATAAGGACATACTAGATGAGGACAAGCTGCATCACGAGTCAAACTACGACATGGGTATAATACCCCTTGGAAAGGGTTGAAAAAATGAGTTAAAATGGATGAAACAATATTAGATGATCCAAATCGGTCAAATAATTTTATTCCTTCATGAATTGTTTACTATTTTATGAATTCTCATGATATTGGGAAACATATAAAATAAGAAATTGTAAATTGAATAATGTCATAAAAGTTGTTTTTCGATAAATATTTTATTGTGACCATGACATAATAATATGAAAATTTCAATAGAAAGAGATTAATGTAATAAAATATATATTAAAAACCCATACAAAAATATTGACCTGAAAACTCCTTTTTTCCCTTTTAATTTTAACAAAACAAGATGTTTGGGGTGCTCGTCATCCATAGTTGTGGTTTCCTGCTACTACTTAAGAGTTCTTATGGGAATGATGGATTGAGTTAATTAATGATGATAGAAAATTACTAGCCATAAATATGTTGTTGAAATTTTAGAGTAATGCATTGAGTAAATAATATTTATGATTTTAGATGTTGTGACTTCACTAAACAGATAAAGGGCCTATGATTTAATGTGGTTGGCCTTTTAAATTCCTACCATACACTCGTAGAGTAGTGGCATAGCTATATATTATAGACTATGAGGGGAGGATCATGTATCCTTGACTCTATAATACTCAACTAACATGTTATTTATATTTTACAATTGATGGATTATATTGTTTTACAAAACAATGGGATATGTTTATTGATTTTTTTAAATAGTAATTAATGTTTAATTGTTAATCAAAATAATATTACTATTCTTATATTTTTTTTGTAGATAATCAAAATAAATTTTTCAAACAAACTATGGTATCTATTGGAAAAATAATATATAAAAAATGTTTTGAATTTACAAGATATGAACATGTGCTTAATCAAGGTAATACGGCATAAGAAATTCCTGTTACTAGATTCCCCAAAACCTCTTGAGAAACCACCAGATCTGAGGGTGAGAAAATTGATTACATGAGACTCATAAATGATTAATATGATGGTTATTTCATAATTCTATCATCATCTTCTAATTTTAGTTGTGTATAAAATATTGATTTATTCATGATTTTACACATTGCATCATCTATGAGAATCTTTTGAGGAGAAATTGATGCACAAATATGAGTAAGTGATGATTTTATTTGATATGTGTAAGCTGAAAGACGAATAATAAACTTTCAATGTGTCAAATTATTATATAAATTTCACCCATATACTCTAGCATTATTTAAATAATATAAAATGGATATTAAATGTATAAAACACATCATCAACATTTTTGTATGGTTCACTAATTAAATAAGAACATAATTAATGTACAATATTTAGTTTTTATGGGAAAAAAGTTAAAATAGATGGTGGAAAGTCAAATTACTAGCATGAAATCAATGTAACCTTCACACAATCCTTAAAATAAAATACTTATTAAACATGATGTTATTTTCTTATAATATTTTCAAAAAAATATTTGGATGTTTAAATGGTATATGTTGAATTAAATAATGAATTAACCACATATTATTGAGGTATATTAACAAATTATAAGTAATTTTTCCATCATAATTCATGGGTATTAATTACAATATGTTCACCACATATATGTATTGAATTTTAGTAACCATGTAAGTATAGAAACACTGACATAAGAAAGATTTGTTATCAATGTTTCTGAGAAAGTGGTGTTCCTTTGTTAGTGGTGAAAATCACACAACTTCTAATTACCATGTAAATGATTCTATTTGAACCTTGGATATATATTATTAAAACTTTAATCTCACAATTCATTTGGACAAAATGATACATTATTCAAAGTTAGGGAATGAATTTTTTTGTTATGTTTTATACTCAAACAATATTTTTGTAATGATTGAATCATAGGTAATACTTGGTCGATATAAAATTTTAGGCTTATATACTCTATTGTGGGATAATAATTCTTTTTCATGTTAAACTAATAGTGGATGTCAAGGACATAACCAGTATGTTATTTAGACTTGATGGAGCTAAAACATATGTATTATAGACATATATACATATTTATTTTTGATAGACAAACCTTAATAAATAATGGTATGCCAAATATCTTCCTTAATTATTTTAGCTATATTGCATGAACTATTAAAAGGGTAATCTAGTGGAAAATATGAATAATTAGATTACTTTATGTTTTTATGAATTGATCAGGTGATATATGGAATATAAATGGATTGATGGTGTGAGATCATTTGGGCTGGTATACTGAGGAATATCTTGACCAAGAAGTCATAAATCAATATAATGTAGCAGGTAATAATTTTACAATGTAGAGTACCTTATACACATTAATGTTTTGATGTTATTAATAAGTATTGATAATGATTTTATCATGTTATCATTGATCAATATAATGTACCATGTATTACTTCCTAAACACACATTTCATTAAACCAACCATACCCATGATGTTTGTAAAATGAGTATCAATGTTTCCACTTAATTACAATTTATAAACATCCAAAGTTTTGAAGACATGAAACTCAATGAATGATGTTATCGCATAACTAAATTCAGTTCATAATTAAAAATGGATATCATATGAGTTAAATTATGATAAAAATTCATTAGGTCAAAAGAATAAGTGTTTCGATATAGAGTGTTCATTAAGGGTATAAAAAAACATGCATCAAGCAACAAAATGCATATCAGAAATAATCAACATAAAATTCTCAAATGATATTATTGAAATCACCATGATATAAAATATATAGTCAAGTTATTGACTACAATTCTAAAAAAGTGTTCACATCTCTAATTGAGATAGTGGGTCCGTGATTGACTTGTGTTTGGTCAATTATATATATTCAATAATAGTTTACATAGGAACATGTTCCATATTTGATCATGGATGGGAAGTGTTATAGAGACACATACCATTTAGTAATCTAAATTCCATTTTGATGGTTTTATGTTTATCATAGATGGTGATACATTATTAATTTTGAATCATAATTCTTACATGTATGTGGGATATAGAAATTGATAAAAATGGTATGATCAATTAAAAATCAATAATTTATTCCATGTAACATTGTACTATGGGATAATTCTATTTAATACTTAATTGGGTATTCATGTAATATAACACATGGATTGTACACTCGTGGTACAAATAATTTTTAATTGGTAACACTATGTAATTATGACTAAATCCGTTAGAATTTTACATGACATATTTATTTTTTATGATCATTTTTATTAATAATTAGATGTTCTGACCACCAATAATGGAAAGTGTATATAAAATGAAACCCAAAAGATGTGGCGAAACATTTGAAATAAAATAAAGGGATTTTTTTTTCTGAAATCCAATTTATAATTGATGTGTGAAACATGATCATAGAATATTTATTTGGAATGAATTTTTCTATTTGACTAATATTTGTTATTATGAGGCCCATGGTTTTATATGGTAAATATGTTTGATAACATATAAAAAACTATTTTATATATAGTTTTTTATTCCCATAATAAAATAAATTCTACAGATATTTAAATAATGCGTAAACCAATTTTATAGGGAACACGATCTACAATGTTATATTAAATGGCTACTATGACCAATTCAATAGTAAAAAATAACGACCTGATATTGGAAAATACATGTTCAAACATTTAGAGAGTGAATTTTTACATGTTTTACATGTTATATATCTCTCCATGAAGGCATGTATTGAGAATATGTGGATATTAAAGTGGTGATTTGAATTCATTATGCTTATGTGATTGATCAATCACATATTCCAAATTATGTATTCAAATTGATATTATAATCATATATTTTATGGTATGAAAATATCTATTATATCCTAGAGAACTTCAAGATAAGTAGTCAGAACTATCGAATTTAAATTGAATAAGGAAAAAACAATATCCATATGGTCTATAGTGAGAAGGGGATACTAGTTTTAGGGGATATAAACTAGGATCCATTTAGATCAATGAGATCTTATATCACAATATAACTAAGGTAATGAGAGAGGAACATTCATACAAGATAGTGGTTACAATATCTACAAATATCAAGAATGTTGTAGCATCTGATCTAGCTAAGAAGCAATGTGTCAATATTTAATGATTTGTTCAAGTTCATTGAATCACAAATAGTATATAATGTATTATCATTATATATATATATATATATTTAATTCTATTACTAGTACTAGACAAGAATTCATGAAGAAATAGTATAAAAATGATATATATATATACACACACTCTTGATTTACATATCATAATGATTCTTATAAATGGATGTAAACTCAAACGTATTAAAATTTACCACCAAAGAAGACATGAAAGCCACAAAATATATACACATGTCTTAACAGAAACATGATATTATCATTTGAGAGCTATCAAGGGTAGTTAGCAAGTTGGATCTATTACAAGTGGGAATCATGTAATAGTGGGTTCTCTAGACAAAAATAAACTATACATTTTGTTTTCTATGCCATGTGTACAATGACTTATGAATGATATACACTTAAAATTATAGTATATTTATTTCTTCATTCTCAATTTAAATGGTAATGCTCATAGATTAATATCCATATAAAAACGTTATAGCAGTTTTCATTATATATTTAAAACCTTATGATACTAGGAAAATAATAGTAAACATATTTCATATCGTCTAGATATGTCATTATGACTGGGAACAGATGATGTATGACTATCAGGTACTAAGGTCTCATAAGAATTTAGACTTCTTCTCATTATATTCACACTTGAAGATCTATATCACGTGATATCAGAATGAAAAACATCCATAAGAGGAACACCACATGTTTTCCGTGGAACTACATGTTCTTATCTATAATCATGTGTTTTAGTCTTCTGAATTGAGATCATTATTATTTGTTTCCATATGATCTCATAATTCTGTGAAATGAAAAAAAACAATGAAAATGATGATTTTGTGAGGTACCTTGCGTTGGGTATGTCAATTTTTTGTATAGAATCGATTGATTGATCGTAATTTCTTGCATTATGTTTAAGAAGTATTATCTCTCCATAATGGATCAGAATGATAGTACGTTCATAAAAAACTTTCCAAAGTAGTTGATGGAAAATCCATCCATTTAGTTCAAAAAATAATAAATAATAAATGGATGATTACACATTTATTCATCAAAATTTATGATATATCTAAAGATAAAGATATTATTTTCAATAGTACTTGTCCATATAATGGTTATCATTTTTATGAATATTCCTGATCTCTTTAGGTTCCTTGATGTGTTTCTCGAATCATCTCTTGATCTATGAATTATTTTAACTACTATTGATATATAGGCCAAGTGGGTAACACACAATAGAATATTAACGAATCTTCTATATTCAGGTGTATTGGTGGCCACCACTTCGAGGTTTGATAGATTTCTAATTCATTGGTAAACTTTGAAAAATATATTCATTAATATTTGAGAATATAAAAATTTGTTAGAAATTTATTTACTATGAGAATTGAAAAGGTATTTAGTGAGTACCTGAGAAATATTATATGAATGAATATTATATTAATATTCAAGGTCTTCAATATTAACTATAATTATGAGTTGAGTTAGGAACTCGATCTGATCATGTAAAAAATTTATTAAATATTAAATGTACTTGATAAAAATATAAATAATTCTTGTGACAAATTTAGTTCTACATAAATAATTATTTTATTTAGTGGGTGATTTAATTATGGGGGTAGGGGAACCCTTTTGGGGTATCAAAACCTCCAACTATATATCTACAAGGAGATACTCAACACTTGCACTATTCATTACAATGAAATGACTTCATGAATCTAATATATCATTATAGGTATATAATTTTTATCTTTGAATGATCGATCCAAGAACACATTTGATGGATAATTATGAAAATTTTAAAGGATAATTATATTGATGTACTAAAAAACAATTTTAACAAATACTAAATGTGTTATCAAATTAAGTCAAATATATTTTTTTAATGTGGTTTTATATTAATTCTGGATAATTTAATATATAGAAGATGTGTTGGGATAAAATTAAAATTTGGAAATATCCAAGAGACTGAAAAAAATCCTCACATGTCATATTTTATTGATAATTTGGAAATTATATAGAATAGATAAAATATCACTTCTTATGTCATATTAATGATAATTTAAAAATTATCCATGAGATAGAAAGTATCATAAATTGTGATGTTTTAATTCTTATGAATAAAATAGTTATATGTGGTTAGAGGATCTATTGATGAACCACAATAGAAGACAGAACGTCAACTACAATAATAAGTCCTCCGAATAGGATTTACTAACTATTGAGGTCTACACTCCAGCATTCAAACCAAAAATTATAGGTAAATCCTTATTATTCACATAGATAATTTGGAGGTAGGAAATTTCATACATCTTTGGGATCACATCTATACTTATGTCCATAATGTCTATATTTTTTGGGGTTTTGGCGATCGTGGTTGATTATATTCTCATGTGGGTGTTTATTTATATCTTGTGAGATCTATTTTTGATTTTTGATTTCACGAGTTATAATAGTGTGGATGTTTGATGTTTTATTTTGATAACAATATTTTATGTATGCTGTTATATATTCCTGATGACATGTTATTCATATTTGTGTGATCTCCATATATATATGGGTTAAAATTCCTTATAGTTTATGATTGGTACATGATACAGGTTGTAAATTGTAACAGATTATCCCTTTGTTGGGGAGTTCTATTAATATCATCACTGGAGATAAAGGACATTTGAATAGTGTGGATGTATGCGGTATCTAGGGTATTGTCTCGAGGGTGTGCTCAAGGTAGCCACTGTTTTTTTAGGTTCCATTCCTCAGGTTAAATCCTGGTTGATGTTAGTTTAAGATATTATCATCTAAAGGACCTAGGTGACATGGTCGACATCATAGATAGATGAAGATGGTATCATCTCAATGAAACTTGGGAATTCAATATAGATAAATGTTTTCTTTTTCTGACCCATTTTATTATGTTCTATATTTGAGATGATGCTTCTATGGTTGGGGGTCAGTGGCAGCTTGGTTGGTACATGACCACTCTGTTTTAGAACATGTGTTAATTATCATATGTATTTAACTCATTATGGAATATAGTTTTTTTTAAAGACAACATAATGTTAAGGACACATTGTTAGTTTCATAACATGTTTTTTTACACACACCCAAGTTGGGCATTTCAGGGTGCTTGTAGATTATATTAGTTACCTAGAAAAGGGAAAACTCCATGTGGTGGACATATGAGAAGAGGATAATAGATATGTTGGAGAACATAGAAAAACTATAGAGGTCCAAATGCAGTGATAATTAATTATTTATTTTTGGTTTCTTTACAATGGAAAGGCTTTCCCCATTGGGAGATCATTTATTAATGATATATATATGTCATATACTTAGTTTCCACATGTTTACATTGATTATTTATTAAAATTTAATTTGATTATTATTGATCTCATGAGTTCATATTGAGTTTATAGTCTCCTATATCACAATATCAAACCCCTACTAATGATCGGTAGCCTCGTACGTACCAGGAGGCGCACATGAGGTCATGTGAAATTTCACCTCGAACCCGACAATTTGAGTTGGGATGTTACAATTACCCATGCATCTGAAGTTACAAAACACCCAATGCACAAGAATGATATTTCATACCTATGGAAAATACGACTTTTAATTCGTAATTTAATTCTTATAATTTTCATACAAGGAAAATTTTTGGAGAAATTAATTTATTTCATAAAATAAAAAAATTGAATTACCTTCATGTGAGTTGTTACTGAAAACTTGACATGGATAAATTTTATAATGATACAACATTATATCCTAGGTTTCAAATTTAATGGTAGTAAAAAATTTATGATATATGAAATTGTTCAAGAGGTATTCTTTTACTACTACTTCTAAGATTAAATTTGTATTTCCAAAATCACTTTTAAAGAAATGTGGGAAACCATACAAGTTCAATGTAGGGAGATTTAGGCATAGTAAAAACTCACAATGTAGTTAATAGTGAGTCTAAAAATCTTATAATTGACTACTCGATACAGCCCGCAATTAAGGGTGTGGTACATTGTATCTAGATCATATTCTAAAAGGTTTTTAAAGTAGTTTTCAATCTTTTCACTTGTTTGTATGTACTCATCCGCATTGATTTTTCGTTCTTTAATGATCCAGGTTAAAATAAGGTCTTGTTTATAGATCCTATCCCTTTGATTTTTTTTGAAATCACCTAGAAGATACCTCTCTAATATTTTGATCTTCTCCTAATATAAGGCCATGAGCTTAATATACTCTTCTTATATTTCTACATTTGAAGATATAAGCTACTGTAGAAGTTTCATCCCCTTTTTCTTTCCCATCGTTCCCAAATCTTCCGCCTTCTTCTATATTTTAGGATATCGACTTTCAATATTTTGTTTTTATTTTTGATAAACCATGCTTTTATTAAAACCCTAAACCCAATCCTTAGTTGCATCGACCATAACCTGGGACTTACGGGCCGAACATGTCTCCATATACTTCGGTAGCTGAGAATAGTCCTTCCGGCCCTTAGATTTTTCCCCTCAACTACAATCCATCACACCGCATCGCTAGACCCCTTACAAACCTTGTTCTTCCTTGGGCTATAAAGACATATGACACGGGTACCCTCCTCACAATCTACCGAGAGTTTACAAGAGAGCACTTCCTGATAATCAGCCTTCGATAAAAGTGTGGAATGCACTTCCACTGCGTGTTGCATCTCCTGCCCCAAGATCGGCTATAGCTAATGTTCAAACCATTATTCACCCAACCCATCAAAATAATTACATAACATTAGAGATGGGTTTCTTATCTTGGGACTCCTTCTATCCTATTCCTTCCCGAACATGCATGACTTTACGAACCTATGACTCCTTCCTTCATTTGACACACCATGAGACCACAGAGCCCCTTCATAGAAGATTGAACTTCTGACCAGTGTATGCCCTAAAGGGGAATGCCCTCGGTGTTGTAGACTAGCCAGATCATTCCCTAGAAACATAAATATATCAGTGAACCTTGGTTCATATAACCATTTATGAGAAGGCTTGGACAGAACAGGGTAACTATCAACCATTGTATTATCAGAAGAGGGAAGATCCATACCCTCTTGATTAATTTTTGTCCCCTATGTTTCTTGTCTTACCATATCTTTCATCAGATCTTTACAATGAGGAATCACCTTCTTGATCCATATCCCATTAAAAAATAATACAACAAGATGTTCTAGCATCCCGCATGACCCACAGTGGTCAGTCCATGACTCAAAGATAACTATTTGTTTCCACTGAAACTCTTCTCTGACTTTAGTGCACACCCATTCCACCCGTTCAATAGAGAAATCTAAATCTATGCAAATTTCGGAAAAAATAGTATGTCTCACAACCTCTGTTCTATTGTTGAAACATAAATAGAGACCAAAGAGGATTATGAGTAACTGAAAAAAAAGTATTACTTTGGAAGGGAAGAAAAAGATTAGGTAAGCTTACCCATATCATAATAATTGGAGTGTCTCCCTTCATATGGAAATCGAACGTCCACCGGTGAAGATAAAAGAAACACCCATCGATTTTTCAAGGAGACTTGGACCATGCGGTAATAGGATCCTCCATCAACACAAATATAATCATAAAATGATTTCTATCATGAATCCCCAACACCGCACGATCTTGTAAACCATAGGATCAAAGAACAAAATGACCAAACTCATCCAATGAAGGAAGGTGATGATGGAATCATGCCAATATGGTTATATTGAAGAGATCTAAAGCATGAGTGATCTCAGAAAATGAGATTGGAACCTAAGGCGATCCTTTGAACAGATCAGGGTATTTCAGGCTGACCTACATCATGGGAAAAGAATGTAGAATCTCTGGATTTTAGAAGGGTAGAAATGCATGCAGGCGCTCTTTTGTAGAGACTGGGAAAATCAAACATCTGAAATATGAAATCTTTAAAATTATCATTTTTTCAATACTGGGGGTGTATGTTCCTTAGAATCTCACATGGCTCAGTGTGTATATTTGAAAATGATCCATATAATACCAAAAGGTTATAATTAGGATTTCAGTGTTACACAAATCCTTTACATCTTTTATTAAGATATTTTTATTGAAAATTAAATTTCCTCATAACAAAGTCAAAAAATATTATCCAAGAGGGTTTTTATTATCATATTAATTTTAGGATATTACAATTTTCACCATATGTAGAGTTATCATCCCTATGAAGATTTACTAGATATCTTTCTTCAATGAATAAGGCCATTATTATTTATTATCACACTCAAACTCCCATGTCTCATCATGGGTCCATTCATGCTGACACTAAATATGAATAAGTGGTACTTCGTACCACACATGAACTTATGACTTTCTTCTATAATATTAATCAAATGGTCCTTATAAGACGCCCTAGACTCTATAAAAAATATCATCACCATCGATGACATTGGTTGTATTGGGTATCTAAAATATAAACAGAGACACATGAAACAAATCGTACATACCTAAATGATGTGGATGATGGTCCAAACAACACACCATTATCTATATATATTCATTAATCAGTAATAGTATTAAATGTTATGGTGTTATATTAATTTTCATCCTCATATTTCAATGGATGAGTCAAGGAGTCTCACTCAGGAAAACCTGATCACCAATTGGGAAATCTAACAGTCTCCTCTTATAGTAGACTTATAATCACTGGATACTTTGAGTGGTGATCAACATCATATGAATCAGATGCACACTCTCATTGGTCACCAGAACCAAAATGGTCTGCACAACAACTGTCTCGCCTGGATCATACAAAAAGAGTAGTGAAAAAAATTTCATCTAATAAAGAGCCTCGTACATAGCCATCTAAATCGATGCCTTGTGACTATTGTTGTAAAAAATTGTTAATTGATCATCAAAAGCTCCACAAAATCTATAATTCAATCTAAAAATATTTCATCCAGTATAATAACCATTTTTTAGAATATTTCCTTGTATGAGGATTCTATGTTGTACATTATCTCAGCTATGTTCATAGGGACTTCTTTAGTGCATACAAAAACGATGACATAAAAAATTCATCTTTATATTACAAAATCCTCCTGGGAACTACACATATGAAAAATATATCATAGAAAAAGATCATTCCCATATTATCAACAATGTTAGTCTCTTGGATCAGTAAAAAGTGCGAAACCTTTGATAGAAAATTAGAAATCACCAATAAAACATCTGGACACCCCATAGTATTGGATAACCACAATAAATTGACTATCGTGACATCCCCTCCCTTATATTTTGTAACTGTAATTTGATGAAGGAACCCACAGAGATCCAAGTGCTTGATATTTACCATTTGAAAGATGAGGCATTCAGATACAAACCATCAATTCCCATCTTCATCTGGGGCCACCATAACTCATGAATAATTTAATAATACATCTTGGTCACAACAGGACTTATTACCCATATATATGTATGGAAATCACTCATCAACTCATACGTTATGGAATTAGATACTACTACAATCCAATTCATAATGATCACATCGTTATTGCCCACGGTCCACATGATTATTGGGTCACCCCCAACCACCTATTACTTAATTATAACACACTCTAGGTATAACTCCTAAAAAATATAATCCCATTTAAATAGATAATATATACTCACTATATAATAAAAATACCAAGATGTTTGATCCCACAACAAATCCATTCTCCAATCATCCACCATGACCATCATTTTTATTTTTCCTCTGGAGGACTCTGTCTATGCCCCTACATAGAATTCATCTTACTAAAAAAATAATCCACAATTAATTTACCATTCCTACGTGTGTACAAAAATTCAATGTCAACTATTTTTAGATACTCAACCCTGGTACTTAATCTCTAATTTATATCAATCTATGTGATGATATCATGAAGGCACATATGGTTTGTATAAACAAAAAATATATATCTTAATGGATAGTTTATTTGACCCTTCATTGAATGAAAAATGGCTAAAATATCCATTTCATGAATATAATAGTTTCACTCATGGGTTAGTAGCTGATGTGACCCACACATTACCTTCTAAACTCATCGAATAATGATTTCACCAATTCCAATTCTCGATGTGTCACAATACACTGCATAATGAATATTAGACTTATATATATTTAGAACTCGAGATTCCATCAACCATATCTATTGATCTTGGAATGTCTCATTACATTAATCTAACCAATGTAATTTCACTCAATTTTTTATCAGTGATTTCTTATGTGCCGATGGTCGGGAGAAATCCTGGGTAAATTATTTTTAATACCACACTAATCCAAGAAATATCATGATCCCAAACATGTTCCAGGGATGTGGTGATGACATGACTACAAAAAATTTATTATATTCAATTAATATTTCACAAAAAGACAATAGATATACTATAAAATCACATATAGAATCTATAAGTCACACTTCGAAAACTTAAATTAAAGTTTATGTGCTATATGAATACTGAAGAATATTTCTATATTCCATGAATGCTGATCTAGTGTTGATGAGTAGTTGATGATGTATTTAATGAAACAAACAAAAATGATTTTAGGTTGGTGTGGATGATCTTAAAAATTAAAGACATGAACAATCATATAACCTTAATCATCCCAAAGACATCACCATGTACTTTTAAAGTCTATACCATTTCCAATACAACATCTTCAGAATTTACTCCCCTCAAAATAAAAACTGGTGAAATCCAAATCATATAAAAATATAAGATAACCATTTCTATATTATTAGAATATTGAATCATCCATTGATTTATGGAAATAGATATCCATTCTTACCGTTACATAGTCTACCTTCCACAAATCAAAATAGATATAAAGTCTACTATCTATCTTCTTGGAAAACAAAACTGGTTCACACCATGGTGAAGTACTAGGTCTGATAAGACCATTCCTATATATTTAATCTAAATATACCATAGTCTCCTTCCACTCAGTTGTAACAATATTATATTGTGGTATAAAAATATTTCTTCACCAAATATAAGATCTATCACAATTTAACATTTTTATCTTTCAGAGTATCTAAAAAGTTAAATGTAAAGACTACAACCCTAATAGCCTTGATATGGTGCCTTGCATTATTATATTTTCATAAGATACAAGGAATTTAATCCCAAATAACTGAATAGTTTTATATTATTAGTAAACCAGATACATACATGAGATTCAAAATTTATTTTAAAACATAAAATATATAAATATTATCTTAAATATTCCATTATTCCCCCTTTTTTTAACCATGCATATTAATCAAAAACCCCATTATATCATGGGGGAAAGTGAAACATAGGAAAGGGAAACACACATATTCTCATTAAGGGTATAAATATAGTAGAAGATATCATAAATAATCATACCAAAATTATAGAAAGGTAATTAACTGAAACACATTGCTTTTAATTAACAACTTGAGCATAATATGGTTGGAATAAATTTTGATCAAATAATTCGATATAAACAATCACATTAGAATGAAAAATACTCAGGGATATTATACTAGCTGAATAATAAAATATAATATCAATAAATAATCTCATAATGATGGAATTCAAAATGTCAAACATCTAAAAAATATAATATAATGTCCTTGTACAAGATGTCTACACAAATGGGTAAGGCCTCATCTAAAAAAATATCTAGTTTGTCTTGTGATACATTTCGATTCATCGAGACCATATTGTGGGAATATCTTGTATAATATGAATTTAAATTCATTAAGCATATGAAATGGGTGAAACATAAACAACACAAACATTTTTATAGAAAAACGACCATAAAAAATGTGAATTCTTTCCCCCCATCAATATACATATCCTAAATACATTCAGAGTAATGAGTAGAATTATATCAAAATAGAACATCTACATCAAACAAATAATAAACCATATAAATAAATCATTACTATGATATTAATAAAATAAATCCCCAATGAATCATAAGATAAAAAAAATTATTTTAGTGAAGAATAAAAAAAATCTTTCAAACATCCTAGATGGAAATATCAATTTTCACATTGAAACACATTTTTTACAACTAAAATATTAAAAAACATTTTGAAAAAACATTAATTTGATAAAAACTTTGTAATAAATAATATATGAGTTCAAAAATATGAGTGTATACAATGGTTGGAATTTTTTTATGCATTAGACATTAAATGAAATATTCCTTTCACTTTTTCAATAAAATCCAAACATGAATTGTTTTAAAAATGACATGATGATTCCTGTAATAATTTCTTAAAAATGTAGAACATGGATAAAATGAATTTAAAAAATTGTAAGATAATATGAATTTATTTAAGAATTTTTTTTGTATAACGTAAAAAAGGAAGAGAAGTACTCCCCATTAGAGAAATGATCAGAAAATGTCTTTAAAAAAATTAAGAGATTATAAAATAAACCCTTACTACGTTGTAATTTATTGAATCATATTCCACATAAAATTAAATTAAACATTAAATACCATAATGATATTTATATTCATGATATTATATTAAATGGTAAATATAAAAACCACACTAAATAAATAAGGTGTTAATAACACATTTATCCCACAGAAAAAAAAGTGAGACAAAATATCTTACCCGATATTTTTATTTTTTGTAAAATGATTTAACCTATTATATAATGGTTTTAAACATGTCGTTAATTTATAATATTACTATATTTTTTTTAGGATATTATATATGATCATGTTATATGATCTTACCACATATATTTTCAATAAAATTTTATTATTACCCCTATTTTGGTGTTAACTACTTCATTTTCCTATGAAAGTTTTATCTTTTAAGTACCTATTATTTTTATTTGGATATTGTTAAATCATATATATAATTATATTAAGGTCATATATATCAATATAATTCATTATATAAATTCCTATAATCATTTTATAATGCTGAACATTGAAAATTAATCTCATCACGTTGTTGAGATAGTATGTCATACATATGCATGAGTGATTGTATGATTCCCCTAATGGTGGAAGGTTAGGGAAGTTTATGGTACAATATTTTTTTCCAAAATAAATATCATTTCATATTTTTTAAATAAATTCATTATTTCTATCATTACCAACATCCATTTAGTGTTGATGAAATGCAGATTACACCACTACGTGGAGATGATATGTCTTATGTAAGTAGAGACGATGCATCTGTTTTTCATAAGAAGGATCAAAGGTGGAATATGGGTTTCCCATAATCGTAATAAAATATAATAATATATATTAAACATTATATTTTAATACATAATGTAAAAAAACCCATGAATAATACGTAGAAGAAGAAATTAATGTGAATGAGTTGAGAAGACAATTACATATTCTTTGGAGGTCTCCCTTAATATCATCATAAGGGCTCTACGATAGATATTTTAATAGGTCCAAAACCTCTAGAACATAATTAAGAATTTCTATAAGAGACTTAGGTATATTTTTATCGATATATATGGCTCAAAGGGGTGTCAAGGAGTGAGGGAGGTAGTTCTCTTTTATAATTGAAGTGAGGGTCCCTTTCAGAAATATTCAAACTATTAAAATATAATAAGGATATTATTCATCCAATGACACCCAAATAGAATATAAATTAATAGGGGAAGACGTTTTAACCATATATTATCCCCTTTCTGATTAGTTTTTTAAATATTTTTACAAAAAAATAGTTAAATAAAATATCATTATCGTCCAATTTGATACTATTAAATTAAGGTGACATCAAATATATCATTAGAAAAGTATGAATTATGATAAAATGCCTTAAAACATATATAATATATAATAAATATCAATATAATTTTTTAAACACATTAAAACATCCCAATTATATCAAAATTAATCCATTTAAAATCAATTATATTTTTCAATTAATTAAATTAATATAGTATTAGCATTATGAAAGCATTTAACGTAATTATATTACTTATAAACATTAAATATAAATTTAAATCATTTTAATAAAGTCAATAAGATAAGAATATCATTTTACTTTTGTTCATAAAATTATTTTTTCCCTATGTGGACACATTAAATATACTAAATACAAAGAGATAGACATTTTCTAAGTATCATTGATTTAAATAATATACATGTAATTTTCTAGGAAAAGTTTCCATTAAGTTAATAAAATAAATCAATTATTTGTAAATGTTGTAATATTAATCATCCAATATTTTTTGTTAGTTTAGGTCATGGTTATATCCTTATCTTTTAGTTTCTCCCTTATTTAACTAATTGGATTCTAGTTGTAACCCCATGGATTTTTAATCATTGAGGGATCATATAGTTCCAATAAAATATTAAAAGATCCATAAATGGGTAATTCAAGAAATTATTAACCCTATAACAATAATTATAAAAAATCAATGATTTTTGGGTATTAGATATCATTTAATAAAATATTATTTATTTTTAAATATCATTATTGTATATTATGGCACTATTCAGTACATTAATTGTAAAAATATAAATAAAATAATGTAATTTTTAATTAGATCTTTTAATAAATACATATTACTTCAAGGTCAACTATAAAATTCTGGTATGACATTAATTATCTCAATTTATTTTTATTTTTATATTTTAAATATCATTTATTGAACATTTCCATTATTTAATAAATTACTACGTCATCATTTTGAAAGAATTTAATGTAATTATTTCTTCCATAAAGATTTAAAATAATTTTCCATAATTAATATAACTATTTTATATTTCCAAATACTATTTATCGTAGAATATAACCCATAGGTAACCCTATATTAAAATATTTAACTTGGTTAATACAAAAGTGTGACAAGTTTCCATTTTCAATAAATAAAATATTATAAAGATTGGCTTCTAATCCAAATGGTCATAAATGGTAACATGACCCATAATTTAATTTTTTTGGATTTAAAATATTGATCCAATAAAATTGGTTCTAGTGATGGGGTTGTTTTCTAATGTTTATAGTATTATTTTGACCCATACTTTTTGGGTTTTCCATTAACAATGGTAAAAAAAATTAACAAGTATAGTATTCATCTAGTCCAAAAAAAGAACTAAATTTGGACATACTGATTCCAAATATTTAATCCATTTTTAAAAATTGAAAATACATAATTGGATAAAATATATTAAATATTAACCCAACTGACGGGTCGTGAAAACGAGTTTTTTTAATGAGAAAATGTAAAAGAGTTTGAAATGTTTTTATATACAAATTCAATATAAAAATATTAAAATAAAATGAATTAGATTAATATATATATATTATTTATTTAATATTGAATTAAAAACCAAAATAAAATATAATTTAACATTATAAATTAGTTAGATGAAAAATCAATTTTCAATTAAAATGATGTGTTGTTCATTATTAACTAGAAAATCAATATTTTAAGGAAAATATTAAAAATTATCCCAAATATGAATTTTAAAATAGGATATTAAAAATGATGTTTAATTTTTAAAATATAATTTATAAATGATTCAAAATTTATTTTTATAACAAGTTCTGTGTAAAAATACATCAAAAAATCCTTTAGAAAAATGAATCTTTTGATGCATAAAAGTGGCTACATATTTATACAATCACTAAAATACACTAATGATTAATGTTAAACATTAGAATAAATATATAGTATCTATAAACATCATACTATGGTTAATACTACTCACTCCCACCAATTTATCATACAGGTTATAATAATATTTTATTATTCATTTATGTTGGGAGTTGCGTGCAACGTAAGTTATCGAAGAGATTTTATTTAAAAAGAGACATGTAATAAAAACATGAGTTGTTATATTAACCCACCATTCAATAAATTGGTTTCTAAAATATTCAAATTTTACTTCAACAACAAAACATTCATACTTGAAAACTCTTTTGTGGAAAACCTATGACAGAAATTGGGTTAATAAGAAATCCTCTTAATAAGAGGGAAACAGAAATGTGAAGGTCACTAATAAATTTTTATTTTGAATAAAAAAACATTAATTTATAGTAAAAAACTGGTCATAGAAGAGAAATATACCAATCAGGTACTTATGTATATTTGTAGATAACATGGTCATTAAAAATTTAATCAAAACAAAATTGAAAATTTGTGACCATTTAAAACACCATTTATCTCTCAGATTGAAAAGTAAACTGAAAACATTTTTATTCCAATTTCCTTTTATCTATTGTAAATATATTATTTTATTATAAATATAACTAATTTATAAAATAAACATTATTGATTAATTTTCATTTCATAAGTATAATCTCATCCATTGGTTGTGAGTTGGTCTATTATCTCTTCATCCCTCACAGCATTAAATGAATGTTCATAATGAATTTATCATACCTGAAGAAGTTTTTAGCAATAATAAGGTTATCATGAAATTAATTCCTTATATAAATATTTATCAAATTCAAAATGGATAGAATAGGTTGTCCAATACGAGAAATCATACTTTAACCTCAAACAATAGTATCCAATGTTCAACTTAATAAATTTTAGAATTAGTTATATTAGGAATAATTTAAAATAATTCTTTCCAAATTCAGTGTCAAAAAATTTATATGGAAGGTTAGTAAATTTCCAAAATCAAATAATCATTTGATTACCCAAACAACATAATGTCATCCTATGTTCGGACGTTATTTGTGTTCTAATATTTCAAATGCGTCATTATGTCATCCTATCTCTTCGCGTTTCTATGTTGAAGTAGATGTTTCGAAACCTATTATCGAATGTGTATGGATAATAGTTGGATTGGAATTCCGGTGTAGACAAGATGTGATTTTTGAATAATGGTCTAACTACTGCGATTCATGTTACCGGTTAGGGAATCTACCAAAGGCATGTCGCCGTGGTTCTCTGGGCTGTACTGTCGCAACAAAGGTTGGGTTCCCACAGTCAGGGAAGGTTTCTGGTATCTCATTGGTTAAGGATGGTGGTTCCTGGGAGGTGCTCTCCCCTGTGGTGCCTCCAGGAGTAAGAAAAGGTTCTTCGCCCAAGGAGTCTGGGCCGCAGGTTGCTGACATTTTCCCCCACCTGAAGCAAAACATGGGTACCAGCCCAGTGTTGCAGGGACAGCTGAGGGAGACAGGGCAGGAGGAGGATATGGAGAAAAATGCTGTTTTGGAAGAGAATATGCAGGGGCTTTTGGTTCCAGCTAGCGCTGGTGAGGAAATTCTAGGGCATGCAGAGGTGGTGGCTCAGGAGGCCTTAGTCAGAAATTTTGATGATGGTTTGGGGCTGGGTTGTGATGGCCATGGACTCGGGCATTTCATGGGTCACGGTTATGAGCATCCCTTAGAGGAGGTTAAGCCACCTATTTTTCCATTACAGGGGGAGCCTGGTTTCATGGCATTAGGTTCCCATGGTGGACAATGTGACCAGGTGGGGTTTGGTGTCCTGGGACCCTTAGGACCAAATACTCCCAAACCTTCCCAAAAGTCTGGGATTGAGGGTAAGTTTCAGAATGTCATGGAGACTAAGGAAGGAAATACAGACACTCCGAGCAGGCCACGACATTCCAATGAAGGCACATGGGTGGTTCTGAAAAACCATTTTTTAGGTTTGGAAATTCATGATGAGGAGCATGTGGAGGATGAATTAGGAGATGATGTTCTCAGCCATGTCTCTATGGACAGTTTGGAATTCACATATGGGAAAGGTCCCCACAACCAAAGAAGGAAGAAAGGGAAAAAAGGGAATCGTGATTCTGGAAATTGCAATGTGGTTTAGGGGAAAAAATCCAAGGGTTTCAAGGACTACTCTCACTTGCCGATACCAATAGAAACCAGGTCGGCCAAGAAAGGTGGGAGTTAGGGGAACAAAGGCCCACTCAACAGGGCTATTGGTGACTCAAGAAGAGACGCAAGAGAGATGGAAGAAGAGGTATGGGAGTGTTTGAAACTCATTATCCACTCCAAGAAGTAATGAATGAGAAATCTATATGACCGAATACCTCAAACGAGGAAATTATTAGAATTTATGAAAGATAGGTGCAGGTGATATCCACTGAGGAGCAACAAGAGTGGATTGACAAGAAAGACCAGATCATTACCTGGGGTTTCAACAGATGCATAATCAACGTGGAGGAATTCATTCAGACAATGAACATAATGGTTTCTCACCTTGAAGTCCAAATTAGGGAGGATCCAAACACTCAGGTTGGTATCCTGTAATGGGAATTATATAGTGTTTGACTCAAATCATTTTAGTCTCTTGTTTTTTAATTTTGTGAGCTCTTTTATCACTTAGTGTTGTGTCTTGAAAACAATCGTTTCCCACTTCCCCATAAAGTGTCTTTTAATAAAAATTTATATCCAGAGGTAAATTTTCAATCATCGAAATCATTAATGAAGAATTATAATTATACAATCCTTATATATATCATGATTCTTCTAAACTGAGAACCATTGATGAAATAATTATTGAATTAAAATACACATAAACATTAATAATTATACTTCATTCTTAAACTATTAGCAACACTTCCTAATATAATTCCTCAATACCTCCTTCATTTCATTTGTATTATGTAATGTCTCCATAATCAGTAGTATAACCATTACTTATATAACCTTATTGATTCTAATCATTGAATGAAACCCAATAGAACAATGATTGTAAATGATATCATAGTGAGAATTAATGATGAATAATTGATAGGATCTTTTAATCATGATATCATCTTATCAAATCTATGTGTCCATAGTTTCATCATAGGTTATACATGGTATTAACAAATCCGTAAGATGATATCCTATTCTTATAATTATCCTCAAAAATATACAAAGGGTTATATTCCCTAATCTATTTTTTCTTAAATCTAGTTCCCATTGCTTCTACTTAACATACTTTAATAAAAAAATAAAGAACCCAACCCCATAATCCCAGAGATTCTTACATAATTTATTACATTATCATAAAATACAAGGAATCAAATACTAGAGGACCTAATAGTTTAGTAGACTTTTTAAACAAGATACACACTTGAGATTTAAATTTCATTTTAAAACAAAGTATACACAATGAATTTACTATAAAACTTTATTATTCCCCCATTGATTAATCCTATATATAAATCACAAAACACTTCCTCATATCCTACGGAATAGTAAAACATAAGAAAAGGGTGTCCTCAGATTCTCACTAATGGAATAAATATACTAGAATATGTCATAAATAGGAATAAACTTTTATAACATGGTAATTAACTAGAACACATTCCACATAATCAACAACTTGAGAAAAATATAAAAGGAATAAATAATTATCACTTAATGTCATATAAATAATTTCATGAGAATAAAAAAAAATCATGGATATTTGTAATGTCCCATACATTTCATACATATAAATTACATTAAAATAAATGAATATTCATTATATAAAATATTTAATCTACTCCAAAACCATATAGGATTAGTATTTTTTGAAACATGGATGCATAAACCAATTATTCATAAAACATATATAACATATAACTTTTATTCCTTCATTAATAGAACCATTTTTACACATCAAACATTATATACATCTTCATATCGTGAAAAAAATAAACATAATAAAGAGTTGGCTCGGATGCTCAATAAGTATAAATTAGGAAGATATCTATCACATAATACTCATAAGATAAGATAACATATTTTTTTTGAAAATTATATTCTATATATCAATGATCATAATATCCTACCATAGGATAAATCATAATCTTCATAAATATTAAAAAACATATTACATGGGAGAATAACATAAGGATTTTATTATTGGAATATAGATAAGTATAAAAAATCAGTTGTATATTAGTCAAGGATTATTTCTATGATCATCGTAGCGTTCATTGTCTTTTACTAAACATGGATCACTCTCCATTACATCCATGTATTACTAAACACAGTTAACTATTTATTCAAATCTGGTATATCTCATGAGAAATAAATCATTACCCATTGCATTAGATAGATATTTAGATTCCACTAGTCACGTAATGAAAATCATATACATGTGTACCAAATGAACATAAATCATTCATCATATTTGAACCCATAAAATGTAATGGGTTTCTTAAATATCATTTCATCCCAATATAACCCATTGAAAAGAAATGGGTTTCATAAATATCATTCCATAAAAAATAAAAAACTTCAATATGAAAAATATGGATAATAACCTTGAAAATTTTACCCAATAAAGCGTAAGTAACATCAAATAATGTTATCTTAAATAGAAATTAACTTTGATACATCACATAATGATAATTATTTAGGGAAAAATCCTCCATGATAGGAAAACAGTATTTTATTATAAATAACCATATATTCTTTTATGGGAATCTACAAGGAATTAAGGCAGCCTGAATGTAAAAAAATATGTTAATGATGTATATTAAAAAAGATCACTTTTTATATTTTCTAAAAAAGTTACAATGTACCTCGTTTCGAAAATAAAAAAAAATCCTTTCAAATAGTTCAGTAAATATTCACAAATAGTTGAAAATGAATTTTGCATTTTTAGAATAATTTTAAAAGAAAATTTTAATTTTATTTAAGAAACATGTAAATGGATGATAATGTTTTTCTAAAATAAACTTACGTATAAAAAACTCAGAATAATCATAAGACCTTATAATTAACGCTTTCTTTATGCTTGATTTCCTTTATTCTAATATGAAAATCTTGTATAATGGGTTAAAGAATATTTTTATTTTATTGTATAACCATATTCATATTATTATATCATATAAGATACTCTTATATCATATTATCTCTCATTTTTTAATAATATGTCATTATTACCCTTCTTTCTGGAATTAACATCATCATTTTCCTATACATGTTTTATCATATAAGTACTAGTTCATGTGTATATGATATAGTTCCTTCATTTTAAAAATAATATTAAGTTAATTTATATCATATTTATTCATTATTTATATATATATATAATCATGTAGGAATGGTGAAAATGGAAATTGAATCACTTCACGTCATGGAGCTAGTAGGTCGAAAGTATGCATGAGTGGTGATATCATTCCCTTAATAGTGAAATGGTACGTAAAAGGATGGCATATTAATTTCAAAAATAAATATAATTTAATAATAATCTTTTATAATAATTATTTCATCAATTATACATATCCAACTAATGTTGTGACAAACAAATAAACAAATTACACCATGACATGGAGACGGTAAGCCATACGTACACACGTGCTGTGGTTTTTTTAAATAGGTTTGGAAAAGGTGAAATATCATTGTTACATAATTATAATAAAATATAAAAAATATAGATGATAAAATTGTTCTTATATATAATAGAAAAAATAGGTGAATAGTATGTATAATAGTAAATATTCTCGAAAGGGATGGTAAAGATAATTTCCTCTTCCTCGACGAACGTCCATTATATTTACTTTTAGAGACACTAAGGTTTGTCCTTTGAGAATACCATGACCAATATAATATGTATAAAAATGTTTATAAGAGAAATTTTAAGGGAATTGTTGAGTTTGAAGGATCATTGAGATATGATGAATTTAGGGAGGAGGTACCCATATATAATTTTGGAGAGGGGCACTTTTAATATTTTATCAAAATATTTTCTAATAAATTTAATATCAATATAAATACCAACCAATGGACATTAATTGAATTATATATCGATTTAAGGTAGTAATATCATCAACCGATTTATTTTATACACATTTTAGAAATATGTTAAACCATATTATTTTTATTAACCCTTACATAACCTATTTTAATTTTAACTGATGTCACAACTTTTTGAATATTAAAAGGTTGTAAATATTATATATGTGATGTCAAATAAATCAGAAATTAGAAATTTATAAGAGGGAATTTAAATATTGACACTATTCATTACATTATTTTTTCAAATATGATGATAAAAAGTCGACTTATAAAATTTAATTATATCAATAAGAGGGCATTTTAATATTGAAAATTTATTGATAACTTGAATTATCTCATATTATGTTTATTTTAATATTATTTGTATCATATACTTGCTATTTTCTATATTAAAATAATTACTACATTAGTGTTTTGTAATTAATTAATATAATTATTTATTCATGGAAAATCTCAAAAAAACCCATGACTAAGATAAAGAGTCCATATTTAAAAATAATATTTATATACAAATATATATTTTGGGCGACCCTATAATAAGATTTTATTTTATTTATAATATTAAAATGAAAATCATAAATTTTTATTGAATAAAATATTATTGATATATAATCACATCAAAGTGGCCAAAAAAGTAATAATATATTTATAAATTTATAATATTTTTATTATGTTAAAAATTTACATTCAGATTCATTAATAACATACATTTTTCTCAATGTGGTCATATAAGGAATATTTATGACAAAGATATTTAATTTTTTTCACATTAATTGATTTTTATATTATAAAAATAAATTTCCTAGACATGTTTACACTAAATATTTTATTTTTGATCCATCCATATTAAGGGTAATTTTTTTTATTCAATATTTTTCGTAGATTTGTCCGAGACATTTTATAATAGTTATCATTTTATTTTTAATATAAATTAAAAAATTTATATATTACGATAGTATTTTAACTTACCAAGGATACTATTATCATTAAATAAGGATAAAATGAACCTATTAAATAAATTTCAACCTTTTTAATATAAATTTGGAGTCCATTTTTTAAAATGAATAACACAGAGGTTTTGGAATTTAATATAAAAAACCTATAAAACTCCTTGAAATAACATTCTCAGAAAAAATTCCATTTTTAAAACATAAAATATTTTTATAATATAGTATAGTATAAAATAATTTTTGAAAACCCTAATTAATTTACTTTAAATATCTAATGTTAAATAATTAAAATTTAAAATTGTTCAAAAACATAATTTTACATAGTAAACTCATTTAATGAAAATGTAGTTATCAATAAAAATCATAATTTTCACTATTCATTAAAAAATAAATGTTTTCATAGATATATATTTTTTGAATTTATGAATTGAAAAATGAAGTTAATTATTTCAAATAAATTTTCATGAACTTCTATAAATTTATTTTCATTCATAAAAAGAAGAAAAACTAATTTTTGTGTAAAAATATATTTTTATTAATAATGTTGTTTTACTATAATTGGGTTATTATTTTTGATGAACTTATAGATACATTCATATAGAGTTGGATATTTTTATTTGTTTTAAAAATAGATTATTAATATTTATTCCCACCAATTTAATTTCCCAGTTATAATAATATTGTCTCATAGTTCGTTTAAACTCATGGTTGTGTGGATTGAAAACTATTACGAAAATAATATTATTTAAAGAGAAATGTTTATTAAAATATGATGGTGTAATATATTAAAAATGTATAATAATCACATGTTATATAACTAAATAATATCATAATGATTCAATGCTTAATTTTATACATCTGTAACATATTGTCATGGTCGTGACCAAGAACTCTACACAAATGGGTAAAGCCTCAGCCAAAAACTGATATAGTTTGTCTCACAATACCTATTGATGCATCCAGGGAATATAATGGGAGCCACCCATATCTTAATAAGTATAATTAATTCCTCGTATGAAATGGGTGTAATATAAAAATAATACTCATCGTGAAAAACTATAATATGATATTTGTACAATTTCACCAATCAATAAACATATCCATAAACCATTTAGAGTTATAAGGTGAATGGTGTCAAAGTAGAAAAAACACATTCATACTGATCATAAACCATCCAATTAAATAATATTGAAGATAATAATATAAAATATCCCTAGTTGATCATATGTAATATAAATCATTGGTTTCATGGATGAATACAAATATGATTAAAAATTCAATTTTTAGGAAAATTTACTTCATCATTTTAAATTTAATTTTTGGAAAAATATAATTTTTCAAAAAAGGATAAATATAATTTTAATTAGGGATAATATTTTTTTAAAAAAAATATTCTCAAATATTTTTTAATTTTTATCAATTCTGGAAATTTTGTTCATATAGTACACATAAGGACAAAGATTCCATTCAAATTTTCAATAAAAGGAAAACATAATTTTTTAAAAACAAAATGAAGATTCCATTAAATAACATTTGAAAAAATAATAATAAATTTTTAAAATAACATTAACAAATTTTAGGATAATATAAAAATAAATTTTAAGTCATTTTTAGATAACATAATATAGAATAGAATTATTTAGTTGATGAGACCTAAATATAAACAATCCTGAAAAATAATTAGACTTTGAAAAAATCTTGTACCATTTTCTAATATGTTGAATAATATTCACCATAACTTATAATAAACCCTTAAACTCCAGGAATATAGGTTGATTAATTAAACGATATTAATATTTATTTATATACACTGAAAGAATTAATGAAGTTGTGAATGATGAATGTATCCCACAAAAATAAAACTAAGATAAAATTTGTTACCTTATCCTCTCATTTAGTTGAAAATGATTTAAAATTATATATATTGGTTTAAATTATATAATTAGTCAATAATATAAAAATATTCATATTTAATATATCATATATAACCCTTGAATAACATCTTATGACCTGTTTATTAAAGATGTTTCATAGGGACCCTTGTTTTAGGTGTTACCAGACTTATTTTTGTATGCATGGTTTATCCTATAAGTCCTGATTATTATGAACATGATATTTTTTTATCATAAAAATAATTATATTAAGGTCCTAGATATAATATTAATTCATTATAGGCAATTATATAATCATTTATGAATGGTAAACATGGAAAATAAATTGCATCATGCTGTGGAGACGGATGTCCATATGTTGCATTAGGGATGATATAATTCCATTAATGATAAAAGGGTATGGATGTATATGTTATATTAATTATAAAAGAATAAATACCATGCCCTTTTTATTATATAAATTCATTACTTCCAACATTATACCCCAACCAATTAATGTTATGAATAAAAACATATTACACTCTGGCGTGGATACAACATGTTGTATATACGCATATAGGGTGCTTTTTTTATTAAATGATGGATAAAAGTTGGAATATGGTTATACAATAATAATAATAATAACATGTAAACATATAGATTATAATTGAGTTATTAATTTATAATGGAAAAATATGTAGAGGTTTCATAAAAAGAATTAAACATGAAAGAGTCGATAGAGATGATTAAAAATTCATCAACGGACAAACTTAATCTATTATTAAGGTATCTATGTGTTATTTTTTGGAAGCTAAAGACCCTCTATAACTTAACTAATGATGTGTATAATGTAAATTTTTAGATTTTTGTTGATTTATATGGCACATTTTTGCATAAAGAAGTAAGCGATGCAATTCCCTTTTATAATTGAGGTGAGGAAAATTTCAAATATCCCCAAAATATTAAAATATAGTAAGGCTATTCTAGAGAAAAATAATTAAAAATGTTCTATAAATTAACATTATAAGAATTATGTTACCATATATTATCCATTATGTTATTATATTATAATTGTTTATTAATTTATGAAATATTATTTCAATAAAATATCATGATTGTTAAATTTTATAATATTAATATAATTTGACTTCAAATACATCTATAAAATAGGGAATTAAAATATAATTCACTGAAACATATTTAATATATATTATAAATCTAAAATATTCTTTAAACACATTAACTCATCAGAAATATATCAAAATTAATACTTTTAAAATTAATTATTTAATTTATTGTTCACTAAATAAAGACAGTATTAGCATGGATGAAGACTTTATATTAATTATATAATTTTTAAATATTAAATTTTAATTTATTTAAAGAAAATCTGTTCATCAATATTAATATACTCATTTAGTTTCATATATAAATTTACTGTTTCCTTATGTTGACACATAAAAAATATTATTATTACAATAGTTTTGGGGAGTGGGATACAAAGAATCAAGGAAAATCTATTACACTGATAAGTAATCCAGGAGACATGACTCTGAGACCTCCAATGATAACCCTAAAAGGAATAAAAAATATGATTCACCCTTGTGGGAAGACACATAAAATATATTAAATATAAATATAGTGATAATTTGTAACTATATTTGACATGAATAATATATATTATTTTATGGAAAAGTGTCAAATAAAGAACAAATATTCTAACCTAATTTGAAAATGGTAAAATATTATTTATCAAATACTTGTTTTTTTATGTTTAGGAAATGGTTATACCCTTATAGTTTTGTTTTATCCCATATTTAAATGTTTTGACTCTTCCCGTGACAACATGGATTTTTACTCTATGCGGGTTTATATAGTTACAAGAAAATGCCAAATGACCAACAAATTAATCATTGATGACACTTTTAACCTTATATTAATAAATTTTATGAATGGAATATTATTAAAAGTTTTATATCTTTTAATTAATTAATATATAAATTTTTATATCATTATTGTTTATTTTGACAATATTCATTACTTTGAAATTTAAAATTAGCAATCAAATAATATATCTTCAAAATAACTATTTTAATAAATCCCTAACATGTCACATACATATATAAAATTTAGTTATTACATTAATTATTTCAAATTACTTATATTTTAATATTTTAAATATAATTTATGTGATATTTCTATTAATTAAAAAATCACCGAATCTCCACTTTTCAATCCTTTATGGTTATTATTTCTTCCCTGAAAATTAAGAATAAATTTTATTGATTATTAAAACTATTTTATCTCGAAAAACTATATTTTTCGTTGAATATATCCCCTAGGTAACACCATATTAAAATATTTATATTGTTATAAACAATATTATGACAAGTTTAACTATTCTTTGAATAAAATATTATAGGGGTCAAATTCCTATAAAAATGGACATAAATGGCCACATAATCAATCCTTTAATCTTTAGAGATGAAACATAGTCATGAAATAAATTTTTTCAACTCTTTAGGTCATTTTCAAATATATATAAAATTATTTTTACCCTTAATTGCCTAATTTACCCTTAATCATGGTAATAAAACATACTATGGTTACTATTCATATTGTCAAAATATAGAAGGTACCTATTTACTATGGTAGGACCTTATGATTAAAAATCTATGATCAATTTAAAAAAAATCAAAAAATAGATGAGCATAAAATTAATTTAAAATTAATCCCGTAGATGGGGCACAAAAGCAGGTATTTTAAAGTGAAAATGTTCAATGGTTTGAGATGATTTTATATGAAAATTATATATAAAAAATATTTTAGTATCCTAAATTTTATTAATAATTATATTATTTATATAATATTACATAAAATCCAAATTAAAATATTATTTCAAATTATAAATTCTCTTTCTCTTTTGAAAGGGAATCCTCGGGAGTGTCCTTATCGATCCCTCCACATCCAAAAACCTTCCATACAACGAAGAGGTCATCTATAGAAACCCCAGCTAGGAAGGATCATTTTCTGGCTAAAATGGAAGATCATCTCACGGTTGAACAGTACTATCAGTGATGGTTCGTGTTTTACATCACAAATATTTAGGTGTAATGTTAGTTTTCAAATAAAAAAAAGTATTTTTCACTATTCACTGGAAAATCATTCATTTCATAAAAATAAAAAATCTTATCCCAAAATAATATATTGATTTTATTATTTCAAAAATTAAGTTTACATTTTCAAATATAATTTATAAATGTGTCAAAAATTATTTTTAATATAAACAAGTCATCAAAAGGTGGAAAAACTGCGTTTAAAAAAATACATATTTTTATGCGTAAAAGTGGATTTATTTTATGTCATGTTTAGAAAATATATAGGATTAATGTTATAAATTTTGTTAAATATATAATATATAAGATATTTTAATTTGGTTAATAATATTCATTCCTTCTAATTTAACTATTATGTTATAATAATATTTCATTGGTCATTAATGTTGGTTGTTTCTTGTAAATAAATATATCAAAGAAATTATCATTAAAAATAGTCATTCCATAAAATCTTAGGGTGTCATATCTAGTAATCCTATAAATATCTCAACACATTCTTTAGAATCATGAGGTAATTCTGTGCCCTAGAAGAACGAAGAATGTTGATGTTCAAGTCATAGTATATTTGACCATAATAGAGAGATCATATGCCTTAGAAAAGCACTATGAAAATGAATTCATGTTAGAGTTTCCATACTACCTAAACTATAGATTATGGTCAGGATCATGATCATCAAAATTATCCAAAATTTCTAGATGTAAAGAATAAAAATCCCCCCTTACAATAGTATTTTGGCCAACATCCAAAGTAGTCCAATAAGGCTACACATAGACGTAATATTATATAATGAGAAATTGAAACCTCAAGAAAATTCAGTCACTGGGATAAAAAATAATTATTCTATGGGATCATATAACGTTTCTCCTAGGATTATATGCTCAACCTAGTGTAAAAACCTCCTAGCACTAACTACGGTCTCCATCCCTACAAGTTATCCACAATCATAATATATATTACAACACAACAGCATGATCAATATAGCTAATAATTTACAATAAATATATATCAAAATAGTATAGAAATGTAGATATATCATATAAGGAGAAAAAATTCCAAATCAATATCATAAATAATGGTGTTTTTTAGAGGACTAATATTTAGCACAACAATATGTTTATTTATATATGACATGTGAACCATCATTCATATTCATGATCCATGAGAACACATGAAATATCCTAAATTAAATAATAACATCCTGTTAATCAAACACAGGGAATTAAATCAATGTTATCAACAACACATAATTTCCATTGCATTATAAAAACATAGATGTCAACTATATAGTGTTGGAAAAACACTATCATAGTTCCCCTTTTAGAGTCATAAGCATCCTATTTCCCATCTACCTTATCTAAAATTAAGGAAAATACATGAAATAAGTTATTGAGTTTGGATTCCATTGATAAAATTTTGTATCATCCCAAACTAAACCAATCGGTCAGAGTGGATAGTCACGTGACCTCATGTTCACCTCCATGTACACATGAGTCTCAAGACTAGAGATGATGGTCTATGACCACCAATGAGGATAATATACCCTATTTATCATGTCATAGGATATATAAAAACATTAATTGATATAATAAAATATTTGATTAATCAAACATAAGTAAATAAAGTTCATACATGTCACACAAATAAAACCACTTCCAATGTGGAAGGTCTGTCCATTGTAAAGACTGCATAAATGTTACCAAAAATAAATTTTTGGAAACTATTTACCATTATCACCCACCAATAATTCCATCTTTCTATGCTTCTCTATACACCTCTGGGCCCTTTTACTTCATGGTATCTCTTAGGGAATACACAATTTCACTGGAATACCCAAGTAGAGAGTGTGTACAAGACTCAGTATTAATCCAAAAATGCATCCTTAAACGATTTTCTCATCTATAATATGTCTATTTCAATAATGATAATAAATGTGATAGATTCATAAACAAACAATCTATAACTGAGTGGCTGTGAACTAAAAAACTGTCAAAACCTCTATCCTTACATAAATTGGCTCCATGACGGAGTGATAATAGATGATGTCGGGAGTAATCAAACCATCATGTTTATAGTTATTTTCATGGTGTCATGGTTATGATACCTTTTTTCCTTTATCCCTCCTAGAGACCATTCCACCTGGGTCCTCTAGATGATAATATATATTAATCACATTGACCAGGATTTCACGTAGTGAATTGGATGTAGAATGTTGTTTGACTCCTCATGTGTTAATCATGTTTTATTGATCACAAATCCTATTCATTCTATAAAACATATTAATCCTCTGTAATCCATCTCAAATAATATTTAAAAATTATTAGTATCATTATTCTTTAAGTACAACTATAGAATATTTTAATTGCTATAAATTCAATATGATAACTATAAACTATATTTGATTTATAGTATAATGATTCCATTGATGAATGTTTATGTCTAATACAGTCTATGAATATCACTATTAAAGTCTGAATACAAATATTTGGCTATGTTTGAGATATCGTGACTAGACACCGTGACCATCCATACACTGTGACCATTCAGACACCGTGACCATCAAGACAACCTGGCCAAACACCGTGACCATCCAGATATCGTGACCATCTAGACACCATGACCAGACACTGTGACCATCCAGACACCATAACTGGACACTGTGATCAAACACCATATCAATGCTACCAGTTCATAATCCCTATATAAATGTGACAACATGATTGTCTCATCGCTAAATGGAAAATAAAGAGACATTGTTTCAAGGAGTCACCATTTCCTGAGGACACCATATAATAAAGACACAATTTTCATACATACTGTGAAACCATTTCTTAATCTGTTTTGTCATTTTCCAATGTAAGTTCTAACAGTCATATTTCATGTTTTTAAATGAACTCATAAAATTAATGTTTCTTTGTAGGCATGTAACCTGAAAGTATGAGGTATGAGGTGTAGAATACAAGCATCATGTCGATTCCAACACATGAACACTAGAATAAAAAAGAAGTGCATCCCAGAAACTAGAATGAACAACGCAAGGGTGTGATCATGACAATGAAGAAAACACATAGATATTTTTTAAAAGAGAACGACACATGAAACTCAACACTACTGATGAACACAAGAAGAATATTTGAATCCGAGATTCGAGGACATATTCACACTGACAACACCATGAATGACACACGCCAGATCTAGCTGACTTGTATTACTTTTTTCCCATGTGAGTACTCTATTCCTGCATCTGCTTCATTCTACAAGTCCAGAGCTATGTAGACTAAGACATAGAGCACTTATAACCTTATTTCAATACTTGTGCCCTGTTGTGTATTTTTTAGATTTCGAGTACTGTGTGTTTATCTTTTTAAAAACACTATCTATGTCATGAATTAAACTGAATGATACAAGATATCCTTTCTCAAACATCTTTTTATTCTTATGTATCACCACAGATAGGTGCGGAAGAGGTTCCTGTGTGGCCTAGTAGTTTATACCCCCAAAAAACTGTGGAAGAGGTAATGTGACCTAGACAGTGTTGTGTACTATTGTTCACCCCAATCCAGGGTGTGGATCAATTTAATTTATATAAAATGATTGGTCGTAGGTGATCACCATGTGGAATAGATTATATCATAGATTTATACTGAACCACTGGTTTTATATCCACTATGTTACTTCATTTAGTTTGCCTCTATTTTACTGACTAATTTAGAAATCACTAAACTCATATTGATAGTTAATCTTCGAAAGAATTTATAATTGTTTTTCATTATTAGAATAGCTTTAAAAGTAATATTAACAACAAGTATTAAGATTACTGAGAATTATTCTATATTCTAAGAAGTTATTTAAATAGTAAAACTGTCATAACCGTATTACATTGATTAAATGGGATGTATTTAAATATATTGGTGAAATGTTGTAAGAATACTTCTTGAACTGAAATATTATAGATACTCCATTCACCCCCTTGATTACTCTACTTCAACTAACAAATGGTATCAAAGTTTTGTTTATGATCACTCTTTTACTAACCCTATTCAGCTGTGATTATAGTTGACCTTTAAAGATTTGTAAATTTATTTTAATACTAAATTTCTATCTCTTTAAAAATATTTCTTTATTATGGATAATAGTTTGGAAGGTGCTCAACCAATAGACAACCATTCTTTAATGGGACCAATTATGTTCAATGGAAAATCAAAATGAAAATTCATTTAGAAAACATGGGTTTTGAAATTTGGTCTTAAATTATAGATATATATAATATTATTTATACTATTAGAACCACTTGGGATGAACCTACCAAAACTGCGTACAATAACATTTGAAAATCATTGAATTCTTTATGTTTCTCCTTAGGAGATGAATAATTTAATAGAATTTCTTTTTGTAAAACTGTCCATGAAATTTTGGACACCTTGTATGTTTCACATGAAGGAAGTTATTGTATGAAATAAATAAGGCATAATACAAATACTATCAAATATGTTAACATTAAAATGAAACCTAATGTTCTTATTTCTGACATGTATCTCAGGTTCAATGATATTGTCAACGTGATTATTTCTTATGGAAGAGAAGTCACTCCCAAAGAATAGATCATGAGAATTATTAGATTTATACCTAATTAATGGAGAGGAACCTCTGTATCTGATAGATAATCATGTGATATCATCAAGATACATGTACAAGAACTCATTGGGAGAGTAATGATGTATAAAGAGGTGATGAAAGTTAACAAGGAAGTAGAGGATGAACTCAAACGAAAATCAGTTGCATTCAAACCACCAACTCAAAACACAAAGAAAAATAAATATTGGATTTCTTTATATAGAGTTCCTGTAGTGGAAAATAATCATCTAACAGTGATGAGTATATGGCTCAATTATTCAGATGATTCAAGATATTTTACAAGAAGAAGAAACTTATCAGAATGCCTAACATCAATGGAAAATATCATTAAAAAAGTTGGACAAAATATTGGAAGAGAAGTGAAAAGTTTTATGACATTATCTAATATGACTGTAAGCGCAAGGGAAATATGAAGGCTGACTATCCCAAGATCAAGTTCAAAAATAAAGACGAGGAAAAAGATAGAAAGTATAAACAGGCAATGAAAGTCACCTGGATTGCTTCTAAACAGAGATCAAGTGACTCAGAATATTCACATGAGGAACATGCTAACAAAGCCAAAATGTGTTTTATGACAAAAAAATAGGAGGTAACACTGAAACCTCTAGTATATAATTTATACTATTCAGGAGATGAGAGTGACCCTAAAAACATTTCTAATAAAGAAATGTTGGAATTCTATACAATTATTGATGAAAAATGCAATGAATTAAAAGATAAATATAAATCATTAAAGAAACAACATGCTATTACTATGATTGTTAAATATGAACTGAGAACTAAAAAAGAGAAAAATGTTCAACTTCTCAAGGAGATCAATGAATTAAAATGGTCTAATGAGAAATTGATGAATTACATAGAAAATTTTTCCAATGGAAAATACATTCTTACTCAAATTCTATGTAAACATATTTCCCCTGAATATACTACAGACATTGTCTATTAACTTGGTACAAGAAATTTGTGAAGAAAAACATTGTTTCTAAATCTAGGAAATACAGATTTACTCCCAGTTCTATAAAAAATCAACTAGTTAATGTTATGATACATTCTCTACTATTTCAATCTTTTCTAGACCAAATAGTGTTTATTTTTCAAATACATTACATATTTATTATAGCGATCCTATGATCCATATATGGGTTCCTAAAACAATTATCACTAATATTACTAGACCCGAACACATATGGGTACCAAAATATATTTTTACATGATATTTTTGTAGGATAGTTGATTAAAGAGTTCTTGTAAGAGTTTATAGTACTTGGACAATGGCTGTTCAAGACACATGAAAGGAGACTTCTCATGCTTCAAGAAAATAATAAAAATTTATGGAGGACATTTCACCAATGGTGACAATGCCAATGGAAAAATAATTAACCTTGTCCTAATCGGTAACTCTAACTCAGTTTTAATTTCCAAAGTACTTTTTGTTGATGGTTTGGAATATAATCTTCTTAGTATTTCACAACTATTTGATGATGGATTTCATGTTATATTTCAAAATGATTCTTGAAATGTCTTTAAATCTAAATAATAATTTGTGTTTTATTCATTATGAAATGAAAATGTATATTATTTTAACATAGATTCTTTAGTCTCTAAAAATGATTTATGTTTATCTGTTTTTTACAAAGAGTCTTAGCTGTGTCATATGAGACTAGGGAACTGTAATATTCACTCACTTAGAATGTTGACTAGAGAAAGATTAGTCAAAGACCAACACAGACTTGAGTTTCCAAATGATAAAGTGTGAAATCCCTCGCAAATGGGAAAGCCACACAAAATTTCATTCAAACCAAATAAAGAAGTGTCAACTTCTCAAAATCTCTAACTAGTTCACATGGATTTGTTTAGACCATCTTGAGTTACTAGTTTAAATTGGAAGCACCATGTTTATGTTCTTGTAGATGATCTTTCTAGATACATTGGGGTATAATTTCTAGATCACAAAAAATGAAGCATATTCCGACTTCGCTAAATATTACAACTCTATAGAAAATCATTCTGGACTTAGAATTAAGACATTGAGAGGTGATCATGACTGTGAGTTTGAAAATCAAGATTTTGAGACCTTTTTCTCAAGAAATGGCTATAGTCATAATTTCAAATACCCCTTGAACACCTAAAAAATGGATTGTTATAATAATAAATAAAACCATACCGGAGACTGTTAGAACCATGCGTAGTGAGTATGACCTACTTGTTTATTTTTGGGTTGAATATATAAATACAACATGCTACATAATCAATAGAGTTTTGATTAGATCTGTTATTAAGATGACCCCTTGTGAGTTATGGAACAATAGAAATCCCAAAGTTAGCCACTTCAAAGTTTTCAGTTGCAACGTATATATCCTAAATATTAAGGAAAATATTGAAAAAAACAATATCCAAGAGTGATGAAGGAATCCTAGTAGGACAATCAATTTCCAGTAAAGCCTATATAGTGTTTAATAAAAGAACTAAATGTTGGAAGAATTTTTCAATATTAAATCTGATAAAATGGATCCACATGAGCCTAATACCACTCTAGAGAACCTATAGGATGATGTATCAAATTTGGACATTAATTAAAAATCCTCTATCGATCCAATGAAGGTATTTGTGAAAACTTGAAGTTCTAGAAATTATTTATACTCATGTGACAATGAACCTGAACATGTTGAGGACCCTGAAATCACTAATCCTTCATTTTCTAGAGCTGTTGGAACTCTGAAGAACCATCCTTTAGATGTTTTTGTTGGAGACTTAGTCAAAGGAACTAAAACTAGATATTCTCTTAGAAATTAGGTTGAACATCAAGTCTTCTTGTCACAACATGAACCTAAAAACATTATTGTTAGTATCAATGATGTATTCTGGGTAATGTTTATGCATGAAGAACTTAATTATATTGAAAGGAACACCATTTGGGATCTTATCGAAAGACCCAAATACAAATTCACCATAGGCACTAAATGGGTGTTTATAAATAAGGTAGACGAATCTAGTATCATTGTTAGAAACAAGGATAGATTGGTTGCCCAAGGAAATAGTCAAGAAGAGGGAATTGAGTATGGAGAGACCTCTGCACCAGTATCTAGACTTGAAGCTATCAGAATTCTACTTTATTATGCTGCACATATTAATTTCAAACTATATCAGATTGATGTTAAGAGTGCATTCAAAAGGGTCATATAACTGAGGATGTATTTGTTGAGAAATTAATTATTTTACAAACCCCATTTTACTAATAATATTTTTAAATTATCAAATTATTTATATGGTTTTAAACAAGCTCCAAATGTTTGGAATGATGGACTGAGTTCCTTTCTTATTTACAAAGGTTTTACAAAAGGAATGGATGATCGTACCCTTTTTATAAAACAAGTTTCCAATGATTTTTTAGTAGTTAAAATTTATATATATGACATTATCTTTGGATCTTCAAGAAATTCATTTTGTATTCATTTTTCTAAAATGATGAAAAAAGAATTTGAAATGAGTTTAATTGGTGAACTATATTTTTTTCATGGATTTCAAATAGTTCAAAATAATGATGTTATTATTTTAAATCAAATAAAATATACTAGATATAATCTAAAACATTTTTGTTTGGATAGAAAAAAAATTAATGACACTCCAATGAGTACCACTTGTAAGTTGGATCTGGATGAAGATGGAAAATTTGTTGATCAAACCACTTACAGAGATATGATTGGAAACTTACTCTACTTAACTTATAGTCGACCTGATATTAGGTTTAGTCGGTGTAAGTGTATTCGTTTTAAATAAAATCATAAGGAATATCATTTATAGGTTGTTAATATAATTTAAAAATACCACAAGCATACACCCCATCTAGGACTGCTCAATGCCAATAGAAAATCATTTGAATTAGTTAGTTACTCTGATCATCACTTCGATGGATGTAAGTTAGATAGAAAAATAACCACTAACTTGTCAGTTTTTAAGAAAACCAGTAGTATCATGGTGTAGTAAGAAACAAAACATTGTTTCATTATCTACAGTAGAATATGAATACATAGTATTAGGTAGTTGTTGTGCACAAATTTTGGTGATGAAACACACATTTCTAGATTACTGATATCAATTCAGACATGTACCTATAAATTTTGACAATACAAGTACTATTAACATCTAGAAAAATACTATTTCACACCCTAGGAATAATCATATTTATGCGGGACATCAGTTTTTGAGAGATCATTTTCAAAAAAGAGGTATAACATTAGAATTCATTGGTACTGAATATCAACTCACTGATATATTCACCAAAACGTTAAATTTTGAAAGAATATACTACATCATACAAGAATTTGGAATGATAAAAATTATGTAGTCATCTTTCTGTTTCATGCTTATGGTCTCATAGATACTATTTATTACTTATTGTCTGGCACTTACTGTCTCAAACAATATGGTCACACAGTTTAAAAATCACATTGTTATGGTCTCAGTATGAACGTTAGTTACGATCTCACCATGAACACTTGTTACTGTCTCACCATGAAGACTTGTTACAGTATCACCGTAAAGACACTTTATTGTTTTATTTAAACAGTATATCTCGTATAGTGGTAATCACTTATATTACCCAATTACTTTCCCACATTTTTGTTTTTGCGATGATTGGTATTCTTAAATGATAAAATAAAAGAAGTTTCACACTTTCTTTACTCAAGATATCTTATATTCTCTAAAAATGTAACCCTTCATCAAGTTATATCTCTCTCAAAACTTTAGCGAATTCCCAGGTCGAAATTCCCACCATCGTCAACTACTGATAAATGCAGTTCAAATAAGAAGTTGAAAGTCGCGATGAAGATAGCACTGAAATGCCCTCAAAATCCGAAACATGTAGATAGAATAGTGGTGCCTGAAAAGGATAATTTACACAAATGTATTATGTAAAGTATGTCTCTTGTATTTAAAGTATTAAAATAGAAAGAATTTCAGGGTTGGTTTACAAATGAAGATCGACCTATTTACCCTAAATTAGTTGCATAATTTTTTCATTATGGTCAATTTTCTTTTGATTCTAAAGATGGATATATTTTATGATGTTGGATAAATGACCAAAGATTCATATTTTCTTCGAGGTTATGGAATTCATGCCTTAGGATACCTCATGAGGGTATATGTGAGGACTATCAGAGAGTTCCTCCACCTCAAAGTGAATTCATTGTCTTGGAAGAATCTTTGAAAAGTTTAACTGGAAATGGAACTAAGTGGAGAGCCATCACTACCGAGATAGATGTATAAACAAGACTTCAGTTTATGTTTATTCGTAATTTTATCATCCCCAGAAAAGGTGATTTCGATGTAGTCATGTATCAAGTTGTAATATTAATTTATCTAATGAAAAATGGACATAAGATCAACCTATGAATGTGAGTTATAAAACATATCTGTGTGTTGATCCGAAAAAACCTCCAAGTCAACATCAATCTTTTATTCGAGGATTATCTCAACTATGCTTCATGAAAAGGTTTTGGTTGGGCCAGATGAATAATATTTTAAGGACTATGAGTTATGTCTTTCAAATGTTATAGTAAAGAGAATGAAAATTAATTGGAATCCATGGAGAAAATCTTGGGTGGAAGAAAATGACAGAATTTATGAAAAGTTTAATCTAGTGGAACACTCTTCGATACTAAAGGTATTTCTAATCCTAGAATGGGACCAGATGAATTTGATGAGTATTTTTAAGAAGAAGAAGAATTAGTAGAGGTTGTTTCACCTACAACATAAACTGTCATGAATGAGGAGGACAGTGAACCTGTTCTCCAAGACATAGCTGAGAAAGAAGTGCATATTCCTGAAAAGGTTGTTGACTTGGATGATCATCCTTTTTCCAAAGAATATTATGTTGCTGTTTTAAGAGATAAAAAAGTTTTATAAGAGAATATAGAATAAAATATGTCTCTTGTGCAGTAAGTTGCTGGTGAGGACCATTTAGAGGAACAAACTTCTTATGAAGTTATTCCTTCTACTGAAGAGAGAATGGATCTAGATTTTCAGTCGGCTAGACAAGAAATGGATGAGTAAATCAGGGATAAAATAATGGAAATATATCAAGGATGTAATGATATAAATATTTAGGAATATACACCTATTTAGGGGCAGCACCCCCACCCCCCAGTCTGGAATCTATTGAAGTGCCAAACCAGATTGATCCAAACTCAGTGGATACATTGTATAAATTCCACTGTTATTTCGATGTGAAGGATTCAAAGTAAGTCCCAGTCAAGAGTCTTGATCTGACTACTATGTTTCAATTGAAAATGGAATCTGGTTTGAAAGATATCTCTTCTAAACAACCTAAGCATTTCTCAGCTACTATCCCTGAGCCTTCACAAGAACCTCAAACCATGGTGCATAAAGATGACTTGAAAGAATTTGGAGCTACCCTTTTGGATGGGGTTGAAAATATATTGAATACCCAACTATCTCCTATAACCAATTTAAGTGAGGGAGATGCTTTATTGTTACTGGAAAATATTATTTGGTAGATTCATCCCAAGATGCTCTATGATTTCCAAGTAACCAGAATAGTGAATAAACAACTTAGTGATGAAGTAAATACTCTAAGAGAAATGGTTGAATAAATTCATCGAGTGATATCCTCAAGACCAAACCCTATTTCTCATCATTTTGAGGATGTTAGTTAGACCCCAAAGGTTGTAGCCTAACTAATTCAACCTCCTCTAACCTCCTTAGCTAAAAAGGTAGCTGAAAGGAACAAGGAAATTGTTTAAGAGATGCGTGAACTTGTTATTGGTCTTAATAAGTTAACTGAAGATTATAAGGGATTCCTTCAAAAAGTGACAAATGAAATGAAATCCCTTAACTCAACTATCACTAATTATAATTCCTCTAAATGATCATCTCATCCTACATTAGATAGTGATATGCTAATAACTATTGTCAAAGAGGAACTTTAGGATGTGCCTAGTAGCTTTGATATAGAATCTCTCTCGGCAGTTACCAAGAACAGTGACATAGTTCTTGATTTGGTTAGAATCCATTCTAAGATTTCCAATGATGCTCAACCAGATATTTATGGAAAGGTGGATTTCTACTTTAATCAGGTCTTCTCTAAGAATGACATGACCAACCATTTTAGGTACCTCATTGAGAATTATAGAATACCTCATGTCACTCAAGCCTTCAAAACTCAAGTTCAAAAGCTCACAGATTTAACTCCCCTGTTGGACTGGTTTATGGAGAAAAATGATGAAATTGTAAAATGCATGTAGTATGGTGAATATATCACTACTGACTTCATCAAAATTTTGTGGCCTCATCTTCATGTACAATGTACTACCATTGTGGATCTTGCAGCTGGACCCCAGAGATCTGGTTTTCCAACCATCTCCTCTCCTGCCCTTGCCTCTACATCTCTATCTATCTCTCAGAATCTGAGTCAGATCAGATCTGTAATCCTTGATCAAAAGTTTCCCAATTCATATAATATACTTAAATTGTCCCCTTCTATCTATAAATCTCTCCCTTTAACTAATTTTTCCACTAGTTCACTCCCTTATTCAACTTCTACCTCTATTACTATGGCTTACTCCTCAGATGTTGCTTCCAAGGGAAAAGAGAAGACCAGATAGTGATGAAAAACAGTGACTAATCACTTTTAATAGGGATCTTGCTGAATTTTTTTTCTGTCTACTATTTGTAATGACACTATTTTTTTCTATTTCATTTTACACTTTTATTATCTATTTCTTATTTACACTTTTTTATAATAAAAAAATGGGAATAAATATGTACACTAAAGAAAGAATAGATAAATATATAGTTTATTTGTACATTTTTGAAATATACAATCTAAATACACATGATTTGTGATCATAAAAATGGGGGAGATTGTTGAACTCCTCATGTGTTAATAATGTTTTAATTATCAGAAATTCTATTCATTCTGTAAAACATGTTAATCCTATGTAATCCATCTCAAATAAAATGCATAGATGATTAGTATCTTTATAATTTAAGTAATGCTATCCAAGATTTTAATTTCTATGAATTTAGTATGATTACTATAAACATAATTTTATTTACATTATAATTATTTCGTTGATTAATGTTTATGTAAAATTCATTTTATGAATATCACTATTTATTTATGAATACCGATATTTGGCCAAGTTTGAGACATTGTTACCATACATCGTGACCATCCAGACACCATGACCATCCAGACATTGTGACCATCCAGACACCGTGACCAGACATTGTGACCTTCTATACACCGTAACCAGACACTGTGATCAAACACTGCATCTGTGTTATCAGTTATTGATCCATATATAAGTGTGACAACATGACTATATCATCCCTCAATGTAAAATAAGGAGACACTGATTCAAGGAGTTGCAATTTCAGGAAGACACTGTGTCATGAAGACACAATTTCTAGATAGATTGTGACACCATTTCATAATCTGTTTTGTCATTTTCCAATTTAATTTATATCTGTCATATTTGAAGCTTTTAAATGCACTGACTTAATTAATGTTTCTTTATAGACATTTCACCAGACATTACGAGTTACGAGGTTCAGAATACATGAATATTGATAGCTCCAACATGTACACTCTAGAATAAATGATAAGTGTAGCCCAGAAATAAAAATTCAAGAAGCAATGTTGTGATCATGACAATGAAAAAAATACTTAGATCATTTTTGAAAAGTGAACCGACACATGAAACTCGACACCACTGAAGAACACATGAAGCATATTCAAATACTAAAGTCGATGACATCTTTGCACAGTCAACACCATGATGAACAAACATGAGATCTATCTAACTTGCGATTCTCCGTTTTCTACCTGAGGACTCGATTCCTTCATCTGCTTCATCCCAGAAGTTTAGAGATGCATAGACTAACACTTAGAGCACTTCCAACCTCATCTCAATACTTCTGAAATGTTGTGTACAGTTTTTAAAATTCAACCAGTGTGTGTATATATTTAAAAACACATTATGTATCCTATATTAAACTTAAGGATACAAGATATCCTTTCTCAAACATCTTTTTACACTTGTGTATCACCACGAATAAGTGTGGAAGAGGTCCATGTGTGTACCAGTAGTTTATACCCACAAATAACTATAGAAGAGGCCGTGTGACCTGGATAGTCTTTTGTACTGTTTTAACCTCGATCCAGGGTGTGGATAATGTTTATTTATATAAACTGCTTGGTGGGAGGAGATCACTAAGTGGAGTGGATTGGGTCACTGATTGAGACTGAATCACTTGTTTTATATCCGCTTTGTTAATTAATTATTTTTGTCTCTGTTTTACTAACTAATTCAAAAAACACTAAACTTACTTTGATAGTTAATCTTGGAAAGAAGTTATAATTCTTTTTCTTTATTATAATATCTTCAAAAGTAATATTAATAACTAATATTAAGATTAATGATAATTAATCAATCTTCTAAGAAGTTATTTAACTAGTCAAACTGTCAAAACTATATTAATTTGATTAATAGGGATGTATTTAACTATATTGGAAAACCATTGTAAGAATAGTTTTTGAACATAAATTTTTATAGATACTCAATTAACCCCCTTGTGTACTCTACTCCAACAAAAAATATAAAGGCTACCTTGAGAACACCCTCGACCCGACACTAAAATGACCTTATACCTCCATAACTATTTTGTAAACCACATTGCTTTCAATTAAATAATGTGAAACAACCCAAAATGGGATAATCTGTCATCAAAGTCCACCTATTTAAAGTACCAATTACAATAGCTAATGAAATTTTAACACACATAATGATTGAGGATTGATGCGGGGAAACATATTTTTATGAGTATATAACATCATATATAATGGAATGTGATCAGAATAATACATAGAAACATGTTACTCTAATATCAATCATGTAATCAATATTATAAAGGGTCTCACAATCTTCACACACACCCACATTTGATCATAATCAAGGATGGTATCAAATGAAAAAAATAATCATATAATCACAACATGTGTAAACAGGATCCCAAGATGGAAAGGAACTTCCTACCTCATGCCGTAGATAATAATAGACAATAATAAACCACCATGTGTGGTTCAAAAATTGGAGTGGGAAACATAATAGTTGATAACACATCCTCATGACCATATTATCATAGTCATGGAAACATCAAAACTCGAAGTATGTCAAGTTTTCCTAGAACCAAAACTAAAGATTTTATTTTAAAAATTAATAAAATATTAAATATGATAATATATTATCTATCATAGATAATTTCAAATTATTAGTTTAAGAAAACACATGCACACAAAATCTTATCTATGAGAATAATTATTTTTTGATAATTTATTATCAATTATACTATTCTAATTTTCTCTTCATGATATATTATAAATTATCCCTTTATAATCATCTCTGGATAATTTATTACAAATTATAATTATATAATTATCTCTACATTATTTAACATAACTTATCCGTTAATACTTATCTTTTTATAAAATATTATATATTATACTTTTAATATTATATTTAGAAAAATAATCAAACATAATTACCACTTGATTATTAATAATAATTATCATTTATAATATCCCCAAATTATGTTTTTATAATTCATGAAATTATATTTTTATAAAAAATAGTCCATTTATAAAATCCATAAATTACCCATTGATGCACGCCGGTCTTAGTGTGTGGAAAATGAGAATTTATTTTCCTAATGTAGCATAGTGGCTGTCTATAGTTGTCTTGCATAATGAGTTCCGTAGTTTGTTCAATCACAGATTCAAGTTCACCTATTCTTATTCATTTTTTTATAATTTAATAAAAATGATGGTTTTAAGGGTTTCATAAAATAATAAAATTAATATAACGAAAGGAAAACTCTAAATATAAATACAGATGTAGATTCTGAGATAATGAAATTAGGGAAGAATGAACTTGGTCCTAGGTTTGGGTAACACCAGTTCATTTATTACTTATTTATTGTTTAAATTCAGTTTGATAATTAATTTTACGAAGCTCATTAATGAAATAATTTACTTTTATTTAAACATTGTGTGATTTTAGCATGGATATAGCACAAGAAACCACGCATCCTCCAATAGTCAACTAAGATAACACCTTAACCTACAATGATATCGAAAAAAGATGTGGGTCTAGTGTCACGACCCATCCTTGGGGCCCGTGCCGTAACTACCCTAAGCCCGCCCTCCATAGGCCAGGGGCTGGAGACTAGCACTAAAGGCATAAATTCCAATAAAAGGGAAGGAATTTCCTTTATAAAAGTAAACAAACACAATAGAGTACGCAAGATGAAGTAAACACTAAGTAAACTGAGTACAAAAGTAAGTGTTGTAAAGTAAATGGGCCAGAATACAAATCCAACTGAAAGTACAATACAATAGTAAAGAATAAAAAACTGCAGTAAAGTAAACCAGCAACCACTTAGTCATCCTTCGGATATCCCACCTGAAGGGTGGGTATATATGGTCTCCTCAGCTCCTCAGTTTCAGCCGTCGGCTCCGAGTACGTCCCGCCAAGTGGTCCACCTCTAGGTACCATCCTGCTCCACAAGTCTCTACCTCGACCAGTGATGTCTGTCATTTGCAGCCAACACAACGTAGTACGGGCATAGCCCGTGCAGGGGTCAGTATACGATACTCAGTAGGGACCCCGAGACCCCCGATGGTCACCCATAATCCACAAATGATAAACCACAAAGGAAAGGTACAAACACAAAGTATCAACCAACTCTACTGAGTTATATTCCCATACATATACCTAAGTCATCAATTCCAGTTCAGCTCCAACTCACGAGCCAAAGTACAACCCTGTCCACACTAGAAAGCACAACCCAGTCCCCACAGGAAAGCAAGTCAATCACAATTATGATAATGACTGAAGACAAGACTCAACTCACACAGGTATACTACTCACGTAGAGGGGTGGAGATGATAGATATAGCCTCTGAATCATCTCCCCTGCCGAACCCATGTAGGATCCAAGTACAGAAGTCGTCGCTGCTGAACCCACATAGGATCCAAGTACAGTAACCATCGATGACGAACCCACGTAGGATCCAAGTACAGTTTTCATCACTGCCGAACCCACAGAGGATCCAAGTACAGTCGTCCTCACTACCGAACCCATATAGGATCCAAGTACAGTCTTCATCATCATCGTAGTCGCAGCCATCTCCAGGGTTCCCGCACACAACATGCTCAATATCGGGAGGGTACGATCCACAATCCAAGGAGAGTCGATACATCAGCTGTCACGAAGACCAGAGTAGATGTATCACAAAGTTCCGTCTCGTCAAAAGGTACTCAACGCGACAGACGGCGCGTCAATTGGACGTCCGGTCTGAGAGATTTTGGCATTTCCGTCCCAGGGGCCCGGTTGGTTTTTAAGCTAAAACCAACCCGACCGTACTCTAGCTGTGTCCAAATCTCAAGTGGTGTAAGAAAAAGAACCATCTCACTAAGAGGAATTCAACTTAATTGATGGCACGTCCTTCAGACGTCCGGTCCTTAAGTTATAAGTGTTTCCGCTCCAAGGGCCCAGTTGGTTTTGGGTTCGAACCAACCCAGACACTCCCAAAATTTCCCAAAACATCAATTGTAATATATCAAAACGACCGTCTCGATCCAAGGACTACTACGAAATTGACGGTGTGTTGATCGGAGGTCCATAGCCCAAGATATGAGAATTTAACTGAAGAGGGTCCAAGAATAGGGGGTTTGGGCCCGGTCCGACCCTGCACAATACCCCGTGTGTCGGCTTAAACCGGGTCGACCCGACCCGAGTCCAGGTCCAGCCCGGTTGGGCGCAGCCCGGTCCATCTGACACGGCCCGACCTATGGCTGGAACAGCCCGACCCAGCTTTGCGCGGCTTGGCCCGGCCCGACAGGGCGCAGCCGGCCTAGCCCGTGCGGCCTGTGGCTCGGCTCGGAAGCTGGCCGCGGCTCGACGCTGGTCAAGCGGAACACAAAGGGCCGCGACCCCTTTGTTTTGGAAACTGAAGAATCAGTGGGGTCCGCCCCTAAATTCTGGTCGGGGGGGGGGGGGGTTACACCCTCCCGGTTTGAAGGTAACGGTCGGCCATTACGGTCGGTCTGTTGTGAGCCGACGCGAGACAGAGATGGGGTCCCGCCTCCTGGAGATGCCGGCGGCCGGCTGCCCCCTTCTGGTCCGCCGCGGCCTATGGTAGCGGCTCATCTCACTGGCACGGCACGGCGGTGCCGCGTACCGTTGCCGCGGCACGCCCCTTGTAGCGACCACCTTCGGCCTCCCTGGCGCGGCGTGCCGCCGCTGCAGCCCGCTCCGGCCGAGGCTTCTTTCAGCCTCACCGGCGCGGCACGACGGAACCACGCACCACCTCCATGGCCCGCACTGTTCGCGGTCCTCTTCGTCCCCGTGCGGTGCAACGACACTGCGCTTCTTTCACCTCAAACGTCAACGAAGATCAACAAGAGAAAGGGGAGGAAAATCGGTCGTGTTTGTGCAGTCTGATCTCCTCCCATTACGACGGTATCAAGTGGCCAATCTTTTACCAACGACGAACAAATATTGAAACTTGAAGAAAAATAACCCCTACCTCGTGACGTGATCTGCGGAGAGGTGGCGTCATTCGTTGTCATCGGAAGATGACTTCGCTTGTTCGATTGTCGGAAGAGGAGGTCCCTTCGTGGTGCTCCAATGGTGGAAAAAGGAAGTAGAGGAAGGGAGTATGAGAAGAGAAAGAGGGGGGATTCTCCATCAGATCCCCCTTATCTAATAAGATATTCCATTATTTAATTATGGGAGGAGTTTCATTGAATTAATTTGGTTGGTGGGCCCCCACATTAATTCAAACAAATTTAAATTTCAAAAACAATGAATAAAAATAAATTAATTTTTTTATTCCACGAAGTCTGGAAAACTAAATTCCACACCACCCTGATTGCGTTGGAGGTGAAGTTCGCATTATGTAATTGTAGATGCTACGAGTTAAATTTTTCCCTCGGAATCCGATTCTGAGCACCGGTTCAGAAGTTACCAAAACCTGTTCGTTCGTTCACTGAACGTACCCGAGCTAAACTTCAGAAATTGATTCCGGGCAGACCGGGCCTCAGAATCCGGTGCCTTCAGAAAAAACGTACTCATAAAATCCCAAATAATTTAAGATAAAATTTTCCTTGAAATTTACGGGACTTTACATTACTAACACCTCAGGGCATTACATCCCCGTAAAGCTACATCATAAACTTGGGGAAAAAATTAGGGTACTCTAAATGCATATGAGCTTCCTGATCCCATTTGCTCTCCTGGAGGTTTCCGTGCTGCCACTTGATGCACATTAGAGGGATCGACCGTCCACGTAGGACCCGCTCCTGTCGATCCTCAATCTCTACCGGAACCTCCGTAAAATTCGCCCCGTCATCGATGTCCAGCTCCTCGTGATCAATGATATGCATCGGGTCGTGCACGTATCTCCTCAGCTGAGATACGTGGAATACATCGTGCACCCGGTGCAACAGGGGTGGAAGAGCCAGGAGATAAGTCACCGCGCATATCCTGCTGGGAACCTGGAATGGTCTGATGAAGCGCGGAGATAATTTGTCACCCCAACCAAATCTCTGTAATCCACATCTAGGTGAGACCCGTAACAAAACGTGGTCACCATACTCGAACTCCAGTGGTCTCCACCTCCTATCATCATAGGAATTCTGTCGGCTCTATGCAGTCCTCATCCACTCCTAGATGATCTGCACCTTCTCTGTCATGGCATGGACCATATCTAGTCCTACAAGTGCTGACTCCTGAGGGTCAGTCCAGCACAGAGGTGATCTGCATGGTCGGTCGTACAATGCCTCATATGGTGCCGTCCCGATGGGGGAGTGGTAGCTATTGTTGTACGTAAACTCCACCAAAGGTAGGTGATCCTCCCAGCTACGACCAAAGTCGAGGACACATGCACGAAGAATGTCCTCAAGAGTCTGAATGATCCTCTCTGGCCATCCTTCTGAGGAAGAAAGGTGGTGCTCTGGCGTAGATGCATCCCAAATGCCTCCTGCAACCCCTTCCAAAGCCGAGAAGTAAAGCGAGTGTCTCGATCGAAGACGATAGAAGATGGAACACCATGAAGCCGTACAATATTCTGAATGTAGTGGCGTCCTAAAATCTCCACTGAGCCCTGCTCTCTGATAGGTAGGAAGTGGTCCGACTTGGCAATTTGGTCGACGATCACCTAGATGGAGTCGTGTCCTCTGGAAGTGCGTGGAAGCCCCATCACAAAATCTATGGATATCCCGTCCCACTTCCACTATTGGACATCTAAGGGATGCACCAAACCTGCTGGTACCTGGTGCTCCGCCTTCACCTTCTGGCAGGTGAGGCATCTAGAAACGAACTCTTCCATAACCTTCTTCATACCTGGCCACCAGTGCTGTCGTCTAAGATCCTGGTACAACTTCCCTACTCCTGGATGCAATGCCGGGATGTGTGAAACTCCTTCAGCACCTCCTCCTTTAAAGTAACTGGTACCATGATACGTCCCCTGAAGAGGATGACGTGACCTCCTCCTATAGAAAAACCATCAGGTGCCTGCCCTGTGAAAATCTGAGCACACCGCGTCTCACAGTCTACGTCCCCATGGTGTGCCACTCTGACCCGCTGAAGAAGTAGAGGAGTGACTATGAGGGACTGTAGGAAGGCTACCCTATCTCTATCTAAGAAGGATATCTGCAAAGCAGTTAACTATTCTGTCTCCTCTCCAAGTAGTTGAATACCTGACCTCCTGCTGAGAGCATCAGCCACTATGTTCCCCTTCCCAAGAGTATAGAATATCTCAAATACATAGTCATGGAGGAACTCGAGCCATCATCGGTGTCTCAGGTTCAGGCCCTTCAATGAGAAGATGTACCTGAGACTCTGGTGGTCAGAGTAGACTGTAAAGCACTCACCCATCAGATAGTGCTTCAAAATCTTCAAGGAGAAGACCAATGCTGCTAACTCCAGGTCATGGGTAGCGTAGTTCTGCTCATGCTGCCTCAACTTTCATGAACCATAAGCTATCACTGCCCGCTCCTACATCAGGACACACCCGAGTCCAATCCCTAATGAATCGCAGTAAACTACGTACCCTACGCCCTCCTCTGGTAGCCTCAACATGGGTGCACAGGTCAATCTCTGTATCAGCTCCCGGAATCTCTGCTGACATCTGTCTGACCACACGAAGGGTTTTACCTTCTTTGTCAAAGTTGAATGTGGTGCTGCAACTCTGGAGAAGTCTGGCACAAATCTCTGATAATACCTATCCAGACTTAGGAAACTCCGCACCTCAGTCACTATCATGGGTGGCTCCCAAGCAAGTACCGCCACGATCTTCTCAGGATCCACCACAACTCCCGCCTTAGAGATGACATGTCCCAAGAAGTGGACCTATCGAATCCCCAACTGACACTTCGAGAGATTACCATAAAGATGGTTCTCTAGGAGTGTGTCCAGTGTAACCCGCAAGTGGTAGGCGCGATCCTCCTCCGTAGTCGAGTAAATCAGTATGTCATTGATGAAGACTACAACAAATCGATTGAGGTAAGGATGGAAGATCCTGTTCATGAGACTCATGAAAACTGCTGGAGCGTTGGTTACGCCAAAAGGCATAACCAAGAACTCATAGTGGCCATACCGACACCTGAAGGCCATTTTCTGCACATCCTCATCTCTAACTCTGAGCTGATGATAGCCTGACCTGAGGTCTATCTTCGAGAACCACCGTGATCCATTGAGATGATCAAAGAGGTCGTCAATCCTCATAAGTGGATATTTGTTCTTCATGTTTACCTTGTTCAGGCAAAGGTAGTCGACACACAGTTGCAAGCTCTCGTCCGCCTTCTTGGCGAACAAAATCGGAGAAGCCCAGGGTGAAACACTGGGTCGAATGAATCCCTTGCCCTGCAAGTCCTCTAACTGTACCTGCAGCTCTCGAGGCTCAGCGGGATCCATCCGATATGCTGGAGTGGGTATCGGGGTTATCTCGGTGTACAGGTCAATATAGAAGTCTACCTCTCTGCGAGGAGGTAGTCCTGGAACGTCGTCAGGAAAAACTTCCATACACCGATCCACCACAACATGAAAAAATCAGACTCCGCACATCAACTGCTCTGAGAATAAGACTAGCCAACTGATGTGTGATCGGCTGCCCTCTCCTCTGCGTACACTACGGAAAAAATGGGTATTTGCGACGGGTTATTTGTGACGGGGATAAATCCCGTCGCAAATAGCTTCGTTAAAAACTTATTTGCGACGGGGGTATTTTCCCGTCGCAAATAAGTAGCCTTTTGCGACGAGATTGCTTTTCCCGTCGCAAAAGAACTAGCGCGGGAAACTTATTCGCGACGGGCGGTTTTTGCCCGTCGCAAATAACCGGCGGCGGTAAAAGGTATTTGCGACGGGAATATACCCCCGTCGCAAATAGTATGTCGGCAGGTGGTTATTTGCGACGGGTCCCGTCGCAAATAACTATTTAACCGTTGACCTTAATAAATGATGGCTAAGGTATTTGCGACGGGTACCGTCGCAAATAATCTTATTTGCAACGGGTATCCCGTCGCAAATGGACCTGTCGCAAATAATCTAACTTATAAAAACCCCCATCCGTTTTTTTCAATTCATTCTCATTCTCCATCTTCTCCTTCTCTCAAAATTATATTTCTAGAGTTCAGTGTTTCTCAAATTTAATTTTTTTCTCCGGAGTTAATATTGAAGTTTTCAAGAACGATCAGAGATCAAGCTCAGATCAATTTTCAAGGTATTTATGTTCATTTTAATTTAATATTTATTTTAATTTTTTTATTAGTTTCAATTATTCTTAATTAGTTGTTATTTAATTATGTTTACATTGTTTTGTTACTTAATAAATTTAAATTATTAGTATTGTTCATAGTTAATGGTAATTAGGAATAATTAGTAATAATTTTCAATAATTAAGAATAAATATTAATAATTAATAATAAATACAAATAATTAGGAATAATAACATTATTAAATTATTAGTATATTTTATTATTAATATTAAAATAATATAATTTTTTATATTATATACAATCCTCCTTTCATCTGTGTGTTTTCTATCTCCACATGTATTATTTGTATATGGAGACCGAAAACACACAGATGAAAGGAGAATTGTATATAATATAGAAAATTATATTATTTTAATATTAATGATAAAATATACTAATAATGTTATTATTCCTAATTATTGGTAATTATTCATATAATTACTAATAATTAGGAATAATTAGCAATAATTAGGAATAATTAGTAATAATTAGTAATAATTACAAACAATTAGTAATAATTACTAATAATTAGTAATAATTACCAATAATTAGTAATAATTACCAATAATTAGTAATAATTACCAATAATTAGTAATAATTACCAATAATTAGTAATAATTACCAATAATTCGTAATAATTACCAATAATTAGTAATACTTACCAATAATTCGTAATACTTACCAATAATTAGTAATACTTACCAATAATTAGTAATAATTACCAATAATTAGTAATAATTACCAATAATTAGTAATAATTACCAATAATTAGTAATAATTATCAATAATTATCAATAATTATCAATAATTACTAATAATTACCAATAATTAGTAATAGTTAGTAATAATTACCAATAATTAGTAATAATTACTAATAATTAGTAATAATTAGTAATAATTAGGAATAATTAGTAATAATTACCAATAATTATCAATAATTACCAATAATTATCACTAATTACCAATAATTATCAATAATTGCCGATAATTACCAATAATTAGGAATAATTACCAATAATTAGGAATAATTACCAATAATTAGGAATAATTACCAATAATTATTAATAATTACCAATAATTAAGAATAATTACCAATAATTACCAATAATTAGTAATAATTACCAATAATTAGTAATAATTACCAATAATTAGTAATAATTACCAATAATTAGTAATAATTACCAATAATTAGGAATAATTACCAATAATTACCGATAATTAGTAATAATTAGTAATAATTAGGAATAATTACCGATAATTAGTAATAATTAGTAATAATTACCAATAATTAGTAATAATTAGAAATAATAAGTAATAATTACCAATAATTACTGATAATTAGAAATAATTACCAATAATTAGAAATAATTACCGATAATTAGAAATAATTACCGATAATTAACAATAATTAGTAATAATTAACAATAATTAGTAATAATTACCAATAATTACCGATAATTAGTAATAATTAGTAATAATTAGGAATAATTAGTAATAATTACCAATAATTACCCATAATTACCGATAATTACCAATAATTAGAAATAATTACTAATAATTAGGAATAATAACCAATAATTAGGAATAATTACCAATAATTACCAATAATTAGTAATAATTACCAATAATTAGTAATAATTAGGAATAATTAGTAATAATTACCAATAATTAGTAATAATTAGTAATAATTACCAATAATTAGTAATAATTAGTAATAATTACCAATAATTAGTAATAATTAGTAATAATTAGTAATAATTAGTAATAATTACCAATAATTTGTAATACTTAACAATAATTAGTAATAATTACGAATAATTAGTAATAATTACCAATAATTACCAATAATTACCGGTAAATAGTAATAATTAGTAATAATTAGGAATAATTAGTAATAATTAGGAATAATTAGTAATAATTAGGAATAATTACCAATAATTAGTAATAATTACCAATAATTAGTAATAATTACCAATAATTAGTAATAATGAGTAATAATGAGTAATAATTAGTAATAATTAGTAATAATTAGTAATAATTAGTAATAATTAGTAATGATTACCAATAATTAGTAATAATTACCAATAATTAGTAATAATTACCTATAATTCGTAATAATTAGTAATAATTAGTAATAATTACCAATAATTCGTAATAATTAGTAATAATTAGTATTAATTACCAATAATTAGTATTAATTACCAATTATTAGTAATAATTACCAATAATTACCAATAATTACCAATAATTAGTAATAATTAGTAATAATTAGTAATAATTAGTAATAATTAGTAATAATTAGTAAAAATTAGTAATAATTAGTAATAATTAGTAATAATTAGTAATAATTATCAATAATTAGTAATAATTTTTAATAATTATTAATAATTACCAATAATTAGTAATAATTACCAATAATTTGTATTAATTACCAATAATTAGTATTAATTATTATTAATTAGTATTAATTAGTAATATTTACCAATAATTCGTAATAATTAGCAATAATTACTGATAATTACCAATAATTAGTAATAATTACCAATAATTAGTAATAATTAGTAATAATTACCAATAATTAGTAATAATTTGTAATAATTACCACTAATTAGTAATAATTAGTAATAATTAGTAATAATTACCAATAATTTGTAACAATTATCAATAATTAGTAATAATTAGTAATAATTACCAATAATTAGTAATAATTAGTAATAATTACCAATAATTAGTAATAATTACCAATAATTAGTAATAATTACCAATAATTAGTAATAATTACCAATAATTAGTAATAATTAGAAATAATTACCAATAATTAGTAATAATTAGTAATAATTACCAATAATTAGTAATAATTACCAATAATTAGTAATAATTACCAATAATTAGTAATAATTAGTAATAATTAATAATAATTACCAATAATTAGTAATAATTAGTAATAATTCGTAATAATTACCAATAATTAGTAATAATTACCAATAATTAGTAATAATTACCAATAATTAGTAATAATTAATAATAATTAGTAATAATTATCAATAATTAGTAATAATTACCAATAATTAGTAATAATTACCAATAATTACCCATAATTACCGAAAATTACCAATAATTAGAAATAATTACCAATAATTAGGAATAATTATCAATAATTAGTAATAATTAGTAATAATTACCAATAATTAGTAATAATTAGTAATAATTACCAATAATTAGTAATAATTACCAATAATTAGTAATAATTAGTAATAATTGGTAATAATTACCAATAATTAGTAATAATTTGTAATAATTAGTAATAATTACCAATAATTTGTAATAATTAACAATAATTAGTAATAATTACCAATAATTAGGAATAATTACCAATAATTACCAACAATTACCGGTAAATAGTAATAATTAGTAATAATTAGTAATAATTAGTAATAATTAGGAATAATTACCAATAATTAGGAATAATTACCAATAATTAGGAGTAATTACCAATAATTAGTAATAATTAGTAATAATTACCAATAATTAGTAATAATTAGTAATAATTAGTAATAATTACCAATAATTAGCAATAATTACCAATAATTAGTAATAATTACCAATAATTAGTAATAATTACCAATAATATTAGTACTATGAAAATAATAAAAAATTTATATAATGTTAAAATTATCAATATTTGTAACAGGTTTTGCTTTATTCTCAACATATTTAATTCTTAAAGGGTCAATTTTTAGGTCTATCTCAATAAAAATTTTGCGTCAGTCGTGTATGATGTAAACTCTATAATTATGCTGGCTTGAGTGTTTTTTCTAACAAATTATTCAAAACCAGTAATGCTTTTATATTTTATAGAAAAATATGGAACAACGAGGTCGTCAACAATCATTATTAGTTAACCGCATATGGATAAATCAACGTAGAAATCCGAACAGTTCTAGTTTAAATCCATTATATGTAGAGGGTGTGGATAATTTTTTATCATTTGCGGCATCAAATCTAGAATTTGTTTCAGAAGGAAAAATAAAATGACCTTGCAGAAAATGTGCATTGAGAACGTTTAAAACGTTTGACAAAGTGGGGGAACATCTCTTGCGTTTTGGTTTTCAACCAGATTATGTTTTTTGGTATCAACACGGTGAATGCAGTTCCAGAGCAGGTGATACCAACTTGATTCCGGATCCATCCCAGTTTCAATATTTAGTACATGATGTTGCAGGTTCATCTGTTCAACATACAGAAACTCCGGCTGATATAGCTTCAAATCCTGAGTTGGCACCGTCTGAATTTTATGAGTTGTTGAGATCTGCTAAGGATGCATTATATCCTGGCTGCAAGATGAGGAAATTAGAAGCATTTGCAAAATTTATGGCTATCAAATCAGATAACGGAATTTCAAACACCTGTTTTGACCATATATTTTCTTTGCTTAAAACACTAATACCCAAAGGAAATGTTTTGCCTGCAAATTACTATGAGAGTAAGAGGCTGGTTCGAAATTTGGGACTTACTTGTCAGAAGATTCATGCATGTTCAAATGACTGCATTTTATATTCTGGGGAAAATGAGTCGTTGGATAGTTGTCCCACATGTGGGCAAATGAGATATAAAGAAGGACAACACGGGAAGTCTGGTTTGATTCCTGTAAAACAGTTGAGATATTTTCCGCTTACATCCAGACTTCAGCGTTTATTCATGTCTAAGAATACAACGACAATGATGTCATGGCATAAAGCGAATATTTCAACCGATAAAAGTTTGAATTATCCAGTCGATGGTGATACATGGAAAAATTTTGATAGAGTGCATCCATCCTTTGCTTTAGAAGCTAGAAATGTTCGACTGGGCCTTTCCACTGATGGTTTCTGTCCGTTTAGATCTTATGGTAGTCAATATTCATGTTGGCCTATTTTTTTAACTCCGTACAATTTACCTCCATGGATTTTGATGAAGGAGTCATATATCTTTTTGACTTTACTAATTCCAGGACATCCGAAGAAAAATATTTATGTTTATTTGAAACCATTGATTGATGAATTAAATTTATTGTGGAGTATTGGTGTCAGTACATATGATGTTGCAACGAAACAGAATTTCATACTGAGAGCAGCATTGATGTGGACAATTAGTGATTTACCGGCTTATGGGATGTTATCTGGCTGGAGTACACATGGTCAGAAATCATGTCCTTACTGTATGGGAGAGAACAAAGCATTTATGCTCATTCATGGAAAGAAACCTTGTTATTTTGAATGTCATCGCATATTTCTTCCAGCTGATCATCCTTTTCGCAGAAACAGATCTCATTTCAGAAAAGGAACAGTTGAAAGGGATGGACCTCCAAAAATGCTATCAGGTTCGGAGTTAAAATCAGTTGTATTTTCGTTACCTCCCATCACTTTTGGTCCCACAATAAACCAACAGAAAATTTTTGGTTTTGGGAAAGTACACAATTGGATTAAACATAGCATATTTTGGGATTTTCCATATTGGTCTGATTTGTTGGTCCGACACATGTTAGATGTCATGCATATTGAGAAGAACTGTTTTGATAATTTGTTTCATATAGTTTTGGATACACCAGGAAAGAGAAAAGATAATGTAAATGCACATTTAGATCTTGCCCAAATTTGCAGGCGTCCAGAATTGGAACTGTTTGAGAATTTCAGAATAGAAAGGTTACTGAAACCAAAAGCAGCTTATACACTATCTAAAGAAAACCATTTATTATTTTGTCAGTGGATTGTAGATTTGAGACTTCCAGATGGCTGTGCTTCCAATTTGGGTAGATGTGTAGAGAATGGTCATATTACTGGATTAAAAAGTCATGATTGTCATTTATAATGGAAAGACTTCTACCCATTGGATTAAGAGGTCTGTTGAATTCTGTGATTTGGGATTCAATAACAGACATGTCTCATTTTTTTTCGGGAAATTTGTGCGGCTACAGCAGATTATGATGCTCTAGGAAATCTTGAAAAAGATGTTGTTGTAATTAAATGTAAACTGGAAAAAATATTTCGGCCGTCTTTCTTCGACTCAATGGAACATTTGATGTTACATTTGCCATATGAAGCCATATGTGGAGGTCCAGTACAGTTTTGATGGATGTACCCATTTGAAATATGCATGCAAAAATTGAAAAGAAAAGTATGTAACAAAGCATCTGTTGAAGGATCTATTGCATAAGCTTATTTGAAAGAGGAAATATCATTTTTCTGCTCCCATTATTTTGAATCTGAGTATCCTTCAAAACACAACCGAATGGGATGAAACGAGAGGAATATTGATGAAATCGACAATCAATTATCTGTTTTCAACCAGCCAGATCTTGGTTTTGGTAGAGTTTATGAACGCTAGATTTCAGATGATGAACATCATAGAGCTCATACGTATGTTCTGCTCAACTGTGAAGAGATGACATCAGTTGTACTCTAAGTGTTTATATCACTTATTCTATCATTTATGTTACAGTAAATAACATTGGTTTTTATAGGTTGTGTGATAATCATATCAAGAAACAAATTCCACAAATTACAGCAGCTGCTCTCGAAGAACTTCGACTAAAAAATTTCTCTCAGTGGTTTCAAAAACTGGTAACATAAATTCTTTATCTTTTAGCAACTCATTCAATGTATAGTTTACTATATTGATAATTATTTCACAAATTTTCAGGTGTCTCAACATGCTGATAAAATTGACAAACGACTGTGTGTATTAAGTAAACCACCTTCCAAACTTGTTAAAACTTGTAATGCATATGTGGTGAATAGATTTCGATTTCACACACATGCATATGGGGAATCGAAAAAAACAATGAACATTGGAGTTAGCTTGAGAGGATCTCATCATCGAGAAAATGAAGTTGACTTTTATGGCATACTTGATGAAATCATTGAACTCTGTTATCTTTGACAACATTACATAACCATGTTCAAATGTCGGTGGTTGGATACACAGAGAGGCGTGCGTGTTCATCCAACTCATGGAATCATCGATATTAAATGTAAAAGTGTTCTCGCATTAAATGAACTATTCTTATTGGCTCAACAGGCACATCAAGTTTATTACACAAAGTACTGTGCTACATCAAGAGACTTGACTGATTGGTGGAGTGTAATAAAAATCAAAATTCGAGACAATCAGTTTAGTCAAAGTGAATGTACTTTCACTGATGTGCAAAGAATTGAAGTTTTTCAAGAGAGTACTCAAAATAAATCTTTTTTACAAAGAGACATGAGTATCGATGACGACACCCCACATTTACGAGTCAGTGATGGCGATGATGTTAATGATGTCACATATGAATTTGAAATGGTAAGAGATGAAGCAACTGTAACTCGAATGGATATCGATGATGTTGAGGAGGAATATGAAGATGACATTGACATATATGAAGATGATGATGAAGATGAACACTGATATAATTCCATGGTATTTATATACAATCATAATATGTATATATGTATATATAATAGTAATTATCAATTATTTTCTAACAACATTAAAATTTTTTGTTTCAGATGGACGACGCCACATTTCGTGAGTTGGCGGATGCTGACCTGCCTTTCGATGCGGATGAGTTGCTGGCAGATGACCCTCAGCCTGCAGGCGCTCCAGGGAGTACGCGGAGGGGGCACGGTCTTGCACGATTGATGATTCATGACCCCGTCCCCGAGCGACATCCACGTCTTGGGTTTGATCCCCGCACACGGAGGTGTGATAACCTGTGGATTTGACTAAGATTTCATTAATCTATTCACATAATAAATGTTTATTATTTTTACAGTTTTCCGCATATAGCAGTCGGACAGGGCAGCGCTATTTTGCGCAACTATTTCTCTCAACCGTGGACCACATGGGAGCAGATTCCCATTGATGTGCAGTAGGCCATGTTCGGTCATTGGTTGGTACGTACGTAAATAAATAATTTTTATTTTGAAAATTATTTCATTTCTAACTTGATATTTTGATTTATTTGTAGGGTTTATGGTATCCGATCGAGGATACCATGCGTGACGCCATCCACGAGGCATGAGAGGTGGCCATGCGTGATCGCCTTCGTCAGTTTTTGCAAAATTTAAGAAAAGCTGCCATGAAGAAAGTAGGAGTGTCAGATTTTGACGAGTCATGTAGAGCACATCGACCAGAGTACATTTCATCCCATGTATGGGATGGATTATGTTCGCACTGGTTGAGTAGTGCCTTTCAGAGGAGATCATCGGTGGGGAGGCAGAATCGGGGGAGACAGGAGGTGACTCATCGAGCTGGGAGTTGTTCTTTCAGTACTCATAGACAGCATCTGGTACGTACATTATTTATAAATATTTTATATAACTATAAATATTAACAGTTTATTTTTTATTCTTATAGGCTGTTGAACACCCCGATATTACAGAGTACGGCATATATCGGAGGATGTATAGTGATCCTGCAACTGGGGAGCTCAGAGGTGATCATCAGCATCACATCGTGGTCAGTATTATTTGTTTTCAAGTTTAAAAATTAACTGCATATAATATATTCACAATTTTAATTTTAAATTGCAACTACATGAGTCATATGAGGCCGCAACGTCACAGGAACAGCCTAAGAGTCAGGCCGAGTCATCAGATCAGACCGCTGGCCATCAGTTTGATGAGGCGACATGGATGCAGGCCACCCAGTATGCCTTCGAGAAGGGCCGGGTAGTTGGTATCAGCTCTCGACTGACTCCCAGAGATTATTATGGCAGTGCTGCGATGTCGGCGTCCAGCTCGAGAGGAGCTCGTGCATATTCTTCTGCTACACAGTATGATGATCAGTTGTGATCTCAGACTGCACTGATAGAGAGTCTCCGACAGGAGTAGGAGCAGATGCGTCAGCAGCATGAGGAGGAGCGTCGACGCCAGCAGCAGCTGTACGAGGAGCAGACGAGTCGATGGCAGCTGCAGCATCAGGAGCAGATGGAGTACATGCGCCGACTCACTCATGCTTTAGGGATGGAGTTTCCTCCACCACCATCTGCAGATCCCCCCTCCCCCCTCCTTCATATTAGAGTTTGTTTTTAAGTTATAAAATTTGTGAAATCAAAATATGATTTTTTTTTCTATTTGTAGTTTCTGTCTCATTATAAAATATTAATAATATTATATTTTGAAATAACAATATTAATATGAATAATAATATTATTTATATTTTATAATATTAAATTATATATATATATTAAAATTTTATAATATTATAATTTAATTATATATTTTTTGTAATACTTGAATTATTTTAATATTTGAATGTAAAATAATTCTATTATTTTTATATTAATTAAAATAACTTATTAATATTTTTTTTATTTATGAATTATAATTCTAATATTATTATATTAATTAAATCATTTATTAATATTCTATTATTTTTTATTTTTGAATTATAATTCTATTATTATTATATTAATTAAAATAATTTATTAATAATTTATTATTTTTATTTGTGAATTATAATTCTATTATTATATTAATTAAAATCATTTATTAATATTTTATTATTTTTTATTTTTGAATTATAATTGGATTATTATTATATTAAATAAAATATTTTATTAATAATTTGTTTTTTTATTGTTTTTATAGTATTTGCGACGGGATACTATGCCCGTCGCAAATAGTATTATTATTATATGCATTAAAATAATTTATTAATAGTTTCTTATTTTTTTAAAAAAATAATTTTTGCGACGGGACCCGTCACAAACACTATTTTAAAAGTTTTTTACCAATATACAGAGTACTATTTGCGACGGGTATTCTCCCCGTCACAAAAAAAGGTTTTAGCGACGGGCCCGTCGCAAATAAGTGTTGTTGCGACACCGTTTTCAGCAACGGGCCATTTGCGATGGGCCCCCGTCACAAAAAGCCAGTTGCGACGGGATACCGTCGCAAATGACCCGTCGCAAATAACTGTTTTTCTAGTAGTGGTAAGTCCATCCTGCACTGCAAAGTCTCCCTTCTCGCCGGTGAAGATGAACCTGCTTCCATCTGTGTGGACACACCGCACTTTTCACCTAATACAATCGATTTGAGCATGGATTGTAGATAACAAATCCATGCCCAAGATGACGTCGTAAGGCCTCGATGCGGCTATAAGAATATCCCTGCCGAAGCTCTCGCCTCCTAGAGTAAGCTCACACTACTGGAACCCGTGCATAATCATCGAGTCTGCTCTCGTAGGAGTCTCTAGGTGTAAGGATCGAGCCAACGGCTCCATCAGAATCTGCGAGCTCCGAACAAGGGCAGCGACAATGAATGAATGATTCGCTCCCGTGCCTATAAGAACTGTAGAAAGGGTAGAGTAGACAAAGATAGTACCTCAAATCATCTTAGGTGCGCCGTGGTCATAATCCTCCACTTCCTGAAGATGAGCCTGCCTCTGTCCGCCAGCTCCCTGTGGTTGGGGTGGACCTCCTGGTGGTGGTGGTAGATCCTCAAAGCGTCGTCCACCACCTGCTGCTCGGCCATTTCCTCTGCCTCGTCCGCCTGCTCCCTGAGGACCGCCACGGTCAAACCTCTGCCTCTACTTGGGTGGTCCCTCAACCATCTGCCGCTCCTCTGCTTGACAGGTCAGCCAGTCAGGAGTAATGTGGCCCTTCCCGCCGCATGCATAGCACTGCCTGCCTCTTGTATGAATGGATCTGCTTCATGTGCCCCGCACCTCCGAACCAGTAACCTGAGGTCACCCACCTGATGGCCTGGTCCGCTTGGACCTCTGCGACATCTGTCTACTATCGGCTGCAGAAGACTCCGCTACGTGTCGCCCTGCGGTAGGTCTCGCTGCTGGTGGAGGCTCAGAAAGAAAGCTCTCCACAAGAAGGGCTCACTCCAGTACTCTAGCCTGCATCAGAATGCTGAGGGAGATCATCAAAGCCCTGATCTCATGCCTCAGTCCCGAATCGAATGTCCAGGACCAGAAGAATGTGTCACGTACCATGTTCATGGAGTAACATAAGAGATCCATAAATCTCACAGGGTACTAGGATACTGACATGCAGCCCTGCTGCAACTATAGTAATTCCTAGATGCGCACCACACAGAGGGTGGCTGGAACGAACTCCGAGGGGAAGAGGATCTCGAAGTCTGTCAAAAGTAATGATGCCTTGTCGTGCACCTGGAGCATCAGGATCCACCATCTACCTGCTGCTGCGTACATGAGACTAGTTGCAAGGATCACCATGAGGTCATCTAGTGTCCCTACTAATCTGATGACTCAGACGATATCCTCTAGACAATCCTCGGATGCCTGAGGGTCCGCCTCTATACGAAACCTAGGCCGCCTCTAAAGCTGAAACTCATGTAGTGCACTTAGGTGATGTGCACTCTCCGCTACTGGGGCTGGTGGCATCGGTGGCTCTGCAGGTAGAGGTACCGCCGGTGCCTCCACTGTAATGGGGCCCTGCACCGAGGCCTCATCGCTCGGTGGGCTGCCATCTCGCACAAAGCTTGGAACCCTAGCTGGATGCCATCTCGGGGAAATCCTGAAAATAAAAAGGTACGCCATGGTTAATATAGTATACCTGGTGAGCTGACACAAAGTAATCACAAAGAAAACTTTTGAAACACACATGCAATCAATGTTTTCATGCACTGAGTCGGCAATCACTATTCAGGGTCCTGGTGTATGGATACGTTGGCCGCCGCACCAACACTGGACTCACTGGACTGATAACCACACTCAATACCCTTAACAATATTGCTTCACAGAATAAATTATCAGAGTCCTGAGTTCTGCGGTAGAACCGACTCCTCTGATACCAATTTTTCACGACCCATCCTTGGGGCCCATGCCGTGACTACCCCAAGCCCGCCTTCCATAGGCCATGAGATGACAACTAGCACCAATAGTGTAAATACCAATAAAAGGGAAGGAATTGCCTTTATAAAAGTAAAAAAACACAAGAGAGTGCGGAAGATTAAGTAAACACTAAGTAAACTAAGTACAAAAGTATGTGCTATAAAGTAAATGGGCCAGAATACAAACCCAACTGAAAGTACAGTACAATTGTAAAGAATGAATAGATGTAGTAAAGTATACCAGCAAGCACTGAGTCATCCTATGGATATCCCACATGAAGGGTGTGTACATACGGTCTCCTCTGCTACTCGGGTTCACCCATCTGCTCTGAGTACGTCCCGCTAAGTGGTTCACCTCCAGGTACCACCCTGCTCCACAAGTCTCCACCTCAATCTGTGCTGTCTGTCTTTTTCATCCAACACAACGTTGTGCGGGCATAGCCCGTGCAGGGGTGAGTATATGATACTCAGTAGGGACCCCGAGACCCCATAAGGACTCCCAGAATCCATAAAAGATAAAACCCAAATGAATGGTACAAACACAAAGTTTAAACCAACTCTACTTAGGTATATTCCCATATATATACCATATTCATCAATTCCAGTTCGGCTCCAACTCACGAGCCCAAGTACATCCCAGTCCACACTGGAAAGCACAACCCAGTCCACATAGGAAAGCAAGTCAATCACAATGATGATAATGACTGAAGACAGGACTCATCTCACATAGGTATACTACTCACGTAGAGGGGAGGAGAAGATAGATGTAGCCTCTGAATCATCTCCCCTGCCGAACCCACGTAGGATCCAAGTACAGAAGTTGTCGCTGCCGAACCCATTTAGGATCCAAGTACAATAACCATCGCTGCCGAACCCATGTAGGGTCCACTTATAGTCATCATCGCTGCCGAAACCATGGAGGATCCATCTACAATCGTCCTCGCTTCCGAAACCACATAGGATCAAGTACAGTAATCATCAGCATCACAGTCACAGCCAACTCTAGGGTTCCAGCACACAGCACGCTCGATTGTGGGAGGTTCTACTCCACGAGAAATGGGGGGTCGATACATCAATTGTAACGAAGTCCATACTTAATGTATCAAAATGTTCCATCTCATCAAAAGGAACTAAATTCAATAGACGGCGCGTCAATCAGACGCCCGATGTGAGAGATATTGGCTTTCACATCCCTGAGGCCCAGTTGGTTTTTAAGCTAAAACCAACACGACCGTACTCCAGCTATATCCAATCCTCAAGTTGAGTAAGCCAAAAGAACCGTCTATCTAAGAGGAATTCAACGTAATTGACGGCACATCATTCAGACGTCTGGTCCTTAATTTATAACCGTTTCTGCTCCAAGGGCCCAGTTGGTTTCGGGTTCAAACCAACCCAGCCATACCCAAAATTTTCGAAAACCTCAAGTGTAATATACTGAATCAACCGTCTCTATCCAAGGATTACAACGCAATTGACGGTGCATAGATCAGAGGTCCATATCCCATGATATGATCATTTAACTGAAGAGGTTCTGAGAATAGGGGTTGGGGCCCGGTCCGACCCGGCCCAATATACCCTGGGTCGGCCCGAACCGGGGCGACCCGACCCAGGTCCGGGTCCGACCCGGGGGGGGGGGGGGGGGCACGGCCCGCCCAACCCGTGGGGTCTGCCCTAAATGCTGGTCGGGGGGGGGGGGGGGGTTACAACCCCCGGTTTCCAGGTAACAGCCGGAATTTATGGCCGGCAGGTTGTGAGCCTCTACGGGACCCAGATAGGGTTCCGCCTCCTAGAGACACTGGTGGCCAGCTCAGCCGGCTACCCCCTATTGGTCCGCTGTGACCTAAGGCCGTGGCTCATCTCACCGGCGCGGCGCGACGACGCCGCACACCACCGTCGCGTCCCGTTTCGTCAGCGGTCCTCTTCTTCTCTGCGTGGTGCAATGGCACCGCCCCGCCTTCACATAATATGTCAATGAAGATCAACAAGAGAAAGGGGATGATAATCGTCTGTGTTTGTGTGGTCCGATATCCTCCCGTTACGATGGTATCAAGTGGCCAATCTTTTTGCAACGAAGAAAAAATATTGAAACATGAAAAAAATAACCCCTACCTCCTGACGTGATCTGCGGAAATGTGGCTTCGTTCGTTGTTGTTGGAATATGAAATCGCTTGTTCGACCTTTGGAAGAGGATGTCCCTTCGTGGTGCTCCAATGGTGGAAAAAGGAAGTAGAGGAAGGGAGGAGGAGAAGAGAAAGAGGGGGGTTTCTCCAGCGGATCCCCCTCATCTAATAAGATCCACCATTATTTAATTAAGGGAGGAGTTTCATTGAATTAATGTGGTTGGAGGGCCCCCACATTAATTCAAACAAATTTAAATTTCAAAAATAAATAATAAAAATAAAATTAAATATAGTTTTTTCCATGAAGTCCAGAAAACTAACGTCCACACTGCCCTGACTGCGTTCAAGGTGAAGGTCCCCTTAAGCAATTGCCGATGCTGTGAGTTCAACGGTGCCCTCAGAATTTGATTCTGAGCACCGGTTCAGAAGTTACCAAAACCCGCTCGTTCGTTCACAGAACATACCCGAGCTAAACTTCGGAAATTGATTCCAAGCACACCGGGCCTCAGAATGAGGTTCCGTCAGAAACTGCGTACTCATAAAATCCAAAAAAATTTAAGAAAAATTTTTCCTTGAAATTTATGGGTCTTTACATCCAAAATATTCTATTTCAACCATTATTTCAACCCTAAATACACCATATAAAAGGTTTTTTCTTAGAAAAGATATGGAAATTTGTCTAATCATGGAAAATAAATGGATTTATAAATAGTGTTGAGGTGGAAGGCCACCAAACCCATACAATATTCCTGCCTCCACCAAGAATATATTTAAAACATTTTTAATTTAAATCACAATAATTAATAACACCATGAATCCTCCAGTTATTCCAATCCTCGAGTTAGTCACTTTCTATGGTAAAATGAAAAGATATCATGATAGAACGATAGAAGAGAGGGAATGAGTATTATATTTGGAAGAAAAAGAAAGACATAGGAATGAAATTGAAATGCTTTAAAATAAAAAATATGATTTCAATACATGAGAAAATAAAATAAAATAAAATCATTGAAAATAAAAATCCAAATGGCCATTTTCCACCTATATTGGTGCTCCAGATTGTAAGGGATGGATTGGAATCATTTGATAAGTTTGAGCTCCTCTCCTTTTATAAGATGAATATGTACTCTAAAATTAGTTGCGTTTTTTCTCGCATTAATTGATGTTTCATGCTTATTCCCATTCATGAATTTTGTACCCCCAATTATTTTCTTGCGTATATAAATTTTCAGACCATTTGGCAACAGGATATAGGAGTTATAAAAATTTAATTGGCTGTTACTTGTTTTGTATGAAGTTTCAAGGAAGATTCCGTCAAAAGAATAACATCCAATGAAAACCTAAATTTCTTGAGATCTCTATAAACTTAATTATTGAGATGATTATGTATTTCCTTGATATATTCCAGGTATAATCACCTCAATTGGAGGTGTCGATTCCAATATGGGAATTCATTACGATTGGGGGTCCATAGTATTTTCACGTAAATATCTTCAACTTCATTGATTTATAAGGCCTCTATATGCTCAAATCTACTCCTAGATAATAATATAACAATGAAGTAATTAAAAAAATAATTTGAAAAAATAATCTCTTGATATGGAATTATAGTTTTATATCAATATTCAAAATACCCTTGACATAAAAATCTGTTAAAAATCCCGAATTTATAACTTTTCAAATATTTTTCCATTTTCATTCTATAATACAAATTTCCTGTTATTTAAATAAAAAATTTCAATAAATGGGTTTTACACTTTAAAAAAAATAAAAAATTCATCCTTATTTGCATAAAATTTTAAACATTAATTTCCTTTTTCAAATACCCCACACTTAAACCGTGATTTTCTTCAATAATAATATCTCAACATTAAAAATAATAGGGCCCCAATTTTATCAACAATCAAATTTCAATGAAAAATAATCAAAAAAATTTCAATTTCCAATCATATTTTCAAATATCCATATAAAATATTTATTTGATTTCTCATTTTTCAAAAAAATAAATAATTCACACATTTTACTTATCCTTGTTGAAAATTGATGGATCTTCGCCTTTTATTCATTCAAGCTCCTAGATTCATCATTCTTAAACATGAAATGTCTGGATTTACCACACATAAAAATCCTTCCTCTTATCTCTCATGATAGAATTCATGTAGAGTTATTCTCGTATCAGTACAACATGAACCTTATCCATTATCTTGTAAATGAACTACTTTCTTCACTTTGTAAAGACAAAAGGAACAAAAAATCATGAGGACATTGTAATAAAGGTTCAAATATATTTGAGGCATAAGTTTGGTAGGGTTTGATGATTTAAAAATTAAGGCTCAAGAAACGGTTTTATCTATTATTTACAATACATGATATCGAAAATTGTAATGAAATTCTCCACTTTAAAGTAGCAACACCCATTTCCATAAAAAATCAAAGTAACATCATGATAAAATTAAAGAAAAATGAATTATTGATACAAAATCTTGATTTATTTTAAAATTTTTTACTTTTTTTTTATTAATTTATTATTCGATTAAACCTCACATAGATCACCTAAGTAGATACGATTAGAATATCATCAGTCATGAAAATGGGGATTTTGTTTTCTCACAAATCACAACCAAATTTTATCTTTTATGGTTCATTTTGTATTTTTTTAAATTTTGATTTCAATATTGGAAAACAATGAAATAAAATGAATGATTCCAACAACATTTACAATTCCTACAATAGCACCCCCATAATTGTTTCATTACAAAGTAAATCATCCCGTTAACAATGAATCCCTCCAGCCCATACATCATCTTTAGAATATAAAGAAAATACCAATTGTTGGGTATGAATGGATAAAAATGTCATGAAACATGGGTGATCTATATAAAGGTCATTGATGGTTTCTATGGGATAAAATAAAGATTGTTGTAAATGTTTTATTTAAGAATAAAGGATTTTCAAAAGTTTTATCAATCATTTTAAATGTGTTTTTTCATAGTCATATCTTTGACAAGTTCCGATGAAAATTATGGTAGGTGAAAGGTCCCAAGATCACTGAAAAAATATACTCAATATAAAATAGATAGTACATGGTCTATAAATCCTATCAGGAATGAGACATATGATATTTGTAATATCACTCAAGGATTGATAAATAATAAAAAATCAATTCACATAAATTTAAAAAATTCAAAGCATGAGAAATCATAATGAAATTTCATTTATATGAATCAGTCAATTACCTCAAATCATGAGTCATTATTTCAATAACCATGCATCACTTCATATATTCAATTTTACATTTTAATCATTAAATATTATTAACATTGAAATATAATACATCAAATCACTGGATTACTTAGAAACTCATATCGCTTATATATGTCAACTATATCCTAATTCAAGTGTGGGAATGAATTTTATTAATTAAATCTCAAATCATGATTTAGAAAAAACATTATGGAGTCTAAAAGTAAAAAATTAAATGTGAAATTCCATTTACAATAAAGAATCGGTCCTCTTTCACTAATTTTTGGAACATTTTTCTGCCACCACGATCATATAAAATAAAATTACCAAAACTATCCCATGAATCATTTCATTCATGATCCCAATTAAAAGAGAGAGTGGGCCGCATGCTGGACTAATTTAAAAGATTAAATTGAAATATAAAAAGCATGTAAAGATAAATCATGGTATGATACCCCATGTGGGCCCAAACGTTTTACTACATCTAGTGTGAAGAACCATCTTTTATCCATAATCTGATGGTGGGTGGATCTTCATTGGCATGAACCACCACATTTTGTTCTTCCCAGCTTGTAGTTCTTTATTCTTATTGATGATGACTCTATGGATTGAGTAAACCAGATCCACACCCTTCAAAATGTTTTACTTCTTTTGTGGAGAGGGTAGGATGGAGTTTGGAACCACCTCTTATTTTGATTCTACTTGTGAAACCATCTTACATTCCTTTGCTAGCTTTATGGGGGCTTCAACCTCTTGTATAATTTCCCCAAGCTTAGCAACTTGGATCTCTTCATGATGGGGATCCTCCACTAGATGATCAATATATTCAGGGAGCTGTAGGTATTCCACAATAGTTGAAACGTTTTTCAAATCATCCTCCAAGGAATAATAAGATTTTTCCAATTTTGAAAATTCCAAATAGTTGTGAGTTATAATCAAATCAGAATCAATAAAATCAAATGAGTTTTATATCATAATTGTATCATTTACCTATGATGGTCCTGCTTGAATATTTTCTCTTGTGGATAGAGCCTATAAGAGTAAACTATCACTGCATGAAGGTAGGTATTTGTGCTCCTCCACCTCGAGTTTTTCTTCAACTTCATGTTGTCTTTAGTGAAACCTGGGAAGGTTAGTGGTACAATTTTCTTGGCCTATAATCTTGTAATAATAGTTTAGATTTTATAGGCTATGGAAATAAAATCATCGTGTGAGATCCATGTTTCTATTATACATTCCTTTTATTTGAACCTTACCATTAGTGCTACATCTCTTATTTGGTGGGAATATTTAGTGTATCATGTTTCTTATTTCTACAGCTGTGACTAATTATTCTATGCGTAATAATTTCAATTTTAATTCAACTTGGGAAATGTGTTAAAGAAACAAAAATATATAATAAAATGTGAATTTTGAATAGGATACTGAAATAACTACTAATCCCCTCGACAAAGATGCAAGTTTAGATGCATGCCTATCATAGGACATAAAAAAGAAAATTTATTTTCCTAATGAAACACAGTGGCTGACAATGGTCATCAGACTATAGGGGTGTTGCTGTCAGTTCAATCACTGATTCTAGTTCACCTATTCCAATTGTTTTAGTTCATTTTTATAATTTTATCAATATTTTGGATTTATGGGTTTTTGAAAATAGTTAAATTAAAATAATGAAATTAAAACTATAAATTTAAATGCACATGCTGATGCTAACATAATAAAAGTTGGGAAGAAATAACATGGACATAGAGTTGGATAACACATGTCTATTGATTATTTATTTAATGTTTAAATTCAATTTAAAAATCCATTTTATGAATCGTTGATAATAAATTACATTCCATTAATTTAATGTGTGTCTGATTTTAGTGTTCCTATAATGCACCAATCAACACATACTCTAACAGTCAACAAGGATAATAACTCAACATAGAATGTTATCATAAAAATACCCAGGTCCATCATATTCCATTTCATAACATACATAAAACTAAAATCCACCATATAAAGTGTTTTCCTAAGATAAGGGATCAAAAATTATTTAACGAAGGAAAAGAAATGGATTTGGAAATTGTTTTGAGGTGCGCGACCACCACACCCATGCAATATTCAACCTCCACGTCAAATATATTTAAAACATTTTCAATTTGAAGTGAAATAATAAAGAACACTGCTAACCCTCCCCCAATTCCAATCCTTGAGTTAGTCACTTTTCATGGAAATGTGAAAAGAGATCATGATGGAAATATGAAACATAGAAAATGGGAATTATAGTTTAACGAAAATGAAAGATGGAAGATGGAAATAGAAATAATTTAATATAAAAAATATGAATTCCTTACATGAAAAAATAAATAAAATAAATGAATAGAAATCAGAAAACATAAATAGCCCTTGGCCTCCTCTCCTTACTAACCTAGATGGTGGGGGATGGAATGGAATCATTTGAGAGGTAGGAGCTCATATCCTTTTATAAGAAAAATCTATCCTCTAGATGTTTTTGAATTTTTGACCACTTTATTTCACAATTCACAGGCAGTCCCCTTCATTAATTTTTTCCCTATTTTCCTTTGTTTCTCCTATTAGAATTTCAGATTATTTTCCCACTATATGCAAGATTTATGAATCATTAATTGACTATTACCTTTTCTGGATGAAGGTTCGATGAGGCTTTCATCAATAGTATAACATCCACTGAAAACCATAATGACAACAAATGATCTTAAAATTAATTCTACAGATGAGTTTATATGTCCTTATTCTATTCCCGATGGAATCACCTCAATTTGAGGGGTTTTGGCTGAGATGGGCTTCTATTACTATGGTGGGGTCCATATAGTCTACGTATAATATTTATCAACTGTTTATATTTTTAAGGCCTCTATATGCTCAAATTTTCCTCAAGTTCAAAAGAAAAAGTTGGAGGAGATAAAATAATGATTTAAAAAAATCTCTCAATTTTGAATTATATTTTTAAATTAATTACCGAAATACCCTTGATGTTAAAATCTCTAAAAAATCCATAATTAATTACTGTTCATAATTTATCTCGTTTTCATTATATAAATCAAATTTCACATTATATTAATAAAATATTTAAAAATGTGGTTTTTATTAGTTAAAAAAATCAACAATTCATCATTATTTTATTAAAAATATACATTTAAATTTTCTCTACCAGCCATTGATAATCATCTAATATAAATTTCCAATAAATTATCATTTGATACTTTTATAATATTGTTTTTTACAGACTTGATCAATTATCCTTTGCTAAATCAAAGTAATTATAATTTATTAATTCTTTAAAACAATCTTTGTTAATTTCATGAATTTATCATTGGATATTTATTCAGATTATTATTCTCAGATAATCTTATCTAAGTACTATTTGATAATATAATAAACTATAATTTGATAAATATATGTATTTATCAATTTTTATGATTATCAATGGATAATTTGAAAGAAACACCCATTTTTTATTCATTTATGAATTATAAATTTATCATAATTCATATAAATACACTTGGCTAATATATAAATTAATTATTCTTTGATAATTTAGCAATTATCCTTGATAATTTAGGAATTATAATTGATAATTTATGGTTTATAATTTTTTTTAAATTCTAATATTTTTCCCTTAAAATATGAGAATAAAATGAAAAATTTGAAAAATTAAAATAAAATAAATAAAATAAAACCATTCTATTTCATGTTATGAACAACAGACATGGAAAACAATGAAACTGCAAATAGATGAAATTAGAATCAATTAAATTAGCCATCACCTATCTTATGCAGACTATATTTGGGGTATCTTATACACACCATAATAAAAAATATTCGATGAATCGATCAATTCAGTTATTTAAAAACATTAAGAAATGTACAAATTCATTAGTTTGAACCCATAAAATAAAAATTACATTTTTAACCATGATTCACCTTAAAATTAATTAAAGTGGATTTAATAGAACCATATTAAGTGTTTAAAAATTATAATGGGTCAAAAGGGATTAGAATCTATGGTTTGGGAATGATCCATGCGATATAATTGAGGTTTGACATTCAAGAATATGAAGTGTTTGTAAAAAAATAATATAATTTAATAATATAATATTAATAAGTGATATATTTAATTACCCACACAATATATTTTACCAAATACCAAATCATCACAATGGATATAAATTCATAATGTAATATAAGAATTCTAATCATAATGGTAGTCATTTAATTCTTATATAATACACCATATAAGAGAGGGTTAATTTTTTTTAAAAAAAATTATTTTGAAAATTTTATATAAAATACGCTCACAATCTGTAAAAAATCGAATGGGGTTTCCCTCAAATATAGACAACTAAACTGATCCATTATATACCTGAAGGGTGTTCATGAACTGTATGGGCTGGCGAGAAGCACCTAACCATCAAACAAGATAATATAGGTAATGATGTTTCCCAACCTAATCAAACATGTGGCATATATGTACAAAAAAAGGAACAATGAAAGACGAAGAAGATATATATGCCATAAATGTTAGAAAAACAATGTAAACATACAACAAAAAATGTATCAAAAACTCTAAAATACAAGTCCAACTGGAAGATCTAAAAAATAAAACAACTACTCCAAACAATGGCATGGAAAATGTCCCACCAACTCACCACCTGTTACCGAACTAGTTGACACGAACCTCAACACCTCATCGTAGTGCCTTGCCTTTCCCTAGACTGGGAGACAGACAAAAGTCTACACACCACTAATGTGGTGGGAAATGTGTGAGAAAACATGCTCCGTTGGATCCCACCAAGGTGTTCCATAATCAGTCCCTATATAAAAATTCCTGTATTCTAATTTCAAATAAAAATATGGCATCATAATGACTAAAATAGTTTTTATAGAAAATTGAGTAAACATTTTCCTTTTTCAAGAGTTCTAAAAAATTAATATATATCAATTTCAAATCACATTTTCCACATACATTTCCACAAGAATAAAGATGTATGTCATGGGTAACATCGAAATGAAATCACTATAAAACAAAATCACATGCATCACAACACCAAAATATACTATAGGTCCATGCTTCATACTACTCATACCATAATAATCAAGTTCAAAAATATGATCCTAGAAAAATGACCCTAAGAAGTAGAGGAATACCCCATGAGTAAACCCGAAAAAATGTCAATATCTATCCCTTAGAACAACGATCCAAGGAAATAGAGAAAATATCCATGAAAAACCACCCTTTATAATCACAAACAATGGATGATACCCTCAATGTAATCCTTCCACCTATATACCCAAGGTAACCCATGTGTTCATTTTCATAATTCCATTTCAAAACCATTTGATAATCCATTACAATTCCATTAAAATAACCATTGTCGTTTAATTTATCAAAAAACCATGAAAAATAATTTTTCATTGAAAATTATTTAAAACAAAAATAAAACAATCATACAAATTTCTATATACAAAAAAAATATATAATGAAAAAAATCTAGTTCATCAATGTAGGATTGAGACGGAACCGCCTATCTCAAAACTCGGGTCACACATGGTCATATTGGAATCCACCAATTATGAAACACAACAACATCAAATTCGCTATAATCAAAGACACATCAAGAATGATCCAAATATAAATAGTAGAGGTCAACAGAAGAGAGGAACCCCACATACGATGAGGGAAAACACCCACCACACCAAAACTAATGAATGAAACGAACTCCAGATTGTGATCTCACTAAAGATTAAGAAGAAACCAAGAAGAAACATCCAACATTGATCAATGGATCTAATAACGCATATCTAGGGTGCTACCACAATCAATCATGATGAATTAACAAAAAGAATAGTTACATAGAAAGATGCGATGCAGATGAAAAAAATCCAAAGTCGATCTAATCACTCTGGAAAGATAGGTGACTCTAAAAATCACCAAAGAAGATTTTCGGTTCGAGAGACAAGAGTTATGGAAATAAAAGAATGAGAAAAACATCCAAATGCATGACATAAATCTGGGTGTGGACTGATTCATGATGTGAAACCCTTGGTAATGTCATGAAGTCAATGATGGATAAGTACACAAAAAAAACTATTTATTATTATTATAAAATCATTATTTAGGCCATACACGATCTGTACCCACCATTCACAACATGTACCAGTTCACAACATTATTTACCCTTTCACGACATGTACATAGCAACTAGTACATAATGTGTGCCTCAGGTACATGACATGTACCTACATTATAGCCTGCAAAAAATCTAGCAAATAGCTTCTATGGACTTTGAATTAATAGGGAGCATAAATAAAGGTACAAAAATACTTGATCAAGGCAACATGATGTTACAAACTCCCAACCATAATTACTTTTCATCCTAGGGAAGTCATGTGAAAGATATAACTCATAGAAAAAGATGAAGCCACTTCTCCATCAACAACTCTAATTCCCATGTCTCTTGATAATGCAGAATTTGTTTCAATAGATGTATGACTAATAGAATATTCATCCCATGAATTAGATTCTTCTAAGAGTCAATGATCTCAACTAGTTCCTCCAAAATAGAATCATCTAGCTCTAACTCAAATTATTCCCAACTTAGACCATAAGAAGGATCACGATGTTACTTCCTAAGCTTAGATATGTGTCAAAGTCATGGATTCCCATATATAGAATCATCAATGATAACCAATATGCTGTTTTTTTGATCCGTTCAGTGATATCAAATAGTAAAACATATCTCGGAGCTAACATTCAATTTTTTTCCAAGTTGACAGTGACCCAAATGAGGATAAAAATTAAAAAAAAACCCCAAGGGCCAATGGAAAACTCCAATGGATGAAACCAATGATCTACATACAATTTCTGTCGACTCTAGAATGTAACCAGATTTATTCGTACATCCAAAATCATTTTTGATGTCTCGTAAACAAAACATGGTCTTACCATTGACAATTTTCCCCCCTCTTTCCAATAAAGTGGTGATCAACAGGGGATACCATAAAACTCATTGAAGGGAGAAATTATGGAAATAACTAATAACTATTGTTGTAATAAAACTCAACCCGTTCCTAATAGATATCCAATGATCAATTGAAATCCTAGACAATGGAACAAAGCATTTCCTCAATGATCTAAATTACATGGTCCATCTGCCCATCATTCTGTGGATTGTATGATGTGCTCAACTTCGGTTGAGTTACCATTACCTTTTGAAGAATCCTCTAGAACCACGAGGTAATCATAGGATCCCTATCTAAAAAAATGATAGATGTAATCCCGTGAATCCTCAAAATCTCCATCACATACACTTTACCCAGATCAATAACATTATTGGTGTCTTTTATCAGAATAAAATACTAATCCTTCATTGATCGATCAACACTGACCCACATAGAATTTTTCCATTTGGTAATTCATGGTAACCTAACAAAAAAAATCGATGGATACCTCATCCAATTTTAACACATGGACTATAAGATACTAAAGCAAACTAGAGGGTTTTAGGTTCTACACCTTTATCGGTTGGCTGGTGTAACAAAAAGACACATTTTCTACAATTCCATGCTTAATAATGGTCCACGTGAATCCTCATCTCATGTCAAAATACATCATTATAGTTTCTGGGTGAATGGAACATGATGATCTATTACAATCAATGAAGAATAAACTTCTCATTGGTTATGGGTTGAAAACTCTATTTTTGATGTGAAGTATTCCAATAGAATAAAGAGACCAACAAGAAATGGTATCCCAACCTCAAATGATTTCTTGAACATTAATGAATTCAACATCCAACTATTAAATCAGTAAAATAGAATCCATGTTAGATTATGATAGCTAAGCACCTATAATAACTAAAAATGAAACACCATCTTGAGTGTCCAAGTGCAACATGATGGAAATCCCTATAAGATTCCACTCATCCTTTGATTCCAAAACATCATGTGATGGTACCCTCCTACTTAGAGCATCTACAACAACATTACCTTTCCCAATGGTGTAGATTATTTTGAAGTAAAACATATAAAGGTATTCCACCCATCACCTCTTCCTTGGATTCATGTCTTTTTGAGAAAAGATATAGATCAGGCTCTTAGGATCTTTGAAAACCTTGAAATTTTCTGCAGAAAGATATTTCCACCAATATATAAGCACATGAATCACCGTCTCAATATCTAAATAATGAGGGGGGTAATTTTTCTCAAGTAATTGAATATGAAAATATTTATAAGCTACGACATGGTCATATTGTATAAGTACACATCCCAAACCAACATCTGATGCACCAAAAAATACCATGTATCCCTTACTATTCTTTGGTAGGATTAGAATAGGAGATGATGATAGAAGTTTCTTCACATCATCAAAAGAAGACTGACACTTCACATTCCTTGTGAATTTCACCCATTTTTTAGTAAGTTCAGTCAATGATAACACCATCATAGAGAAGTTCTTGGAGAAAAATTGGTAGAATGCAGTAAGGCCAAGGATTCTCTATAGCTCAATAAAATTTTGTGGTTCCTTCTAGAACAAAAATTTAATAACATTCTCTCGATCAGACAATAATTCATCCTAAAAAATTATATTCCCCAAGAAATTCACTTCTTGAATCCAGAAACTAAATTTAGATAGATTCTTATACAAACAATTTCTTCTCTTAATTTCAAGAACCTAACTAATGTGGTACTCTTTCTCACACTCATATTTTGAATAAACTAGAATAACATCCACAAAAAACAACTATAAAAGTTTCATGATATTTATGGAATATGAAATTCATCAAAGAAATGAAAACTAAAAAGAATTAGATATACCAAAATCAATATGAGATATTCAAAATGGCTATACCTACTCATGAAATCCATCATTGGTATATATGACTCTCGAAAATTGATCTAATGATAATATGATAGAAGTTCAATCTTTGATAACCACATTTATCCTTTTAAATGATCCAATAGATTATCCACATAAGGCAACAAATGTTTGTTCATAACATTAACCTAGTTTGGTATTCAATAGTACACAAAAAATCAAAGTTAACCATTAGCTTTCATGGAAAAGAGAAGAGGGGATGCCCAAGCCAAAGCAGTAGGGGGAATAAACCACAATTCTAGTTGGTCTCCCAATTGAATTTTGAGCTCTTTCATCTTGACTGTTGCTATGTGGTAAGAACACATCAACATCGGTTACATACCCCATACAAGGGAAATCATAAAATCTACATATCTCTCAATAAGAAGACATGAGAAAAATTCTAGAATCATGTTAGGAATGTCTCAAATGATGAAGGGAGGCTCACCTATAGTAGAAATTTCATCGGGCTCAAACATAAAGGTAGAAAAAAATCATGAGCTCCGGTTGGGAAGCTCTTGCATGACTAGTCCTCAGGTACCACTCCCCCTGAATCACATGACAAATCCCATCGATAGAAATAAATGAAATACGCTGATGATAACATTCAATTTCAGCCCAAAGAGTGAAAATACAATCCTTACCGATGATGAAGTCAAAAAATTATAAATCAAGAACGAGAAAATCCCAAACCAAATTAGTATCGGCTGTCATTAACGAACAAGATGGAAACATAAACCTCTTCTCTTTACCCATACCATGAAATTATTCTAAATACATTGTAAAGGACAGAAGTTCCTTTGGATGTTTTTTAACATTAAGAAAATTTAAAGATATAAATTATTGGGATGAAACAATATTAAAAAAATAAATTTCTAGTAAATATCTAATAAAGATTGTACCTATCACTATTTCAAGAAAAGAATTAACATCCATTGGAAACATAAATTCTACATGAAAATGCTTCACTCTAATATCCTACGGCTGGATCCATGTTGTATATAAAGCTTCTAACTTTGTCGTAGACGGATTTGGAGTCGATGAACTCTGAACAAAATGAGGATTATTGATAGATTGATAGAAGAACTATTGATGTCCAACAGGTCCATAGATATTGCACATCTTCATTGGTGCCGGACAAGAATATTTTGTGTATCTTCCCTTCCCACACCGATAGAAAGTAAAAGACATATATCCAGCTACGAAATATGGTGCAGAGGAGGCTCATTGCTAAGACACTTCTCTAGCACATTTTCGATGGTCCTACCACTTCCACTTCTTCCCATGTGCACCACTAAAGCTATCACTAAATGGAAGAGAAGTGGTTGGAAAGCTAAATTTACTAAAATATCAATTTTTTTGCCTCAAATATATATCTATAATTTCCATATATATTTAAAAATTCATCATAAACACCTGCACTATGACATCTGGCTGCAAACCTTGTAGGAACTTCTGCACTTTTAGCGGGTCATTATTTACCACATCAAGAGAAAAGTCGACCACATCGGAAAACTAGTTGTTATATGCCTATAATTAATGAACTCCCTATTGTAATGATATGAACTCTAAATAAATCACCAAAATCATCCATTATAGATAAAAATTCCGAAAGAATAGTTTTTTAAAATCCTTATAATCCTAGCCCACATGTATGTCTACCAGGACCATCGAATCCCACAATCCCTTTTTGGGGTCCTTGAGTATGAACATTGCACACATAAACTTGATATTATAAGGTGTCTCTAGGATTTATAATATTTGATCGATCTAGTCCAGACAATACTCCACCACTTGAGGATCATTTGTTCCTTTAAATTATAATGTCTTCTCAGGAAATAACTCCCATGATATATCTCTCTCTCCTCCATCTTCAGGTTATACCTCCACAATAGCCTTTTGAAATTGTGGAACATCCTGATTGACGACACCGACTACCTATATGATCATCTCAAAGAGGTTCTGATCTAAATGTGGGATCCATTAAGGAGTATCATCTACACCTTCTTGAAGAACCAATGGAAGACGTCCCAAAGGCATACTATTGCAAACCGAAACATTAGAACGATCAGACAACAGAACCAATATTAGCTTAAACTAGAAAAACCATATGCAAAAAATAGATATTTTAAAAACAAAAACTATCACTACATACAAACATCCCAACACCCCATGGAAAATTCAGTCTCGTTATAACATGAGCTTTTATGGAAATCATCAAAAAACTCCTATCACGTTCCCAAAATCCTATCTCTAATCTAACGGAAGTCCCAAGTAATATATTCTCTAAAAAAGAACTCCTATGATACCATACATTAATGAACCAAACCGAGTTTCCCTAACACCTAGAAATCGACCTGATCTTCCACATACTCGTAGGGAGTTTCTGATATTCATCGAACTGTGACAAGAACATGTGCATCGAACAAGATAACATACGAAATGATTTCTGCCAACCTGATCGAACACAAGGCATATATGTACTAAAAAAGGAGTAATTAAATAAGAAGAAGATATATAATCAATAAGTGTAAAAAAATCTGGAAATGGAAAATTTAAAATTAACTAAAAATCCAAAAGGCAATTCCAATAAAAATGAAAAAAAATAAAATAGCTATTACAAATGGAGATGTCGATGTCCTCCCACCATCTCCCCATAAGCAACCCAACCAGCTGACATGAACCTCGCGGCCTCACTACGGTGCTTGGCCTTTCTATATACTGGAAGAAAAAAAAATTCTATACCCCACCAAAGTGGTGCGTAGGGTCTCAGATAACTGGCTTAGTAGGATCCCACCAATGTGTCCCATAACCAATATCTGTATAAACATTTCTAGATTCAAAATTTAGAAAAATAATTTCTTGATAAGAAATAAAGTAGTCATTATAGAAAACATGGTGAAAATTATTATTTTTAATAGTTCTAAACCAAATATGGTATATCAATTTATAAGAACACTTTCCACATAATTTTACACATGCATAAAAATGCATAGCAAGGCTAACTCAGTAAAAAAAGAAATAGAAAACAGATAAACATGTATCATAACACCAAGGAATACTACAAGTATAATCCATAGACAACTCGTACCAATATAATCAAGTTAAAAAATCTTATCCTAGATCAATGAGACTAGGAATCAGAGCAATAACATAGGGTTAAACCCCCAAAATTTCATCATTGATCCCCTGGAAAAAAGGGCCTCAGAAAACAATTTACATATTTAATACAAAAAACCTTGAAAATACCAAACAATGGAAGATGTCTTCAAGATAAACCTTCCACATAAGAAACCAAGGTAACCCATGTTCTCATTTTCATAAATCAGTTTCAAAACCATTTTACAATCCATTCCAGTGACATAAAAACGATTAAATTTATTAAAAACAAGGGGAGAAATTTTTTTCATTTAAAACACTTTTCAACACACTAAGTACAATCATGAAAATTTCAATATAAATAATAATTTATAAAAAAAACCCGGTTTATCATTGTAGGCTTGAGACAGAACCACCTACCTCAATAATCGGGTTACACAAACACATATTGGAAACAACCTATAATAAAACCAAACACCATTAAAACATACCCTAGAACCAAATCACATCATGATTAATCCAAATATAATCAAAAGAGGTTGGTGGATGAGAGTAAACCCACAAAAATCAAGTATAGACACCCACAACACCACACCAATCTAAGGAAAATGGCCTCAAGAATGAGATCTCACAACAGATCTAGAATGAACCAAGATGAAAAATCCAACAGAGATCAACATATCTGATAACACAATGATAGGGCACTAACATGATCAATCGTGACGACTGGCTAAAAATAACACTTTTCTAAAGAGATACACCTTGGATGAAATGATAATCCAAAGATGCTCAGATCGATTCAAAATGAGAGGCACCTATGAAAATCACCTAGGAAGAGTTCTGGTTTTAGAGAAAAGTGTTCTGGGAAGAAAGGACTGAAAAAACCTCCAAATGCGCTACTTTATCCAGGGTGTGGGAATACACATGATGTGTAAACCCTAGTCACATCATGAAGTCAGTGTTTGATAAGTATGCTAAAAAACCCATCACATCAGATTAAAATCTATTATATAAATCATTCATGAATTGTACCCACCATTCAATATTTATACTAGTTCGTAACATGATTTCCCCTTCCACAACTTGTACAAAACATCTATTACACGACCTGTAACTTATATACACGATGTGTACCTACTCTATAGCCCAAAAAGTAAAAAAAATCGATTCAAATGACTTTTAACCAAAAGGTAACTTAGAGAAATGGAAAAAATACCCAGTCAGGGTAATGAAATGTTACAAGATCTATTGTATAGAAAACCCATCATGCACAAAGGTTATGCTAATTCTAAGGAAAATACATTTTATAGGCCCAGTTTTGGTCTTATATATTTCATATGAGATATTATTTTGGAGATACATGATTTTCTAAAAAAAAATATAACATTTTTCTTAAATAAATTACCCTCTCATGGGATGTTACTGAACAATCGATGTTCATAAATATTTTTTCACACCTTATGTAAATGGCCTATTTTTTAATTAACAGGAGTCTCATATTTTCCATATAACAAACCATTAAGGAAATATTCCATTGTTTTTTTTTAAATCGTCATGTAATACAATATATTAAATATTTCTTTCTATAAAAAATGAGGTCCTACTTCTCTTGGAATCTCATAAAGATTCAATTTCTAACCCTCAAAATATTACATATAATATTCTATGGTCCAAACAAGGATTTTAGTGATAATAAATCTTTTAAATCAATTAATATTTAATTTTTATTGAGAATTATATGTCAAGAAAAAAATAATTGTAAACTATAATCAAATTGTGTTTTTATTATTATTATGATTTGGGGAGATAACATGAATCAAGAAAACCAAAATTACATCATAGGTATTTGTCATAATGTTATCTATATATTTCACTTAAATCCATCATTTATAAAATTTATAGTGCAATGATCGAATATATTACAATAAAACTGTTTAAATCGCTATTTGTGATAGTTCAATAAGGACTGAACGATTTTACAGTAATGATGAAAATGAAATATTAGTTGGAATAAGACCAATTTTTTATGTTATCGTGTAATATTATGGTTTTATTGACATATACTATATATGATATTAAAATATAAACGGAAATGGTTTTATGAACATCATATCAAGGTGATACATATAACAAATATTCAACCATCAAAAAAGTAGTAAATGGAAATATTATATTTTCCAAAAGTTCATATGAATTTTAAAAATATATTTAATATAAAAAAATAATATTATAATTTTGGGTACTTCTATAAATAATGCAATGTAATTGGTTAGTATTCAAGAGAAAATATACATGTGTTGTTCTAGAGTAGAAATAATTTTTATTTATTTTATATAATAATTATTTATGATTAAATCAATTTGATTTATATTTTTCATAGTTACATACTAAAACTATAAATTTGGGCATCAGAAGTCAAAAAACTATTCTTGGATATAACCAAAATGATATAGCCAATGAAAATTACCAACACTAAATAAAACCAATTAGGAACGAAATATATAGTGTTCTATTTTTTATTATTATTAAATGATTAAATATAATTGTATATTAATTTATATTGAATAATTTCTAGGTGACTACCTGAGGTTAGAGAGAGTTCTATAGTGACCTGACCCGATGAGGCACAACCCGACCTAGTGGGGCCCGACGCGACCCAGCCCGGTGCGTCCCAGCTAGCTCGACCCGAAGGCCGAGCTGTCCGAGGTAGAGGCATGACCCCTGGATTCCCTAACCGGTGGTTACTTAGTGATCCGCTCTCCCAGACTAGCCGGCTAGGCCGGCCGACCATCTGGTGCACGCGGCCCGAACGACAGGCCGTGGATTTCTTCAGCACGACGTCCTCCTGGCGCCGCAGTTCGGCTCCGCCCGGCCGGCCGACGGGCCTGCTGGTTCTTCCGCCGATGAAGCCCACAAAGTAGGCTGCGGTTCTTTCCATACAACCATCGTGTCGGCGCCGGCTTCCTCCGCCGCAATCCCGGAAGGACGCGACGACGTCGTGCTTCCTTCACCGCCGGTCGCTGATTCCAAAAAGATCAAGTTCTAGCAGAGGGTCATTGCGAAGTGTTTGTTCGGACCGCGCCCTCCGCGTTAGGTGGTAACACATGGCTAAAATCATTTCAGAGAATTCAACAAGGAAGATGTACAATTTTAATCAGCTAAAATTTTATAATTTCCCATACCTTGATAAGGTCCGCGATTGACAATCTTCGTGGATGATGGTGTCATCTCCATCATCGTCGGAGTGCACCCGAGGAAGTGACGTCTCCTATTTAGTCTAACTTGAAATAGTCTCTATAAATACTGATTTAAATTAATAAATTATGTTATAGAAAAATTATCTTAAATGGTATATCTATGTGTTTTCTAGACCATATCAACTTACATATACTGATAATTTATTGAAAAATAAATATTGGACCAAATTTATGAGGGAATTATTTCAAATGGAATAATTCACTCGAAAATGATATTTTAAAAAAATAAGAGGACGTTATAATGGTGAGTAGAGTTTTATATGAAATAGAGATATACCTATAAAATATACCATGATATATAGTTGAATTAATAATTAAAATACAAAATATATGGTAGGAAATTATTAGGTAAATCTAAGTGAACTATATAAGAATTATTTTAAATTATTCCCTTATAATTCAGAAATTACATGGGATATGTACCCAATATATGGAGTGGCATGAATTCTATTAATAAGGAGACACGAAATAATATTCCTTTTGTATATCAGGATAGAATATCATAGTCCAGTTAATGTAACGAGAATGAGTATTTCATTAAATCACGTAGTGTCTATATATATAATTATCAAGAATGTTGCATCTTTTGATGAAAAAAATATACAGTATACAATAGACAATGATTTCTTCAAGTTCATTGAACCATACCAAACATAGTAGATAATATATGAATAATAATATGAAGTAAAAATTTTATATACTCAGGGATATAATATCATTAGTTTTTTTCACCAAGAGGTGAATTCATAGAGAAAATATTTTCCAAGTATTAAAAAAATATTATATACATAACAACTAAATATATTACATAGCAGAAACAATATCTTATCATGTGATAGATAAATGGTTAATAGTCCAAAATTTGAATGTAGTTTATGTGGGGATATTTTGAAAGATGGTTTCCTAGACCAGTCATTAACAATAAGTTTTTATTATCATATCATACATATAATGAGTTTTTCATGACATATTGTTATCACAATAGTATTGATAATTTTTCATCCACTAATTATGGGGTAATGTCCATATATTGATTATTGTTTGAACATGTTATTGAATTTATCTTTTATAATTAGAACACACACACACATATATATATATAATGACATTAATTATAAATATACGTTACATCATTTAGATATATCATAATTAATTGATAAATATGATTTATGTATATAATGGGTTGGGGACTCGTAAACATTGAGAATTCATACAATAAAGTTATCACAAAATGACCCTAAGGAGAGGATATTATGAGGACTGGATGTCCAATTTGAACAACACCGATTTTATATTTCATTTTTTGTCCCTATTTTTGATCAAGTTAATTGTCTCTCAACTCAATATGTTTTTAAATATATAAAATTTGATCACGTACTTCGAATCTAGATGAAAACCATGGAATTTGTTTTGTGAGGTTGCATCTATTGAGTATGTTAATGGTGTTATGGAATTAATTGAATGATTAAGATATTATTTTGATTTTAAAAATTAATTTATATCTTATCCATAGTTAATCATGATGGTAGTACCTTTATTAAGACAATGGCATTGGTTATTGAAGGTAAGTGCATCTTGTACAGTCCAAAATAAATAATGCTCGATAGGATGATGAAATAAAAATTTCATCCTACATTATGAGATATCAAGATACAAATAGATTATATTCCATGACAATTTTTAATAGGTGATTATCATTTCTATGATATTCCATATCCTCTATAGGGCCATGATGTGTTTCTTGATACCCCTCTTGGTCTGTGAGTTACACTCACTAATATCGATATAAGGTCTAATGGGTTTTCAAAAAAAATATTATTCAATGGTTTTTCCAATTATAATGAAATGAAGTTTAATAAAATAGTGGGCCCTAAATATAGGATCTATATATCAATGAGATTTAATGGTCACATTAAATAAATAAATGAACTGTTATTTATTTTTTGAATAATATTTATTAAATTTATTAAATCGAACTATTGATAAATTATTATGTGAATACTAGAAAAAATGACTTATAAATGAATATTAATTAAAGGTTAGTTATATGTTTATTTGGAAAACTAATTTTATATAATTTCATGGAATTTTTAATTTAGCATTACGTTGAGGTTACATGAATGTTTAAAATATTCATTGTATTTGTAGTATGTTTAAAGTGTTGATTATATAATTTTTTAGTTAATTTAAAGGGTTATACAACATGAATACCTAAAAGAAATTTTTTATGTCATAAAAATAGTATTTATAATGAATAATAAACAATGGAGGGTTCGTGATCCTGTATTAATTATATGTATTCTCATTATAACACAGTTAGATTTTGGAATATATCTTATTATAAATTAATACTTTGTTTGGTAGCTTACCATAAAGAAAACACAGAACAAAAAAATTATATGTAATATAATATTAATATTATAATGAAAATTATACTAATTATTAAACCACTAGTAAATAAAAAATATATTAAGCAACTCTGATTTTATACATTTAAAGAATAAATTACAAATATAATTTAATATTAGAAATGATCATTCTTTTTGAAATAATTGTTTTTTAATGTTTTCAATATTTTATCCAATTAAATTAAATTTACCAATTTAAAAATATTTTATGATATAATATATTAAAATTCATTAAATTACAAATTGATTTGAAATAATACTAATAACACCTAAAAATATCATTTTCCTGTAAAATAACCTTTTATTTATATCTTTAATTTTAAATTAATAAATATAAACAAGTATATATATAATTATATATATTATTTTCTAAATTGAACTTATTTATTAATTCATAATTTAAAAATAAAATTAGGTTTAATTTTTATTATTTTCTTTATATAATTGATTTAGATGTTGAATATTGAAAAGTAGTGTTTTCACAAAACAAATTACATTTTATCACTTTTGGATAATATAATAAACACTAATATGTATATAAAACCTTTTAATTAGTCAAAAATGTATTTATTAATTAAAAAGATACATTTAAAAAAATACAATGCAAAAATTAGAAAACCAATAATTAACATTTTAAAGACATATGTAATAGTTTAAATGAAAAATATTATTTTCCTTTTCTATTAATTAAATATTAATTTGGAAAAATTTGGTAAGGAGTTTATTAGAAAGCTAAGTAGAAATTTATTTTCTATAATAATCTATTTAATTGTTCTAAAATTAATAAAATTTATTATTTTATTATGCATATAAAATTTAGGCAAATTGTTTTTTTCTATAATACAGTTTATAAGGACTATTTACACTAATTATGATAATTATTTTTCACATCATAATTAATATTATGTGGTATAATTAATGTCAAATTTGAAAGAATAATTTTAAAATTAGTTTGTAAGGTAAATTTTGAAATTGTCATTAAAATTGATCACTATGGTAAAAAACAATGTACAATAGTAAATGTTAATTTCTATAAAATGTTAATGGTAACAAGAAATAACTATATTAAATCATGACTTTTATTAAAAATGGGGTTTATGGGTATTCTAGAAGATAAAAAGTTACACATTTTATTCTTTTCCATTTTGGCACTTTTTTAGTAAAATATTGCCATGATGATATTTTAATGAAAAGACTAATTAAAAAACCATTTGCATAACCTACAAAAGGGTAGAACATCCAAAACATTTATAAACTGATTCAATGTACATAGATTAAAATAATCACTACCATAGTCTTAAATAAATTATCTCCCAACATCTTATAATCATTGTTCTTTCTGAAATACCTAGATATTGAACCTTAAAGTGTAACCCAAGGTAGAACATATAAAGTGAGAGGTAATGTTATCAACTGAGAAATCGAAATTATAAAAATTTTATACCAAATCATATATTTTCCATAAATTATTTTCAGATAAAATATATATGCATAATATTATATAATTTTATTATACAAATTGAATATCCATTTTCTATGATCCTCCAAAACCATTCGAAAAATGTTGTGGTCATCATATGTATGTGTGTGCTATTTCTACCATGAATGACGTGTTTAATTTTTCATCACCCCGTAAAAGAATTTTATAATTTTTTTTCAATAATTATAAATAAATTTATAAATTTTTTAATGTTATTAAATTATAAACCATTCCCGACATTCCTCACATTTTAGGGAGAACAAATGCATCGTATGTGTTTACGTGAAAACTACTGCCTCCATTAATGTGACATATTTCATTTTTCACTACTATACTTTACAATTTATCTAACTCCCTTATAATATAATTCATCACTATAATATATATATATATATAATTATGATTCTATAATAATTATATTATTATTGAATAGTGACTTTATTAACCATACTCACCCATGGATTATAAAATGATCTTGTAGGCTAGGTTTAACCACCCACATGAACAATTCAATGAATTTACATCATAAATAACTAATGAAACCCAGTTTATAATTTTATAAAATTAATAAATGTACACAATAAATATTTTTATAATGTTAATATTAATATATAATCTAATAAAAATATTGCACCCATCATTAATTAAAATAGCCAAAAGGGGATCTCACTAACCTTATAATCACAAATATCAACTAAAATACTTATGAAATATATTTAAACATTATGATTCATTATATGATATCTATTATTATACATTTAACGATATTATAATGATGAAATATGATTATATAATGATTAATTTTCATCTCTATTATGAATATATTACTAATCTAAAAATATTAAAATAATAAACATATGATAAATGATATAAGTACTGAATAAAAAATTATATTTATAAAAAATATTATAAATGAATCTTCTATATGGTTATGGGTACTAATAAGTTTCATAAATACATAATTATGAATTTTAATGTTTTTATAATGTATATTACCTCACATATGGATAAGTGGGATTATGTAAATGGTTTTTGCATCACGATTTGGTTTCTTAGAGATATGATGCATATTCAACCATAGTTTCTTTTATTAGTGTATAAATAATTATTGGGTTACATTTATCCTATTTTTTCATTAAAATCTATAGGACTTAAAAATCGATCTTATCTTCTATTATTCATGGTATTTCAATTCAAGAGAAACATGTGATGTAACATTTTTTATAAATTCAACCCCTATTCTTTTTAGATTAATTTTTCATATTGAACTTCATATATCTAATCATGTATTGATACAACCTAATATTTTAAATTTTTATTTCTCTTTATATCAAAAGTAAAATTAAACTTTTATTCAAATATTCATCCTCTACGAATTTAACCACCTTAATGTATGACATTTTAAACAGTGATTCCCAAAGTACTCATGAAATAACTTTGTCATCCATATCTATGTTTACATTTATCTCTCATGTTATATTTTTTTTAGAAAATTTATTATTTCATATCTCATTTGATATTTACATTCCCCTTTAAATATTTTTAAAATGATTTTTATTAATATATTTATAATGGGGGATTTCAACAAAGATATTTCAAAATATTGAAAATGTGATCAATAAAATTTTTTATCTCCCACTACAAACCCACTATTAATATAATTTAAAATTTTTAGGTCACCATTAATGTGGATTTATTTTAAAAATAAATGGTTTTGAAATTTTTTTTACTTATCATTCTTAAAAAAATTATTCCTGTTTATGGTAATGTCATTGATGATTCTTCTTAATTATAAAATTTCTGAAAATGATTTCATTTATACTTTTTGAAACCATTAGGCCTTATTAAAATATAAATTATTGATGATTATTTTGAAAATGAATATATTTCATGATTATTTCACTTCACAATTTATAAACCATTATGACTTTTTCCAATTACCATTATTGATCATGCTTTTAGAAAAGTAAATGTTTTCAAAATGATTCCAATTCTAATTTCTAAAACCTATATGAAGATTTCAATGGAATATTAATTAAGATTATTATTTAAAGTTAATGATTTAAAAAAAATATCACTGAACATTTTATATACATATATGTTCCATTATAGTATTTATTATTTAGAATTATCTTTGAATAATTATTTTGGACATTTTTTTAAATTTCTCCAAAGTGAACTTTATAATAGTGAAATATAACATATTTTTTTTTTAAAATGATAAAAAAATGTTTTATAATGATCATTTTATGTTTTTATTCCATTTTAGTCTTTAACATTAAATGATTAAGATCATATATAGGTATGTTTCATGAATCACATTCTCAATTCTTTTCTAAAATAATCCATTATTTGTTGTAAAAGTTTGGGTATATTAAATTTAAATTTTCAATGAAATTTTTTAATATACCATATGGATATGTTAATAATCCCTTTTTTCATTCCATGGGTTATTTATGTTGTTATAAATGGTTTTTTTTCAATTAGAACACATATGTATTATTTTATATTAGGTGGGCTCCAATATCACCCTATAATTCATTCATTAATATTTCATATCACATAAAATTATGAAATTCTATGATAATGTGATGAGGGGAGTTCTATTTTTAACATTTTTTGTGAAAAGGTTTCAGGTATCTTTACCTATATGTTTTTTGTCTGATTTTTATGCATATATAATTTTTTAACTATTTTTATGTTAATTTTATTTAGGCAGAATTGATCACAAGTTTTATGTGTGGAAATGATGACGGATTCTTTTCGAAAAGTTTTTTTTTGAATTTTATGCTTGTATTTTTTTCAATTGTTATTACATTATTGTGATGTTAGTATCATAGTTTCCATAATTTCTATTTCTATTATGGTGATATAATTCTTTCTTATTATATGTTTGGATGATATACCATATTTTTATATGACTATGATTTTGCCACTTGGATCATGTTTATTATCTCATGACTCCAAAATCTTTTTATAAACTATAGGTTTATTCATTTGAGATATATGTAATTCTTTCCTGAATAATGGAAAATTATTTTTTTCTATATCAATTTTAAAAATATATTTCTCCCCTTATAATTTTTTATAATGATCTGAACTATTACAAATACAAATTCCCTTTTGACATTATTAATTTTTTTATTATATAATATTGTAATATAAAGTACATGAACATATTTTGTTTGTCCAATCAGATTTAAATGAAAATTGATAATTGTTCCCATTGGTAATATAGTCATTTCAATGTGATCACATGATTGGTATAAATATAGTGTTTGAAAACATATAATAGGAAAATACAAACGAAGTGATTGACTCAACCTGAAGGATCGTACCATATAAATCGCATTAATCAGTGATTGTGAGGGAGATACCATCATTTTTATTTGACCTTTACCATTCATAGTATTATATCTAACAACTTAATAATGATAGAATGTATTTATGAGAGACGTTCAACCTCATCGAGATCACACCCTAAACCATGCATGCTGAGCCACCCCATGAAAGCCCCACCGCCACACATCTTACTGTTACAGAGTTTGTGGGTTCATTAAAGGGATATGTATCAATAACGTATAAATATGATTATGTACATTATTTTTTATATAATAATGAATATATTTTCATCCTATTTAATATTACTTTATAAAATAACTTTATTTTTATATAATAAATCACAAATAGTATTTTTGGTAATATTCATATCATATTATGGAATTTATCTTGATGAATTAGTTTATTTTTAAAATAGTTATTATATAAATAAATATATTAATGTAAAATTATTTTTACCAAATATAAATGATCATATGATATTTATGACGTCAAATGTACTTTTTCAAGGGTTTGAAAAATTTTGTTGTAAAAAAACATATCATTTCTCAAAAAATATTGGTTGTTATTAAAAATTTGGAAGTAAACATATATATAACAGTTTTTTAGATGAAATAAATCTTATTTCTATAATCAAGGTTTCAAAATTATCTAATGGTGAACTTTTCAGAATTTTTCAAGACAATATAATTTTTAGGAAAAAATTAAATACCGTATAAATATGCCTAATGTATTATGAGATCATAATGACCCAAATGTGATATAATAAACACTATAAAGTCTATCTATGGCCAAATATATATTTTTTCCTTTCGCATAATTTTATTTATTATTTACTTTGTTAATTTTATGAATCCATTTTGAATCCTCCAAAACCACTTATATATTTTCATGTTTAAAAATCAATTCATTAAGAGTCTGAACTACTCTCGCATTAGTAGGGGAATTATATTATTACATTCGGCCCTTTCCCATATATAATAATGAAAAAAACATTTTGGTCAAAATTGTTTTAATAAAACATGGGATGGTTTGGGACTTTAGTTATTTGATTATATAGATTCCAAAACCATATTAATAATGAAACCTCCTTATTTCCTATATAAAACAAGCCAGTATCCAATTTCACTTCAGCAGATATTCCTTGAAAAAATATCACAACTAGAAATACAAACTTTACCAATGCTTCTATCCCAATGGTTTGCTAAACTGTTGGGAAAGGCTATGTATACCAACATTTTGATTCAAGCCATTGCTATAAAAGATTTTGTAATTATTTTTACCAACAATTTTACAAACCGTTGGTATAGGCGTTAGGATAGAAACTTTTAACATCGGTAATCAAAAACCGTTTGTTTATGTTGTCTTTTTACCAATGATTTGTGTAAACCATTGTTATAGGTCCCACCATTTTCATTCATTCCCAACTGTTTTTAAAAACTGTTGGAAAAGTTTTCCTTAAATCAGATCGGGCGTCCAGTTCCCCCGCCGCTCAATTACATGTCCCCCTCCGATCGATTGGTGCCTTGAATTGAATCTCCCTCTTCCCCAGCCTACCAAAATTCTTCCACTGATCGATCCATCTTCAATCAAGGAAATATTTTCTTCTATACTTCAAATCTGTAAGTGATATCTTGGTCTTGTTGTTCTGTAACTATTTTTTATACCTTGGTTTTGTTGTTATGAAACGATTTTTTTTCTCTTTTTATCTGGAAGAAAGTTGAGCTCTATGGACATTAATCATGGACGAGGGTGGTAATTTATTATGTAATATAGAATTACTTCATTTTACTTGATATATCTAATAGTATTATTGATTTATGTTCAATTTGATTTTCTTTGACAAATTATATTTTTTATTAAGTTGTTTTTAATGGTTGTAATAATTATTATATGGTATAGGGGTTCACATGGTTTTTATAAGGGATCACATGGTTTGTATAAGGGTTCACATGGCGTCTAAGTTAATCTAGTGTCTTGGGAATGTACACAGAGTATATGACTTGGATAGCAATGTAAATATACATGGCCAATCCTTTTTGGTGAAAAGTATGTTTGGCCAAATGGGGTGCTGAAAACATCCCATTTAAACATGCCTTTGTTTCATGGGTATGCCCATATGATATGTTGGCCATACTATAGAGTGGGTAGTAATTAGCTCACCCAAAACACTTTCATCCCTAAAATCCAGGACTACATGGTTAAATGGAAGAACCCATGTTCTAATGACATGCCTAACCTGGTTTCTAACTCACCTCACAGAAACATAAACTAGAACACTGGTTAAATGCAAGAACTCATCCTAAACATACACTATAACATTGGATAGATGGAATAACCCATCCTCATTACTGAATTCCATACACATATGAAAAAAAACCACCATTCATGAACATCCCTATAATGCATAGGCTTTTCGCAAAACACAAATCCCTTAAATGTTTTGAAATTCCAATAGGCACTGATATAAAGTTGTCATGTATACAGGTGGAAGCTTCATAGATTTGGATAATATATTCTCAGAGCTATAGAGTGGAACCCCATTCGGTGTTTTGAGGTCAACCCAACTCCACACATGAAAAATAAGATCATTATCCATCAATAAAACCAATTTAAATATATAAATGGTGATTAATATCAGTATCATTAATAGATATCCTTAAAAATTCTTAATACATTATGGTGATCTCCCGATACATCCCTTATTGTCTTTAAAATTCATTTATCCTTGTTTAACACCACTTTGAGGCATCTCTTCATTTACAATAATGTGTTGTTTATATGATATTCTAAAATCATTATCTTCTATATGATTTGGAGCTATTTAATTAGAAATTTCAAAACCCTCCATAAAACTCCTACTTCTAACACTTTAATTTTCTTTTCTAAACCCACCAATTAAATTTTAGAACACTCTAAAGAGTCTTATTACACAGGAAAACATGATTTTCATCATATTTTAAGGTCGTGAACAAAATCAAAATTGCAAAAAATATGTCCTCATTTTTAGCATTTGGACTAGAGGCATAATATTCTCTTTTTATTGAAGAAAAAAAAATCATATTTAAGGTATTTTTAATTTGAATTTCATGTTTTCAGGGTGGGTAGGGGACGTAAGCAGGTGGGGTAGGGAATGGGGTGGTGGGGGGGCTGTCCAGGTGGGGGGTGGGGGTGGTCTGTCGAGGTGGGTTCATGGTTGGCCAAGTGTCACTACCATTATTTAATTATGAGGCAATTTTAAAATTTTTTTTTATTTTATTTTTCCCTGGAATTTACATCAAAGTTTTTAGAGAAAATATAGTATTTTTACCCAAAGATATGTCATTCTTGGTTGGCACACAGTTCAGTGAAATTGTGCTACATACCTAGGGAAACCGGGTACCCAGGACAACATTTTTGATGTGTACGAGTCAACCTCACCTCAATCCGATCCACGTTGTGGCCGATATCACTTAAAGTAAATCACTTTTATATGAAATGGAAAACATTTTATGTGAAAACAATTGACATATGGAGAACTGATCAAACACATTGGATTGTGTTGATAATTTAGGACAATGATCCTTGAGTCATTTTTTATATGTACAAGTCAACCTCGCCTCAATCCGATGCACTGTGTGGCCGGTACCACTCCAAGTGTCTAACTTTTATTTTAAATGGATAGGATTTTAAGTGAAAAAAACAATTAGCATACAGAAAACTAACCAAATTCATACAGATTGTGTTGATACTTTAGCACAATGATCCATGGATCATTTGTGACAGGTACGAGTCAACCCTGCCTCAATTCAAGGCATGGTGTGACCGATATCACACAAAGTGTCTCACTTTTGTTTGAAATGGACAACATTTTAAGTGAAAACAATAACTTGCATATAGAAAACCAACCAACCACATTTAGAATGTGTTCACACTTTATCTCAACGATCCATGGGTCATTTGCGACGTGTACTTGTCAACCCCACCTCAATCTGAGGCACAATGTGACCAGTATCACTCAAAGTGTCTCTCATTTATTTGAAATGGACTACATTTTAAGGGACAACAACTGGCATATAGAAAACTGATCAAACACATTTGGATTGTGCTGATAATTTTGGACAATGATCCATGGGTCATTTTTGATGTGTACGATTGAAGCCTGCCTCAATCTGATTCATGGTGTGGCCGGGTACCACTCAAAGTGTCTCAATTTTATTTAAAATGTATATGATTTTAAGGGAAAACAACAATTGGAATACGGAAAACTGACCAAACACATTCATATTATGTTTATACATTATCACAACGATCCATGGATCATCTGTGATTATTATGGGTAAAACCCGCCTTAATTCGAGGCACGGTGTGATCGGTATCACTCAAAGTGTCTCACTTTGGATTGAAATGGACAACAATTGAAGTGAAAACAACAACTGGCATACAGAAAACTGACCAACCACTTTTAGAATGTGTTGAAATATTATCAAAATGATTCATGGGTCATTTGTGACGTGTACTAGTCAACCCCGCCTCAATCTGAGCCAAGGTGTGACTGGTATCACTCAAAGTGTCTCTCTTTTATTTGATATGGACAACATTATAAGTGAAAACAACTAGTATAAAGAAAACCAATCCAACATATTTGGAATGTGTTTCTAATTTAGGACAACAATCCATGGGTCATTTTTGATGTGTACGAGTTAACCCCGCCTCAATCCGATGAACAGTGTGGTCGGTGCCACCCAAAGTGTCACACTTTTATTTGAAATGGAAATGATTTTAAGTGAGAAAAACAATTGGCATACAAAAAACTGACCAAAAACATTTTTATTGTGTTAATACTTTATCACAATGATCCATGGATCATTTGTTATTGGTATGAGTCAACCTATCCTCAATTAAAGGTATGGTGTGACCAGTATCACTCAAAGTGTCTCACTTTTGTTTGAAATGGACAACATTTTAAGTGAAAACAACAACTGGAATACGGAAAACTGACCAACCACATTCTTAATGGGTTTATACATTATCACAATGATCCATGTGTCATTTTTGACATGTACTAGTCACCCCCGCCTCGATATGAGGCATGATGTGACCGATATCACTCAGAGTGTCTCTCTTTTATTTGAAATGGACAACATTTTAAGTGAAAGAAAATGGCATACAGAAAACTGATAAAATGCATTTTTACTGTGATGATAATTTAGGAAAATTATCCATGAGTCTTTTTTGAATTGTACGAGTCAACCCCACCTCAATCTGATGCACGGTGCAGTTGGTGCCACTCAAAGTGTCTCACTTTTATTTGAAATGGACTTGATTTTAAGTGAAAACAACAGTTGGCATACAGAAAACCAACCAAATGCATTCAGATTGTATTGATACTTTAGAACAATGATCCATGGATCAATTTTTACAATAATGATATAGCCCCAACACAATTCTAGGCATAGTGTGACCGGTATCACCCAAAGTGTCTCACTGTTGATTGAAATAGACAGCATTCTAAGTGAAAACAACAACTGGCGTACGTAAAACTGACCAACCAAATTCAGAATGTGTTTATACTTTATCACAATGATCCATGGGTCATTTGTAACGTGTAATTGTCAACCCCGCCTCAATATGAGGCACAGTGGGACTGGTATGACTCAATGTGTCTCACTTTTATTTGATATGGACAACATTTTATGTGAAAAAAAATGGCATACAAAAAACTGATGAAACAAATTTGGATTGTGTTGATAATTTTTTACAACGATCCATGGGTAATTTTTCATGTGTACGTGTCAACCCCGCCTCAATCTGATGCACGTTGTGGTCAGTGCCATGCAAAGTGTCTCACTTTTATTTGAAATAGACAGGATTTTAAGTTAAAAAAAAATTTGAATACGGGAAACCGACCAAACACATTCGGATTTTTTTGATACTTTATCACAATAATCCATGGATCATTAGGGACAGGTATGAGTCATACCTTCCTCGATTTGAGGCATGGTGTGACCGGTATCACTCAAAGTATCTCACTATTTTTTTGAAATGGACAACATTTTAAGTGAAAACAACAACTAGCATACGGAAAACCAACCAACCACATTCAGAATGTGTTGATACTCTATCAAAACGATACATGTGTCATTTTTGATGTGTACTAGTCAACCCCGCCTCAATTTGAGGCTTGGTGTGACCGGTATCACTCAATGTGTCTCTATTTTATTTGAAATGGACAATATTTTATGTGAAAACAAATGGCATACATAAAACTGATCAAATGTATTTTGATTGTGTTGATAATTTAGGAAAACGATACATGAGTCATTATTGATGTGTACAAGTCAACCTCGCCTCAATCTGATGCATGGTGTGGTTGGTGCCACTTAAAGTGTCCCATATTTATTTGAAATGGACATGATTTTAAGTGAAAACAACAGTTGGCATACAGAAAACCAACCAAACACATTCGGATTGTGTTGATACTTTAGAACAATGATCCATGGATCATTTGTGACAGGTACGAGTAAACCTCGCCTCAATTCCAGGCATGGTGTGATTGGAATCACTCAAAGTGTCTCACTTTTATTTTAAATGGACAACATTTTAAGTGAAAAAAACAACTGGAATATGGAAAACTGACCAAAAGCATTTGGATTGTGTTGATTCATTATCACAATGTTCAATGGGTCATTTTTGACATGTATGAGTCAAACCCGCCTCAATCAGAGGCACGGTGTGACCGATATCACTCAAAGTGTCTCTCTTTAATTTGAAAAGGACATGATTTAAGTGAAAATAATAACTTTCATACAAAAAACTGACCAAACTCTTTCAGATTGTATTGATACTATAGGACAACGATACATGTGTCATTTGTGATGTGTACGAGTCAACCCCGCATCCGTACAAGTCACGATGTGGCTTATATCACACATTGTGTCTCAATTTTTTTTGAAATGAACAACAGTTTAAGTGAAAATAGTAACAGACACGGAAAACTGACCAAGCGTATTTGGATTTTGTTGATACATTAGGACAACGATACATTTGTCATTTTTATGTGTAAAATTCAACCTCGTCTGAATTCAAGGCACGATGTGGTGGAATCCTACTCTGATCAATAGATTGCACCATACTTGTACCATTTAGTGTTCATAGCCTTATGAACATAAATATTATTCTCACTAATGTCAATAAACATACAGTTTCATTCTTCTAGACCATCACAAGTTGAACTTCTGATCATTTCACTTCTCCCTGAATTTTAAATCAAGTAGAGTTCCATACTTTACCCCTTTCGTAACGACCATGGAACCATGGGTAAGTTCCCATACCCCATTTTCAAATTTAGTTTCATAGCATGGATCATAAAACTTTCTCTTTAGATTTAGGAAGATGAAAATCACTCCAAAGTAAAATCATTTTTCATAAGTTTTCCATTTTCTTTAAATGTTGCTTTTGTTTGAGGATAGATCTTATTTGGGTGTTCTTTCATTGTCAAAAGATCTTATTATGACCCTAAAAAACCAAAAATTTTCAAAAATTGAGGTGTTTTATTTCACAACATCAAGAAAGTGTAGCGAGGGAATATACTGCCACATGTCAAAGTCCTATGGTAGGATGGTTGGTCTAAAGAAGGTATTTGGGTCATGATTTAGTTGGATCCAATTTTTTTTGGGGATATTACGTGTCATCACTTTTATTCCCACTATTAAGAATGAGAGTGTCTCACCAATAATTTTTATCATGGAATAAATCATTAACCAGTAGTACACCATGTATGACTATAACCCATCCTATAAGGGGACTATTTTTTGTCAACATTATATGCATCACGACACACTCTGGATCAGACACATGTTCAACGTCCACTTAGTCAACCAATTGGGACATGATCACTATGTCTATAAAAACCAATACCCAAGAATATTATGTTATTACCACTATAGAGTCTACCAACAAAGCCATTTCCATTCACCTAATATCTGGAATTAACACCCTTACCTCCTACATTTTCCTTCATAGTGCATCAAAACTGACATTTCCTTTACAAAGAGCATATTCCATTTCAAATCTGAACATCTACATGTATTTTATCCAACACATCTGAAAATGATTTAGTTCACATTAGAATAAATTATATTACTATGACATTCAGTTTGTATATATAACATGTCTCTAATCAAAGAGGTGGTGTCTTTGAAATGTATACTCATCAACAACAGTCGTAAACTCTTTTTCATGAGTTTAGTAGTTTCACTCATGGGGTCATAAGTGATGAGACTCCTAAGAAAATACCTTTTCACCATATATTATAAAAAATAAAAGTTCAATGAAAAATGAATCACAAATCATTACATACCCAAATCTTGGATCAGAAAAAAATGGGATTTGAGCCAATTTCAAACTCTTATTCAACTATAATAAGTATTTCTCAGACTATTCTGTCTATTATAATTTGATGGGGAGGTGGGGGGTTTTGCTGGTCGGGGGGGTTGTGCAGGGGTGAGGTGAATTACTACTGGAAGAGTGGTTGACATATGAAGATTGAAATGGGTGTAAATAATGTTTGAGTTATTGAAACTATTATTCAACTATACTGGAAGATTGTTATCATATGAATATTGAAATATGGAATTGTAGTAAATGACATGGTTGGAAGAGTTTGATTGTTTTCTGTGTTTTTTTTGTGCTATTACATGTGTTTTTATGCTATTTTAAGTCTGTTTGTATATGTTTTTTATACAGGTGTCTAATGGAGGGAAAAATGGAGGGGCTGCTGTGCAACAGTTATGAAACTACAGAATACCAATAGTTTTAAACCATTGGTATACTTTGAAAATTGTTTTTACCCTTGGTTTCAATAAACCATTGATAAAATACTATCCCAACGGTTTTGAACTATTGGTATAGTGTTTAGACTTCAATATATACCAATGGTTTATTGAAACCATGGGTAAAAATACTATAGAAACAGTTTATAACTGTTGGTTTAGATGAAATGAATGGTCTTCCAAACCGATGGGGTAAACATATACCAATGGTTAGACTACAACCGTTGGTAAATCAATTTATACAGTGGCCAAAACCAACAGTTTAGATCAAACTATTGGTATAGGGATTTCCTCATGGCTTACTGCCCAATGGTTTGGAAACCTGTTGGTATAGGCTATAGCAATGGTTTTCCAGCCTATACCAACGGTTTAGAACCGTTGGTATAACCTTCATTTCTAGTAGTGTATATAGTCTTCCCTCCACTGCCTACAGTCCTCCCAAGGCTCCCTTAATCTATTATAAATCCCCTCCCAAACATTTGTTGTTACACACTCAAGTAACAGATCCCCATCTTCTATTCTTTATTCATGATTCCTTGTTACCATATGCCTTCTTTTTTACATTTACATACGTTGGGATATATATTTAAATATACATATTACTACCTATTTTATTTATAAATTATATGATACCTGTTTCTCTATCATGAAACCATTTTATGAATTTTTATGTGATGTCATTATGATGCCAAATTTTCAAAAAAATTTAATGGAAACACCATTTTGTAGTGAATAGCATACCCATTTCATATAAATTGTTCTCAATTTTATAAAGATATAATTAATTGACTTGGTACTATCATGATTTATTACAGACTCTCTAATCCCGGAATAGAATGTGATGAAAAATGATAATATGTTTTATGGTCTATGTGGCACACTTAAGTGTGATAATGAAATTATTGTGACAGGTGCACCCATGATTAAATAGAGCTCCAATTCATTGGGTAATTTTTAGTATCATGATATGTCAATTTGGGAGTGGGAGTGAACCTTATTCATTTATGGGACTTTTTCCATCATGATGTCTCAGCATTTATCCTTGAAATATGTTTATGATAATGGCTTTTAATATGTTTCCACATTCCCCAAATTTATTTAATGTTATCATGTTATTTCATCTCATATCATTCTTTTTTATAATTCACATTTCTTCTATTACCTGTTCATATTATTTTATTATAACATGTATTACATTTTCTTGTTATTCCATGTTTACACCATAATTAGGCATTATAGATCACCAATTTCTTATATATTTCCCCAGGTTTTCCCTTGTAGTTTTAAGTACAATAATGATAAGGATGTTTTCAATAAAGAAAATATATTTCTTATTTTATGTTGTTATGTAATGTAACACCCCATGATTTTATAAGATATATTCCTTTTAATTTCATAGATATCATCTATTGTACGCTACACCATAATTATCTTGCGCTATACACGACACCGTATTAGCTTGTAGTATATGCAACACTATTCTTGGCTCGTGTTACACAAAATTTCATGTTTGTTTGGTAGAAATTATTCTACGCAACATTGAGTATAGATTTTTTTTCAATGTATAAATGAAATTTGTTTTGATTATGTTATACGAAACTCAATAGGATGTTTTCACTACACATAACCCTAACTTGGCTTGCATTACACGCATGAGTGACCTTCCTCGATAGTATGTGTTGTACGCAATACCGAGTTTCACTAAACAACGATATATTGTTATAATATTATTATGAACTAGACAATATTAATAGTAGTAACTACATTTTGAATTTTATGAAATTATAATTCATCTTAAACATTTTATATAACATGGTATGAGAACAAAATAATTTTTTTGGGTAAAATAAGTATTTTTCAAAAAATGAAATTTTATTGCCTTTTGATGGCGCACCCATTTTAAATCTAATTTTGGAAAATTTTATAAGTTAATTTTGAAAAAATAAACTAAAACTTTTTAATAAGGATATAAAATTTTACTTTAGATAAATTTTTGATATTTTCTAATAACTTTCATATTTTAATGAATAGTAAAAACATGCTAAATTTTAATTAAAAACAACTTTTTTCATTGAGATAATTTATACCATTAATTTATAATATTGAGTGGTTTTAAAGTATAAATATAATATATTTTTATGATTTAATTTAATTAATGTAATTATCATTAATTTTACATAAATTCATAGGTAAAAACATTTTAATCTTTTGCAATATTTTAAACAAAAACCTGTTTTTTCGACAACGGAATTAATTTTAAATTAATTAATGAAACTTATGTGCTTTGAATTTTGGAAAAATTGATCCCATATTTTGAATCAGTAGGTCTAAAATATGTTAATCGGCAAATGTTTATTTTTGAGCATTATGAATAGTAACTACGATAAATTTTATTTACCACAGTTAAAAATAAATCAAGTAATTAAGGGTAAATATAATTTTATAAAATTACACTAACCCTTGTCTTAATATAATTGGACGATTATATTTCATCTTAAAATATAATTGGGTCGAAATGATATCAATTAGAACCCACTTGGAAGTGATTATGACCATTAATTTATTTTATTTAATGGAAATTGATATATGTCTCACTCCAACTTTAATAATTAAATTATTTTTAATATAAGGTTATACAAAATATAAATTAGACTATAAATGATCATTTGAAAGATAAAATTATTTTATTCATCATCGTAATTTATTTGTAATTTTTAAGAAATATATAAATACATTAATAGCTTATACATTAATGATGCAGGAATTATTTATTTAATGAAAAATAAATAATATAGTTTGTTTGAAATTATAATACCCTTAATCGGTCCAAAAACTTGACCAAAACTTATTGGTAGAGTATATCTATACAATAATCATACAATTGGGGACTTGTGGACCATTTAGAGCCTTATAAAATAGATTATGACATTTATATTATATTATTTTAATTGATGTCCATGTTGTCGTCTTCATAATTTAATAAACATAACCGTTTACAAGTTGGGTATTTTAGAAGATAAATTCAAATAAAATTATTCTTATGGAATCTATTATATTTATCTGAATCATAGAATTCATTTTAATTTTTACACAATAAATATTTATATTAAATAATTATACAAAAATGTTGTAGTAATTATTTTATTAAGAGAAATATCAAAGAAATGGGTTTAAAAATATTAAAATAAATATTTTATGAAAAAATTAATGTTCTCCAACAATTTTTTTTGGATGAATATGACATGTTAGGAATCTATTAAATATTTTTGTTCGAATAAATCTTTAGTGTGAATTTTATTTTAATTCAAATAATTGAATAATGTCAAAATTGACACTATTGATATTTTATAAAAATAACATATTGTTAAATTGTTTTAAAGTAACAAAAATATTTAAAAATTAAAAATTAAATCTTATATGTTCTAAAATGTAATAATTTATCTAAATATAAAAAAATCACAAAAAATAAGTAAGTTTTTATAACAATTTAATAACTAGAATATTATTACCACAAATTAAATTAAATCGATTAAATAAGGATAAATCAAAATGATAAGGTTTAAAATAAACATAAAACATGTCTAAATATTATTGGTTGATGATATTACAACCCTATATCATCTCATATTATAATTGTTCAATTTTTTTAGGTTTTTATGTGGGTTTTAAATTTATTAAAAATTAATATTTTTTAGGATTCCTAAGGTTCCCCTCTCCTCCCTTATAAAAGGGCACCTCCTCACTCTCCACTTCACACCATTTTTTATCTTTCAAACTCAATAAAACCCTTCCCATTTCCATTCTCCTCTTCCCTAGAATAATACTAGAGGTATTTGTCTTCTTTAAAGGCCAAATTTAGTTCCCTAAGAGGATGTTAAGAAGAGGCCCGTCAAAGAAGAGGTAATATCCTTTACTGATTCTTTAAAACTTATTTCTTCTATTATTTCTTCTATATGAGTTTTTTATTCATTATGTAATAACTACAGTATCAATTTTATACTAATATTTTATTATTAATCTGAAAAAATATATTCTATCATCTATCCATCCTATGAAAAAATGAAATCACCACGTGTGCGTACGTACAACTTACGATCACCACGTCGTTGTGTAATCTTTTATTTCATCACTAACATACATGGATAGGTATAATGATGGAAGAAATAACTATAAATTATTATTTCAAGGTGATATTTATTTTTAAATATTATACACCATACACTTCAATACAACTCGACAATCATGGGAATGATATCATCGCTCGTGCGTACGTATGGCCTACCGTCTCCACGATGTGATGCGACTCGTTTGACATGATATTCATTGAATAATGATTATATAAATGACTTGAATGAATAAATATGATATATATTATACTAATACCATTCTGTAAATGACATATCTATAACCTAAAAAGAGGAATAATACTTTATTTGAAAAAACATGCATAAGAACATAAAACAGTTAACACCCGAATAACGAGTAAGAATGAAATGTTACTAATAAACAGATAATAATATGACCATATATGAAATCATAACAATGACTATGATTCTGAAATATGTCAATGAAATTATTTAAATCATTATACAGTTGGTTCAGATATGTACAAAGCATATCAGACCTAAGGTAAGAGAAAATCATGCAATCTCATTTTTATCCGAGATTGTTTATACTTTAGTATTTACTGGGGCGTATTTATCATCCACATCCATGTTTCCTCAATATATAATATTTTTTATATCATTCTACAATTGTTCTAATCCAATTTTACCTATTGGTGAATGTTTAGTAAAATATATTAAAGGAGTCTTTTGTCATTTTCAGTATGATATACTTTTTTGAATTTTCTAAAAAAAATTATGAGAGAATGTTATTTTAACTTATATGGAATGAACATATATTTAAAGTTTCATAATGACTTATTTCTATTAAGAATCCTCTACAAAATTTCATGATAATTTTCAGCAAAATTTTTTTCTTCTAAATTTTCATGTCATTGATTTTGAAGAAGAATGGATATTTTCCTCAAGAACTGAGTTCAATTGTTTTATCAAAATTATTTTCCATCTAAGGTGATATAGGGTTATTTTCCTATCCCTATCATTATATTGATTTGATTATGATATGATGGAATTATATTTATAAATTCCTTTTATCATATATGGATTTTTTTATGATGGCATGATGTCTGTTAGACCCATTTTATTCGTTGGGTTATGATGAATGATGAATGTTTATTTTTTGGACCACATAAGAATGATTCCATTATGAGATAGGTGGGACCTATATCTCCCTCTAATGCATTGGGTACTGATTTATATCTCATGTGATATACATGTCTGGAACGACAAGTAAACCCGGTTTAGTAATGGAATTTGTCCACTATGATGGTATTGGTAGCAATAACTTGGATACTATGGAAATCATATCATGTGATTAATGGGTTTTCAAAATTACATGTTTTATTCCCATACTATTTTATCATAACTAATGTTTCTTTATTATCTATGCCTTATGTACTACTATGATTTATGTCATGTTCATGTTTTTGTGTTCAAATTTTTATGGATTGTTTTATGTTCTCCATGTTTACCCTAACTGAGAATTTGTGCTAACCCTGTCTATGTTATATTTTCCAAAGGAAATAATGAAAGGTTTTAAGTAAGAAAAAAAATTGAAAGATCTTTATGAGAGATGTTGATGAAATTGATCCATGATTATAAGTGTATTTTCTGAGTATCCAAAGACACTAAACTATTATGGTCATTGGGCATCTGTTTTTTTATGTTTTATGTATTCTGCAAAAGTAATTTAATCTCCATACACGCCAAGCTTTGGGTATCTACAGTTGGTATCAAAGCGAAGGTTTAGTTAACCTTTGAAAACTAGGATGTGAAAACTTTAATGAGATCCCTAGAGGTATTTCTACGGTATGTATAGGGATGTCCATAAGGTTAAGTATCATGAATAGGTTACAATCCTACAATTATGATAACGATCATGAATAACCTAAGATTAATCCAAATATGTAATAGATTGAATGTACCCCCTTGATTATGTTGTTTTCCTAGTATGATTTTTGCCTCTAACACTATTATTTGTTTGTTTTAGAAAACGGCTGGAACCTGAAGGAACTGTGTTAATGATCAATTCACTGGGCAATGCAATTATTGTCCTCCTAAACAACCAAATTTTATGTAAAATGGAGTGAAAAATCTTATTTATATACTTACACTAGTTATGAATCATTCTGGACTCCCAAATGAGAAGATAAGGGAACACTATTCTATTGAGTCCTTCCTGAGGCAACGTCCACCTTCTTTCAGTGGGTCTTCTGATCCACTTGTTACTGAACAATGGATCAGTACCATTGAAATTATATTGTCTATACTTCACAGCTCAGAATATTAAATATTTATTCTGGCTATTTACCATTTATAATGTGAAGCAGACTAGTGGTGGACTCTAATTAAGAAAAAAGGCCCCAAGATGAAATTGAATCCATTGAATGGGATGAGTTAAAGAACTTATTTTTTAATAAGTAGGTTCCTCGTATTCTTCAAATGAAGATGGAAAATGATTTCCTTGAGATTAAGAAAAATGATGATGAATGTGTTGGTATATACAAAGAGAATTTTACAAGACTTTCAATGCATGCATCTTGCATTATCATCCAACCTGAAAGTAAAGTTGATCGATTCTTCAGTGGCTTAAAACCAAGTTCTCAAAGGGAATTAGCTATAAGTGACTTCAGTTGCTATAAAGAAATTGTGTGTTGTGATATCAAGGTAGAATTGGAAGTTGGTGTTGCATATCCATCTCATGGTTTTAACATGAAACGAAGGATGGAGTTTGAGGACAAATGTCAGAACAATGGTGAAAAGAAGATGAATGTTTTTTTATGCTCAGTGTGTGGAAAGAAGCATTGTGGATATTTTCTAAAAGGTACTAGAAAATGTTCCTAGTGTAGAAAATAATTTCATTGAGTAGCTGAGTGCTAAAGTAATGGTAAAAAGGTTTCTAATGACAGGAATAGAGAAAAGACTACATAGAACGTACCACTAACACTTCAATGCTATTAGTTCAAGGAAATGGGGAATTATTTGAATCAATTCCCTAATCTAAGGGATTATGATGATCGACGTGAGCAACCTCTTAAATAAAAGGACAAAGGGAAGTCACATGCCATCACTATTTGTGATGTTGAGTATGAAAATGATGTAGTTGAATGATTAAGTTTTTATGTAATGGGATTTCAAAATAGTATGACGAAATCTCATTTATAGTATTATAGAATATTGGAATATCTATGTATTGGTTTATTTTGGTTTTCAATAATTATATGGTACAACTAACCATGAAAAGTGATTGAAATATTTTTGGAAATCAGATAATATGCACATAATGAAGGGATAAAGAGAAAATAATATGTTTGATATTATTAATGATCTCATGACTGATATAAGGACAAAGTGATATCATGGTTTGAGTATATAGAAATTTTTGTATTTTGGAATGTGGAAAGAGTTAAATTTTTACAGCATTCATGTTTTAACTATGGTTCAATGGTAACTCATGTTTCAAGAGAATACATTATTAAGGTATTCAAATATTTGGATTGTGACCAACATGATATATCTTATAATATACGGGTGATAAATTATGGTATTGAAATGCTTGGTTGATGAAATTTCTAGTAATCGTTTACTTTATACTATAATATCAGATAGAAGTATTTAGGATAAGATATAAATGGATTAAGTTGAACATTACATTGTATTGATTAACACTAGAAATTTTTGATACTCTTTCTGGAATGTTATAATGGTGTAGTTTTAGAAAAAGGACAACCAACAAGATGGGCAACAACCCATCACGTCAGACAAGGATGCGGGAATAGATCCAAAAAATGAAGTGCGACAAGCCTTTATTGCCTACCATTGGATTAAAAGAAGTCCCTAGTTTGTAGAAATTAGTTTTATTTTGTTAGGAAGTATTATAGATGAAGTATAAGTCCATTTTTGGAACCCTATACGATTAACCTCTCCATATATGGACTTATGTAAATTTAATATCTTGTGCAAACCTTTTTTGTGATAGAGACGAATGGAATGACCTATCTTCCTATCACATGATCTTCTAGTACTTATAGAATGAAAAATTCAACTTCATTTCTTTAAATAAGAGATAAAGAGGAAATTGTTCATGGAATGACCAATTATGATATTACACTAAAATCAAGTAAGTAGTTTTCCTAATGTAAAAAATTCAACAACTTTAGGGAAATTATCATGAAAACAAAAAATGTTGTCCTAGTACCCTCATATTCAATGAATCAAAAGGTACCATAGATCATCACAAATTTATGGCTTTGTTATTGTTGGATTTTTCATTGCCATGTTCTCTACCACTATCCATCAGAACTTGATGGTTGAATTTCTCTTCCATATCCATGTTTTCACCTATGTTCTCCAATGTGGAAACCCAGTGATGAGTTACATTGGTAACTGTTAGGTTTATGACGTTTGTTTTTAAAATGATGTTTTAGTATTCCTTTTTACGATGTGGGATTCTATTAAAGAAATATTCATGTAGTAATCCATTTATTACCCCGGCGAATTTCGTGAGAGAAATTCATTATAAGGGGGGGTTGAATGTAACACCCAAAGTTTTTATGAGATATATTCTTTTTAATTTCATTGATATCATCTATTTCATACTACACAAAGATTACCTTGTGCTATATTCAACACCATATTAGCTTGTAGTATATGCAACACTATTCATGGCTCACGTTACACACAATTTCAAGTTCGTTTGGTAGACATTATTCTATGCAACATTGAGTATAGATTTTGTTCAACGTATAAATGAAATTTGTTTTGATTATGTTGAACACAACACCAAAGGAAGTTTTCACTGCACGCAACCCTGACTTGGCTTGCATTACACATTAGAGCGACCTTTATCAATAGCGAGTGTTGTACGCAATACCAAGTTTCACTAAACAATGATATATCATTATAATATTATTTTAAACTAGACGTTATGAATAGTAGTAACTAAATTCTGAATTTTATAACATTATAATTCATCTTACACATTTTATATAACATGTTATGAGAACAAAGTAAATATTTCGGGTAAAATAAGTATATTTCAAAAAATGAAGGTTTTCCATCTTTTGAGGGCACACCCATTTCAAATATAATTTTTTAAAAGTTTATAAGTTAAATTTTAAAATATAAACTACTTATTTTGAACCAGGATATAAAAAATCAATTTTGATAAATTTTTTATATTTTATGATAACTTTCATATTTTAATGAATAGTAAAAACACGCTAAATTTTAATTTAAAACTACTTTTTTCATCGAGAAAATTTATATGTTTAAATTATAACATTGAAAGGTTTTATAGTATAAATATAATATATTTTTACTATTTAATGTAATTTTTTTCATTATCATTAATTTTACATTGAATTCATTGGTAAAAACATTTCAATCTTTTTCAATGTTTTAAATAAAAACCTATTTTTTTCGACAATGGGATTAATTTTACATTAATTACCACATCTTATATGTATTGAATTTGGAAAAATGGATTCCATATTTTGAATCAGTATATCCAAATTATGTTAATAGGATAATTTTTATTTTTTGGCATTATGAATAGTAACTACGGTACATTTTATTTACCACAGTTAAAGGTAAATCAGGTAATTAAGGGTAAAAATAATATTATAAAATTACCCTAACACTTTTATTAATATAATTTGATCATTAAATTTCGTCCCAAAATATAATTGGGTCTATAGGGTATCTATTGGAACCCACTTGGAAGTGATTATGACCTTTACTTTTTTTATTTAAAGGAATGTGATATACGTCTCACTCCAACTTTAATAATTAAATTATTTTTAATATAAGGTTATAAAGAATATAAATTTGATTATAAATACTCATTTTAAATCTACTATGTTTTTCTTTATCATGGTAATATATTGGTAATTTTTAAGAAATATATAATTACCTTAATATCTTATACATTAATGATGTAGATATTATTAATTTAGTGAAAAATATATAATCTAATTTTTATTCAAATTATAATACCTATAAAAGGCCCAAAAACTTGACCAAATCGTATTGGTTGAGTATATCTATATGATAAGAAAACAAGGGTACAATATGGGGAATTATAAAATAGTTTATGACATTTATATTATTTTATTTTAAATGATGTCAAAGATGTCATCTTTATAATTTAATAAACATAACATTTTACAAGTTGGGTGTTTCAGAAGATAAATTCAAATAAAATTATTCTTATAGAATCTATTAGATTTATATGCATCGTAGTATTTTATTTTTGAATTTTTATGCATCAAATATGTACAAAAATAATTATACAAAAATGTTGTAGTAATTATTTTATTAAGTGAAATATTAAATAAATTGTTTAAAAAAAATTAAACTAAATTTTATATGAACAAATTAATGTTCTCCAACAATTTTTTAGATGAATATGACTTTTTAGGAATCTATTAAACATTTCTTCTCAAATATATCTTCTGTGTGAATTTTTTTTTAATTCAAATATTTGAATAGTTTAAAAATTGACATTATTGATATTTTATAAAAACAACATATTATTAAACTGTTTAAAAATCACAAAAATATTTAAAAATTATAAATTTAAACATAAGTGGTCAAAAATGTAATAATATATCCAATTATGGAAAATTCACAAAAAAAGTTAAGTATTTATAACAATTTAATATTTAGAATATTATTACCACAAATAAAATTAAATAGATTAAATAAGGATTAATCAAAATGATAAGGTTTAAAATAAACGGAAAACATGTCTATATTTTATTGGTTGATTATATTACAACCCTATATCATATCATAATCAAACTAAGTCATTTTTGGAGGTTTTTATGTGGGTTTTAAATTTATTATAAATTAATATTTTTTAGGTTTCCAAAGGTACCCCTCTCCTCCCTTATAAAAGGGAACGTCCTCCCTCTCCACTTCACACCATTTTTGAGAATTAAAACCTGGAAAAACCCTTCCAATCTCCATTCCCCACTTCCCTAGAAACATACTAGAGGTCGTGGTTTCTTTGAAATCCAAATTTAGTGCCCTAAGAGGAGGTTAAGAAGAGGCGCATTGAAGAAGAGGCAATATCCTTTACCGATTCTTTCAAGCTTATTTATTATCCTACTTCCTCTATATGAGTTGTTTCATTATTAAGTAATAACTTCAGTACCACTTGTATAATGATATATTATTATTAATATGAAACAACTATATTCTATATTTTTTCCATCATATGAAAAACTGAAATCACCACACGTGCGTACGTACAGCTTACCGTCTCCACGCCGTGGTGTAATCTTTTATTTCATCACTAACATACATGGATGGGTATAATAATGGAAGAAATAAATATATATGATTATTTTAAGGTGATATTGATTTTTAAATATTATACACCATACACATCAATACAATTCCACAATCATGGGAATGATATCATCACTCGTGCGTACGTACAACCAACTGTCTCCATGATGTGATGCGACTCGTTCGAAATGATCTTTATTGAAAAATGATTATATAAATTAATTGAATTAATAAATATGATATAAATTATACTAAAATAATTATTTAAATGATGTATCTATAACCTAAAAAGAGGAATAATACTTTATTTGAAAAAACATGTATAAGAACATTAAGCAGTTAACACCCGAATAACGAGTAAACATGAAATGTTACTAATAATTAGATAGAAATATGAACATATATGATATCATAACAAGGTCTATGATTCTGAAATAATTCAATGAAATTATTTAAATCATTATACAGTAGGTTCAGATATGTTCAAAACATATCAGACATAAGGTACTGTAAAATATCGCAATCTCATTTTTATCCGAGATTATTTAAATTTCAGTATTTACTGGGGCATATTTATCATCCACATCCATGCTTACTAAATAAATAATATTATTTATACCATCAGTCAATTGTTTGAATCTAATTTTACATATTGATAAATTTTTAGTAAGATATATGAAATGAATCTTTTTTTTTTGTTTTCATTATGAGATACTTTTTGACTTTTCCGACAAAAGTACGAGGAGAATGTTTTTCTAACTTATACGGCATGAACAGATATTTATAGTTTCATAACGACTTATTTCCAATAATATTCCTCTACAATATTTTAGGATAATTTTCAAAAAAAATTTTCTTTTAAAATTTCATGTCATTGATTTTGAAGAAGAAAGGTTATTTTCCTCAAAAACCGAGTTCAAGTGTTTTATCAAAATTATTTTCCATATAAGATGATATAGGGTTATTTTTCAATCCCTATTATTAAATTGATTTTATTATGTTATTATGGAATTATTTTTATGAAGTCCTTTTATCTTATATGGATTAGGTTATGATTGGATGACGTTTATGAAACCAATTTTATTCATTGTGTTATGATGAATGATTTATGTTTATTTTTTGGAACATGTAAGAATGATTTCATTATGAAATGGGTGGGACATATACCTCCCTTCAATTCATTGGGTAAAGATTTATATCTCATGATATGGACATGGCTCGAACGACATATAAATTCGGTTCAGTAATACAAGGTTGTAATGGAAAGTAAACCCGGTTCAGTAATGGACATTGTCCACTGTGATGGTTTTGGTAGCAATGCCTTTGAAACTATGGAAATCATATCATGTGATTAACGGTTTTCCACAATTACATGTTTCATTCCCATGATATTTTATCATGATTAATATTTCTTTATGATTTATTCCTTATGTACTACTATGATCTATGACATGTTAATGTTTTTACGTTCAAATGTTTATAGATTGTTTTATGTTCTCCATGTTTACCGTTACTGAACATTTGAGCTCACCCTTTCTATGTTTTCTTTTCCCACCGATATAAATAAAGGTTTTAGGTAAGAAAAAAATGAGATGATCTTAATGGGAGATGTTGAAGATATTTCACTATGACTAGAAGATTATGTTCCAAGTTTTAAAAGATACTAAACTAATATGGTCATTAGTCATCTGTTTTGGATATGTTTTAAGTATTCCACAAAAGCAATGTAATGTCCATGTACATCAAGATTGGGTCTCTACATGTAATGTACATAATTACCAAATATAATATACTTTATGATCATCAAGGTTGTATTAAGTGTAATCTTATGTAATACATCCTGAAATAACGTGAAATAAAGTGTAGGGTTTCTATAGTTGGAATCATTGGAAATGTATAGTTAATATTTGTTGTTGCACTATAAAACTATAGGGAAAAAGTTAGAGATAAAACTAATAAAAATAAAACATTCCTTAATTTTTATAATTGTATAGTAAATGGTTTCTCAAGAAAAACATCAATTTCGTGATGTAAAACATAATATTTTTTTTCAATTTTTTAATTAATATAATGATGGAAAGTAAAATTTATTTTCATAAAATATAATAATAAATTTGTATTTTGTTATATTATTATTATAAAATAATTTTTTATGGACCTAATTAATTTTTCAAAATGTTATAAAATATATTATAATTTTAAAACTGGTATTTTTCATGTAAATGATCATTTTGATTAAAAACTAATCTTCTAATATTTAGAAAATTATGTTCATATAACAGTTTCATATGTTTAATTCTAAAATTTGAATAATATTTATGTAAACCTTTTTGGTTTTTTCTAAAATGGTTGGATTTATTTTTAATTGTGAACAATGATAATTTTCGGTATATTCTAAATACTTTTATTATGGAGTCATAAATGTTGTATGGTTGATGTAAGAACCATTTTTTCGAACTAAAATTCACTATTTACTATATTTAGTCTCATAAATATTCCGTATTTTTTATCTAGAGCCAAAATAATTATACAAGGATTAAAATAATTAAAAAAATCATCTCTACCACAATAGATTCAATCCCTCACCACCTCTTTTCTTCAAAACCAAAAAGCATTTCATTTTATCCAATTTCTATAAAAAATTCTACCCAAATGTATCACCAATATCTAGGATCATTTGGTATAATTAAAATACTTAACATATGTCCCTTTAAAAGGTTCTTATGAAGAATAATTCAAGTTTAAGAACTTTTATTCTATCCCATTAATTTTATGTTATTTTATTTTCATTTTCTATCATTCCTTAAACTCATCAATCAAAACATGCATGACAACAAAAATATTATATATATATATATATATATATATTTATAATAATAATGTAAAATAAAAAATTAATACTCATAAAATATTCCTTTATTCTAAAAATGAAAACATCATCCACCAAGTACCAATTTACCACATTCATGGATAACGTGTTTTGGTTTTATAATTCCTCCTTCATGATTTTTCAAAAAACAATTTTTATTATAAAACCATATTAGAATATATTTATCATATCTTAATTAAGGTTATGAAAGTATTATATATACATAATATTAAATAATATATTAAAATGCGTTTGTGATGATAAAAAAACACCAAAATAATCTAAAAAGTTATCATAAGCGTTTTATCTAATGATTCATTCTCATACCATATAACTAAATAAAATATATAAACATTTAATATCTTTTATGTTCATTAATTAATAAAATTTCAATTATAGAGATCTATTTTAATTTTTCATGATTTTCTATACATATATATTAGTAAATCAATCCTGAAAATGATGGAAAGAACACTCCAGAATGATAAACAAGTACCATATGACTAATCAAACGGGCCATAAATGAACTTAATAAAATAATAATAAATAAAATATATGTAGAAAAGGTTGTGAATAATTTATTAATCGATTTAATCTCATAATACAAGATATTAAGATCAATTTCAGAACACATTCGGTTATAAGGTATGAGACTTTATCTAAATTTCCATTTAATTATGAATTTTTTGGTATTGTGCAACTAAAATTTTTTATGTGATGTATATACTACCCATTTTAAGTCATTATTCATTTGAAATTATATTCCTCTTAAACAGAAAATTTTTCATGTATCTTGGATATGATTATTGTATGATCTGTATACCATTTAAATGTACAATGTTTACTTTGAATGATGAAATATTGATTGATCATGATTTCATACTAAATGTAGATATTATGTTAAGGAATATTGTTATTCAACTAAATCTATATAGGAAGAATTATTTGAACATAAATTCATGGGTGGGGAGTAGCTTTATACCCACTAGAGGTATCTAATGGTAATATAAGAAAAAACAGTACATGAAAAACCCATCACGTTGGTTTCTGAAACATAATTAGATGGGTTTCTACACACAGACTGTCTTGAAGGTAATATGGTTCATATTCCATATAAATTACATCCAATAATTAATCATTTTACTTATTTTGTATTATGTTATAATTAACTAGAGGATTTTTAGTATGATGAAAATCTATTTATGCATTTTCATTTTTTTGTATTAATGTTATGTGTTTTTTAGTTATTCACGATGCCATATTTATTATGATGAATTTTTTCTGATTCAAAAAATATTGATTCATATTTATTTCATATGTAACCCTCACTAATAATTTCTTCTCATCCTTTTATATTTTTCCTTCCCCATGTTTTGAAGACGAAATCTTTGAATAAGGGATAATGATGAAATTTAATTTTTTTTATTTTTATGTTTATACTTTTAATGTAATAATGGTACCATGTATGTATATAGATTGTTTTTTGAATACTAAAATGATCAATCCTTGGTGATGTGATATCTTGTATCTGTTAAATTATAAAACAATATCCACCATGTCTAGGATACTAAGGTCAGGGATGATTTATACAATTCCATTTTCATGATAATTTCAATTTTCTCTTATTGATGAAAATATATATGGATTCAAAATAGTATTGATATAAATATTTTTCTGATCTTAATTGATGGCCTTTAGTGTTCGAGGTCTAATATCAGTTCTATAAAGTCCTCGACACTAGTTTCTAGTATATAATGCCTCAAATTATAACATTTTCATTCATACAAGACACAAATCGCAATGTAACCATCATTTTAACAGTTTTAGAAACCAGATTACTTACATGAACATTTCATTTAAAATATAACGGAAGCATAACATAGAAAATCGACTAGAAACACCCATAAACACCTAGATTATCCATGAAATTCATTCTTAATATACATCTTCGAAACATAGGTTAAAATATAAAACAAAAAATTGGTGAGAACATATGTTCAGTAAGGGTAAATAATTACGTAGAATCATGAATAAAAATTCACAGTGAATAACTAAATGAACTCATTTCATTAATACATTACCTTGAGGATTATGTGAAAAGAATAAAATCTGAATATGTAATTCCATATAAATAATCACATGAAAATTAACCATGGATATTCTCTTATCATAAGAATCACATTATTTATCATTTTAAAAATATCATAATCTTGGAATGAATAATTTCAAATATCATAAACATACCATTGAGGCCTCTGGAAATACATTTGAAAATAAGTGGTTATGGCCTCAACCAAAATCCAATTTTATTTTGTCTCATGAGAACTACCAATAAATAATGGGGCTATAAGAAAACCCAACCATCATATACAAAGTAAAATATATTACTCATATAAAGGGGGGGGGGGGGGGGGTAAATATAAACATCATATACATATGAAATGTAAATAACATTCCCCAATTTATAAACACAATCACTAACCATTCTGAGTAGTATGTTGAATGATACCAAGATAGCACATCCATTGCCAAACTGATCATAAAACTTTTAATAAAATATTGTTAATTATAATTTTAATAGATCAATATCAATAAATCATAAATTATATACAGGATTAAATATAGATGAAAATACTCAAATAAAAGAATTACCAAACTCTTACGGGAAATACACCTTTTACATTGTGAAGAAGAGTTTTTTTGGAAAAATCATTTAATATTTTAAAATTTGTTTATATAAAACAGGAAATGAAAAAATATATTTTTTCATGATTTTTTTTGGATTTTATAAAAATAAAGGTTTCTTAAATCAGGTTATGAATGATACTTGAAATTGGATAGAAACTGAGAAGTTTCAATAAATTGGGCTCGCATATTGGGAATAATTGAGAAGGGAACATTATAAAACTTGTATTCTCCCATAAAATAAAGATGAAGTGTTCTTGATATATGATTTTTCAACATTTAAACTTAATTTTGATTCATTATATAAAAATAAATTAAGGTTACATTGGGTTTAGGATAGATATATCTTAATCCGAATGAGAAATTGTGGTTTGGAAATAAACCATTACATTATGTCTGAAGTTTTGTACATTTGACTATAATATCCTAGATAATAAAAATAAATCCATTAATTAATTAATTAAGAACATTTTATAGATATACTGTATTTATTACAATTTTATTATGTTCATTTATGGTCTTTTTTAGGAGTTATAATATAAATATTTATCAATCTGTAGTATTCATTTCCATGGATTTCATGATTAATTTCCATGTATATGAGGATGAAATAACATGTAAAATGGTAAAATATATCCAAAATGAATGTTTTATGTTATGAATTAACATATAGAATATTAATTTATTATATTAGTCATTTGGTTATTTGGGTTGAGGATGAATCATTAGATCAGTTGTTAGTAATAATCATTCAGATTATTTTTTTGGTTTTTCAATCATCACAAAGGAGTTTTGTTTTATTGATTAACATCATGTGTATATAATGGTTATATAAAATAAAATATGAATTAATCCATATATTATAATTTTTTTATAATAGAAAAAAAGGTTTAATTAATATCTTCGATGACGGTAATGTATAATGAAAATCCATCACCCAAGTTGTTAGTAAATTAACACATCATAGGTGATGTTTTCATTTATAGAATAAAATAGACAGAAAAATGTATTTGATGAAGGCTATTCCATTAACATTATATTAATATGATATATAAAATATATTGGAGCTATAATGTCTCTTTAGAAAGGGGATGTTAGTTAGGGGTAAGAAAATAAAATAAATTGAAAATAATATTAAATAAAGCGGATATTCACCTCTTCAATTCTCCTCCTTGAAAACTTCCCTAAGGGTATTGGTTTTGGTATTTTTTTAGAACAAAGGATAATGGACATGGGGTCGGGAATTTTGAATAAATTTTAAAAGGATGAATTCTTTTATGGTTTGAGGAGAGGGGTTGGTGAGGGTAGGTATTTATAGTGGATGAGAGGGGTGTTTTTTGAAAATTTTATTCATTAGTTTATTATTTTGTCTCAGGACTATAAATTGATCGATAATTATAAAATAATATGTTAAAATAATTAATGTGTTGGAGATTATGGTTCTTAAATCATCAATGACTCACGGAATAGTGTATTCAACCTATAATGTATATATACCATAAATTTTGTTCTTTTACTATTTACAATGAATGAACTATTTTAAAAAAATCAAAAAAAATTAACCCTTACCAATTTTTCATGTGTATATTTCAAAAATCAACTATTTTATGAAATTATTTTTTGTATATATTTTGAATTTAATATTTCATTAAAATAATCATTGACTTGAAAAATATAAACATCAAATTTATATCTTATTTTATAAGACTCTGAAAAATAAACTATGGACTCAGAAAAATACAATAAAATAATAAGTCAAAAAAATATTAATTTATGAATAAATTTTATAAAAATGTGTTTTTATTTAGATACTTTTATTAATTATATAATTTTAATAAAATATCTATGAATTAAAAAAACACAACACTTAATTAATAATTTTTAAAATAATCATTTACATATACAATGATATATTTATATCATACTTTCATTTATAAGATTCCTAGAATTTATTTACACTTTAATAGATGTGGTTTCGATTCATTTGTCCGATTTAATATTCATAATGTTTATATTACTATTACAAAGGTAAATTTACTATTTCATCAGTATATGATCCTTAACATCTAGAAATAACACATATCTCATTAATTATTAATTTATAATGTTTTTATTATGTTTTATATGTTATTTTACCTGATTTATACTATATGAAATTTTTACTAAAAGGTAAATTCTATTTATAGAATTTTGGATCATTAAATTCACACTTCTTACAAAAATTTCATCTATGAAATTTCTACAATGTCACCTCATAAAAATATTAGGGTATTTATTAATAAAAAATAATCTGGTTCCCAGGTCACCTCTTTAATTTTATTATTTTTCCGAAGTACCGTTCCTAACCGAGTCGTCTAATTCATCAAAATATTCTATCTAGTCTCTAGATTCTAGATAGTCTCATCACAATAATATAAATTAGGTTCTATTTCTATTCTATAAGAAGTGAGGGCATGTGTTGTGTCTGGAATGTAATTCATTAACAAAGAGATGATGACCACATTATGTAATTTAGAAAGGCTAGGTGGCAATATAAGGTTCCGGGTGCAGCGGAAGTGTGGTTGAGACAGGACCCAACATTGATTTTTACCATGATCAGTGATTATGCCAAGATCAATATGACAATGAATTCCAGTCTCCGCGGAATATAATCAATGATTTAGAAAAAGTAGAAAGTGTCACAAAACCTTAGAGAGGATCTTGCACAACATTTTTATAATTAATTTAATTAATTTCTTAAAGAAAAATAGTACCTGTATCTTTGGTATTTTTCTTCGTTAATGATGTTGATCATCTAGAATGACCCTTTTGGATTATCTCATTTTGATTGTAAGGATCCAAACTAGAAACCCTCGAGCAATGATCCACACATGCTCTGATGGCCTCTAATTGACACTGCTCGTTCTTCGGGTGCTAGTGTGGCGAAACGAGTGTCTTGTGTCGGTCGTTCTTGATCGCTTGTGCTTCGTCCTTGAAGAACGTCTCTTTTTATTGATAGGGGAGAGAAGACGATTCGAGAGATAAATTTTTTGGCTCAAAAATTTTCAATTCACCAGGCATGTGGTGTGGTCTCTAGAACAATAGGCTTACTTGCCTATTTATATTAATGGAATTTCAGTTACAATATTTAATTTCATAGAAACAATTGAATACATTCATAAACTTAGTGAAATCCCATGCATTTAACAATAATACCACATCATTATTTATGATGTGATAACTTGCGCAAAACGGAATTATAAATAATATTCTGTGTCAGAAAATAATAGCTGCGTTATTTTAATTAGTGACAACTAGTTAAATAATTATTTACAGTCGTGAAAATAATTATTTTACTTCCATACTGAACTTGGTCCACTTGAACTCCACATCCATGTTTTGAAAACTCGAATAAATACATAATTAATTTATTCACTTAAATAAATATATTATTTACAAACTAGTAAATAAATATTTATTAAATGTTTAATAAAATAAATAAATATATTTAATTTAATTTATGTGATCATTTTAACTTGAGAAAAATTATTCCACGGTCCTGAGAACAATATTTCTTTCATTAATTAAATTCAAATTTAATTTAACTGAGGCAAAAAAAACACGTAGTGTGTGACCCTGTAGGATTTTTTCCCAATGGTATTAGGCGGTCTTGCCTAAAGTCCAAGAGTACAGTCTAGCGATGGGTCAAGGCACGAAAAAGAAAGAAAGTAAAGTCGCAATAGTGACATCCACATACGAACTCTCACTGTGTTATATAATCCCTTTGTTGCAATATCTCATCAAGCATGTTTCTGAATTTTGTCATCAACTTTTATGCTTGATATGTCATTCTCTAACTACCTGAAATAAACTTACTGTTACACCATGGACACAAAATTTCACATGATGGTTCTATTTCAATCAAATGACTAAGATATCAATATCTGTAAAGGGAAGGGGAAAATCATTCCTCGACTTATCCATTAATAACATGCCACTTGTGATGCACCCTACATACCCTACTTCCCGCCAACTATCTAAGTGATGGTTTTCATTAGTAAATCAATGTGCCTATGTTGTGAAACATATTAATGATAATCTTAAAGTCTATGGATCATTACACACACTCATAGATAGAAATATATGATGACACCAAAACATGCAAAATTGTAACTAGTGGGTCTGCTCTCATATTCTTGTATATTAGATATTACCATGTGAGAACTCCATGAGAGGTAGTCTCATCTGCTTACGAATACTCGCACCTTTCGGTCTTCATGCTATGTGTCCAATCATATCATATCATCCAATCATAGAACTATGTTTAAGAATATTGTTATAGTATTTTAATGTTCCCATCAGAGCGGGGAACATCCATGACCTTATCAATGCAATAAATACTCTAGGACATTATTACATCATTATAATGCATAACAACTAACAATATGTAATAATAAATTAAATATTCATGTAATCAATGTAAAACCAGTTGGTTCTAGGAAACCAACTATTACAAACTCCCACTTGGACTAGATCCAGTTGCATACGACATTCAGTCTGCTAGAGCTCACATGATAATCATGTTTCTGTTGAGTCATGGATTTTTTCAAGGTATCCACCACGTTGTATTCCCTGGAAATACTTCTCATTACAATTTCACCTCTCTAAGAAAAATCCATCAAGAGATGATATATCTAAAGAATGTTCTTCATCCGCTGATGTGACCTTTTCTATTTTGCGAGAACTACCAATATAGTATTATCACAGTACAGTGTGATAGAGTCTTTTATACTAGGTATCAAATCTACCTCATGGACGAATAATTGCATCCAAACTGCTTCTTTTGAAACCTCTGAAGTTGCGATGAACTCAGACTCTATTGTAGAATTTGCGACCACACTCTACTTTGAGATCTTCCAACTCACTGCACCTCTGTTTAAAGTGAAGATGTATCCCATTTGTGACTTCATGTCATCTAGATCAATTTAGAAACTATAATATGCATATCCTCTAATGGAAATTTCATCAACTTATCCATAAAATAGTAACATATCCTTAGTATTCCTAAAATACTTTAGGATAGTCTTGACTTCCATCCAATGGTGGTCACCTGGATTAGCATGATATCTTCCTACCACACTCAATTTGTAGGCAACATCCATCCCAGTACATCGCATGACATACATGACTGACACAATCACTGATGCATATGGAGTACTTGCCATTATCTTTCTTTACACTTTTGTTTGAGGACACATTTTCTTGGAAAGATGAATGCCATGTGATGCTGGAAACAATCCCCTCTTGGATTGATCCATTTGGAATCTCATCAGTATCTTATCAATGTATGTACTTTGACTTAGGCCCAAGAATCTCTTAGATCTATCATGATGTATAATGATCCAAAAAATACATGCTGCCTCTCCCAAGACTTTCAATGAGAAGAATTTATTCAACCATGCCTTAATAGATTGTAAGACTGATATCTCGTTTCCAATGAGTAATATGTCATTAACATATACTATTAGGAAAATGACTGCACTCCCACTAAAATTTTTGTAGACACAAGGATCACATTAATTTTTGATAAAACTAAATTCTTTTATGGCTTCATAAAAATGAATGTTCCATGACCCTGATGATTGCTTTAATCTATAAATGTATTTCTACAACTTGCATACATTTTTGGCATCCTTTGGAGTCACAAAAACTTCAGTTTGTGTCATGTAAACATCTTCTTGAAGTTTCCCATTAAGGAATTAAGTTTTTACATCCATTTTCTAAATCTCATTGTGACGGTAATCCAGAGAAGCAAGTTGAATTCAAATGGATTTCAGCATTGCGACATGTGAGAAGGTTTAATCGTTGTCTATTCCTTTATACTATTTAAACCTTTTGCAACTAGTCATGCCTTATAGGTACTGATTTGTCCTTCCATATCCAGTTTCTTCTTGGATACCCACTTTCTACCAATAGGCTTTACATCAACATAGAGTATCTACCAAAATCCAGACCTAGTTTTGGTACATGGAATCCATTTCAAAATTCATGGATTTTTTCCACTTGGCAACGTCTGTGCCACTTACTGCTTACCTGTAAAGTATAAGATCATCATTATCAACTAATAGGTATTCACCATCCTTATTAACTAGAAAACCATGTTGTTCCAGTTCTCTAACCTCTCTTGTACTCCTACGCAGTACTTGTGTCTCTAGAACAGATTCTTCTTCCCCGAGGCTTTGATGAATCTGTTCATATACCAACTCTTGTGTACCTTGTGCCTTGACTTCATCGATATCTATCTCACTATCACTATCTATTATGGATATCATCTACCTCGCAAGAAATATGGAATGTCATTCCAATATATCCTTTTTTGTCTTAGGGATTCTATCGGTAACGTCCCCTTGTTTCCATAGGGTATCAGATAAAGGTACACTTTGTGTCTCAGGGTGCGAGTTTGTTAACAGAATAGGCCTTAACAAACTCTTCGCTACCCGAAACATGTAAATTTGATAACATGGATTTTATTCCACTCCATAACTCATATGGAATATCATTTATCGATTTAGTTGGTACTTGGTTTAGTATGTGTTCTGCTGTTTGTAACGCATATCCCCAAAACGATAATGGAAGACTAACATGACTCAAAATTGATCTTACCCTATCCCATAGGGTGTAGTTTCTTCTTTCGCTCACACCATTTCATTGGAGTGTGTTTGGAGGAGTGAGTTCATAAATAATCCCAAACTCAATATACGTAATCAATAAAGTCTTGATTATGATATTTTCCACCTCGGTCTGAGAAGAGTTTGTAAATATTCTTACCATGATGGTTCTCAACATCATTCTTGCATTACATGAACTTATCAAAGGAATCCAAATTATGCCTCACTTAAGTATATATATCCATATGTACTAAAATCATCAGTTAAAGTTATGATGTATGAGTACCCACCCCTTTCTTAAACTGGAAATGTTCCACACACATCGGTATGAACCAATTCAAGAATCTCTTTATCCCTTTCATCTTTCCCACCAAATAGGGATTTGGCCATTTTTCCTTGTAAACATACATGACATATTCCAAGTGGTTTTAGTTCAAAATAATCTAAATATCAATATTGATGTATCGTTGTCAAGAGTTTCCCATTTACATGGCGTAGCCAATGATGCCAAAGTTGGGTGTGGTAGTAGTCAAGTGAAGTATCTTTGTCATCATTTTCAATTACATGGTTTTTGTAATCCATCACAGAAAGATTATTGTATAAATGTTCCCTACAAAAAAATTCTATCTTTATAAAAGAAGCCACATTCATTTCCAAAATTGAAAAAAATCCATCTATATCTAGTATGGATACAGAAATTAGGATTTTGGTTATAGAAGGTACATAAAAACAACCCTCTTACACCATGGTAATCCCAATTAGCAATGTGAGGTAGTAGTCCCCTACCACTACAACAGCTAGGTTGGCTCCATTGGCTGCTTGTAGATGTACCTCCTCTCGATCAATCTTCTTGAATCTATTTGGTTACTATATTTGGATATATAATTGAGCACCATAAGCTGTATCTAAGACACAATTTGTAGAAACAGATTGATTGCATTTGACAAAAAACGCACCAGAAGATTTCCCTTGCTTCATAGGCTGGGTGAAGTTATTCTTCCAGTGGCCCTTATGGCAACATGCGAAACAAATAGCCTCTTATTCCCTTGCCTCTACTTGGATATTATATTTCATGGAAGGTTATGAAGAAGATTTGGGCTTAAAGCTCTTCGCCTTCCCTTTTCTCTTATTTACCATAAGGATAAAAGGATTTTGGCACTTCATAACCTTTTACACTTGGCGAATGAGGATAAGAAGATCAGATTGAGTCTTCTCAATGTTTATTATATTGAAATTGACAACAAAATTATTGAAACTCTCGGGGAGTGATGCGAGAATGAGATCGGTGCCCTGTTCTATGGGGAGTTTACACCCTATAACATTTAGGCACTCAATGTAGCCAATGAACATGACTACATGAGGCCCAGCTGGGGAACCTTTTCCAAGAATACTCTAAAAGAGAGCCTTAGAGATCTCAAACCTTTCCTATCATTCTCTATCCTGGTAAAGACCATGGAGGTGATCGAGCATTCGATAAGAATCCATCTTTTTATTAGACTTCATGAGCTCACTAGACATTGATGATAACAGAAAACATTGAACATAGACCACGTCATTCATATTTTTCTCATAGACAAGGAAATCCTCATCACTCACCTCCATGGAAGTAAGATCATGTAATGATGAATCCAACACGTAAGAATTCTATTTATTGCATAGGATAACCCAAAATAGTCTAAACCATTTTTGGAAGTTACTCTCGGTGATGATGTTTTCTTTATCCAAAATTTATCATAGGGATAGTTTGGTTGAGGAGCTTGTCATTTTTATTCTACAATTAAAAGAGCATATCATTAGTACTTACTTCAAAAAAATATCATGAGAAATTATAAATTTTATTAAGTCTCCCAATATTTTATCAAGTCTCAATGTCCCTCACCATTGAACTCAGAATGTCTATTTTCCATGACATTATAGTGTCAAGGATCCATATTCCCCTTCGCATAACCCCAAAAAGGGTTGGTCATGCTATTAGAAGGTATTTAGGTAGGGAGGTCTTTTCCAACTACGAGCTTTCAGCTCCTTGATATGTTGAGTGGACTCCCCAATACTGAAATCATGACTTTGGATTTCCTCGACTCATTCCTCAAATATTACGCCATGTCAACAAAGGGATACTCCCCTTTATGTAATATGGTTAAGTAAAATCAAAACATTTCATAAGGGATTCCTGTATAAAAGTAAGTGTCCCAAAAAGGGTTGGTCAAACACATAATTTTATGTTTTTCCCTAAATCATGTAACAGAAGTCTTGTTCTAACTGAATATTTCATTTGTGGGATTTCTATCTCTTATGCGTGAATTGCTTGTTATCATTATCACACGCTTGTTAATATTAAGTGTAACTTACTTAAGTGAATAAACATGTCTTGATAATGTTTACGCATAAGTATGGTTTATTTTAGTTCGATCATGCATGCATGTTTAATTCATTAATTATCAGATCATGAAAACACATCCATAATGATAATCCATGAAAATGACAGAAATAGAATAAAGTAAATGGCATGATCAAAAGATTTTATAATGGTTAGTTTATCTAGCATTTGATAAACTAACCCTGACCTAGGGGAGGAAAAACATGACCATTTTGGGATCGTGTTTACTGCTTCTACCTTCCCACTTCTGTATCTCTAGGGATTGGTTTCTTCTTGGCTCCAGCTTGAACCACCTCCACTTGCTTGGGAGTTTTATCCATTGCATATTACTTTTTTTAACTCACATGTAGGTGAGGGATAAAAAGGGGATTTACATAAAAGAAACATTGGGCATGCAGTCCCTACATATTAATTTGTTGAAGGTTCACTGGACAACAAATTTCATATAAATAAATAAATTAAAAGAATGAATCCACATACAATGTTCTTGGTCTAGATCATAATCATCCATACATTAAACGATGTTTATGCAAAAACAATACCTATCCTTCAATTCTTTAATTGTTCTCATTTAAGATAAATCACACTCGAATAAATTAATTATCATCTTTAATTAATCAATCCATTTATCTTAAATCATTTTTTCGAATTTTTTTGAGATTCTCATCCATCATAATTTTAAACAAATATGTTCACTTAAAATTATCATTGTATGTGACATGTACCTCGAAAGAAACCTGGTGAATTTCTATTCATAACTACCAAATGAGTTGAAATGAAGATTATGCATATGTTAAATTAATAACATATATATATATATATAATACCCATCACGTGTTGTTCCTCATCTTTACACCCACACGACGGTGCACGTCTCAAGGGTTTGTATATTATAATAATTTTTTTTAATAAATCTGCATAATTTGGATTAGTACATGACGTGTACTTCCAACCACACAGGGCATACTATTTTTCAATATATATCCAAAGTACATTCCCAAGGAAACGACATGTGAGTGTACTTCAGAAATCATTAGAGTATATGGAATTTTTAGCAAGCCACACGCCATTTAGTTCCTCCTTACATGGTCACTAGATGGGTAAGCTATGTACGAGGTACATGATCCTTTCCTAACCAGAAATGACTACACGCTGTGTCCATTGATCCACACGATGTGTAATTAGGAAAATGTGTGCCACATGTTCATGGTTGACAAATGAAGTCATTTAATACATATAAATACTCCAACACATGGCTTGGTTTGGTGGACCAGTCCGATGCATTGAATATTGACTACACGAAGTGTACTGTTGAATACATGTCATGTGTTCTAGTGTTGTATGGACAAGACGATTTGGCATCTAAATATTAGATCCTCGATTTTATTTTAATAAAAAATTAAAAGAAAATATCATTTCTATAAGGTGAACGATAATTAAATATGAAGAATAGATCTAAAGATTCAGATTTGCAGAATGATTAACTTGAATTGAAAAAACTATGTTATTAAATGCATAATCCATCAATGAAATATTTAAATAAATATAAACAATGATGTAACCCCATTGATACAACTTGAATGTTCTAGGTGCAGAAAAATTGTGGTTGGGATGAGACCCAAATTTTATTTTTAACATGATCAATGATTATTTCAGGATCGATACATCGATGAACGCCAGTCTCCACAGAATATAATCAATGATTTCGATAAAGAAGAAAGAGGCTCGATAACTTAGAGAGGATCTTGCACATCATGTTTATAAATAATTTAATTAATTTAATAATGAAATATAATACTTTTTTCTTTTGGTATTTTTACTCATTGATGATTTTGATCATCCAGAATGACCATTCCAGATTTTTTTATTGTGCTTGTAAGGATCCAAAATAGAATACCTCTAGCAGTGATCCACACGTGCTCTGATGGCCTCCGATTGACATCTCTCGTTCTCCGGGTACTAGCGTGGTGAAGCGAGTGTCCTGTGTTGGTTGTTCTTGATCCCTTGTTGTTCATCCATGAAGAACGTATCTCGTTCTTGAGAGGGGAGCTAAGAGGATTTGAGAGAGATATTGTTTGGCTCCATAATTCTCAATTCTCCATGTCTGTGGTGTGGTCTCTGCCACAATAGGCGTACTTACTATTTATAGATATAGAATTTCAGTTACAATATTTAATTACATAGAATCAATTAAATACATTCATGAACATAGGGAAAACCCATGAATTTAATAATAATACCACATCATTATTTATGGTTTGCCAACTTGTAAAAAATAGAATTATAAATAAAATTCTCCATCATAAAATAATAGCAGTGTTATTTTAATTTGTGACGACTAGTTAAATAAATATTTACAGTCTCAAAAATAGTTATTTTACCACCAGACCAATCTTGGTCTGCTCGAACTACACTTCCATTCATTGAACACTAGAATAAATAAATAAATAATTTATTCTCTTAAATAAATATTTTATTTACAAACTAGTAAATAAATATTTATTAAATAGTTAATAAAATAAATAAATATATTAAATTTAATTTAAGCGATCATTTTAACATGAATAAAATTATTCCAACATCTTCAGAATAATATTTATTTTATTAATTAAATTCAAATAGAATTTAATAGAGACCACCAAAAACACTTAGTGTGTGACCCTTTAGGATTATTTCTTGTTGGAATTAGATGAGATTTCCTAAAGACCAAGAGTACTATTTAGCAACGGGTTAAGTCACCCAAGAGAAAGAACGTAAAGTCATAACAACGACATCCACATACGAACAATCACTGTGTAATGTAATCCCATTTTCATAATATATCATGAAGCAGGTTTCATGATTGTTTCATCAAATTTTATGACCGATACGCCATTCTTTGACTACCTGAAATAATCTCATTTTCACTCCATAGCCATGTAATTTCGCATGACGGTTCTATTTCAATCAAATGTTCGGCATATCAACTTCCATAAATGGAAAGTAAAAATAATTCCTCTACTTATCCATTAATAACATAACACTCATGACACACCCAACATACCCAACTTCATGCTAACTGTGTGTGTGATGGTTTTCGTCAGTAAATCTAGGTGTGTAAGTCATGAAACGTATTAATGATAATTTCAAAGCTTAAGGATCATTACAGACCATTTTAGATCGAAATATACGATGACACCCAAACATGTGGAATTCCTACTAGCGGGCTTATTCTCATAATCTCTTATCTTGGAGATTAACAAGTGCGAACTTCATGAGAGGAAGTTTAATCTGGTTATTAGTACTCACTCCTGACGGCCTGCATTCTATGTGTCCAATCATAGCATGTCATCCAACCTCAGAACTATATTTAAGAATATTGTTATAGAATTTAAAGGTTCTCATCATAGCGGGGAACTTCAATGACCTTATCATTGAAGCAAATACTTTATCACATTATTACATCATAATCTTTCGAAAAAATGAAAAATATATAATAATACATTAAATATCCATGGAATCAAAGTAAAACCAGTTGGTTCTAGGACACAAACTCTTATATCAATGCCAAATAAAAAGATATATCTTCAATTATATCCATAATTTCCAAAGGACCAACGTAACTGACGGAAAATTTACATTTCTTCTAAAATATTATTAAAACTGTCCATTGATATACTTTCATGAAAACATGATATCTAACTTCAAATTCAAAATAATTCCTTTTTTGGAATATCTATATTTCATAATTTTGGATTCTTTGATATGTGTTTTAATAGTTTTACCTTTTCTATTAACTCCTCCACAAGCTCTTGTCCTATAAGGATCCTTTCACTAACTTCAACCCAACAAGTTGGTGTATGGAATCTCATTCGAGATAATTCATCATATGGTTCCATTTAAATACTATAAAAGAAAATATTATTGTATAATTTCTTTACCAAAGGAAAATAATTTTCCCACATACCTTGTATGTTGAGTGAGAATAAACTAAGTATATATTCTAATGTTTAAATGATCCGTTCGGAATGCCTACTAGTTTGTGGTTGATAAGAAGTTCTCAAATGAACTCACTTTCTAATTCTTTCTAATGCATTTTCAATAATTTTGATCTAAATCATGGATTTTGATAATAGGAATTTAATGTGGTGCACCATGATGGCTTAAAAATAATTTATATAGAGTAATTCAAGGTGATCCGACTTGAAATCATCCCTTATAGCGAGTAAATGTGCATATTTGGTATGTCTATCCAGAATTACCTATATGGAATCATTATTTCTTGATGTTTTTGGTAATATATTGACAAAATAAATAGTAATTGCATCCAATTTCGGTGTAGAAATCATAAGAGGATGAATGACTCCAATATGATGTTGTCTTTCATACTTCACCTATTGATAGATTAAACATCTTCATACATAATTAGCAGTTTACCACTTTATATTATCCCAATAGAAATGATCCTTATAATCTTTAAACATATATGTGCTACTACAGTATATAGGAAAATATGAGCTATGTTCATCATCCAAAAACTCCCTCCATAGCTCACGTATATCGGGAACACAAATCCTTTTCCAAAATATCAGAATTCCATACACATACATGAAGTCTGCCAACTTCCTATCATTCATAGCTTTAATTTCCCTTTCAAAATTCTCATCATTTGATAAATAAATTTTTATCATTTATAATAAATATGGTTGGGAAAATAATTTTATGAGTAATAACGTTTCACCATCCCTGATAATTACCATATCCATATTTTCTATATCCATGTACACATGATCCTCTTCAATCCTTATTTTGCTAAAAAAATATATGATCCCTCCTCCATAACTCATTTTATAGCTTCTTCACCTTCCGTGGGTGTTAGTGTATTTAATAATAATAATTCTTGGGAATCTTGATCCATCACATTTTCATCATGTTGAGTTATTTATATGAAAATATATATATCAAACACTTGTGATTTGTATATATATCAAATCTTTCACCATAGCGATAGTATATCCATATTTTCAAAGCATAGATCACGAATGATAACTCAAGACAATGAGTATATTAGTTTTGTTCATGGGTTTTTAACTACCTTGAAACATAAGAAATAACTCTTTCATTATTCATAAGGACACACAAAATTCCATTCTATAATGCATCACTATATATAAAAAACTCCACATTTACTAATGGTAGTGTCAAGATAAAATCATTCACTAATGTATTCTTCAATTATTAAAAACATTCCTCAATTTCCATTTTAGAAAAAAACTGATCCCCTTTATTAGTGATCTTGGTTAGTGGTATAGCTAATCGGGAAACATTATAAAAAAACTAATTGTAAGATGCTAAACAAATGAAACTGTGCACCTCAGTTATGTTCATTGGTATGGGTCATTCATGAATTAACATTGTATTCACATGATCAACTGAGATTCCATCCTTTGAGAAAATATGGGAATGAAATGGGAATTTTTGATTCCATGATTCACATTTACTAGACTTCCTATAAAACCAATTTCTTCCAAGTGTCTCTAGAATAACCCAAAAGTAATTTTAAATGTCCTCATTGATTTTATATTATATCAAGATATCATGAATAAATACACCAAAAACATTCATCATCATATTCCATGAAAACATAGTTCATTAGATTCATAAAAATAGAGTGAATTAGTTAGTACAAATGGCAACAAAATAAAATGATAAAGTACTTACCTAGTTTTAAATACAATCATTGGAATATCATCCCAACTAAAACACAATTGATGATATCCAGATCAATGTTCAATCTTCAAAAAAATATTGACCTTCATGATGTCGATCAAATAAATCACCAATTGTAGTGAGTGGATAATTGATTTTTTATTTTAACAATGTTTATTTCTAAATAATCGATGCACAACCTCATGGATCAATATTTCTTTATAATAAATAGAATAAGGTCTCTTTATGGAGAAACACAAGCTTGGATATATCCATTATAACTATATTCCTCTAGTTATTTATTTTTAATTACTAAATCTGATGTGTCCACTCTATAAGGAGTCCATAACTTAGGTCTTTCAATATTAATTAAATCAATAGAGTACTCAACTTCACACATTGGAGGGTTTTAAGGTAAATAACCTATAAACACGTCAATATAATTTTCATAAATAGGAAATGTTCAATTTGAAGATTTCATTCCTCATCAATAGATTATTTTTTCTCATAATCCATATGAATAACACATAGAATAACTACTGGAGGAAGATCATGATATGAACCATATGGTGATGTTTCTTCCCTAATGATAAGATAATCTGCATCTTCCTCACCTATCAAAATTTCATTCATTTTGTAATATATTTCTAAATAATATTTTGAAATCTAATCTATACCATGGACTATATCAACTTAATTAATTGTTATGAATATAATGTCTGAAACTAATGCATTTTTATGCTTCGTAAAGGGGACTGACCAACACATCATTTTGTAATTAAAAATCCCTTAAGAGTTTTGACTAACATATCATTTAACAAATCAAAATGTATATGTATAATTTTCATTGGAAATCAATATATATATATATAAATCCAATGATCCAGAATGTAATGAAGGATTGGAGTATTCTAATGAAATGATTAAAGTACCTGGCACTATGTCATCAAGAACTTCAACCTCCGCAATTGTGATTATATAGGCTTGAACTTTCTCCCTTGTCCATTTCCAAGTAATTATTCCTTGACGGTTAGGAATATAATTTTCATAGTGTCCCATATCCCTACAATTTTAGCAATTAACATTGGAAGATTCTTTAACTCCCATGAAATAATGGCCTCGGTGGCCTTTTCCTTTACACTTGTAAGAAAATCATTTCCATTTAAGAAAATACCAGGGTGTTTCTTTCTATAAGTATCACACATTGGAAAAATAGCATTTTTATTCTACCCTTAAAAATTATTTCAACAACCAAAATTGTCTTCCCTTGTATTACCTTAAATTACTATGACAAAGATAATTATTTCTCTGTCTTTATATCACATGAGATAATATATTTTTATGATGAGAAATTTTTGGAGACTAATTCCTGTTGGAGGAACAATTTTATACAATCAATAGAATATCAGTCTTTGTCTTTGGATTACATATGGAGTCTGTGACATTCCTTTATAACCATGTAATGTTGGCTTCATAATTTTTTTAATTTTCATCCAATGTTTTTCTTGACTCAATAATTACCTCTCCATATTCTCTTGATGTTCACGAGGTAAATAATTTTCTAGGAAAATTTCCTTAAACATTTTCCATTCCATATTTTCAGTTTCTTCCTCATACATTGTGTGTTCAAACAACAACCACCATTTATCAGTATCTCCTGAGAGGCGATAAACTACTATGATAACCATCTACTGTTCAATGCTTTCCAATGTGAGAAATATTTTCTCTTTGGAACTTATCCATTACTCCACTAAAAATGGTTTTTAGTCCCATTTAACGATGTAGGATTTTATCGCATAATGTTTTCTAACGTTTCTCCTCAAAATTGCAGATCTTTTAACTCTACATTAGTACAGTAACTATTCATCAACCTATTCATTTTTCCCAATATTGTTATATGTTTCTCAGTACCAACTATTTTTATATTTCTAAAATCATTATCTTTAATGGGAGGTAAATAAATATATGAGATATGTATGGTGATATAGTTTTTATTACTTCTACATAGTGCCATTTCTAAATTATGGCATACACTAAATTAAGTTATAAATCAAAATTCACAATCTCAAACTAGAAATGTTTTTATCAAAAATAGATATATGAAGCCTAGGTAATCTCATAATAATAAATATTGTTTGTTTGGGGATATATTTACATTTAAATCCTTCATAATGTTATGTAAATAAAATATGAATTAACCTAATAATATCCCATTAGAGTGTCATACCAAGTGTGTTTTTAGCCCTATTGTCGTGTACCAGTTTTCCTTGAGATAGGCCCAAGAAATATTTTCATTGTTATTACCCCTAGGTATATCTATGATAGAACTACATCTACTTGTTGTATCCAGAAAGGGATTTATTTCCAGGAATACAAACGTTATCTATATATTAAAAAAATTCAGGATATTCTACTATACTCATCCTCAATGTCTATCTTAGGTTTATGTTCTTGAATATATATCTTTTAAATCTGTTTTCCATGTTTATACAAAACATTAATGGACACCGACAATAAAGACTCTGTCCACAGTTTCCCAAAGTCGGTGCCTTACTCAATTACATTGGCATTGATATGAGACATGATTATCAAAGGATTGATTAGTTTAGTAGTTTTGGAAACTAGATTACAAAAATGGACTTTAGATTATATCTTGAATGAAAAATTAACATAAAAAATACATTTTAATCACCCATAAACATATAGATTATTCATGAGATTCATTCATAATATAAATCATTATATAATGGGGAAACATAAAACATAAGAAATGGGTGAGATCAGAAGATCAAAACGGTATGTAATACTTCATAAGAAAAAATAATAAAGAATAATGATTAACTAAAATAATAGATTCCATTAAAACAAAATATTGACCATAATTATGAAGAAATATAAATAGAATAAATAATTCTACAAAAATAATGACATGAAACATAACCATGGTTATTATACTAGTCGAATAATCACATGATTTTTCAGTTAATAATATCGTAATGATGTAATGCATAATTTTTGATATCATAAACATATTTTTGAGGCCTCATCTATGACATCTAAAAAATAGATAGGAATTAATCCAAAATCCATTTATGTTTTTTCTAATGAGACCTACAGATGCATTGAGGGGCTATAGTGGGACCCATTATTTTCTTTCTATGTCTAATTAATATCTCATATGAATTTGGATAAACACAAAATCATTTAAAATTGAAATATAATTAATTTCCCCAATTATAAAACATAATCGTGAATCATTCTAAGTAGTATGGTTAATGGTTAAATGATAGCACATCCACAGTCAAGACGATCAAAAACACTTCAATAAAATCTGGTTCATGATAATAATTTCTGATAAATCCCAATAAGGAATAAATTCGACACATGTTTTGAAATTAATGAAAATACTCAAATAAATTCATTTAGAAATTCATTAGAGAAATACCCCTCTTACTTTTTAATGAAGACTTGTTTTGGAAAAATTATTTTAATTTTTCATATTTGTTTGTATAAAACAAAAAATGAACAAATATTTTTTAATGATTTTTTTAGATTTTAGAAAGGAAACGGTGTCTTAAAATATTTTATGAATGATACTTAAAAATTGGTAAGAAACTAGGATATTCCCTTAAATTGGGCTTGCTTATAAGGATGAATTGTGAAAGGAACCTTATAAAACATGAATACTTCCACCAAAGTGAGAAAACATAATCGGGATATATGATTCTGGAACAAATAAAAAGAATTTTTATGAAATATATAAAAATTATGATGAGTTAAATTTGTGTAAATTGTGATATAGTGTAACTTGAATAAAAAATAGAGGTTCAAGAAGAAACCCTTACCTTGTGTATGAATTTCTTCTTCAATTGACTTTCATGTCCTCAATAATAAAATTAAATGAATGAAATAATTAATTAATTACATTTTATAAATCTATTTTTTATATTATAATTTTATTAATTTCATTTCTTGTCTATTTTATGTGTTATATGATACATCTTTATTGTTCAGAATAGTGTGTTTCTTTTATTTTCATGATCGATTTATATTTATAAGTGAATGGAAGATCAAAAAAATGAAAAAACCTGTCAAAAATTGATGTTATATGTTTTTTATTAACATACATAGGATTAAATAATTATTTAATTCGTTTTCTTAATTATAGTGAGGATGAATCAATACATAAGTCTTTAGTGATAATTGTTTATATTATTGTGGTAGTTTTTTGATTATCATAAAAAAGTTTTATTTTATTAATTAACATCATGGGTATATCATGGTTCCAGAACATTAAATAGGATTTAATACATATATTATAATTTTTTACCCATATTAACATTTTAATGACCATCCCTGAAGTTGTTAATGGAAAACTAAAATGAATCATCCATGATGTAGGTAAATTGATACATTAGAGGTTATGTTTTCATTTATAGATTATCAGATGGAGAGAGAAATGATTTTGATGAAACATATTCCATCAACATTATATAATTATAGTATTTAAATTATACTAGATTTATCATGTCTCTTTTTACATAGGAGGTTATGGAAGAGTATGAAAATAAAAGAAAAAGAAAAGAAAAGAAAAGAAAATAAAATAAGGAGGATTTTTACCTCTTGATTTCTCATCCTTAAGAACCTCCTTAAAAGGATTGGATTTGGTTCTCTGTTGAGACCAATAAGACATGTAGATAGGGAAAGGTGTTAGTAATATTATTTGGTAGAAATTTAAAAAATAAAAAAGTTAGTAATGTGTGTAGAGAAGTGGTGGGGGTGGTATTTATAGTGGAGTAGAGGGATGTTTTTTGAATATTTTATTCATTAGTTTATATTTTTGGCTGAAGACTATGAATATTTTGAGCATTATCACAAAATGTATTAATATAATGAATGGTAATTATAGATTATGGTTCTTATATCACCAATGTCTCAAAGAATAGTATAATTTTCATAAAATTTAAATATATCATAAATTACCATATTTTATTTTTCACAAAAAATTGAACTATTTTAGAAAAATTACGAAAATTATTCATAATCATTTTTTGACTTATAGAAAAAAAAAGAGGTCATTTAGAGGTATTTAATTTTACAAATATTAAAAAATTATATTTTAATTAAAATCATCATTTACATAAAAAAACATTTTACATATATATAACTTATTTTATAACAATAATAAAAAATAATTAAGGTCTCATAAAATTATCCAAAAATCATATGATAATAAAATATTAATTGATGAATTAATTTTATGAAAATAAATTATCTTTTAAATAATTTTAGTTAGTATATAATTGAAATTTAATATTTATGACTTCTAAAAATAGAAACACTTAATTAATATTTTCTTAAATATTAATTTACTTATACTATGATATAATTATATCATACATTCAATTATATGATTCTATATTTTATTTATACTTTAATGGATGCATTTAATATTAATTTGGAATTTTTACTATTCATAATTTCTATCTTACTATTCCAATGATCAAGTTACTATTTCATGGGTTTTTGTTCGTTAACATATAGATATACCTCTAATAAAATTCATTCTTAATTTATAAGAATTAAATTATGTTATATGAGTGATATTATGTTAGTTATATAGTATGAAATAATTATAAGAAGGTAAATTTCATTGATATAATTTTGGGTCGTTATAAGGTATTTTTTTCACGTCTCAATGAGATTGGGACATAGAGGGATTTGGAGAAAGGGTAGGATTTCATTGTGAAATGTTTGTCCATTTGATATTCTAGAGATATTTGGACCATTAGCCTATCTATTGAATTTACCTTAGAGGTACTGAACCATTCATTATGTGTTCCATGCATCTCAGCCTCACTATTATAATTTGGACCTATCTCATTCTTTTTATCCTGTGGAGAGTGAGTTACAGTTTCATGATACCTTCAAGGAGCATCATATTCATATAGTTTATAAGACTACGAAGGTTCTCTAATGTTGGTTAGTTTATATAGTATGTGTTCTATGGTAGTATGATTATTTATTAGAAAAGACATGGGAACAAGAAGATGACATATATGATCACTGGAAAGAGTTATTCTGATGTGATTCCTGACTACCTTTGGAAGGGAAATTTGAGGAAAAAACACTTTAAGGGTGGAATATGGTATGATTTGTGGTTTTCCAGTGAGAATAAATAACATTATCTTGTAGTTTAAATTGTTTTATTACATAATGTGCATATCCAATGTGAAAATAGATTTATTATGAGTGTCAAGGCCTTGTTCAGATCATAGATCCCTACTTTTTTGTGAAAAAAGATAGGCCACATAGTTAGGAGAAATTGTGTGGTATAGGAAACTGGAGTACAAGTAACCATGAGAGTATTAAAATTTTTGTGATATAGGTTACAATATTTGAGGAAACCAAGAAACCACATAAATATGTCATTGTGAGGCACCTGAAAATTTTAGAAAATTCAAAAAACAGTATTTGTGACCATTAAGGAAAAACTTGGGCACTAACCATGCGAGGTGACCCTTAAGATAGTGAAATTAAAATGGTTGAGAAATTATTTTTACAATCATGCATCCAAATATCATGGCCCAGTAATATTGGGTGAAAAAAAATTTAGCTTATAAATATTTGAAACCCTAAAAAATTTCTTACTCTGTTGGAAAGACCTCACGTATGTGAGCTTATTTTGAATACAATTGTTCGGTTTTTCTTCCGTTTAACCATCCAAAATCAGAGTTGAACATCGTTGGTCTAGTTGGATTTGTGCTAGTAATTTCATTTATCATCTTGTTTTTTTTCTGCATTTGAAATTGTATCAATGGATTTATTTATGTGTAACTGGCTATGTTTTTTTGAAGGTTCTTCATCAATTCTTTGTTTTTCTTTTCATTTGGAATGAATCAGAAGATCATACAGGACAAGAACACTACGCAAGACCTATGGAAGGTGATCTATAAAATTCTCTTAGGTTTGGGGGTTTTATAATCATAGATTTCATTATATCATACACCAAAATCTCCTACCACTCCCAATTAATTTATTAAATGTTTGAATTAAATAGTTTTTTTAAATTTTACAGATTCCCACTAGTTCCTTTGTGTTTTTAAAGGTGGTTTCACCAAGCCAGCCTACCCAAGAGTTGTGCCTTTTCATTTTTATTGTTATACTAGTTGTTTTGTGAGTGTGTTCTTTCCTAGTTATATAGATCACTTAATGAATCAAATTTAATTTCTTAGATATCTATAATATGGTTTTACACCTTTCCCATGTTATTAATTATTTGAATTATTTATCTATATAAATTTCAATTATTTTACGATTTGGATAAACACATGGAATGTTATAGAATGTAAATTTCAGAAAAAATGTAATTAATTAAAATGGTAGAGCATTCCTTGGTTGGTATGACTTGGATGCTGATTCCATTAGAGTCTATTGGTGTTACCTCGATGAATCTTGATAAGATAAAAAGACTCATTTAATGATATTTCTCATTGGTTCTTGATTTGGTGGGACGCCATTCCCCTTTTCTACCAATTAGAACCAAATTTATTATACAAGAAATGGAAGTGTGTTTTTAACATGATCCTTGGACCCAACATAGGTCTTATATAGTTTCTATTTATGTGATCATTGGGATCTAGGAGGATTAGTTGATTATTTATTCCTTGGATTAGTCTCTGAACGGTCTCAAAGATTGATTTCAGGGAGTGGCCATTGTGGATGACATTATTATATTGAAAGTTTATGATGAATGATATATGATATATTATACATCATGGTTGTGGAAAATATGTTCTTGGTTGTGTGGCATGGACAAGTTAATTATTTTTCCTTGTTTTACAGATATCTCTTTTACATGAATCTAATTATTGTGGTTAAACTATACATGGTGACTTATTTATTTCAGTTTATAGAATCCCTATAATAGTATCTATACTATTATTAGTTTGGAGCCTTAGTTTTCTAGACAATACTACTTTATATGTTCACATTTCTTTCAATACTTCAAAATTTTTTATATACCTTTTCGCAAAAGTTAGGTTGTATTGCACATCCTGGATTTATTATAGACAACATTGGTTGTGGCCTACTGAGTGATATCTCACACCTTATTTGGGACACCATTGCATACCAGAAGAGACTATATATATTGGAAGTAGGGATATTGTAAATATCCCATAGACGACATTGGTTGTGGCCTACTGAGTGATATCTCAAAACAAGTTCATTTTCGACTCATGTACCAAATATCGACAAAACGAAAAATATTAATATAAATAATTATTTAATTTTAATATTGTGGTAATAAGTTATATTACTAGAATAATAAAATTTAAAAATGTTCTAATGAAATTAGAAATTAACTTATGTTTATTATTCAATAATATAAAGAATGAACGAGACAAGTTAGACTCAAGAGAAGGGACTTCGTCTCAATCTCCTTTCATTGAGGAATATTTTTGTTTCTACAAAAAATCTTTTATACATTGTATAATAGACCTATTTTACATTTAATTTCATTTAATGGGAATATTTCTTCTAGGAATCTTTTTACTAAATGAAAAAAGGAAATATATTTCGCGTATGTGGTAAAAACGACCTCTCTACCACCGTAATCGTTTTCTGATATTTGGATTCCCCTATAAGAATTAATGTTTTTAAATGGAAAAGATATCACTTATTCCCTTTTGGGGTGTTTTGGTATTGAAAATGGTTTTTGAAATGGATTATGTATTTTAATATATTGAAATGATTTCATTCAACTAAAAATGAAATGTTATTAATGATATGATTCTATTTTAAAAAAATTATGTGTAATGATTATATAATGGTACTTATACATTTGAGGAGTTGTTACATGATAAGAAAAATATGAGTGGTTACATGATAATCCAAATGATGGGTGGTTCTGTCAGAAACCAAGGGTGTGTTGTTACATTATATCCTCTAATTCATTGGGTATGTATGTTGTTTGTATAGCTATTCCATTTAGTGATATGTGTGGAAGTTGACCGTACGGTTCATCCATTTAACTATGTTTATCTCCCAAGTCACCTTTGTATGATATATGTTTATTTCTATGAGATTTATAGTCATATTTTAGTTACAAAAAGGGTATGAAATGGAATTATATTCATTAAATTATATTTACTACATCATAAAGGAGAAAATATTACATTATGATAATGTATTCATGGTTATAATGTAATCCTAAGACTATAAGTTTTCCTTCATTGTGTATCACATTTTGAGATTTTTATTCTCATTCCATGTTTTGAATTTTTTTTCTACTGACATAAATAAGAATAGAGTAAAGGATGAGATCAAGGAAAATTCAAGATGTTTAAACATGAAACCAAACTTGTTTCTTTTTGAAAAGATTTTGTTTATGAAAAAAATTTGTTACTAAGTAGAATCACCTATTTTTTAATAATAAAATTGATATGTATGAATTATGTCCCAACTCCCTAATGATCTAAACATGAAAATATACACAAAGTTAATTAATGGATGATTAATGGCTTATCTCAAAAATTATGTAATGATGAATAAAAGTAACAAAAGATATGAATAAAGATGTAGTGTTTTTCGGAATATGCAACCGAATGAAATGTGAGCTACAATGAGAACTCATGTGGTTATTATTAACCAACTATCTACAGTCATGATATACCACTTGAACCCTGGCAATTTTTCTATGGAATCATATATGTAAGAAATGAATCCCTGTGAAATTTCAGGAATAATCATAAAGGTATGTACATTCAAAATCCTATGTTTCAAGGATGTGTAACGAAACACCTAGGAAAATTCTTTATAGGTATGGGAAGATTATATCGATGTGTTAAAGAAGGTTATAAAGTAATATCTGTTCATAGAAAAAGGATGTGTTTGGTTTAATACATGAATGGGATATATGCCATTTTTAGGGATCAATTAAATGTTTTAAATGTGTTGTGCATGGTCATTAGAAAAATTGATGTCATATGAAGAAGGTTCAATAATGGTATTAGAATGAAAATACCAATAAATGTTCATAAATACCTAATGAAATTCCAATTGAAGATGAAGAAACTAAAAATGACCTATTAACGTTATGGATTAATTCTTAGGTCATGTTTTGAAATTATTGAATCTTAGGAAATTGAACATGAATTTGTTTGTTGGAAATAAGTATAAAATAATAATATTGAAAAACATGGATAAAGTATTCGGAATACTTTTTGATGATTAAGATGTGTACATTTTAGGAATTGAATAGTTATATTGGATCAATGGATGATGATGTGTTTAAATGTATTTATTATGGGATTATATTGAAATAAATATATTATTTACAACTGTTACATTTTTTAGAAAAAAATTTAGTGAGGAATAATTATCTTTTATTTTATGGATATAGTTATAAATAACCATTAGGGTTTATATGATCTTTGAATTAGAGGAAATTATTTGATATTACTTCTTGGGATGGAAAATATGAGGTATGAGGTAACCTGTGAGGTTAAAATATGTTATGTTTATTTTTGAGAAATTTATCTAATTATTGGGAATTTTATAAAATTATATAATTTTTGAAAAGTGACGAAACATAGACCATGTGACAAAACATCCCATCAGAAAATTTTATGGGAATCAAACCGAGAACCATTGTACGACTGAGACATTTTACCAACCACTAGACTACAATATGTCTCACATATGTATGACTTATTTTTTTAGTTAAATGATTTTATGGATCAATAATTAGTTTATTTGGGAACTTATGTTTTATAAAATTTATATATTTTATATATGAAAATTATTTGGGCATGAGGTGATAAATGTTTTTTTTGAATATGTTTTCTCTTTTAGGAACACCATATGCCTAAAGAAAATAGAATACTATGGGATTTGAAATGAGGAGTAATTGTTTAATTCTATTTTTTTAAAATATATTTTTTATTGTGTACATATAAATATTTAGTTAATTTATGGAAATGATTAATATATCATGGAGAAAATGTGATTAGGTTAATTAAATTTAAATTTGATATTTTAAGAGTATCTGATTTTATTTGGAGATTAATGTTATGATTTCTCGTGGAAGAAATTTTGATAAAATCCTCCTAAATTTTGGGATTAAATCTGAGTATGGAATATTTTTTATATTTTTTACTTCATTTGTGTATTTAATGGCATTTGATGAAATTTCGGTATTTTTTTCAATTTTGGAGATTAAGAGTAATTTTTCTTTTTTATAAAGGATTACCCTTTTTGGGGATCAAATGATCATGTACTAACCTTATCAGTTTGGTTAATGAAATATTCTAGGAGAAATATATATTTCATCTTCTATTCTTTAAGTGAATCTCTAGAAGTCGATTCTAGTGTGTTAGGTGTGACTAGGTCTTCTTGAATACTCATGGTTTGGAAAAATATGTCTTCTGTGGTAGATATTTATAATAGGATGGAACTATAATTGGAAACTAAGTATGTTTCCATTTTTTATTTGTCAGGATCAATAATAAATTCCCCAAATTTATCAAAAGGACCTTAAGAAAACATTTCACATTTACTTTCCCTACATGTAAATCAATGGTTGTTTAACCCATCACAGGTTTATAGTTTTCAAATTGTTAACTTTCTCCTAATCATGTTTTCAATCACTCTCCATCAGAACTTTAGAGTTTGTTTTCCTTTCAAAATCCATGTTTTCCTACATGGAACCCTATTATGTGTTATCTCAAGTGGCATTTTTTATATATATTTCATTCTTTTTAAGTGATAGATTTATTGACTCTGTTTAGGTTGTGGGATGTTTAATGAAGTTACTCTGCAAATTTTTAAAATTTCATGGACGAAATTTCCAAATGGGGGGAAAGATGTAATGACCCAGGAATTTATATAATAATAAAAATTAATTTATAAAAATATTTATGAATAATATATTAATTTTAAGTTAAAGTGGACTCTTTTTATGATAACATACATGAGACACAACAATGGTTTTCATCGAATTTTTATGTTTCACACAACATTTAGTTATAATAAAAAATAATACAATATTATTATTATTATTTTAAATGGTAGTTAATGCCTATCCATTGGAATGGTGGGAAATAATAGTGTCAACTTAATGATCAAAATATGGTTTACACATGTTTAAATAATGATTCATTTCCTAATAATGTTTTCTATAATTTGAAATAAAAACCAAATGAATATAAAGGATGTGTTTTTAAGAATAAGCTATTTAAAAAGAGAATAATTGTGTTTATAAAATTATATAACTTTTTATAGATTTTCAATTTATGAAAATTATATTTTATATATTCAATACAATGTTTTAATTTCATCTTATATGTATTCTATATATGATATAAAAACAAATTCAATTTTTCAGCTGAAAGATGTATTTAAAAAAAAGTAGTTTTATCGCCATTTGAAGGATAAATGATTTTTTTAGAAAAAATTATATGTTGTATGTTAGAATATAAATGTCTTATTTTTAAGAAGGACCTCAGTATTTACATTTGATGAATTTTTCATATTTTTCTCATAATTATCATGTTTTGATGAATAATAAAAATAAGCTAAATTTTAATTGAAATAAACATTTTTCTATATAGATAATTTATATGATTAAATCATATTACATAATGGTTTTAAATTATATATGTAATATATTATTTTGATTTAATCCTATGTTGGTCATTTTATGTTATTTTACTTTTAAATTGGACACAAACACATGTCAGTCTTTGGATAGTTTTTAATTTATAAAAACCCATTTTTTGGTTTTGATAATGGGAATTATTTTTAAATTAGTTTTTTCCAATTCTGTGTTTTGAATTTGGAAAAATGGATTCCTTATTGAGAATTTTATGGTCTAAATTGTTCAAATAGGTTCCTTTTATTTTTTTACATTATGAAGATGAACTTGATAAATTAATGTTTTCCCATGGGAAAAGGGTAAATCTGGTAAACAAAGGTAAAAAAATAATATTATAATAATATAAAACAACCCAAAAATATTTCCTAATCATATTGGATGATATTGTTCCAACTATGATCATACTTTGGCATGAATTTATGCATTTGGGAGACAATTTAGTGTGAAAATGACATTTTATAAATTTTAATTTTAAGAAAAGGGAAATATTACAAAAACTTGTATCTTTTAGTACAAAATGTTTTATATAGGGATATATAAGCGATATATTCAACTATAAATTATCATTTTAAATATAAATATTTTTCCTATATCATGATATTTTATGAATATATTTAATACATTAAATAAATAAATTTAATTATGACACAATGATGATGTAATGATAGATTAATTAATAAAGGATTTAAATAAATGAAATTATAAATGTTAAAATAAATGAAATTTGAACATTATGATGCCATCCATGAATTTCCTAGATGAATATTACATTTCATCTTTGAAATATAGATATTTTTTTAAATGAATAAAATTATGGATTTTTAAAAGTCATTATATGTATAGCGTCAAAATAGACATAATTCATATTTTTAAAAATAAAATATTTTATAAAATATTATAAAATTATAAAAAAATATAATATTTGGCCAAATAGTTTCTGTAAGTCTAAAATTTTATTAATCACTCTTTAATAATATATATTTCATTTTTTCATAACAATTCTAATTCTCAATGTGCCAAATGCTTGATAAAATTGTAAGAGTAAAAAAGTGTTAAATTAAAACGATAAGTATTCAAAAATTTATGAAACTAGTCAAATTAATATTGGATGATTTTATTTCCAATTATATTCTTATTATTTTAAAACCAACTGAATTTGGACTCATTTATAATTGAAATATAATTTATAATAAATTAATATTTCAAGACTTTCTTAAAGTTCCCATCCTCCCTCTTATAAAAGGCCACCACCTCTACCCATTTACTCACATATCTCAAGCCCCATGCCTAGTACAAATTATTCTCAAATAAACTCCAAAAATTCCTCCCTTACACCTATAATAATTACCTTGTGATTAAGGAAATCAATAAAATGTTTTGGAAAAAATTAAAAGAATTTACCCGATTTAGATAAAATATCTTCTCTCAAGTTCCTTTCATTTATTTTTCTTATCCACTACCTATGATATTCTTATTATTTGATTATGTAAAAAAATCAGTATCCTCAATATAATACAATGTTTTTATGAGAAGTATTATAACTACACTTACTCACACCTCCATCCAATGGATACAGACATATTGTTTCTGTGTATGGTGAACTACTGCCTCATGAAATGAGATTGTTCAATTTTCCCCTACCACATATAATGTTGTCCATCATGATCGAACTGTATTTATATATGATATATATTATATTTATATTTTCTTTATATTTCTATAAATTTTAATTATAACATACCTTGATGCATTACATGATGTGTAAATATCATAATTTCATTTGAGGAAGTGTAGAATCCCTCCCCCTCAAAGTGATACTAATCATTCATGATATACATGGAATGCATAATGGATGGTTTTAATAAAACCATGAGACATAAATGACATAAATATAATGATTTTATTATAATATACCTTTATATAATTTTATTATTATTCCTTTAATATTACAATGAAATGAAAGTGTCATTCACGCATATGTGCACCCTACCGTCTCCATGAACGGTGCATTTCATTTCTTATCTCCAAATGATATGGAATGCTATAAATAGATATATAATGGACATATATTATATTTAAATCATGAATATAATTCTCAAGATTATTAATTTTTGACAACATGGACAATTTATATAAAAAAGAAGTTTATTTTTGACTCATGTACCAAATACCAACAAACTAACGATATTAACATATATAATTAATTAATTTTTATAATGTGGTAATAAGTGATATTAAAGTAATAACTGACTTAAAAACGGTTCTGAATCAGGTATAAATTAACCTATGTTTATTATTTAGTAATATAAATAACAATTGAGACATGTCAAACATAAGGTTTGGGACTTCATCTTGATCTCCTTTCATTGAGGCATATATTGGATTATAGAAAAACTTATTTTATATAGTGTATAATAAAACCCTTCAAACTATAATTTCATTGAAATTGAATATCTTTTCTATGAAGCATTTTACTAAATGATAGAATGAATGTTTTCTAATGTTTACAGTGAAAACGATATATCTACTACAGTAATCGTTATACGATATTTGGCTTCCTCTATAAGACTTAATGTTTTTAAAATCAAAACAAATCCCCTATTAACTTTTGGGTATTTTGGTAATGAAAATGGTTTTTGAAATGTATTGAGTATTTCAATACCTTGAAATGATTTCTTGTGATTTTAAATGAAATGTTATTAGTGAACTGTTGGAATTGTCAATATTTTATGTGTTAAAATTATATAATTGTACATGGACATTTGATAGGGGGTTATGTGATAAACCAATGAAACATGGTTATGTTAGAAAACAATGGGTAGTTCTATGATAAACCAAGGATATGTGGTTACATTATAACCACTCATGTATTGGGTATAGAAGTCAACCTTATGACTATTACATTTAGGGATATGTGTGGAAGTCGACTGTATGGTTATCCATTTAAGTATGTTTAGGTCCCAAGTTACCTTTATAGGCTATATGTTTCTTTCTACGGGATTTATGGTAATATTTTGGTTATGAAAAGTGTATAAAATGAGCTTATATTTTTTAAGTATATTTACTAATTATTAAAGGATAAAAGTATTTCTTTATCTTAAAGTATTCGTGGTTTTCATATTATCCCATGACTAACGGTCTTCCTTCATAATGTTTCCCTTACTGATATTTTTATTCTCATCCCATGTTTTGAAATTATTTTCACAAGACATTAAGATGAATAGAGTCAAGGATAATATCAAGGAAAGGTCATGTTTTTTAAACATGAAATGAAGATTGTTTCTTTTTGAAAACATTTTGCGTATGAAAACAATGGATAATGAGTATTAGTATCTATTTTGTAATAATCAAGTTCATATTTTGGATTTATGGCCTAATTATCTCATATTATTAACCTAAAAAGATCCTCGAAGGTAATTAAAGTTAAATTAATGACATATCTCAAGATGGAGTAATGTTTAAGGCTAGGGCCTTGCAACTATAAATGATATTCAATGTTATGCTAGAGAAAATAATGATATTTGTGAAAAAAATATGATTTAATTTTGGTATTCAACTATATTGTGAGAATAATGTATGCATATAATTTCGAAGACTAATAAACAATTTTTTCCTTTTGGTTGTGATTCTTTATTTCTTAGGAAAATTTAATAAATCAGACTCTGGATATGATATCCTGGGGTCAGTGTCCTTACAGTTTGTATCAAAGGATGGTTAGTAGAAACACTTGATACTAGATTACGAAAAAATAGATTATTTAACAACACCCTATGTTATATAATGAGGATAAGTATTTATGAACATCCTAATGTTTTGTTAATGTAGAGACAATGCGGTGTTTCCTAGAAATTCATCCATGTTTGGATAACTCATCAAGAGGTGGTTCTCAGAAAAATGTTCATAGGGTTAATAACTAATACAATTCTTATTGGTATTCACTTAATCATTACTGGGTACAAGAAAGCGGGCCTTATTATGCACCTAATTTGACACTATCTAAGTATATGCTTTGGATAAATCACATTTTCTTTACAAATAATTATATTGGATTTGAATATAAGATGAAAATGATTAAACTAGGATAAAGATAACTTGTATTTTATTGATATTAAGGTTTTATTATTATAAATCCAATAAATTATTCTTCATGATTTTGTGGGTTCCCATTATCATTATTTATTCCCACACTATTATTGATGATTTGATTCAATGGATGGACCCCATATAAATCTTTTTAATATAAAATATGATGTAAAATATAGTGATTATGTGAATCCAATTGGGATGATGAATGGAGTAAAGATAACATGATTTTTCCTAATAAAATATCCCAAAATATTATTAATAACTAATGTATTTACCAACTCTCAGAATCACTAATGAAGAGTATGTTGATGATCACTAAGAGAAAGAATGGTGGAAACCATGGAGGAAATAATGCTCCACATCCTCCATGTCATAGATATTGAAAGAGATGCTAGGGTAAGTTTCTAAAATGAATTATAATATGTTTTATGTGTGAAAAATAAGGTTATAATGAAATTAATTACATAGATTAAATGAAGAGTATGCTAGAAAGAAATAAATTTCATCTTAGGGATCAATTTATAGTCCATTTTCTTAAATGTGGGGAGAAATGGAATAGTCCAAATCAATTCCCTATTTTAATGGTTAAACAATATACAAAATATTTACATATGTGGAAGAAAAGTGTCATTGTATTTATGAATGGGGATTCATGAATTTTATTATAGAACTAAATTTATCAGTAGTATTTCAGTAATAACTATCTTGAAACATCAAGGTAATTTGTTTGAATTTTGGGAGCATATTTCTATTCATTAATGTTAGAAATATGTATACCATTATGGGTTTAAGAGTTTAAAGTTTATAAAAAAATAAATTTATTAAACTCCCATTTTAGGTTTTAGGTGATGATAGTTAAAAAATATAAATAATATTTTGGGATATATTGATGGTAATACAACCCATTGGTTTAATATCAGAAAAATTTATTAGAGGAATAATGTCATTAAATTTTCATGAACTTATAATTAAAGGTATTGGTAACATTTAATGATTATCATATCATTTATTTTTTAGTAATTATGGGACATCAAATATTTGGAATATTACAATAATTATATTAGTATAGTTTGGGAAAATAAAAACATTTGTCGCATCCGGTGAAGGCTATGGGGATTGAACCCATAAATGAAGGACGATAAGGGTTTAATTCCTAACAAAAGAAAATGTGATGTTCATTTTAATATGTCATTTTTTACATAAATGATTATATGAATAAATATTCAAGGTGAACTAGTGGTCATTTTATAGATTTTTAGAGATTAATATTTTATATAGGACAACTTTTACTAACCATATTGTTTTTTAAAAAAATTTAGAAATTGGCCTAAAGACTCATCACAATTTTTTAGATCATAAGATCCATTTAACTTTTATTTTATAAAATCTGGAAAAATGCTTCAACGTGAATATTCATTTCATAGAGTATAATATTAAGTGTAAATTGATCAAATCTCAACCGAAGGATGGAATTGATCTTATGAAATTGAAACATTTCATGTAATTATATTATATTATAATAATAGAAAAAAAATTAATTTATAAAATTTATAAAAATTCTGTTGAAAAAAATATATCATATTATCTTAATATCCTATGAATCCAATATTTTTTTTTAAATCATCACAAATCTATGGTTTTAAGTCCCTAACTTTTCATTGGTCATTCAATTTCTTATGATCAATATGCTCTATCAATATATATAATTATTTACATTTTATTCCTTTTCGATATCTTTACTTTACACAGCAATTCTATAATACATAGAAACAATGATTTTCATTATTCCATTTGACATATTTACTTCTCATTATCTCTTATTTATAGGATGTTTTATTACCTTGTTTTACTATGTTGGTTTTAAACAAAGGATTTTTTAAATATCGATCAATTGATTTGAGAGCGCAATATCATATTATGAGAAAAAAATTATTTAATGTAGGGAATAATATAAACCCCTAAAATTATAAAATAATAATATTTTATTTCATAGCATATGTAACATACAACACATATCTTAATCATCACAAAATTTATATTTTATAATATTTAATATCGTCGATATCTAGAAGAACACCCAAACCCAATCCTAAATGAACAATAATGTAGTATAATACTATAAAATAACTAATAAATTGAATTAAATTAATATAAATAACTAATTGTTGAAAAGAATTGTTTATTAGACCAAAATTAAGAAGCATTGTACTGAAAATGAATTTTTTTTGGAAAACAATTATTTTTCAAAAAGGTTGTTTAGTCATACATTCCAAAAATAATTTAAAATTAAATTTTAACAAAAATAAATAATTTATTTGATAAAATTGATTTTTTTTAAAATCATATAATAAAAAATAGGTTTAATTGTTTTTTGGAATGTTTCTTTTTTTGATGAATAGTAAAAATACATATTTTTATAGAAAACTGCATTTTTGTTTAAATAATTTATGTAGTTAAATTAAATTATAATTTAGTTTCAATGTAAATTTAGTTTAATTACATTAATATTTGAGTAATTTTTGTCATCAAAAATCAATTTAATATTAAATTTTGACAACTAAACACTCAATAATTATATGAATTTTCCCTTTGGAACCCCACTTTTCCATCGTGTATGAGGGTATTGAAAAAAATTAGATTCATCAACATTTTTGATCTTAATGTCAAAAAATGGATTTCATATTCATAAGAGGTATAATATATATATTATATTATGTTCAACATATTTATTGACCATTATGAATAGTAAAAGTGTGTAAAATAATTACCCTGGATAAGGTAAAAACTTATTTTTGAGGTTGTTGATCTGAAAATATATTGGTTAAAATGACCGAAAAAATTGTCCAAATCACATTTTATGTAAATATTTAAACATTTTAAACTATAATATTCAATGAATAAAAAATTTTAGGTTTTTATAATGATAAAAATTAGCATGTAATTGATTTTTTTCAAAAACTCCATCTGTGTCCTCTCCCATAATTTTAAAATGCCACCCATTATCCTCCCCACATAACACATAAAAAGAAACTATGTTTTGGAACTAACTAAAAATGTCACATAAATATATAACTACCACCATCCAAGATAAATTTTTTATTTTAAATACATCATAGGATGTTTTCTCGTGGAAACATAATAATGATTTCTAAAGGGGGGTTACATTCTGAAACAATCATTTTTATTTGGTTTCTTATTACAACTACATTAATTATTATTAAAATATTATTATAAAATAATTTTATTTACTTTAATTCAATGAGATTACATTATGTTATGGTGATGACCAATATCAATCTCCTCTTCCGAAAAATGGGAAATGAATCTGTCCATCATGTGTACATTGGACTGTTGTCTCATAATGTGATGTAATTCGTTTTCCATAAAAACATTTCATAGAAAGATATATGAATGTATTTGACATATTTATATGATATTTATGATATTATTATAAATTAATAATTATAATATCACATATACCCTCTTACATTCCATTATGCATAAAATAAAATAATGTCGTGTGTGTGTATGGCGGACTACCGTCTCACCAAGCGATGTGATTCATTTTTTAGATTCAGTTTACATGAAAAGGGAAAAAGTATATATTTTATGAATATATATTATATATATAGAAATATATTTATAATAAAATATTAATATATCATCCAATTATTTATCATTAAACTTATTGATTAAATGATATCATAGCTCGTGCACACCTTTTCCCTACCATCTCCATGAAGCAATGTCAATAATTTTCCATGTTTGACCATCAAGGATGATTCTAATAATGAACACATAGAGTAAAAATGTTATATATAAAATTATTATAATTCTATAATATATATATATATATCTTATAACCCTAAACTAGAACATTTAGGTCAACATATTCATTGGAAAACAAGCCAATTAATATATGAAACAATGAAAATAATGAAATATTATTAACAAAGGGTTTTATAATGTTATAATAGGATCCAATATTATACTAAATATGTAAATATGGTTCTTTTATAAATTAAGAACATTCATAAAACCACTATATATGATATGAAAGCATGTAAAACCAAAAGGAAGTGTGAGGTAAAAGACTTTGTCCCAATATCTCTTCATTGAGATATATTGCAATGTTATGCACTTAATATGTTTTATATGGTGTTAATATTGCCTATTTATTATATTATATCCTGAATAAAAAAAATCATTATATTGTATGTTTCAATTTGAATGATTTCATCTAAGGGTATTTGACTTAAAAATTACCATGTGGTAATGATATTTATTTTAGTGTTTCATTATATTGGTTATATTTGGTCATCATTATATATGACATTTTAATATTTTTTATGAATACAATATTGACTATATTAGGATGTAATTTAACTTTTATATATCTATTTACTTTTTATGTAAGTAATATGTGTATTTATTAATTATAACTTCAACATCATGATATTTGTAAGAGTTATTTAACAGTCTCATTTTAATCGAGATTCTTTATTCATGAAAACACATCAATGAAATAATTTTATTATTTTCTAATAAAACAATTTAATTTTTTTCTATATTATTTTTTTGATATTTTCAAAAAACAATAGAATTTTCCTCTATTTTTTAATTGCAATTATTGGGAAGTCATTGAATGAAAATCAGGATTTATTTCTCTCTTCGGTTGAAATTCTATTTCTTCAAAATACTAATTTTATAATTTTTTAAAAAAAATGTTTGTAAAACTAAAAAAATGATTTATTAAATATACTTAAAGAAGCTTTTTTACTTTATATTTTTTTTTATGAAAGGAATATTAGTGTCATATTCATAACAATGCATGTTTTTTATTTTACTGAAATGTGAAATGAATCATTATTTTATCTTGTAATACATGTACAAAATTTTCATTAGGCATGACCACTGAATGATTTAATGATTAATTTATATGTATGAAAGATTATTCTCAAATATATGTTTTTTAGAAAAATTTGTGATATATTTTTTTAAAATATTTCTAAAGTGAAAACGCTATTTTCCCCAAGAATGTATTTTATGGTATTTCTATTCATTAGTAACATACACCTTATATTTTAATTATAATTAAATGAGGTTATGTCATATTTATTCCATAATTATTATTTCTCTGGAATATTTATGATCATTTTCATAGGGAAAGTATTGAAATCTTGTTTTATGATTAATTATAAAATCATTAAAATTACCTTCAAATATTCACTTTCATGATATAATTGGACATTACATTTCCCATAAATATAAATATTTTAGAACATGGATATAATTATAACAAAAATTATATATCATTTATATATATGGTATTCTAAAATTAATGTTATATAATTATATGGGGAAATTATTATTAATATGTATTCCTTACCCGATAGAGAAATTTATTTATATGGATTATTTTTCATCAATGTAATCGATTAATTAATAGATAAGGAATAATTTTGATAGACATATATCGGTGGGGTCTGGTTGTAGATATCCCCTAAATTCATCGATAGATTAATAACATCAATAATTTTTCTATCGATAGATCAAAGAGTTTTTATTTAGAAGAGTATTTTGAAAAGGTCCTAGATGATGAGGTATCATGATGAATGAGATCAAGACATCGAATATTTAAGAATTTCCATCATTAATAATTTTGATACTACATCAATTGAAATCTTCACAGTGATGTTATCTATAGATGCATTTCATTATTATTTTACTGATTTAATTTTATGCATTTTTGTTTTTTTATCCTTCTATATTTATTACAAATTATTTATTAATGATTGTAAGATTATTTAAATGTATAGTTTTATCATATATTTACCTTTCCATGTTTACTATGTTTATTGATCCATGATATCTTCTGCTATTCATAAACCTTACTGAGCATTTGATCTCATCCATATTTTACTTATTTTCCCAAGAATCTGTTATATAGACTGTGAATTATATTCAAGGATATTATATAGGGAATAATTATATTCTAAAATCAATTATGTTGTACCTTTTATATTCAAATGTAATAAGGTAATCATCAATTTATCTAGTTTAAAGAGAATACTAAACTATTTGGTCATACGGGATGTGATTCCTTACATAATATTCCAATATAATAATGAAGTTACTGGATTCCAGCTATTTGGGTAGGGGTTATTACAATTAAGGTTATATAACATTAGTGAAAATCTAAGAGGAAATTTTATGTATAGGATGATGTCCTGAAATATTGTGAAATCCAGAGTAAGTGGGTTTCCTTGAAATATTTTACTCTCTAGTTAATGGAATAAGGATGTATTTAAAGAAACAAATATAGATATGGGTAACCTCTATGAAAAGGGTTAGTTGATAATTTAATCAATCATTACTCTAACATGTGATTATTAGGACTAAGACTACACACCGGGGTAGACACTCCCATGGTATATTCATTGTATTTTCATATAAACTCCATAAATAAATGAGAAAAAATATATTTTATAGTTATTTATGTGTATTATGTTGATAAGTATAAGATAACCCAACATAATTTAACCAAGGATAAACAAAAATAAATATATATTTAATTATCAAAATATATTAAAATGTAATCATGAAATAGAAAAAGGCATTTAAAAGAATAATTATTTTTTATGAGTATGATAATTCCACCATATTATTATTGATCCATCTCTCTTATCAACACTTTTGGTTTTACTAATGGATAGAAGTAGAAGGAACCATGTGTTTTAATTACAATATGAATATTACCACATTGAATAACCAATTCGTGTGTGATATCGTGTAAGAAGCCTTCTAATTGTTTCAAATTGACAATAAAAAAATATGACTAACAATTTAAAAATGGTTGATGTACCAAAAAAACGTTTTAGAGAAGGATAGAGTCTATTAAATGATTATGTAATGGATAGAATAATATATGGACTACTGAATTTCATATATTTTAAAAACATGAAACTAAGAACCAAAGGAATTTTCTCAAGCGGCATAGAAGATGACTGATAGGTGTAAGAGGATGTCATCGAGCATCAAATTATTGAGAAAAAAATGTAGATTTCAATTGAAATTAATGAATGATACAATGTTAATCCTTTTGAATCATATGTAATTTAGTGTCTTTAATATGGGGAACATTGTAATTATCTAATCCAATGACATAATCGAAGGACTAAACAAGATGAGGAGCATTACCAACCTCTAATTCAAACAGGTTAGTTGAATATCTATTCCATCACTACCCTAGATGTGGAGAATTTATTTAGGTTACACATAACATCCAACCCTATTTTATAGATGTCATGTTGGAATTTAATTATAGGAAATCATGATTATCTAAAAACATTTATACAAACAATAAATCACTGCCCAATGAGTTTATTGGTGAAGAATTATTTTATTATTATTATTATATTATTCAATGATTGTGTTTATAGTAATTTCCCTTTTTTAAATAATATTATTCTATTTTTATATATATTTAAAATAATTTAATTAATGTATTTTTTTATATCTACTTATAAGAAGGTTTATAAGGGGTATGAAAAAAACATTTCATATTAACCTGTGATATTTTATCCACGAATGTATTATAATAAACACACTTAAAAACAATTATACAATGTGGGTACTGATATCAAATAATGTTATATTATTGGCCTGGAGAGTAATAGAAATATAAATATTAGTGAAAAGAATATTCTAAAGATATATATGTATTTAACATGTATTTAAGGATTATATCTCTCTAGAAGTTATATCATGATTCATCTCTATAATTTTGTCTTCATAAACTATTTTCCACTAGTATTTGAGAAATATAATTTTGAAGAAAGAATTTATTTATGTTCGGAGAAATATCAAACAGATCATTCCCAAAGTATTATCCTTAAAATAATAATATATTCGATAGTATGTTTCACACACTATAAAAAAAATAATAATAAAATCAATTTCTTGTATTTAATATAAAATATTACCATTATATCTAATTAGTTAGATGAAAAAGAATAAATTTAATTTATCTTATAAATAAATAAATAAATAATATACGAAGAAATTCCATCAAAAAGAAAATGTATTCCTTACAAATCCCATTTGTATAATCTTCAAATGTGTATATCTTCACTCGGGTTTTCTATATTATAATCCCAAGATATATCAAAAAATTATTTTTTAAGAAAATCCTTATGCAAAAGAAGTTCATGCTCAAGGATATTTTCAAAAGATCCACGCCAACAAAACCATTACCAAAAAATGTAACCATTGTTTTTTTATTATTATTACTTAAGTGAATATCGTAATGGGTTACATGAATATAAACTATTGAAATATCAACATGAAAAAATATATGAATTTCTATATATATATCATGAATTTTAATACTTTTCTAAAAGTTATTTTGCCTCACTAAACGTTATACTATCAAATTGTATTCTTCCAAATATGGATTTTTTTCAAGGAACTAATTATATATATATTGATTTATAATAATATCTATATACTATATATTAATTATTTTTTAATTTGAAGAAGATAATTAACATAAATTTTTATATGAAATAATGGTATTTTATTCTATTGTGAAAAATTCTATTTTTTAAAATAACCATACATTTATTAAATTATTAATATATAAGTATGAATTATGAAGTAATTAAAAATATTATAAGAGAAAATATGTATTTAATAAATTAATCAGTGATTTTATAAATTTTTCTTTTACCCTATAATACCTTATTTGGAATTTTATATCATAAGTTATATTTCGAAAAAAAATTAACACATTATACATTTAGTAATTTAATGCTCATTTTAATCACATTTAATAATTGAATAAAAAAATTATTTCAAATTATAAATTTTTATGTCCAAATTATATATTAAACACCATTTTATTTTTTTATATAAAGGGTAAATTATATAGGTAAAATATAGTTACCACGATGAAAATATAATATATATAAATGAGTAACATATGAGGTAAGGGGCCTAAAATTATAAAATCAGGTCTTTAATGAGTAGATGAGGCGTATATAGACATTATAACTTATACTCCCCATTATTCAATAATTTTGGGACTTTTCCATTGATAGTGACTTTGTATTATTTAATAGTTTTGAGTATCTAGAAAAATGACAAAACTTTTCACTTATTAAAAGGGTCTCTCCTCTCCTAACATACCATCAGACAAAAACAGCATAGTTCCATCCCAAATTCATTCCAACCCTCTCAAAAACACTCTTAAAAACATTAAATATGTTTTCATATTATCCAAATACCGTACCTTAATGGTTATAATCTCTCATAATGGATATAATTCATGTAGTAAGGTATAAATTTAAAAATGATCCTCCATCATTTAAAGTTATCTACATGATTTTCATGTTAATTTAATTTCCCTTCAATAAATTGTAATGATAATAACAGAATAATTTCTATACTATATTGATATTATAAGGACCCAGCCTTAAAAATTACCTAATCTTGAATTAAATTAATAATTCACAATTAAGTTCTTTTCAGGTTAAGAGTTTTGGAGAATTAGGTCATAACAGATACATAACAATTGGAATCTTACATGTATACACTTCTACTCTGTATCCATTATTTTTCATAAAATAAAGATTATTGAAAAAAATAATCATTAATAGTTCCATGTTTTAGAGAACATGATTTTTCCTTGATCCCATCCTTGGCCCTATTCCACTTTATGTCATGTGAAATATATTTCAAACACCTGTGATGTTCATAAAAAGCATAACTATGGATACACAAGATGAAAAAATGTTAGTTTTTCAAAACAAATAGTAAAACATGAATAACTTATCAGAAGTAATAATTTTAACCTTTTTTAAGTAGTAAAAACACTTCACTAAATAAAAGATCATTTCTTACTAATTTTTAATTGAAATATTACCATAAATCCTATAGAAATAACACATAACATATAATGGTAACTTGGAACATAAAAATACTTAGATGGAATAACCATACGATCGAATTCCATACATATCACTAAATGGAATAACCATACAGCGTAATTCCATACCCAATGCATTGGAGGTTAAAACATAACCACCCATCCTCGTTTCTCAAAGCACCACTCATAATTTGGTTTATCATGTAACCACCTGTCAATTGTCCATATACCATTATAAATTCATAACCCATAAAATATTGAAAATATAAAAGTTCCACTAATAAAATTTAATTTTCAATCACAAGAAATCATTTCAAGATATTGATATAATCAATACATTTAAAAGAAAATTTTCAATACCAAAACCCCAAAAAAATAAGATATTTCTTATCCTTTGAAGAAAACATTAAGTCTTATAGAGGAATCTAAATAACGATTACAGTGGCAAAGAGGTCATTTTCACCGCAAAAGTTTAAAAAATTCCTTTTTCATTTATTAAAAAGCTTCATATAAATAAGAATCCCTTTGAATGAAATGAAAAGTCAAAGGTTTTTATACACCTTATAAATGAAAGTTGTGTACAAAGAAAAATATGTCTCAATGAAAGGAGATTGAGATTAAGTCCCTTACCTCATATCCGACGTGACATGTTCATTATTTAAATTCCGGAATAAAAAAAATCAGTTAATTTCTATTTTATTAGGAAATTTTCTAATTTTATTATTCCTTTTTTATCACAAATTACCTTTCTATAACAATTTTTTATTAATTTGAGTTCATATCGGACATTTTGTCGATGTTCAGAATGTGAGTGTAAAATTGACTTGTTATAATTATAAATTTTCCAAGTGGTCAAAATTATATTGTCTTCATAATAATTTTCAGGATTTTGATATAATATATATTATATATTTTATATATATTTTTATGTATAATGGTACATAATAGTTGGAGATAAGAATTGAAATGCACTTTTTATGGAGATGGTAAGTCATTGGTAGACATAAACGCTACGTTTATTTCTTTTTCATATTTTAATGGAATAAAAACATATTTATACATAGGTATATTATAATTAAAGTATAATATCATATATAATTTAATTAACTCTATCCTTTATATGTCCCACATATGGAAAGAACGAGTCATATCACATTGAGGGGGAGGTAGTCTGCACTTCCTCAAATTAAATTATCATATTCACCCACTATAGAAACTATAAATTTATTCTATAAATGAAAAATATAAGAGAATAAAAACAAATTAAATATACTATATATCACATATAAATACATTTCAATACTAATGAAAACCATAAGAGGTTGTAGGAGAAGATTGAACAATCATCATTTTGTGAGACAGTAGCTTGCCATCCACAAAAACAGTATGTTCTTATACATTAGATGGAGGTGTGTGTACATGTAGTTCAAATAATTATCATAACAAAATCATATTATATTACAGATAATGGTGTAATTATAAAAGAATGAGATAAATATAGTTTAGGTGGTTGGAGAAGGAATAATAAAACAAAATCACTTAAGAGAAGACTTTGCCTTTAAATCGGGTAACTCCCTTTATTTTGAACCAAAATGATTTCATGATGTTCCTTCTGCCCAAGGTAAGAGTTCTAGTTGGAAGAGTGAGATATTGAGTGAATATTTTTGTAGAGGTTGGATGAGGCATGGGATTTTTATAAGGATTAGGAGGGGATCTTTAAAAATGTTTAAAAATATTATTTTATTATGTAAGGATTTTCGGGTTCTAAAGGACCCAAACTCATTAAAGTCAAAGATTATAAGACTCTTGTTCAAAATTAAAATAATCCAATAATAATTGAACATTTTTTTCATATTGTTTTAATTTTTATAATCTTATTTATTTGAATCATTCATTATTGAGGTAAACACTACATCATTACCGTGTCATAAATAATTGTAATTATTTATAGTCTAAAAAATAAAAAAATTACCCTGATATAGGAAATATTATTAGCTTTCTAATGAATATTTTTAGTCTAATATATAAATTTTATAACCCTACATTAATTGTTTTTAGAAAAACAATACATGATTATGATATTTTAATTTGTACTTTAAATAAAAACTTATTAATGTCAATATCTTACCCAAATATCATTCAAAGGACAAAAATCTCACCCATGGATTGTATAGGTTGGCCATGACTCATCCAATAAGGTTAGGAAAAGTCTTAAGTTATCTTTATATTATTATAATATTATTTTTACCTTTAATTACCAAATATACCTTTAACCATGGTAAATAGAAGTCAAAAGATAGAATTCACCAAATAATATTTTCATCTTATTGAACTACATTTTACTTACTAATGAAAACCATGCACATAAGATTTTTTAAATTAAATTCACAAAAGTGGTAAAATTAAATTTAAATGAAAAATTCAGTTTTTAACTACCATGCAGTGTTTTTTCACTATTCATTATAAATTTAACGTTTTCAGAAAAATAAAATAATTCACCCAGAACTAATTTTGATATTACAAATTAAAAAATGATGTATATTTTACTAATTTCAAATAATATAAGCTCCATTTATTAATTTAAAAATAATTTTTGTTTTCAAAAACAGAAAGCGTGTTTTTAAGAAATAATAACTATCAAAAGATTGACATTTGTCTTTATCCAATTTCAAAGTAAAATTATTTACAATGATGCAAATTGGATTAAATGGTAAAAATATAATCCAATTACACATTAAAACCATTTGAAAAGATAATATAACCAAATAAATAAATTAGATTAAAAGGCAATTTTTGAATTAAAATGCGGTATTTATCACTATTCGTTAAAAAAATGATCTTTATCAGAAAAATACCAAAAAATGAATCCCATGTAAATTTTGATGTATTGATTATAATGTTTTTTTATTTTTTCATATATAACATATAAAAGTGAAAAAACATGATTTAAAATGGGGTTCTTCATCTAAAGGCGGCTAATCGACATTTTAATTAAAATTATAGTATTTATTCTTAAAACTGGATTCTTTCACATTTTATGTCTCTAACTTTTATTGTATAAATATAAAAATATCAACAAACATATATAATAATATTTTAGTTAGTTTTATTCATTACCACCATTATAACGGTTGGGGGTTAACTACCATTTAAAAAATATTATTTTATTATTTTAGTATTCTCTATAACTCCAATTTGTGTACAGTGTATGATTTCGAAGAAATCCGATGTTGTGTATCGGGTATGCCATCGAACATAGAATCCCCTTTAATGTAAAATTAAAATGTAGTTCACAAATATTAATAAATATAAATATTTCATATTCTTTATTTACCTGGGATGTTACATCATTACCCCTTTTGGGAATTGTGTCCCCACAATTCAATTCAATTATCAAATATATGGGGGTATTTATCCCTCATAGAATTTTCATATTCCAATGTTGACTCTTCAATCATATGGGTTTTCAACAAAACGTTTACCTGATTAAATACATTATTTAGCAAAACTTCCTCTATATAGTCAAGAATATGGACTGGTTGTTTCTCATAAGAGAGATTGTCTCCCAATCAGACTACCTTGGAACTCAAAACATGAGTTGGATATGGAACATCTTTTCTCAACATTGAAACATGAAAAACATTGTGAACCTAGGATAAAATTGGAGGTAAATGCACTTTGTAGGCAACTGATCCAACTTTCTCCAAGATTTCAAAGGGTCCAACGAAACAAGAACTCAACATTTCCTTATTACCAAAATGCGTCACACTTTTACATTGACAATATTTGTGAAACACTTGGTCACCTACCTAAAATGAAAGATCCTTACTCCAGTTATCTGTATATTTTTTCTGCCTGCTCTAATCTATTCTCAGGTTCTTCTAAATCAACTGTACTATTTCATCCATTTATACTACCAATTCTATCCCCATAACATTCCTTTCACCTACTTCATCCCAAAATTCTAGAGTTAGACACCACTTCCCATATAATTCCTCAAACTAAGCCATCTATATTATGGAATGAAAACTGCAATTATAAGAAACATTAACCAAATAATGTTGTTGGTCCCAACTACGACGATAATACATTAAACAAAAATGTAGCATATCTTCCAAAGACTGAATATTTCGTTCTGACTACCCATCTAATTGTGGATGAAAAGATATACTAAAATATAATTCATTACCCAACTACTTATGAAGGCATTTCCAAAAGCTGGAAGTAATCATAGGATCACGATCAGATAAAATGGAGAGGGGAACTCCATGCAACCTGACTATCTCTTTAACATACAACTGAGAATGGTGATCTAGAGACGAGTATCTTGAATATGAAGGAAATGAGAAGATTAAGTCTATTGATCAGCATTAATCTAGATTTCATTATTACCTCGAGAAATATTTTGTTATACCATGATGAAATCTATGGACACATTTTCCCATTTCCATTCTGGCACTGGTAAAGGCTGAAGAATCCCTTTCAGTAACTGTCGCTCTACATTAAACTGTTGACAAGTCAAACACTTCACAATAATGTCAACAATATCTCTTTTCATTCAATCCCACCAATAATACTTTCGAAGATCTCTTTACATCAGATTACTACTAGGATGAACTGAAAACGGAGAACGATGAACTTCACATAAAAAATCATTCGTCAACTGTGAATCACTAGGAACACATAATCATTTCCAAAATATCAATATACAATCATTATCAATGTTAACTTTAGGAATATTTCCCTTCTAAAAAAACTATACCTTTTTGTGTAACGTACTATCTTCCTTATGTGATTTCATAATTCTGTCTGATAGAGATGATTTCATTAACATCTGAAACAAAAAAATAGGAGTTTCTGGCACAATAAACATCTATTCCAATGTTCCTAAAATCATTAATCAAAGGATATTATTCCAAATGTAACATAGTTAATGTATCATTACTCTTTTGACTCAAAGAATCAAAAACATTATTTTCCTTTCCGGAATGGTTATTAATCATGCAATAATAATACTTGATTAATTCTATCAATCTCCTCTGTCTCATGTTCAATTAATTCTGAGTGAATATATACTTCAAACTTTTTTGGCCAGTATATATTTAAAATTTTACTCCATACAGATTATGCCTCCAAGTTTTTTAATTAAAAACAACAACTGCTAATTTAAAATCATGTGTTGGGAAATTTATCTAATGAGTTTTCTACTGAAGTGAAGCATAAGTAATTACATGATAATTTGGCATTATGAAACAACCAAGTCTATTCAAGGAAGAATCATTATAGATAAAAAACTCACCATCTCTTGATAGTAGTTCCAAAACTAGAGCATTCACAAATATTTCTTTAAATTCTGGAAAATAATCATCACATTCTATTATCCAAATGAGATTAACACCTTTTCGAGTTAACATAGTCATTGGGATAGATAATCGCAAAACAATTTCAACAAACCTCCTATAATAACCTGTTAAATGAAGAAAACTATGGATCTTAGTTATATTTTTGGGTCTTGTCCATTCTACAATAACTTTTGTTTTAGAATGATCAACATTTATGCCATTTTTTGAAGAAATGTGACCAAGGAATGAAATTTGTTGTAACTAGAACTCATACATGTTGAATCTTCCATACAGTTTCTTTTCTTTTTTGGTTTGCAAGATAACCCTTAAATGACATGCATGCTCGTATTTACTTTTAGAATAATCCAAAATATTATCAATGAACACAACACAATCTTATCACTTGTGTCAACAGACCCATCACTGCAACAAACTATTCAATTATGATTCCGTCCATCTCTGGTTGCTGATTTGGAAGGTAATTTCCCTCTATATTCCTTCCAAGCATAGCCTCTCTATTTCCACTACGAAAACACATTTTGAACACAAAAGTATCTTAGGAAAAGAAACATGGTAATCTTTAAATTCTATATCATTTCAATCATTCCATAAATTAAAAATAATTTATTGATATTAATTTAACAATACCCTAACTCCTATATTTGTCTAAACTGACCTTTGATACCAACTATAAGGCTTAAACCCTAAACATTGCATAATCTTGAATTTTTTTAATAATTCACATTGAGGATCTTTTCAGGTTTAGAGCTTCAGAGAATTATTTCATAAAATATACATAACAATATGAATATTACATGTAGACACATCTTCTTATTATAAATTTTATCCACAAAATAAAAACTCTTGAAAACAAAGATACATGTATAGTTCAATGTTATACACAGAATTAATTTTTTTATCTCATCTATGAACCTGTACCACTCTAATCCCTGTGAATAACATTTAAAATTTTTTGGATGATAATAAAAAGCTAAATAAGGGATACACAATAAAGAAAACTGTTAATTTTTCAAAACAACACATAAAGCATGAATACCTTATCATAAGTAATAATTTACACCTATATGAATTAGTAAATACTCTTCATTAAATAAAAGATCATTTCCTACCCATTTTTTCCAAAATATTACCATAAAACCCATAAAAAAACACATAACATATAAAGGAAACTTGGGACATAAACATACTTAGATGGAATAACCATACGGTAAGTATCCACACATATCACAAAATGGAATATCCATTCAGCCAACATCCATACCAAATGCATTGGATGTTATAATGTAAGCACCCATCCTGGTTTATCATCGAACCACTTGTCATTTTGTATATTACGTAACCACCCATCAAATGTCTAAGTACCATTATAAAATCATAACACATAAAACATAGAAAATATATACATTTCACTAATAACATTTCATTTTAAATCAAAAGAAAAAATTTCACAATATTAAAATAATAAATCCATTTCAAAAACCATTTTCAATACCAAAACACCCAAAAAAATTAATAAGGGATCTCTTTTCCTTAATAAAATCATTAAGTCTTTTAGAGGAAGCCAACTAATGATTACAGCGGTGGAGAGGCCTTTTTTCATTGAAAATGTTGAAAACATTCCTTTTTTTATTTAGTAAAATTATTCGTTGAAAAAATATTCTCTTTGAATGAAGTGAAAATTTAAAGGTGTTTATACACTGTATAAACTGAAGTCACATATGACGAAAAATATGCCTCATTGAAAGGAGATTGAGATGAAGTCCCTTACCTCGTGTCTGACTTGACCCGTTCATTATTTAATTTCCTGAATAATTAACTTAAGTGAATTTATAATTTATTAACAACCATTTTCAAGTTAATTATTCATTTTATATATCGTATTACCTTTCTATAATAATTATGTAACTATTTGAGTTCATTTCAAACATTTTTTCGATGTTCAAAACATGAGTTAAAAATGAACTTGTTATAATTATTAATTGTCCATGTGATCAAAAGACCATTATCTCCATAATGATATTTATGACATATATATCATATATATAAAATATATAATATATAATATATATATTTATAATAGTACATAACATTTGGAGATAAGAAATGAAATGCATCGTTCATGGAGACGGTAATTCGTACGTACGCATGAACACAACTTTCATTTCTATTTCATATTTTAATGGAATGGAAACATAATTATAACTATATATATTATTATTATAGTATAATATAATATATAATTTCATTAACTTCATCCTTTATACGTCCCACATATGGAATGATGGAGTTATATCACTTTGATGGGACGGTAGTCTGCACTTCCTCGAATGAAATTATCATATTTACCCACAACGGAAACTATAAAAGTATTCTATAAATGAAAAATAAATAAGAATAGAATAAATATAAATATAATATATATGAAATATAAATATAGTGCCATGTTAATGGTCAATATAAGAGTTGGTAAGAGAAGATTGAACAATCATTATTTCATGAGGCTGTAGTTCATCGTCCACAGAAACAGTATGTCCTTACCAATTAGATGGATGTGTGTGTAAGTGTTGATAGAATCCATATCATTACAAAATACTATAATATTTAATATAATTTTTTGTTATAAAATAATTAAATAAAGAGAGTTTAGGTGGTTTTATAAGGAAAAATAAAAAAAAGAACATAAGAAAAGGCGTTACCTTTATATTGGGTAACTCTCTTTGGTTTCAACAAAATTGATTTCATGAATATCATTCTACCTAAGGTCAGGAATCTCAGTGGAAGAGAAGGATCTTGAGATATTAGTTTGGAAGAGTTTTTATGAGACAAGGGGCTTGGGTGGTGTGAGTAATGTTTTAGAGGTGAGGGCTTTTTATAAGTGAGAGGAGTGGCACTTTAAGAATGATTAAAAATATTATTTTATTATATAATGATTCTTTGTGTCTAAAGGTCAAAAACTATATAAAGTTGAAGATAAGATTTATCTTCTTTGAAATAAAATCATAAAATAATAATTGAACATGTTTGGATATTGTTTTATTATTTTTTAATATTATTTATTTAAATCATTCATTAATGAGGTAAACACTGCATCATTATTATGTCATAAATGATATTATTTATTTGATGTCTAAAAATTAAAAAACAATAACCTTGATGTAGGAAATATTTTTATCTTTATAATGAATATTTATTGTCAGATATATCATTTAAATAACCTCAAATTAATTTTTTTTTAAAAAACAATACATCTTTATGATATTTTTATTTTTACTTTAAATACAAAGTTATTAATGTAATTTTCTTACACAAATAGCTTTCAAAATCCAAAAATATTAACCAAGGATTGTATTGGTCGGACATGAATCATTAAATATGGTTAGGACAAGTTTTAAGGTAACTTTATATTATTATAATATTAATTTTACATTGAATTCCCCTATTTACCATTAACCGCGGTAAATAAAAGTCATATGTTACTTTTCACCAAATATTATTTTCATATTATTGAACCCTATTTTACATACTAATGACAACCATGTATGTCAGATTTTTGAAATTCAATTCATAGAAGCTGTAAAATTACATTTAAATGAAAAATTTGGTTTTTAACTACTATTCAGTGTTTTTTCACTATTCATCAAAAATTTAACATTTTTATAAAAATACCAAAAATTCATCCAATGATAATTATGATATTCCAAATTAAAAATTTATGTTTATTTTACAAAACTGAAAACATATATGTTTCATTTATTAATTTTAAATTAATTTTTGTTTTTAAAATAAGAAAGCGTGTTTTTATGAAATAATAACTATCAAAAGATTGACATTTTTCTATATCCAATTTCAAAGAGAAATTACTTCAATGAATAAAATTGGATTAAACGGTAAAAATATAATCCAGTTACACAGTGAATCCCTTTAAATAGATAATCTATCCATATAAATAAATTATATTAAATAGTAGTTTTGGAATTAAAATAGAGTAGTTTCACTAATCATTAAAAATTATCTTTATCAGAAAAATTACAATATTTGATCCAAAGTAAATTTTAATGTCCCAATTATAAATATGTGTTTTATTTTGTAAAATATAACATATAAAAGTGAAATAAACTATATTTTAAAATGGTTCTCCATCAAAAAGCGGTATATCAACCTTTAATTGAATATTAGACTATTTATTCTTAAAATTTGATTCATTCACATTTTAAGCCTCTAAATTTTATAGGATAAATATAAAAACATTTAACAAAAATATATAATAATTTTATAGTTAGTTCCATTCATTCCAATAATTAAAATGGATAAGCATTAACTACCATTTAAAATAATATTATTTTATTATTTTATTTTTCTTTATAACTCCATGTTCTGTGAAATGTACGATTTCAAAGAAACTAGTTGTTGCGTATCGGGTAATCCATCGAACATATCATCCCTTTAAAGTAAAATTAATACTTAATTCACAAATATTAATGAAATTGGAAATTTAAAATTCATTATTTACTTGGGATGTAACATTTATTATAATTATGTTACACCAATTTACCACCCTCTCGATTTCTATTATGAAAAATGAAATAGGTAATCATTTATTGTGTTGGCCACCACCACCATAAAGAAGATATTTTGTTTTCCATTACCAATTTACAAGGTGGGTAACAAATGTAAATTTAATATATCATTATTATATTTGTAAAATGATTTATATTTTGAAATGATAAACAATTTTACACCTTTTCTATGTTTTATAGAACATGAAGTCATCAACTATGCATGTGTGTAGACTACCACCTCCATGGAGTGATCAATTAATATTCTTTATTTCCACACATAATTACATTTCTTGTCATGGTAATTAGTATTAAGGATAAATATTATTTTTGTAAAACAAAAAATATTATCCAAAAAAATAGAATAACCTATTATTGATATGAATAATACACAATAAATATAAAATTACCCTTACTAAATAAGAAATATATGGTGAAAAAATAATTTATTCATACTATTTAATATTTTAATATCCATTAATTACTCTTATAATTCCATTAAATTTTTATATTCCAAAATAATAAACCCTAGATATAAAACATATTCTTTTTTATAATGATATTACATCAAATCCCCCCACATAATCATCCATTAATCATTACATGATCATGTTTTTGTTGGTTTAACAAATAATATATAAAATTCAATAAATTTATATTATTTTTGAGTGTGTGAATTTAATTTATATTAATATATTAAATAAATAGTAAAATAATGGGTTTTTTGTTTCTTCAATTGGGAAATAATAATATAGCTCAATATTTCTGAAATCACCTTCTGTTCATTGAGAATCACTGGTGCATTTTTTATCAATTACTTATTTGAGAATAATGACTATAACACAAATGCAAGGAATTTAAAAAATCATAAATGATAACAGATAAACCATAAAAATAAAATAAATTTCATATTAAATATGAATTTTTGGATAAGAATGAAAAAGAAAACCATTTATACGAAACTAGTTCAAAATGATTGCGGTTACTCAAACAAGATATAGAAAATATACAAGAATCAACTAATATTAAAATAGAAAATAATTATAATTTTAACTTATAAAAGTTTATTTGAATGTATATGTTTATGAAATAAGTTATTATGAACATTATGTTTATTATATTGGATGTAATAGTGAATAAGACTAATCTAGGAAACAATGTAAGGGTTTTTCATCACATTTTCAACTATTTGGTACTTGTTTAATGTCGTGATCAATAATATTCTTTATACGGTGTACACACTAACAAATTAGTATTATATATAAAAATTTTCACCATTTCATGTGATTTTTATTTTTCATTTCTTTAACATTATCTTAATATCCATTGTTTATTTTGTTACCAATTCATTAAGGGTTTTATTGACTCAATTTTTGATTCCTTTGGTCATAGAATTTATTATATGAAAATGACATTCATATTTTTGTTGATCATTAAATTACCTATTTAATTTTTTGTTTTCAAATTTTTCCCAATGTTACATCTGATTATCAAAAATTAGTTCTTTGACATATTTTGTTAAAAATAAATGATTGTCATTGGTTTGAATATCTCATGTTATTATCATTGAATCTTTTCTTCTCTACCCATATTTTTATTCTCACAAATGTTATACTCTATTATTGTGAATTTTAATATGTATTTTTTACTATTAGTCTCATTATTCTATTTTTCCCTTTTCAAAATTAATTTTCAATAATATTATACAATATGAATTTTCAATCTATAGTATTTGAAAATATTAAAAAAAATGAATGTACATCCAATAAAAATAAAAAAATTTATCTTCTAGTACATTTTTTATAATATTAATGTAATTTTAAGGTTTTTTATTCATAATCCATTATAACAGGGTTTTTAAAATTATTTCTTTACAACCTGATATTTTTTAATTTAATTTTCAGTACATCTTTTATACTATTGTTTGAAAGAAATGAAAGTTTTTTATTTTAAATATTATTTTTCCTCTGATGTTTTTATCTTAGTAAATGTTATTTTTATCCTCCTATATATGTTATTATGATATTATTCCTTATGTAAAATTATATTATTTCAATCATAATACCTTTTATGTTTATTTTATGTGATGTATTTGGATTGTTGTGGATCCTTTTTATTTAGCCATGCGATTAATAAGATATGTTTATGATTGATTTTATGTGGAAAATATATGTATGAATGATGCATACTAAATTTTTTATCACCATATAAATAATTTTCTATGTTAATATCTCATGAGATGGTCAATAATTTTAATAATGATTTTTTATCACCTAGGAATTTTCATGCTCAACTTAATTATATTTTCATATTATTATATATTGTGTTTGTTCACAAAGGAATAGTTATAATGAGACACATAAAATGTTTTTCCGAATCTTGTGCTTATTCCAAATTTCAAATTTTTTACCGTACTATTCAAAATTTCCACGATTCATTTTATCTTGATGAAATTATATGATTTCAGGATTAACCCTAATCTTTATATTATTCATCAATTTTATATCATTATTACATGGTTTTTCATTATTGATATTTATTTTGATTCATATCAAAATATTTTACACATCCTTAGCGATCTAGTTTTGATCACATTTTTCTATATCCATTTTTATGAATATCATATGTGGTATTTTGATATTTTGTTAATATGATTGTGTCTTCCTCATGTTCTTCTTCATGTTTAGGATCTAACACACTGTGACATATATTTTTCCAACTAAGCATCTATGGTCACCCCTTTTTTATATTTCTATTACCCATTTTATAATGAAATTAATATCACGTGATATGTATATAATGGTTCCATATTATCATAAATAAGAATACATGATATCAATTTTTTTAAAATAATATGTTTACATAACTAATCTCTATAACACTAAAACTTTAGGTCCTTCAGTTATGAAACAGTTTATGAGGTGTATTATTTAAATAATAAGATTAATGTAGTATCTATTTCATGTTTATCATGTTTAACTTCAATACATATTCCTGGTTTTGATATTTTTTACATGATAGTCATTTAATATAAGTGATGATCCATCATTCCTATAAATAAGGAGGATCAATGCACCACACATTGAACCAATATGGAATATATATCCCATTTATAAATTCTCTTGGACTTTCATTATTAATAACTGAATAATAATCTAAGATATTCTATATAAAACCTTTAAAATATGAATACCATCATGTGTGAGTTCTATGGAAAACTCAACCTCACGATCTGGGGAAGGCTTGTAAATTCTATTATAAATACATATACATATTAATAAATAGTTTATATGTCTTAAATATTATATTTACTCATATCTATTTCATGTATATAGGTGAAAAACTAGGTAATAATTGAAATGTATTAATAATATTATATATATATATATATATTTATATTCATGTTCATTATAGTTTTACAAACGACATTATATGAATATTCAATTGAAAAAGGATTGATATATTTAACAAAATTTTTTATCCATGAATTAAATGGTCATAATTAAAATATATATTTATTAATAATAAAACAATTATTGTATATGAATTAATAAATTTGTTAACTCATCAAATTTAATTTAACATAGGGTAAGTATTTGGTATTTATCTACAAAAATTGATTTTTGGGTGAATATTGGAAATATAAATTTGGGTTTAAACTATCATTTTTACATTATTTAAAATGTAGAATTATATTTTGGTTTCATTTAAATGTTTAAATATAACCCCTATAAATTAAATAATTTAAAACATAATATTTATTTATAATTATAATTGATTTTTTTATAAATTAATTTTTATGATTAAAATGAGAAATGTTTTGAAAAATATTTTTATTACGGTTTGTGTATTTATATAAAAAATAATAGTTCCCGCTTTAGTAATATTAATATAGTAAAATATATATAACTTTTTTAATTTGGGGGTTCAAAGTTTGTAATCATTCAAATTTCATATTTTAGTCCTTATGAATAGTATCATAGGTAAAACGTTTTCACTTTGGTGATGGTTAAATAAAAATATGAGGATACTAAAACTAATAGATATGTTCCAAAATATCTTAAAACCCTTTTTAAATTTAATATTTATGATATTAATTTGAATAATCGTCATCCTATATTTTAAATATGTAAATTATCCCCACTTATTTTCAAGTAGACAAATAATATATTTAATAGTTTAAAGTATTTTGAATTAGGCCTCTCACCTATCATATAAATATTCACCTACTATCCCCACTTATTAAAAAAATTGGTCAATTTTTATAAACTAATCCATTTCCAAATACCTTTCCAAAATAATCTACAACATCCTACATGTTTTTTTCTCACCAAAATTGTAATTGTTGAATTCTTAAAGTGAAAGAGATGGATGGTTTTTCTAAATAAGAGGTATAATTATTAACCGAGTGTTTCTTGTTTATATTTTATTCTACCTTCGTAAATGCTTGTTTAACATCTTTTATATAATTACATTGGTATAATATATATAAGAAAACAGTATTCTATTGATTTAACAACCTTTTTTCGTCTCCAATTCCATTAAATGGAATATGAATACTTCACTCATGCGTATGTGTGGTCTACCAACATTACAAGTTGATGTGTTTTGTGTTACATGACCAAATCATTTTATTGGTTGAAATGATTAATAAAATAAATATTTATTATATTTATGAAATTATTATTATTCATTAATTATATAATATTACTCATAAATTTACAATTCCATCCATTAGAAAATAATATGATTGTTTATGCATACTTGTAGCCTACTACCTCCCTGAAGCGACGTGATTTATTTTTCATTTTTGTATAAAAAGGATGGTAATAATGATAAAAATAATGAATTTATAGGAAGTGTATAAAATATTTATGAAACATTATATATATAATATTGTCTACTTTTTCATTTCTACCCAGTTCAACAATGAAAACACCGTTAATGGGTACATAAAAACAACTTTCACCATTGAATGATATGATTCATTCTACATGATATACACATATTTTTTATTTAAAATTATAATTTAGGTAATAATATAATTATAATTGTTTTAATATTAAATAGTTAATTTAACCATAACCCATTTAAAAATGGTTAATTCCATGATATTTATTTCAGTTATGAACTGAAAAACCCCAAAATATCCAAAGTGCTCTTAACAATTTTAATAATTAAAAAAATGTTATATATGAAATAAAGTGAATAATAATTCTGTAATGATAATTATAAATTTTCGTGATAAATTAAGTATATACTATAATTTCATTATTCCATAATTTTAGAAATTATAATGCTTAGTGTGAGAAAATGTAAGTCCCTTCATTTTAAAAATATTGTTTTCATGTTTTCCTTCCACATATTTTTCATTCATGTTGAGGAATTTTTAAATGAATCAAATATTTTCTTATTTATTTATAAATAATTTCTAATGTATATTTTAGGATTTATGTTAATTTATTATAAATCAGTGAAGAGTAATATTTTCTAATTTTTAAATATGGGTTATTTTCAACTATTTACAAAAGTGGAAAATAATATTATTTTCAATGTATATGTCTTGGACAATATTTTCCGATATCATAGCCATTATTATTTGTCTAGAATATTAAATAAGTTAACATGGTATTTAAAATTATATATTATTATTCAAAATTATTGCAATATATAACATTTAATACTATTCAGTGTAAATAGATATTTATCCCATAGATTATGCGAAAATGGATGGTGATTTATAAATGGGTTCAAATGTGTTATCAAGTGGTTTATGTTGAAAAAAGTGAGTCGAAAAACATTATTTCATGATTTGGTAATTTATCATGAGTATATTTTATTCATATATAACACTCCAATTGAATTTTTATGACATAATAATTCATGGTAAAACTAAGGGAGATTACATAGATGTTTACTCAGATAGACTTAACTAGTATTTGTTTTTTACGATATGTGTTAAATGTGAGTGAATATGGATTATGAATATGATTCTCCAAGATAAATATATTATTTAATCAAATATTGATTATGTGGAATCATATTATTTCAAGAAGTAAATAATTTATATCTACTTTCAATTGTGAATGGTTTGTTTTTTCCAGAATTGCTATAATGAGTTATCACATGACTCAATATTCTCAATGTTTTTCTATTAAAAATTATTGGTTTTCAAAAAATATTGATTTATTGTTTATTTTCATATGTAAAATTATTTTATTAATGTACATTTCATTTTTATGATAAAATGGTAAAATGTTTAATGTGTTTTTATATATTTCGCTCAGAAAATGGGATTCCACTATTTTTATATCCCCTACAGAGAATTTATTTACTCATCTCACATTTTCAAATGATCCCCATAGGTTCTACAGTAGAGTAAGAAATATATAATAGTCAGACATTTCATATTAAGATCATATAAAATTATGAAAAGGTGTTTTAAATAAAAAATGGTTGTAACTTTAAATCAATAATTTTTTTGAGAATAAGAAACAGTGTATGTAAGTGTTTAAATTTTTATTTAATATTTTTTAGAATTATAAAAAATTTAAAACAAAAACTAATATGATAATGTAATAATGTGAATGACTTACAATGAAATCCATATTAATGGATGTCTAACGTAATGGGTCATTAATTTTGGTATGAGGGAAATGTTTAGATTCATTTAATGGTAATAAAAATGTTAAAATAAAATATTAAAATATTTAGATTTGCTATAATATTATTATGAGATAAAAGTTTCTGATGTACAATATTTTTTATGTAATAAATGTCTATTATTGAAGTGCACTGTGTTGCATTTGTTGTCAATAAGGTATGTTGTTGATCAGAAGATGTCAAAGAATGAATGGATGTCAAGGAGAGTCAATATGTGAATGACAAAGGATGTGATGATGTTGGTGAGGAATGGAGAATGGCCATGGTACTAAGATGCATGTCACTTAAGAGATTCACTAAGTGGTATTGGAACTTGTGGTTGAAACATTCTCCATGGACATCTGACGATTGTTGAGCTGTTCTTAAAGTTCCAAGAACTTGTATCCTGATGATACAATGTCACAACATTGATTGAAGACCATGCATTGCCTTCACAATGCATGAGGAGTTGAAAGGAGTTCCATCCACAACTACTAAGTGGATGATGTGCATTAATGAAATCCATGTACTAACTCTTAGTGCATGAGAATCAGACGAAGATCCAATTGATCTCTAATTGGATCAATGAAGAACGTTGAAGAATCTATTTGACTAAGGAGCTCGGTTGATGAAGAAGAACCTTCAAGAATTTCCATTCCTAAGTGATAAATAAATCTTGAGGATGAATGGAGGAATTCTTAAGAAGAAGAAGAAAAATGTTGAAGAAGAATGGCTTGGCATTTAGAATGGGAATTTTTCATATGGAGTACTTTGTTTTTTTTTGACAAAGTAACATTCTGACCCTTTTCCAAAAATATGGCCAGCCAAGGCACCTTGGGGGTTCAACCCCAAGGCATGGGCACTAGGGCACCACGCCCGGGGGAACCCGTGGGGCGAGCCAGGGCGGCAGGACGCACCCCAAGACACCGCATGGGCGCCTGGGGCACGCCCGAAGGAGCGCGGCAGGGGCGTAGGAGCGTGCCCCCGAGAGTGTCAGTGTGCATAGTGGGCGCTGGGAGCGCGCCCGCAGGAGGCGTGAGTGGGCGCAGAGCGCGCCCACAGAGAGAACCCGGTGCGGGGCGGCACCGGGAGGGGAGAAGTTCAACTGGCGAGTAGCGGGCAACGCCAGGGTAATAAACCGCGGCAAAACCGCGAGGCGTTTCGATGTGGGACGCGGAAAAATTCCCGAGAGCGAATCCTGGCCGCTCGATCGATCGCGCGCCAGATCTCGACCGCACGATCGATCCCGCGCGAGATCTTCAGATCCAGGCCGTCCAAAATCTTTTGATCGCCCGATCCGACGGCTCCCAGCTCATCTCCTTCCTCGAGCTCAGCCGAAGGCCACCCGAAGCCACCCGCGAGCCCCGTTCGAACCAGGCGCCTCCCGACGACGGCATTCGAGATTCCGGCCACCTCCGACGAAGAAGAAGACACCATTGAGCTCGTCTGGACCTACTGAACCGATCCATGCTTAAAAATACACTTGCATGCAATGTTTGGAGAGTTTTGATATCCGGCCGAGGCAAGACGAAGCTGCCGATATTTGGGTGTTCATGCTTGCATGTTTTGGATCGAAGGAAGGCCGTGCATGCGTTCTAAGTCGCATGCACGTGGAGGAGAAAAATAAAGAGGAAAGAACCCGCGTGAAATAAAAAGAAAAACAAGATTAACAGAATCTTGAAATACCCAAAAACTTCAGGGATTCAAAGATTGTATCCCGCGGATGTTTTGAGGATTCCTCTGCCTATAAAAGGAGAGCCCGAAGCACAGAGAAGCTTGCAGATGCGCTGAATATTTTTTTGAGAAGTCCCGCGAGTGCCTTGCCTCGTGAAGAACAGCCTGCGCACCCCCTGCGCGGCAGTGAAGCCCGGAGCCACCCCTTGGCCCCGTGAAGTTCCTTTTGCGCACCTCTTGTGCAAAAGAAGAAGGAGGAAGGGCAACGCTACCTTGCGCCCCCCCCCCCTCTGTGCACCGCGGCCCCCAGCGCGGTAAGCACTTGCGCGGCAGTGGCCACCCGAGGCCTTGCGCGCCTTGCACTGGTTGCACCCTTGAGGCTTGCGCGGTTGTTGAAGTGAAGAAAGGCCGTAGCCCTATGCAAACAAGAAGACCACACCAAGTTGTGTGTTGTGTGTGTGAAAAGTGGAGTGCCTTGTTTGAAGTGAAAGAACACACCCTTTGGGTGTATGTGCAAATAAGAACAAAGAAGGGGCCGTGGCAGTGTGTGTGCAAGTGGGTGAAGTGAAGACCACCACATCCCTTGTGTGTGTGTGCCAAGTGCTAAGAAGACCACACATTGTGTGTGAAGTGAAAAAGGCCGAGAGGAAGTGTGTGCAAGTGGAATAGGCCGTAGCCAAGTGTGTGTAAGTGAATAAGGCCAAAGACCACACCTAGTTGTGTGAAAAGTGGAGAACCTTGTGTATGCAAATTGAAGAACACACCTTGAGTGTGTGTGTGAAAACAAGAAACAAGTTGGCCGAACCAAAGTGTGTGCACTAAGAAGTGTGTATACACTTAGAAGAAATAAGGAGTGACCCACGCTAAAGTAGAACACACATTTATGTGTGTAATCAAAAGAGAATAAAGTGTATGATGTTCAAGGAGTTGGTGTGTGCTTAAAGTGTTACACCCTTTGTGGGTCTACTGCACCAAGAAGAGGAAAGGGGAAGTGCATGCATGCATGCATGCACATGCGCACGTAATCAAAGTTCAAATCAGTGAGTGTGCATTTGAGTTGACCAAGACCAGAGGATCTTGAAGAAATTGAGAAGGCCATGCTATCAGTGCATGAGGATGAAGAGCTGCCATGCACTCAGTGCATGAAGTGAAGTTGAAGTGAGACTGAGCCAGACTGAAAGGAGAGACATCAGTTGTCTGAGTATTCAGTAATTGAGAAGAGCCTGATCAAGTGAAGTGATCAGAAGATTGCTGAGCAAGACCAACAGACCTTTTCAGAGGCTGTTGAAGATTCTTGAAGAGAGAGGCCAGGTCATCCTGAGAAGAAGGAGATAAAGCCTGAGCAAGTTGAGGAGTCCTGTTCATCACAAGTGAACAGAATAGAAGAGCAAGGCCAGCAGTCTTTATCCCAGACTGCTGAAGATACTTGAAGAAGCTTAAAGTGAAGAAGAGCTACTCGTGTGACTCGAGGAGCCAGGAGAAGACCCTGTGGGACTCAGGGAGAAGAAGTCTTCAGTGGGATTCTGGAGCAGGCCAGTGGGACTCTGGTAACACTGTGGGACGCAGTATAAAGACCCTCCTGTGGGACTCAGGAGAGATACGGTGGGAAGCTGTATCGACCATTGTAATTCTAACAAGTTATAATGGGAGAATCCATGCTGGGAGAGCATGGCAAGTATGTACGCCTTTGGTGCCGAACCTTGTAAATCCTTGTGTCCTGTGCCTTTTCATTACTGCATTATCCGGGAAAGGTTGAGAGATACAAGAAGAGTGGATCGAGGCTTTAACCAGCCATAGAGGTTTAATTGATAAGGAATCAATTAGTAAAAAGTTTTAAGGGATCACTGATTCACCCCCTCCCCCTCTCAGTGATTCACACTGATCTGGGCACTTCAATTGGTATCAGAGCGAGGTTACCTCTAAAAGATCCAAGGGAGTCTTTATGAAGTGTAGATTTGAGGAAATGAAAGAACAGCCTCAAATGGAGATATCTGCCAAGACTCAGAAAAATAGAAAGAAGAAACAGGCCAAGAAAATGAAGAAAGCATGTCCTAGCTGTGATGAAGTTGGAACAATGAATGATCTTCAAAGTGCAATAGAATATCTTCAGAAGGCAGTCCCCAAGGAAGTGGCAATGTGTATAGCTACAGGCATCCTTGAACTTCAAGAAGAAAAATTACAGCTAGAAGAAGAAGCCAATGCAATGGAAGATCAATTGGCTAAAAGGGTTGGCATAACCAACACTCTCAGAATGCTGGGGAAGGCTAAAGATGAAACAGTATCGCTTTGCAATGAAAGATATGAAGACACTACTAAAGAATTGCAAAGAAGCCTTTCTGAGAAAGAATTCTTTAAGACTGTGGTCAAAGATGTTTTCCATGCACTGGAAAAGAGGCACAAAGTTTCAATGAATGTCAGAGATGCTCAACTTGAAGACAAAGTAAACAGGGTAAAGGAGCTTGACAATTCATTACAGGAAATGAAGAAGGTGCATGAAGACCAACTAGAACAGTTGAAAGAAAATTGGGAAGGAAGGCTAAGAACTGTTGAGGATGAGAAGAACTCCCTCAATATGAAATGCTTAGAACTAGAGGTGATATTGAAAAATCTGCAATCACCCAAAGCTGAAGCCTCCCAGTCAGATGAAAGGAGAAATGTTGCTACTCAAGTATGCATTGATCAGGATGATTCTAAGAGAAAGACATCCTCTAATAAAAGTGCAACATCTTCTAGAAAGAAGGTACCATCCATACCATCTTGTACTGATGCTTCTAATTGTGTTTCCACAAAAAGTGCAGGATGGAAGAATAATTCCAAACAAATATGGATGAAGACAGTAAAGAAGAAGAGCTCTCCTGAAACAGCACAACAGGTCAAGAAAAGTACCCTACAATCAGAAGGACTGAAGAGGTCAAGATTCGTGGGACAATGGTGGTGTTGTAACAAGTATGGGCATTGTGCAAAGGATTGTTGGTACAATCCACTGAATGCCAAAGCACAGAGGAAGCCCATGCCAAGGGGGAGCAAGCCAGAAGGAAGGAAGCAACATCCACAGGTCCAGAGACATCTGTTTACTGCAAATAGATTTGGATTACTTGACAACATCTGGGATGGTTGCAAAAGTGGTCGAAGAGTTGATACATATCAATCTCCGAATGTATCCGAAGCTGGAATGAAGAGAAGATCACTGAACCTGGCTAAGAGAGATTCCTTGGGAAGCAAGCAAAAGAAAGTGGAAGATGCTCCCAAGAAGGTTTTGAAAAAGGAAAAGAAGTCCTTGGAGTCTAAATCCAAGAAGGGTGATGCATCCAGAAGGACCACCAAGAAATGCTTCTACTGTGGAAAGAAAGGACACACCATGGATCTTTGTGAACAAGCCATGGAACTAAATAGAAGCAGACTGAACTCCAGAAGACAATCAATCCAGAAGAAGAAGGGATTGATTGAAAATAAGTTGCCTAAGAGAGGTAGCTTAGCAGCATCCAAAGAACCATGTGGAACTTCCAAAACTGAGGCCACTCTTCCAAATGATTTACTTGTCATATGGCCACATCAGTTGCAACTTTCCAGAGAACTACAAAGAGTTGAAGATGAAGCTCTGGCAATTGCTAAAGCAAAAAGGAAGAAGAAGGTTTCACATGATGATGTTTTGAGAACCACACCAGCACAAACATCAATGAAGATCAAATGTGCAAGTGTGAAGAATGGGAATTGAAGATGATGATCATTCTCAACTGGAGGATGGTTTGGAAAGAATGGAGTGCACCCCTTGAGGGGGAGCCAATCTGGAGAAGATGGTATTCTAAGATTTAATATCATCTTGAGAAAAGTGAAGGTATTCCAATCATACTTTCATCCCTTGTTTCTTAATTGAGTTTATCTTGTCAATTAAGGGGGAGTATGGATTGAAGGCAAATGGATGAAAGGGGGAGCTTTATCTTTGCACCTGAACATTCTAATGTGTTTTGTGAAGTATGTGCAGGATTCAGCAATTCATTGTTATATCTGAAAAAAAAAATTTCAAACCCCCAGGCATGATCTCACATGTGTAGAGAATTATGGACAGCTTTGAATTCCTTGGTTACATCACTCTTGTTTTCTACACCGGGTTAGCCCAAGTAGACTTAGAGTTGATTTACTAAAGGTTCTTTGCTAAAGAGAACATGTGACATCATCCCTCTCTCAGTGTTTTTCAAGAAAAAACTTTTCAAAGGGAGGAAGAGATTTTTGAAAGAGAACCACACCACACCTTTGCATTTGGTTGCCAATAAGGGGGATAAATATTGGCACACATATTGACCCATTCATATGTGCTTTAGTGTATTGCCAACAAATACAAAGGGGGAGATTGAAGTGCACTGTGTTGCATTTGTTGTCAATAAGGTATGTTGTTGATCAGAAGATGTCAAAGAATGAATGGATGTCAAGGAGAGTCAATATGTGAATGACAAAGGATGTGATGATGTTGGTGAGGAATGGAGAATGGCCATGGTACTAAGATGCATGTCACTTAAGAGATTCACTAAGTGGTATTGGAACTTGTGGTTGAAACATTCTCCATGGACATCTGACGATTGTTGAGCTGTTCTTAAAGTTCCAAGAACTTGTATCCTGATGATACAATGTCACAACATTGATTGAAGACCATGCAATGTCTTCACAATGCATGAGGAGTTGAAAGGAGTTCCATCCACAACTACTAAGTGGATGATGTGCATTAATGAAATCCATGTACTAACTCTTAGTGCATGAGAATCAGACGAAGATCCAATTGATCTCTAATTGGATCAATGAAGAACGTTGAAGAATCTATTTGACTAAGGAGCTCGGTTGATGAAGAAGAACCTTCAATAATTTCCATTCCTAAGTGATCAATAAATCTTGAGGATGAATGGAGGAATTCTTAAGAAGAAGAAGAAAAATGTTGAAGAAGAATGGCTTGGCATTTAGAATGGGAATTTTTCATATGAAGTACTTTGTTTTTTTTTTTGACAAAGTAACATTCTGACCCTTTGCCAAAAATATGGCCAGCCAAGGCACCTTGGGGGTTCAACCCCAAGGCATGGGCACTAGGGCACCACGCCCGGGGGAACCCATGGGGCGAGCCAGGGCGGCAGGACGCACCCCAAGACACCGCATGGGCGCCTGGGGCACGCCCGAAGGAGCGTGGCAGGGGCGTAGGAGCGCGCCCCCGAGAGTGTCAGTGTGCATAGTGGGCGCTGGGAGCGCGCCCGCAGGAGGCGTGAGTGGGCGCAGAGCGCGCCCGCAGAGAGAACCCGGTGCGGGGTGGCACCGGGAGGGGAGAAGTTCAACTGGCGAGTAGCGGGCAGCGCCAGGGTAATAAACCGCGGCAAAACCGCGAGGCGTTTCGATGTGGGACGCGAAACAATTCCCGGGAGTGAATCCTGGCCGCTCGATCGATCGCGCGCCAGATCTCGACCGCACGATCGATCCCGCGTGAGATCTTCAGATCCAGGCCGTCCAAAATCTTTTGATCGCCCGATCCGATGGCTCCCGGCTCATCTCCTTCCTCGAGCTCAGCCGAAGGCCACCCGAAGCCACCCGCGAGCCCCGTTCGAACCAGGCGCCTCCCGACGACGGCATTCAAGATTCCGGCCACCTCCGACAAAGAAGAAGACACCATTGAGCTCGTCTGGACCTACTGAACCGATCCATGCTTAAAAATACACTTGCATGCAATGTTTGGAGAGTTTTGATATCCGGCCGAGGCAAGACGAAGCTGCCGAGATTTGGGTGTTCATTATTGCATGTTTTGGATCGAAGGAAGGCCGTGCATGCGTTCTAAGTCGCATGCACGTGGAGGAGAAAAATAAAGAGGAAAGAACCCGCGTGAAATAAAAAGAAAAACAAGATTAACAGAATCTTGAAATACCCGAAAACTTCGGGGATTCAAAGATTGTATCCCGCGGATGTTTTGAGGATTCCTCTGCCTATAAAAGGAGAGCCCGAAGCACAGAGAAGCTTGCTGATGCGCTGAATATTTTTTTGAGAAGTCCCGCGAGTGCCTTGCCTCGTGAAGAATAGCCTGCGTGCCCCCTGCGCGGCAGTGAAGCCCGGAGCCACCCCTTGGCCCCGTGAAGTTCCTTTTGCACACCTCTTGTGCAAAAGAAGAAGGAGGAAGGGCAACGCTACCTTGCGCCCCCCCCTCTGTGCACCTTGGCCCCCTGCGCGGTAAGCACTTGCGCGGCAGTGGCCACCCGAGGCCTTGCGCGCCTTGCACTGGTTGCACCCTTGAGGCTTGCGCGGTTGTTGAAGTGAAGAAAGGCCGTAGCCCTGTGCAAACAAGAATACCACACCAAGTTGTGTGTTGTGTGTGTGAAAAGTGGAGTGCCTTGTGTGAAGTGAAAGAACACACCCTTTGGGTGTATGTGCAAACAAGAACAAAGAAGGGGCCGTGGCAGTGTGTGTGCAAGTGGGTGAAGTGAAGACCACCACATCCCTTGAGTGTGTGTGCCAAGTGATAAGAAGACCACACATTGTGTGTGAAGTGAAAAAGGCCGAGAGGAAGTGTGTGCAAGTGGAATAGGCCGTAGCCAAGTGTGTGTAAGTGAATAAGGCCAAAGACCACACCTAGTTGTGTGAAAAGTGGAGAACCTTGTGTATGCAAATTGAAGAACACACCTTGAGTGTGTGTGTGAAAACAAGAAACAAGTTGGCCGAACCTAAGTGTGTGCACTAAGAAGTGTGTATACACTTAGAAGAAATAAGGAGTGACCCATACTAAAGTAGAACACACATTTATGTGTGTAATCAAAAGAGAATAAAGTGTATGATGTTCAAGGAGTTGGTGTGTGCTTAAAGTGTTACACCCTTTGTGGGTCTACTGCACCAAGAAGAGGAAAGGGGAAGTGCATGCATGCATGCATGCACATGCGCACGTAATCAAAGTTCAAATCAGTGAGTGTGCATTTGAGTTGACCAAGACCAGAGGATCTTGAAGAAATTGAGAAGGCCATGCTATCAGTGCATGAGGATGAAAAGCTGCCATGCACTCAGTGCATGAAGTGAAGTTGAAGTGAGACTGAGCCAGACTGAAAGGAGAGATATCAGTTGTCTGAGTATTCAGTAATTGAGAAGAGCCTGATCAAGTGAAGTGATTAGAAGATTGCTGAGCAAGACCAACAGACCTTTTCAGAGGCTGTTGAAGATTCTTGAAGAGAGAGGCCAGGTCATCCTGAGAAGAAGGAGATAAAGCCTGAGCAAGTTGAGGAGTCCTGTTCATCACAAGTGAACAGAAGAGAAGAGCAAGGCCAGCAGTCTTTATCCCAGACTGCTGAAGATACTTGAAGAAGCTTAAAGTGAAGAAGAGCTACTCGTGTGACTCGAGGAGCCAGGAGAAGACCCTGTGGGACTCAGGGAGAAGAAGTCTTCAGTGGGATTCTGGAGCAGGCCAGTGGGACTCTGGTAACACTGTGGGACGCAGTATAAAGACCCTCCTGTGGGACTCAGGAGAGATACGGTGGGAAGCTGTATCGACCATTGTAATTCTAACAAGTTATAATAGGAGAATCCATGCTGGGAGAGCATGGCAAGGATGTAGGCCTTTGGTGCCGAACCTTGTAAATCCTTGTGTCCTGTGCCTTTTCATTACTGCGTTATCCGGGAAAGGTTGAGAGATACAAGAAGAGTGGATCAAGGCTTTAACCAGCCATAGAGGTTTAATTGATAAGGAATCAATTAGTAAAAAGTTTTAAGGGATCACTGATTCACCCCCTCCCCCTCTCAGTGATTCACACTGATCTGGGCACTTCAATTATTAATGTTTACTATTGAAAAAAGTAAACATATTTAAGACTTCAGGAATGGAATAATAACATTAAATATTAGCAGCGCCGGAATGATCGGAATAGGAAATGATTAGGATGTTTTAACTAAGTCGATGTAGGCTAATATTGGTGTAACCCACAAAGGATAATTTATTAGTTCCCTATAGAAGATAATTCATAAGGTATACCATATTGTGAAATAACACTCTATAATTTTTTATGGATCATCATACGAGTTTAATGATATATAATATATAAATTCACTAGATACGATATTTGATTTTTTGGATTTATTAAATAATAATAGTTAATTTGTTTTATTTATCATTTTCAAGGTGAAACTGATTGATTGTGGGTTTTGATTAAGATTAAAAATGTAAATGATGTGATTGATTTAATACCAGTTGATTATGATTAGATAATTTTTTATAATTATTTTTCAAATGTTATTTTAATGAAAATGGAATGTTAATATCTTAAATTAAAACAAAAGGAGGTAGACTATGTTGTCACCTATGAAGAAAATTTTATTAGGATTTCCAGGTATGGACCCAATGTTGTTCTTGACCATAAGAGTATAATTTATATATTTTACACACGTTTAATGTAACAAACCCAACTATAGTATCCTAGAGTCATAGGTTATATTATTTCATTGGAATTGATACTAGGAATCACATCCTGAATGACTGAATAGTTTTTCTGTCTTGAAGAACCTGATACATACTTCATCCCCAAATTACATTGGAAATATGAAATACATAGAATAAAAAAATTTCGTGAATCATTTATATTATTCCTAATATCAAACTAAGTATCCTATGTAAAAGGGATAAAATCATTTTTGATCTCATTTTATCATTAGGGATACATATAAATTATGTTATCATAGGAAAATAAGACACAATCAAGTTAGAAGCTAAATTAAAAAAAACACATTCCATTTAATTAATAACTTGTGAAAATTATATACATTAATAATATAAATGTTGTAATCTCATGAATATAAATAATAAATTAGCTCTCATTGAATGAAATTATTAATATTGGATGCCATGAACTCAAAAATTATAGTGTACATACTATAATGTACTTCTTATAAGGCAATATAAAATAACGCATATGAATAAACCACAAACCAATTTAATGATAGCTTAATAATTTTTATCATGATACATGTCGATGCATCAGGGGATATATAATTCTAGGCCCCACCCATCACTGCTTGTCTGATGCATTATTTATATAATTAATGATCAATTTAATTCTCTAAAAATATTTCTTATAAATAAAATTTAATTGTGTAAATACTGTATATTTATGATTAATTTAATATTAAATAAAATATATTCACTTTATAACATCATATGTTGAAATGGAATATGGTTTATGCAATAATCATATTGATGATTTAATGAATATTGACATTTAAGATAATGTTAATATCTATTTTTCACAATTATGTGAATGTTTCAAAGGATGGTATAATCAAAACATATCTCCAATGGCAAATATGTAAAATAAATCTTTTTTTTGATAAACATAAATTTCTTTAAATTATCTATAAAATATTCGTAGGAATAATAACCATTACAATTTCAGAAAGCACTCATTTTAAAAACTATACATTTATAAAGTAAAACAATTCCTTTTAAAATAACCTTGTAAATATTCAAAGAAAGATTAAAATTAAATATTACTACATATGGTGGTAAAATACAATCATTTCATTTAAGTTAATAAATTCTCCTTTCATTATTTTTTTTTAGAAAAGTCACATAGTACATCGTTCCGAAAATGAAAAAGGAATTCCATTCAAAATTTGTGTAAAAAGTAAAAATGTTTAATAATATATTTTAATAATTAATTATAAAAAGTTATAAACAAATTATAAATAAATTTAGAGGAAATATGGAAATGGATGAAATATATATCTGATAAAATGGAAAAGAAGATATGATATTCTTTTATAAATTAAATTTCCTGACTCAAGTTCAAACGTGTGAAAAGATTAGAAGAAAAAATTAAATCTCATTAAGTGATTAAAGTGGAAATGAAAAATAATAGTCATTAATAAATTCATATTCATTTGAAATAACTTAGTGGGGTATTATATATATCACATAAAAGAAATAAGTGAATATTACTAAATATGTCAATATGGAGTAGAAGTTGAGATGAAATCACTTACCTCGGATCCAACATACCATGTAAGTGATCTATCCTCATGTATAATAAATTTATATTAATTATAGATACATAATAGAACCATATTAAAAAATATTATCAAATATATGATCAATTTACAATATTGTATCACCCTTATGTTAATAGTGTTTTATTATTATAATTATTTGTGTGTTAAATGATTTTTATTTCATGTATGTTTTGATTCAATTGTCTCATTACATTCACAATTATCATGAATAAAACATATTATAAAAACTATTCATTTTTAATATATTATATATTCAATATAAATAAAATTAGTTTCATCCATATTTTATAGAGATTGGAAAATTAATAACACCATTAATGTAGATAGAATGTCATACGTAAACATGAATGATGTATTCACTTTTAGATGAATGGAATGAATTAACGTTACATAATTATTCAACTTGAATGAATAAATATAATACCATATAAAACATATATATTAATAAAATCCTTCCTAATTACTTTCCAATTAAAATATAAATGAAAAATTATTTGCAACAATTCGTTGAGGTCATAGTCCACACATACCCACGAGCGACATTGTAGTTTACCTAAGGTAAAAAAGGTTAGAAGCTATATATAGAATAATTATTCTAGAATTATATTTATTTTATAAATATCACATACAATCATTAGTCATATAAAATTTAATGTAAGTAGAATATGGGGATGAATAATGAAATTTATCACAACATGGACACGCTAATCCCTATATACGCACAAGCGATACGTTGACTTCAAATTTGATGGGAAAGATGATGCAAAATCTTTATTTCAAAATAATTATAATATTTAAGTATATTTAGGATACATATTTTACCATTATATGATTAATAAAATATATTTATGAGTTATAGATGTTGAAGAAGTAAAATGAACGTGATTGGAAATTATCACTTCTTTCGAATAAGTCCTTTAGATCTTCAAATAATTACCATAGAGTCTATTTTATTGAGGATAATAACAACCCTAAAATTTTTCCACTGAATTTTGAAACATAATTTTAGATGTATTATCTAGATATAGGGCTCAATGTTTTGTAAATAAGTTAGGAAGGATGTGCAGCTTTATAATTTAGGTGAGGATAACATATTGAATTTTATATAAAATGATAATACAATAAGACCATTCTAGAATAAAATTCAACAAAAATAATTATGAATTAAAAGGAAAATGGAATGGTGATGAAATAAATTGTCCAATTAAATTTAGAAAAGTTTTTAAATCATTATAATAATTAACATTTTGATTAACTCTGTGGTTAATCATTTTTGACCTTAATCATGGTAACCATTATTTTAACAAAAAAGTGTATTTTACTATAAATGGAAAAATGAATCATAAATAGACATTGGAAGATGTGTTCGACCATAATCCTCTCAAATTTCTAAATATAATATTTTTATTAATGTTATATAATTTATTAATTATTATTTTCATTAAATATTATTAATTTCAATTTGGAAACTATTCATTTATCATGGCATTAAGTATTTCATGAAAAAGGGATAATTTAAATAGAATTATTTAAATTATATATAATATGTCATATAGATATATTTAATTATCGAGACTCATTAAATCAATAAAATATTATAGATTTTAATTTTTTTAATATTATTTATTTTATTTTATTATTAATTAAATTAATATTGTAACAATGTTTTCGAAGAATTTAAGGTAAATATATATTTTATAAATATAAAAAATAAACTTGTATCATGAAAATAATTTCATTAACATAAAAAATTTATATTTATTTTAGATCATATATTACTTTTATATATATTTATATAAATAATAGTTATTTGAAACTAAGAGAGTGACGTTGAGTAACATTCTTTGATTTAAAAATTATATGTGTAATATTCAAGGAATTATGTCCATTAAGAAAGTCCATTGAGATCCTAAAGTGATTAGAGTAAAATTATATTCATCTAAAAGGAATTGAGATGACCAATTATGGACTTATCCTTTAGTTTTAATAAGATAAAATAAATATAATCTTTAGTGAGATGATAAACATTACCAAGGTTGTAATTAACAATGAAAAATAATAAATGGGGAATATCAACAAAATTTTTACATAATTAATCTATATATATAATCCATTTTACCAAAAATGACTCCAAATAAATAAAAATGGATTATTAATACTATAATAAATCTAATTTGAATTTGTATTATTTTTAAAAAAAATAGACATTTTCATATTTTTTTAATATGGAGACATAATTTACAATAAAAATAGTTATTTTTCACTATTTATGGAATATAAATCTTTTTTGAAAAAATATAAATGAATCACCCTATGTAAAATACAATATGCTAATTTTAGAGAAGAAACTATTCTTATAAAATTATAATTATTAAATTTCTAGAAATTATTTATTATATTTCCACACTAAAATTATTCAAAATGATTCTTGAATAAAACATATTTTTGAATCAAAAAATAACCTTACATAACATTGGGTACATATTTCATATGACTTAAAAAATGATTTTTTAGTAGGTCCCCATTATATATATATATATTCATTTTGTAAATAAAATTCATTCCTTAGAAATCAACGACTAGATGATAATAGATAATTTAATTTATAATATTGGAATAATATATTAGGGTTCATTTAGACTCAGTGTTAAGAGTTGGTTATGACAGAAAACATGGTGTTCTGAGTTTAAATTAATGGGTGTCGCATTTAAAACCATTTTTAGGAATTGTGTTGTCCTCTCATGAATTAAAATAATATGTATAGGTTTTTCAACATGTTTTCAATGTTAATATGGTGTTTATCAACACTTATGTAAATTGTGAAAAAAGGATATGATGTTGTCAAAATGAGAAGTAATGGAGATGTGGTCAAAGAAAAATTATATATATAATAACCGAAAATGTTTCAAATTTCATAGAAATATTTTTTAATAATTTTCGTTAGAATTGGGAATATGTTACCGATGTAGTCACCTTATTCATTTGGCTCATGATTTTAAGAAATAAATTTATAATCAAAAATGCAATTGGATAATAGATTGTTAACCACTAGTAACATGTATAACTGTCAATAATTTGGGAAATTATACAAGTGTAAGTATGTTGTTAGTTACTAATGTTGGTAATCATCATAATCATAAAAAATTTGTGATAAATGATCCTTACACTACTATAGTATATATTGAACACTCCAATTTTGTGGTGATAATTACGTTACATGTTTATTCAAATTATGTCAATGCCTTTTTTTATTTGGTATATTTACATTCTATTACGTAACTTAAATTTTTTAATAAAATAAAAAGCCCATCTGATAAATGAAATTTTGATCTCTTTATAAAAACTTCAATGGGTAGTATATAAGAAAATAACATTTATTGAAATATCATTTTTATCAACTTTTGAATAGATATATTTTAAAAAAAAATTAGGATTTTAGTGTTTAATGTTATTTTGGGTTTGAATTAGATTTTAGTTTATATTGTTTACATAGATTAATTATCCCACAAAATTTATATTTTAGAATTTATTTCGTTTTGTTTATATGAATGAATTCACACCTTGGATAACATATAAATAATCTCTAAATCATATTACAAATTGAAGTTAATGCTTTTACACAAATCTTTTAAAGTAATAGAAATATAAATATTTCTGAATTGTAAGGATTAAATAAACATCTATATATACTTTCTAATTATTTTGATGGTGATATTCATGAATTGTAGAATGAAATTACATTCAAATTAGTGACCAATTTTTAGACAACTTCAGAACAAGAATATTGAATAGATCAATAAGAAATGTTTGAATTGAAAATATGTCACAAGAGCTTCTTTATATGGGTTTCAACTACCCTTTTACATCACCTTGGGGTTATATTATTATGTTAGTTAAAATGAGTGATTGTTCCATGATACTTTCCATTGATTACATTGAATATAATGAAATAACTATTAAGAACATGTATCTATTTCCGTATACTGAAGTCATATATTATCATCTCTAGGGGGATCAATATTTTTCAAATATTGATCTACGGTCAATTTGTCTCCATATGAAGGATAACATGAAATAAATTCTAACGATAGTGTTTTGTACTAGGTATAGCCATTACGATATTATGGTTATGAATTTCAAGTTCAAGAACACAACCATTGTATTTATAGTTCTTATAGATAGACCATTGAATGAGTATTTCGATAAGATTTCTGTATTTTTCTTTAGTGATATTCTAGATTTTTTTATATTTTATTAGGATCATGAAATACATCAAATTATTATTTTACAATATTTAAAATAGATTAATTTTTATGAAAAAATAGAACGAATTTTGTTCAGAACAATTTTTTTCACCTAATCATATAATTTCTAAAAATAGAATAAAATTTTTTCACAGTAAAATTAATATAGTAGAAGAATGGGATATATTAAAAAATCAATAGGATTTAAAATTTTATTATATTAGTATGTTTCTGTGAATTTTTTACAGAAAATATTTCTTAGTTATCCATCCCACAAACATTGTTAACTTGAATATGAGTTAAAATCATCTAGTAAATAGATGGTGATGAATATCTTCAATAATTAAAAATCATATTGGTGAGTTATATAATTTTAACCTTTCCCATAAAACATATATAATTTTCTATTTACATGGATGATTATTTATGGTACATTTTTTTTCTTGTTTTATGATTATTAGATTATTTATTATAATAATAAAATTAAAACTATATGAAATGAATTATAGTACACTTGTTCTTGAGATTATAGTGATAGTTTTTGAATTATATATTTTAATTACTTTTTTATATGGGTTAATTTTTGAAATATATAATGACCTTATATGTCTTAATTTTATATTCACTCAAAAAGTTTTGATGATGGTTCAAGAAGGATTATAATATCTGATAAAGTATTGTGATTCCATGATTCACTAACTCCTAAGAAAGGTAAACTAAATAATATATTTTCTCAGTTGAGTAGATATTATATCATTAAATAATTTATGTTTGGAACATTATCATTTGGTTAATTATTAGAGGAATTTTGGTCCAGAAAATGTCCATGTCGGAACTCCCTTTATTTTGGTTCATGCTTTAGGGTAGTCATCGTTGTCATAAATAAATATGTATACTCAAAATGAAGATTGTGATATATAGGAAATTGTTTTATTGTTCAAGAAGTGTATGTTTCCAAATTTAAAAAATTGGAAAAGATATTTCTATATTATTAAAAATGAGGTCATGTGAGTCATGTGGTAGAGGCTCTTAATTGGAATCCAAAAGATCCAAAATCAAATCTGGGAAAGGGAGGAATTATAGAGTACTATAGCAACACTATACCAGGATACCGTAGCTATACTATAGGAGTGGAGGAACATTATTAGTGGTGAAACTGTAGCTACATAGGGTGTTGTTGTAGGCACTGTAGTGGTGGTGGTACTATAGTAGGTATTATATTATACTGAGTACAATAGAAATACGATTCACTGATATTCCAATTGTGCTAAAAAATGGGATTTCAAGCCTTGTATCTAGACCACTTAGGTATAGGCCTTTGGGGTATGAAATGGGTCTCCTTATAGCCAATCAGAGAGATGTCTTTTTTTTAATAATCAAAATGCGGCTTTGACACCAACCATAAAAAATGTCAATGTTCCACGTGATTAATAGTTGAAGGATGTATTATAAAGAGAATATAATAGTTCTATATTTATTATCCTAGAAACACTTATATTTTCAAATACATTCCTTAATATTATTTGTGCGGGGGGGGGGGGGGGTGCAATGTAATAATATAAAATTTATTTACAATGAAAATATTGAAATTTAAATATGATAATGTTGACTGACAACCATTATTGGGAGTGATTTTTCATATTCCAAAACCTATATGGAAATTGGAAAATAAATCATTGGTTGTAACACCCCAACCCCAGTTACCCAGAGTCGGTGCATTATTACATAATATTGGCATGATCACAAGAAAGATCAAATCTCAAAAGACCGATTGGTTTAGTAGCCTCGGAAATACTACATACATTCATAAAGTTTTACATTACAAAAAAAACATCTTGTCTTCATATCCCCTCATACTATCCCTACAGGTCATTCATAAATTACTTCTTCATAATCCTGGAAAAAATAAAACATTGAAAGGGGTGAGCTCAGATGCTCAGTAAGGATAACATTATATCAGAAGCTTTCATAGATAAGCATAAAAACTTAAGGCAGTTTATAACTAAAACGAAAGCCTTTTAAACTTGAACTTCAGCATAAAATGGCAAAGATAAAATAAAATAATTCCATTTACTTACTCACATGGATATTCTACTAGTTTAATGATCACATGAAATATCAAAAACCACTTTCATAACGATGGAATGCATAATGTCAGACTATTATAACCACATATCCAAGGCCTCGTGCCAGGACTACAAATAAGATTTTGCCAAGGCCTTGTGCCAAGACACTAGTTTGTCTCATGAGATCTACCGATGCATCGAGGAGCTATAGAGGGATCCACCCGTCACTTATTAAGTCCAATGTATTCCTCATATGAACATGATTAAACATAACATAAACATTCATATTTAAACTAGCATACGAAATGTCAATACTTTAACCAAAAACCATGAATGGTATAAAAATAGCACATCCACAGTCAAACACAACTCATTCAATACAATATGGAAGATTTTATTGTACCTCAATCGATAATAATGAATGATATTGACATAAATGAAAATAACCATCAAAACTATTTGAGATAAATATCCCCCTTTTCATGAAAACATTTAAAAGTCACCCTATTTGTCAAGAAGCCTTTTAAAAATAGATTTTTGAATCAAAGTGTCCCATACCACTTTTAAAATTTTAAAAGGAGTTTTAATTTTAAAACTTTAATTTCCATATAAATATATCCTTAAAACCATTTTTAAAACATCGACATTAATGAGCAAGATTTAGAAGAATAAGTCTTTAAAACATTTAAAAATGGTATTTTAGTTAGAGTTTCTAACCAAAAAAGAGACACTTGAATACAAATAATTGAGGTAATAAAACCTTTATAATATCATGAGAATGAAGAGATTCATGATATACTATGTCAAAGTACATTATATACACTACATAAAAGTGATTTGGTGTATAACAACAAAGAAGTTTCAATGGAATGTAAATTGAGATGGAATCTCTCATAAAGGTCGTATCCTTAGGTCAAGGATAAATAAAAGACATAATTATGTTTGAAAAATATAAATACACTAAATATGATTGGATATTCAGTGTAAAACAATCAAGGGACATTCAAACATATTCTAGTAAAAACAACACCAATGAATTGGATGTTTATCTCAACAAATCGAGATTGAGTAAAAATTACTCTTATCAAGTTCATACCGATGACTTGAGAATTTATCAATGGAGTGATTATGTGTATAAAAAGTATATCCACAGATAGGGGAGTGGAAATTATGACAAAATCAAATGAATAGTGATTCCACACATAATCCTGGAGTAAAATAATCAATAAAGTATGCGTAAAGCCGAATGAGTGGAAATTGAAATTTCAAATTCCCTTATCGATTTGGTAACATAAAAAACATACACCCATGAAAGAAGGATCATACAATGATGATGTAAATATACATGAATTAAATTATATTACACAATGAATACAATCATGGGCAGTACACATACACCACATGAAATTATTAAATGGTGAACAATGGAATTCTCACGAAATTAAGAGTTAGTTAAGAAACCCCTTAAATTGTACTTTTCCTTGGTTGGGGGTAGGTTAACCTCATGTATAATGTTGAAATGATTTTTATTAAATTATTCATGAATCATATACATTAATATGATATCATATATGAGCTTTTAACGTTGCTTTGTTAATAATATCTTATAATTATCGTCGTTTCGGGTGTTAACATACTCATTTTATTTTATATGTTTTGTTACGTAAGCCATGTTTGTCATGGATAGGTTGTATATTATTCATATCCAGAATGATATAAAGTTCTTAAAGATTATTTTTAAATCATAAAATGATAATTATACTTTAATGGGTATGATAGAGAATGAATCTCATCGCATTCGTGGAGACGGTAGTCCGTACGTACGCACGAGCGACAATATCATTATTTTGATATTAAAGTAATATATAATTGGATGGTATATCATATATAAAGAATAATTATTATGTTATATTTATTATTTAAATGAGTTAAACATCATTATTATACCCATCCAAATAATAATATATTTAATAACAATTACACCACGACGTGGAGACGGTAAGCCGTACGTACGCACGTATGGTGACATGTTAATCAAAGGGTGGATAGAATATTGAATATGGTTGTACCATATTTATAATAACATCACAGTATATATAATATACTGGAGTTATTATTTTATAATGTTAATAACAAAGAAAGAAGAAGTGGAAGAAGAAAGGAACTTAAAAAGGGGTGGTGAAAACATTACCTCTTCTTCGGGTTCTTCCTTTTGATTTGATCAAAAAGGCTCCTTAGGTTGGCATTATGATCAAAATAAGGCCTCTAGGTTGTTTTGAGGGATGTTTAGAGAGTATTGGGGAAGGGGTTGGCCGAACCAAAAGGCTTTGAAGTTGTGAATAAATGAGAAGGAGGAGTGCCCTTTTATAAGAAGGGTGAGGGGCACCTTTGGAAAAGCTAGAAATATTAATTTATAATAAATTCATATTCGGTTTCTAATAGCTCAAAAGTTGATTCTTTAAAGTTTAAGGTGGTTATGGGTTGAAACCCACTCAACCAATAGAATTTAGACAGGTTTGGGTCATTATATTAACCTTATCTTTAAGTATTAACTCTTAGTTAATTAGTTTCACTTTTACAATGTCTCTTTGTATTTTTATATTATATGGTTAATAAACTTACCATATACATCCAAGCGACCCCCATGTGGTCCATTAATGATACACCTATCTTGATATAAGTCTCTTGGCCAAACATTAGATTTTTATGAATTTAATATCAATTAATAATATAATATTTGTTTTAAAAACTCTTTTATATCAATTTTGACACTATTCAATAGTTGATTTTTTTGAAACACATAACAGAATGATTACTTCAAACTAAGTTAATTAAATAAATCCTAATATGTCATATAAACCTAGAAAATTAGTTCAATTCAATAAAAGTCTCATATTTTATTTATTTGGGTATTTATAATATCAATTATTCTAATTTTTTACTATTATGGTAATTACTGCATCACCATTGTGTCATAAATAAATTAAAATATTTAATGTATAAAAATTATAAATAAATTATAATTATTTAGGCAATCATTTTATCTTTCTAATGAATATTTATAGTCAAAAATCCAACATATATAACCCTATGTAACTATTGTTTTTCTAAAAGATATATGTTTGTGTGATTTTTGTATTCATTTTAACTTAATTAAAATAAAGTGTCCCTATCACTTACAAGTGGACCCATGGGGTCCCTAAATCGACCCAAATATGACCATGGTCGACCATGTATCATCCAATAGGTTTAAGACACGTTTTAGATTAATTTAGTATTATTATAATATTATTTTCTTAACCCTCGTTTACTGGATTTACCCTTTAACCATGGTAAATAAAATATTTACCGAAGTAATTATCCAAAATGTCTAAAAATAAAAGTTACCTATTTACACAATTTGAACATCCTGATTCCAAATATGGAACCCATTTTTCCAAATTCAAAACACAGAAGTCGCAGAAATTAATTTAAAATTAATTCCCGTTGTTAAAACAAAAAGCGTGTTTTTAAGAGATAATAACGATCAAAAGATTGACACTTGTTTATGTCAGGTTTAAATGTGAAATTATGTTCAATGCCAAACATTTTATTTCACGGTAAAAATATATTTTATATATAATTTAAAACCACTCAAATTCATAATTTATCACTATTAATTATTTCGATTAAAAAAGTTGTTTTTAATTAAAATTTAGTAATTTTTTACTATTCATCAAAATATAAACATTATCCGAAAAGTACCAAAATTTAACCCTAGGATAATTTCGTTATTCTGAATCCAAAAATGAAGTCTATTTTACCAAATTCAAAACATAAAATTTGAATTTATTAATTTAAAATTGATTCCTTCTTTCGAAACCAAAAGGCGTATTTTTAAGAAATAATAACTATCAAAAGTTTGACATTTGTTTATGCCCAATTTCGAAGTGAAATTACTTAAAATTTCCATAATTAGATTAAATTGTAAAAATATAATCTATTTACACTTCCAAACCATTAAAATGTATAATTTAACAATATAAATTATTTTGATTAAAAAAGTTGTTTTCAGTTAAAATATAGTATTTTTCACTATTCACACAAATATGAAAGTTATCAGAAAGACACCAAAACATTATTGATACTAAATTATTATGTCCCAATTCTAAATAAGAATTTCAATTTATCAAATTGAATATATAAAAGTTTCAAATATTGGTTTTAAAAAGGCTTTGCCATTAAAAGGCAGTAAAATTTCATTTTTTTGAAAAATACTTCTTTTAACCGAAAAAAATGAATTTGTTCATAAATCATGTCTTAGAAACTCATAATATGGATTAAAATTATAAGGAAAATATAATATTTAAAATTCAGTTAATACTATTCATAACCTCTTTTTAACGACTAGTTTGGTAAGTCGTGGTGTACTTGAACACAGTGTTGCGTACAACACACGCTATTGTATTATTCAAAGAGAAGTGTACCGTGGAAGATTGGGGTGTTACATTCACCCCTCCTTCAATAAATTTCGTTCTCGCAATTTTAAATAAAATGGGCCTGAGAATTAATGGAAAGTCCCACATCAGAAAAAGAGTCAATAAAACTATCACTTTAAAAGAAAGAAAGAGAGGTATAAAGGTCAATCATGATAACCCATACTCAGATTCCATGTAGGAAAACATGGATATGGATGATAAACTAAGTGTCAAGTTCTGATGGAGCGGGATAGAAATCATGATCAAGAGAAAGTTAACAATAAGAAAACCACACACTTGTGTTGGGACAAACGACCATTAGTCTCCTAGTAGAAAAGTAAATAGACAACATTTTTTTTGTTTTAAGTTACATTACATAAGGATGAGGAATTCATTTATGATATTGACTAAGAATATAAATATATATACTTACATTTTAAGTAGAGTTTCATTCATTAATAAATTTCCACCACTAACTCATTTTTTTAAACGATGAGTATTCAAGAAGACATGGTCACACTGGAAGAGCTAGAATAAACTTCTATAGAATCACATGATCCATATAGGATGAACTATATATTTACATTTTCTTTAGAGATTAATCAAAACCAAAATGGTTAGTACAAGATCTAATGATCCCCCAAAAGGATATTCCTTGAGAGAAATAAACACTAATCTTAATTTCCAAAATTAAACCAAGAATACCCCAAAGTTAAATAAATACCATTCAATAATAAATTGTCCTTAAATTCCTTCAATATAATCCAAACTAGTATTGAAACTCAAAACCTATAATAATGTAGTCTTCCACGTTAAATTGTATCTCCAAATGACATTAATTACTCTTAAAGCCACGTACTTAAAAGTAATTAACCTAATCATTTCCATAAATAACCCAAATCACTATAAATCCACAATAAAAACATAGATAAAAATATACCATTACTCCACAAATGAAATTCCATACTACTCTATTTTTCTTTGGCATATAGTTTTCTCAACAAAGCGAACAACTTCTAAAATAACATTTATCACTTAATCAGCAAATCATTTTCCTATACTTAGGGTATTCATTTGATAAGACATAAGATCCCAAATCAAATTATTATTGATCAATAAAATAATTTAACTAAAAATAATAGTCACACTAACTATGGACTTCACGTAGTCCAGTGGTAGGTGATAAATCCTAATCGCACTTTGGTTGTGTGTTCGATTCCCACAGCTTTTTCCGACGCGACGGTTTGTCACACGGTCTGCGTGTTGTCCATTTTCAAAAACAATATTTTATAATATTACCAAAATGAAATAAATTCCTCAAAATAACCATAACATAATTTAACCACAAATCTTATCTCATACCTTGCATTTTCAGCCCAAATTATGATAAATTATAATTTCCTCAAACCCAACGATCATATAAAACCAAATGATTATTTATAACTATATCCACAAGAGAAGAGATAATTCTTCCTCAAATAGCATTCTCACATGGAAAACTGTGGGGCTACAAATACAAGAGAAAATTATTCCAAAGTTAACCCATCAACAAGGAGCAGTAATACTTTTTAAACATTTCTCCAACCATTTATTTCCACATAGCTTCTTCTTTGACCAAGAAAATATCCTATAGAATAGGGCATTCACTTGGGTAATGTCCAGGTCCCCTACATTTACGGAAAATGACTGTAAATGGACTCTTGGGACCATTTTTATCTTCTTCCATAGTACTCTTCATTTTTATTCAGTTATTCTTCACTTTATGTCCTTCCTTCCCGCACGTAAAGCATTTCTTTGTCCCATTGAGATACTTTCCTGGGTTTCTCCTTCCACATTTCCTGCATAATAGAAATTGAGGATTCCTTTCTCCATGTTCTCCACTGCTGGTGCTCTTATCATTCATCACCTTTCTCTTCTTTGTTGAGTCCGGTAATCGGTTAATATATATATTTTTGATCATATTTTTGGAAAATTGATTTGGCATAAAGACGATATCTTTTACGCCTATCAACATTACATTTTGTTTCTCATTGCCAGCATCGTTCCCACCTTGTACATCATTCTCAAAGTCACTATGACTTCCTTGGAATCCAGCCATTGACTAAAACCAGAAAGCATTGTGTGAGTAATAGTAGTCATACAATCATTTAGAGATTAACATGTCACCATATTCTCAATTTGAAACACATTAGGATTAACCAAGTTCATTTACTCGCATCTTATATATATAATATTTTAAATCGGTTTGTAAAGAAAATGTAAATTATCCTAAGCATATCCCCCGGGAGTGTCGTAACCAAGAGTGCAGCAAGGCCCATTGTCGTGCACCAGTTCCCGTTCGAGTCTATCTCAAAGCGGTGTTTTTGGGTTTTAAACCTAGGCACATCTATGCCAGAGCCACCTCTACCTGCTCGTATCCAGATAGGGATGTATTGCTAGGAAAACTCACAAAATCTCTACAATACCAAAATTCTAGGAAGTTATTCTATACTAATCCTCAAAGTTCATCTTAGGTCTACATGCTCTAATCAGATTTTATCTAAATATAGCTTCCATGGTTTGTACTAAACTTCCTCTGATACCAACTGTAACGCCCCGACCCTAGTTACCCAGATTCGGTGCATTATTACATAACATTGGCATGATCACAAGAATGATCAAATCTCGAAAGACCAATTGGTTTAGTATCCTTGGAAATACTAGATACATTCATAAAGGTTTACATTACATCAAAAAAAACTTATTGTCTTTATATCCCCTCATACTATCCCTGCAGGTCATTCATAAATTAATTCTTCATAATCTTGGGAAAAATAAAACATTGAAAGGGGTGAGCTCAGATGCTCAGTAAGGATAACATTATTGCAGAAGCTTTCATAGATAAGCATAAACACTTAAGGCAGTTTATAACTAAAACGAAAGCCTTTTAAATTTGAAGTTCAGCATAAAATAGCAAAGATAAAATAAAATAATGCCATTTACTTACTCACATTGATATTCTACTAGTCGAATGATCACATTCAATATCAATAACCACTTTCATAATGATAGAATGCATAATTACAGACTATCATAACCACATAGCCAAGGCCTCGTGCCAAGACTACAAATAAGTTTTTGCCAAGGCCTTGTGCCAATACACTAGTTTGTCTCATGAGACCTACCGATGCATCGAGGAGCTATAGAGGGCTCCACCCGTCACTTATTAAGTCCAATTCATTCCTCATATGAACATGTTTAAACATAACATAAACATTCATATTTAAACTAGCATACGAAATGTCAATACTTTAACCACAAACCATGAATGATATAAAAATATCACATCCACAGTCAAACATAACTCATTCAATAAAATATAGAAGATTTTATTGTACCTCAATCGATAATAATTAATGATATTGACATAGATGAAAATAACCATCAAAACTATTTGAGATAAATATCCCCCTTTTCTTGAAAACATTTAAAAGTTGCACTATTTGTCAAGAAGCCATTTAAAAATAGATTTTTGAATAAAAGTGTCTCATACCACTTTGAAACTTTTTAAAGGAGTTTTAATTTTAAAACTTTATTGTCCATATAAATAAATCCTTAAAACCATTTTTAAAAAATGGACATTAATGAGCAAGATTTAGAAGAATAAGTCTTTAAAACATTTAAAAACAGTATTTTAGTTAGAGTTTCTAACCAAAAGAGAGACACTTGAATACAAATAATTGAGGTAATAAAAACTTTTTAATATCATGAGAATAAATAGATTCATGATATACTATGTCAAAGTACCTTATATACACCACATAAAAGTGATTTGGTGTATAACAACAAAGAAGTTTCAATGTAATGTAAATTGAGATGAAATCTCTCATAAAGGTTGTATCCTTAGGTTAAGGATAAATAAACGACATAATTATGTGTGACAAATATAAATACACTAAATATGATTGGATATTCAGTGTAATACAATCAAGGGACATTCACACATATTGTAGTAAAAACAACACCAATGAATTGGATGTTTATCTCAAACAAATCGAGATTGAGTAAAAATTACTCTTATCATGTTCATACTGATGACTTGAGAATTTATCAATGGAGTGATTATGTGTATAAAAAGTATATCCACAGAAAGTGGAGTGGAAATTATGACATAATCAAATGAATAGTGATTCCACACATAATCGTGGAGTAAAATAATCAATGAAGTATGCGTAAAGCCGAATGAGTGGAAATTGAAATTTCAAATTCCCTTATCGATTTGGTAACATACAAAACATACACCCATGAAAGAAGGATCATAAAATTATGATGTAAATATACATGAATTAAAGTATATTACACAATGAATACAATCATGGGCAGTACACATACACCACATGCAATAATTAAGTGGTGAACAATGGAATTCTCACGAAATTAAGAGTGAGTTAAGAAACCCCTTACCTTGTACTTTTCCTTGGTTGGTGGTAGGTTAACCTCCTGTATAATGTTGAAATGATTGTTATTAAATTATTCATGAATCATATACATTAATATGATATCATATATGATCTTTTAACGTTGCTTTGTTAATAATAACTTAGAATTATTGTCGTTTTGGGTGTTAAGTTACTCATTTTCTTTTATATGTTTTGTTACGTAAGCCATGATTGTCATGGATAGGTTGTATATTATTCATATCCAGAATTATATCAAGTTCTTAAACATTATTTTTAAATCATAAAATGATAATTATACTTGAATGGGTACGATAGAGAATGAATCTCATCGCGTTTGTGGAGACGGTAGTCCGTACGTACGCACGAGCGACAATATCATTCTTTTGATATTAAAATAATATATAATTGGATGGTATATCATATATACAGAATAATTATCATGTTATATTTATTATTTACATGAGTTAAACATCATTATTATACCCATCCAAATAATAATATATTGAATAACAATTACACCACGACATGGAGACGGTAAGCCGTAGGTACGCACGTATGGTGACATGTTATTCGAAGGGTGGATAGAATACTGAATATGGTTGTACCATATTAATAATAACATCACAGTATATATAAGATACTGGAGTTATTATTTTAGAATGTTAATAACAAAGAAAGAAGAAGTTGAAGAAGAAAGGAACATGAAAAGGGGTGGTGAAAACATTACCTCTTCTTCAGGTTCTTCCTTTTGATTTGATCAAAAGAGCTCCTTAGGTTAGCATTATGATCAAACTAAGGCCTCTAGGTTATTTTGAGGGATGTTGAGAGAGTATTGGGGCAGGTTTTGGCCGATCCAAAAGGCTTTGAAGGTGTGAAGAAATGAGAAGGAGGAGTGCCCTTTTATAAGAGGGGTGGGGGCACCTTTGGAAAATCTAGAAATATTAATTTATAATAAATTCATATTAGGTTTCTAATAGCTCCAAAGTTTATTATTTAGGTGTGTATGGGTCTAAAACCACTCAAAAAATAGAATTTAGATAGGTATGGGTCATTATATTAACCGTATCTTTAATTATTAACTCTTAGTTAATTAGTTTCACTTTTACAATGTCTCTTTGTATTTTTATATTATATGGTTAATAAACTTACCATATACATCCAAGAGACCCCCAAGTGGTCCATTAATGACACAACTATCATAATATAAGTCTCTTGGCTGAACCTTAGATTTTTATGAATTTAATATCAATTAATAATATAATATTTGTTTTAAAAACTCTTTTTTGTCAATTTTGACACTATTCAATAGTTGATTTTTTTGAAACACATAACAGAATGATTACTTCAAAAAGAGTTAATTTAATAAATACTAATATGTCATATAAACCTAAAAAATTAGTTTAATTCAATAAAAGTCTCAAATTATATTTATTTGGGTATTTATAATATCAATTACTCTAATTTTTCACTATCATGGTAATTACTGTATCACCATTGTGTCATAAATAAATTAAATTATTTAATGTCTAAAAATTATAAATAAATTATCTTTATGTAGAAAATCGTTTTAGATTTATAATTAATATTTATAGTTTAAAATACAACATATATTACCATATGTAACAATTGTTTTTCTAAAATATATATGTTTGTGTGATTTTTGTATTCATTTTAACTTAATTAAAATAAAGTGTCCCTATCACTTAAAAGTGGATTCATGGGGTCCCAAAATCGACCCATTGATGCCCATGGTCGACCATGTATCAACCAATAGGGTTAAGACATGTTTTAGAGTAATTTATAATTATTATAATATTATTTTTTTAACCCTTGTTTACCGGATTTACCCTTAAACCATGGTAAATAAAATATTTACCGAAATAATTATCCAAAATGTCTAAAAATAAAAGTTACCTATTTACACAATTTGAACATCCTGATTCCAAATATGGAATCCATTTTTCCAAATTCAAAACAAATAAGTGGAATAAATTAATTTAAAATTAATTCCCGTTGTTAAAACAAAAAGCATGTTTTTAAGAGATAATAACTATCAAAAGATTGACACTTGTTTATGTCAGGTTTAAATGTTAAATTATGTTCAATGACCCACATTGTATTACATGGGAAAAATATATTTTAAATATAATTTAAAACCACTAAAATTCATAATTTATCACTATTAATTATTTTGATTAAAAAAGTTGTTTTTAATTAAAATTTAGTAATTTTTTACTATTCATCAAAATATAAAAGTTATCCGAAAAGTACCAAAATTTAACCCTAGGCTAATTTCGTTATTATGAATCCAAAAATAAAGTCTATTTTACCAAATTCAAAACATAAAATTTTCATTTATTAATTTAAAATTGATTCCTTCTTTCGAAACCAAAAGGCGTATTTTTAAGAAATAATAATTATCAAAAGTTTGGCATTTGTTTATGTTCAATTTCGAAGTAAAATTATTTAAAATGACCATAATTAGATTAAATTGTAAAAATATAATCTATTTATACTTCCAAACCATTAAAATTTATAATTTAACAATATAAATTATTTTGATTAAAAAAGTTGTTTTCAGTTAAAATATAGTATTTTTCACTATTCACACAGGTATGAAAGTTATCAGAAAGACACCAAAACATTATTGATACTAAATTCTTATGTCCCGATTCTAAAGAATAATTTCATTTTGTTAAATTGAATATATAAAATTTTCAAATATTGGTTTTAAAAAGGCTTCGCCATTAAAAGGCGGTAAAATTTCATTTTTTTGAAAAATACTTCTTTTAACTGAAAAAAATGAATTTGTTCATAAATCATGTCTTAGAAACTCATAATATGGATTAAAATTATAAGGATAATATAATATTTAAAATTCAGTTAATACTCTTCATAACCTCTTTTGAACGACTAGTTTGGTAAGTCGTGGTGTACTTGAACTCAGTGTTGCGTACAACACACGCTATTTTATTATTCAAAGAGAAGTGTACTGTGGAAGATTGGGGTGTTACATTGGCATTCATTATGGGGTTTCCAAATAATGCTTTAGGTAATAATGAAATTTAGATAATTATTTATTGTTTTAATAAATTTATGAATTTTCTACCTAGACAATATAATATGTATTAGGATCAACAATAAATAATTTTAGTAAATTAATTTGTTAGATTACACAAACTCTCTCTATATATTGATTCCTATAATCATCCTAATTAACCTCAAATTTGTTAAATTACAAAAAAAACCTTCTATTAATAAATAAAATTTCAACACAGAGGTTCATCCTCAATCATATGGAATGTCATAGTGAATAACTTGGAATTTGGAAGATATGATTCGATCTTTATTTTTTGTATTACCACAGATTTTGGGATTAAAAACCTTTATTAGTTTGGTTTTAATATAATGGAATATTTAATTATAGTATTTTGGTAGATACATTAAATGAATTATATGGAACGATGTGTTGAACTCTATCATGATGGGATGAAGTTGATAATATGTTGTTTTTGGGAAAAGAGTTGTTAGAATTTATTGTTAATACTGTGAAGGTGATTCAGCACCATTTAATCACATCTCCAACAAATAAAAATTTATATTGATAATTGGAGGAATAATATCTTGTTTGAGTTAGTATATCATGATTTTCATAAAGTATCTTATTGTTAAAGGGTAATGTACTTTGGTGAAAAAGGAAAATCATATTCATTTTAAATTTGTCCTTATAATTTTCTAGTGAATTGTTGGATTTTTTTCAAACCTAATGGAACTACATTTCAGTTAATCATAAGTATATATAATTTTTCATGATTATATTTTATGGAAATATTTACCTTATGAATCTCATGTACTGTTACCTGATGTAGTTTAGTAGGAAGAACATATTTCACAAGAGGAAAACCTATTTTATATTCTAGATTATAGATATTAAGTACTATGAACTATATTGAGTCAATAGTTTATGGTTTTATGGAATACTTTCATGATTGGGGAAGTAATATACAAATCCAAAAAAACTATGGGTGAAAGTTACACTCACTTATTTATGAAATGAATAAAATCACAATGTTTCACTTCCATAATTGGTTGATGTATTTTACAAACCATGCAATTCTAGAAATAAATTGGTCTTATGAATTATATTTATTCATTTTTATAGAATCATATTCTTCGTATTTTTATAGAATATTTTTTCAATTTTTTCAATTGAACAAGAATTTTTTTAATTAAATAAATATTTTTTTCTTTAATTAGTTTTTTTTATTAAAAGATATGTTTTATATTTTATAATTTCAATTTAATAAATAAACATCTTTTGTGGATGCGTAATAGAAAATCTAACATGGGGTGAATTTTTCATATTTTTTTGAAATGAATGATTTTTGGATTATTAGTGAAAACATAAAATTTATTTAAAATTATCATTTGTTATTAAATATTTAAATAGAGAAAATTTATGTTATATTTGTTTTAATGTGAAATTAATAACCTTTAAAATTTTCTAATCTAAGTAATTCTATATTACATAGAATTATTCTTTATTTTGGTATAATTGTTTTTGATATATGAAGGGAATTTTCCTAAAAATTATTTTCATCATAGTTTGTCTTTTTATATTTAAATTAATTTTCACCATTTCATGAAATAGAATATGTTAAAATATATTTTGTATTTGAAATATAATGGAAAAAATTCGGTATTACATTCAATCTAATTTTTAGTCAACATGAATAGAAAATTTTTTAATACTTTGGTTCCACTATAATGAATATCATATTTAAAAGGGTTTTTAAAACAATGAAAAAAGTTATAAAAATATAATTAAAACATGTTTAACTTTGAATTTATGGTTTTATTTTGAATCATACTGATCTTAGAATTGAAAAATGTCTAGTTTATGTAACGTTACTTTTAGAAAAATTTATAATATATTTAATAGTTGTATGTATTTATAAATGTGAAACTCCCCGCACTACTCCATAAACAAATTCATAGAAATTGAAAATTTTATCTCCACTAATTACTAAATAATGAAGTCCCAAAATCCCTCTACACATTATAAAGGATCATTTCTTAAAAAAACCATCCTATGAAGGTTTTAGGAGAATTTTGTGTGTAGTTTTCCAAAAACAAGAGGTATAATTTTTAATTGTGTGTTTCATATTTATTTTTTCTTATAAATCCTTTAAAAATACATATCAATGAACATTTAGTTCCATTTTTATCTATCTAACCATTACATTCCCAGAGCAGGTGTATGATATCAATTACATTGGCATGATTTAAAGGAATCAAATCTCAAAGGAATGAGAGTTTAGTAGTATTGGAAAACCATATACATAAATGAGATTTTCATTAAAAATGAATATTCACATTAGAACATAATTTTGACAATTAAATAAATAATGTTGTGGATAATTACATTATTCCATTTTTTGTATCCTTCCATATCATTATTAGTACAATTATTAGAATCCTAGGGAAAGGAAACATAATAAGGGAGATCTCAAATGCTCAGTAAGGAAACAATATATCAAAATCAATAATGAAAAAATGTCAAATAAATTAACATGGCAAAGTAAATAATTGATAACTCATGCTATGTTATCAAATAATCATTAATGAAAGTCAATAAAGAATAAGTCAAGGTAAATCAAATCACATAACATTCAAACAGTTCGATAAGGAAATATAAATAAGCCTTGGATAGAAAATAAAACACATTAAATTTATTCAATTAAATAAAATTGAAATGTATCAATAGATATGTCAACATGAAATATCATTTAATAATAATAACTACTAATATATGATAGTAGTGCTTAATTATTGGACGTCATGTTTCCTATGTACATTTAACTAATACTATCAAGAACTTTCTCAAGGTGGTTGAGCTTTGGGGGAAAACACATCTAAAGCATATATCCAACTATCTCATCCCGTGATACTACTGATGCATCTATAGGCAATATATAACTATTCCTGACCCTATACCTTTCCAAATCATTCCTCATATATAGAATAATAAATTTGAAAATGTACCTGATCAAATATCTATATGGAATAGATGATAAATACATATCAATATTTTCCCAAATAATCAAATAATATTCAATATAAAAACAATATGAATAGTGTTACATTGTTAGGGAAGTGATTATATCCATGAAAAATTATTTGGATACTTATGGGATATTTATTGTAAAATTATCATAGGAAATTAAATATTTCTAAAGGAATAAATGGAATCAAAGAATATTATTTGAATACAATCATTGTCCAAATAAATTTAAAACCAACAAAAGGAAAGATAAGGATGGTATTAATACATTATATCCCATGTGGAGTAAAAATATAGGATTGTTTTTATTGATTAATAGAAATACCATAAAATAATATTTAAACAAAATCAGAAAATATACAATTACGATAAAAAATCATTTAAATTCTCTTTTGAAGACATTTTATTATAAAATTAACATTTTAAACATGAAAAGAAAGATTAAACGAAATGATGTTGAGTGAATTTGTAGTTACTACACAACGTAAAAATACAATCCTTTCGCCTAGTAAAAAGGCCTGAAAAATGACTTGATATGAAATTTGCAATAATATTCCTTTTAAAACATTGGAAAAATATAATAATGTTAAAAATTCCTCTTCCAAATAATTTTATACTAATTTTTGATTTCATTAATAAAACATGGTTTTGTTATATAAACAGGTTCTCAGACTAAAGAGGTAAATAAATAAGGGTTTTCCTGATATTATTTTATAAAACCATTTCAGTACCAATGAGTTAGAAAATTGTACTAATACATGAAAATGTTCATTAATAACAATATTAGATGAAAATGATATGTTTTATTTAAAATTGTTCAATTTAATTTATCCTAATGTAAATACCATTGAACTATAATTAAAGTTAATAGTGAGGAATGTAATCTTTAAACTTTCCTAAGTGTCTCATACAAATTTGCAAAATTTTATATAATAAAACACATTAAAGAATTACAATTTACATAAATTTACAATATCATGATTTCAAGTATATTTTTAATATATCTTTTAAAATTTTATTATATACACTATATTACATAAACTAGGTGCATAACAAAAGATAAGTCTCAATGGAATGAAAATTGAGATAAAATCCCATACGTAGTATTTCCATTTGGATTAACATCAATTACCTTAATGTATAATAACCTAATTTTAATTATCTAATTTCATGATAAAATTATACAATTTTATAATTACATTTATCTCACTCATTACCATGTTTTATACAATTACTTAAAAATTTATGTTTACGTCAATTGTTTTTACCAAATTCAATTTATATATCAAAAACAACTTTGGAAGGTCAACTATTTACAAATGGGTAATTATATAATATCTATAGGATAATAATCATGAAATAATTATCTTATATATTAATTTAATATGTATTTATAATAATATACAATGTTTGGAGATAAAAATGATAATCATGGTCCGTGGAGATGATAGGTTGTATGTACGCATGATAATCAATTTCATATCCTTTTAAAATTAAATGAATGAAAATTCATTGATAAAAATGTATATAATAATTCCAGTATCACATATATTTCATATAGGTTTCATAGGTTAATTATAACCATCATTTATACATTCCATGTATCGTGTGAATGAGTCACATCGCTTTGACAGTGTGGTCGTCCACATTCAACAAACGATGTTATAATTTTTACAAAAAATTAAATCCATAAATATACAAGTTCTTAAAGAGTTAATAAAGATTAATGTTATAATAAATATCATACATATAATATATAAATAGAGTGTCCATTATAAAGGACAATAATAAATGATGGCAATGAAAAAATGAACAATCATTGTTTCATGAGGCGTTAGTTCTTCTTACACAAAAACAATATTTTTGTTATCAATTTGTTGATGTGTGTGTTTGTTTAGGTAGAAATAATAACATAAAAACATCATATTGTATTGATAATAATTATTTTTGTATAAATTAATGTTATATGGATAGTTTTGGTAGTAGAGAATTGAAATAAATCCGAAAAGATTAATGATATATGTTACCTCTTCATCGGGTAACTACTTTTTGTTTATAGAAAATGGAGTCCTTAGATTTCATTATGACCGTGTAGAGGCTTCTAGGATCCTGATAGGTATTTTTTGAATATATTTGTGAAGATATTTGTCGATCTGATGTGTATTTAGTGGTAATAGGAAGTGTGAATAAAGGAAGCCTTTTTAAATTGGAGGAGAAGTGTCACTCTAGAAATATTTTGAAAAAGGAATGCCATACATGTTTTTCACATTTAATGATTCTCCAATTATGAACCCAATTATATATAATGGATTATATCGTCTAAATATGTCTATGTAATGGAATTTTGAAATTTTTATAGGTTATTTGGTCCTTTAGTATTAATGCTTAGTCCGTTATTAAGCATAATTTTACTTTATCGTTGAAATTAACATTAATTAATTGCAATAAAAATTTTTTTCCATAAATTATGTTCAAATTATTTGAAATTATAAATTATACTTCTTCCAAATATGGAATCCACTTTCTCAAATTATAATTACATATTTGGTATAAATTAATTTAAATTTATTCACGCAAATGGGATGCCAATGTCAGTTTTTAAAGTAAGAAACATCCCAAAGATGTCTATGTTTTTTATTCAATTTCAATGTTAAATTTAATCCAATGAATTAAATTTGAATAATTGAAAAAAATACCTATTTAAACTTTTAGAAAAATTACAATTTTAATTTAACCTTACAAATAAATTAGATGAAAATATGTTATGAATTAATTTTTATTATTTTTATGTATTCAATAAAAAATAAATATTTATAGAAAAATAGAATTCTATTTCCTAAGGTAATTATTATATTTCTATTTTTAAGATTAATTTTAATTTGAAATATTAAATTTATAAAATTTTCAACAATTACATTTAAAATAAGTTCTACATTAAAAGACGGTAAAACCACCTTAATAAAAATATAGGATTTCTTGTTTATTATTGTGTTTTTTAATTATCTCATGTCTATAAAATCTATTAGATTATTATCAATAATTTTTTACTGAATAATATATATATATATATATATATATTACCTCAATATCCCTCATTAATTATAATTTATTTAATTTATTAGTGTAAAATAACATTGTTGGTATATAAAATAGTTTTCTATAAAAATAATCACATTACATTTAATTGGGTATTATATTAATTAAATTGTAACCAATTAATTCACTTTATAGTTTTTTAAACCACAATTTTTATAAATTTGGTTGTTATTATTCATAACTACTAATTTATTATCTATTTTATATCTATCTATATTAAATAATAATACTTATTAGCATATTTTATTTTGGTAAAAACTGATCATGTATGTAATTCAAGCCATTGAAGAAACTCATTGTAGCTTGTTTCATATGCTAACACAGTGTCATGTTCATTGGAAAATATTAATTTTATTAAATTTATTTCAAATATTAAATATTTTATAAATAATTATGATATTATATTCCATTACTCAATCAATGACGTGTGTCATATGCACTATTGAATAAAAGGTTCATACGTTAGATTTTCTGGGTGTTAAATTCTCACCATCTTAATTAAATTTCATCATTTTAATTTATGCTCGATCTAGAAGATATATTTTTTGAAATTTCATTTGTTTAAATCCCACATCATAAGAAGGGTTTGTAAAACATCCTATAGAAATTAGATAATTTGAATAATAAAGGTCACATGGACTAAACTATAAATATGTCTCAAGGAAGAAGAACATGATTGGATGGTTTAGATATGTTCTTTAAGGAATAGTGAAATTTTTTATAAGGAGTGTGTGAGGTCATCAATCACAAAAAATTTAATGATCAATAGAATTTTGAAGGCCTAAAATCCATTGATCAGTAATGAATTAGAAGACCGCCAGTTCAATAAATATTATTGTGTTATGATAAAATTTTATTTGTATGTCATTTTCCAAAATTTTGGTTATTTATTTTAATATCTAATAATGCAAGGAAATATAATTACGTGATATATTTATATATAAAAATTCATCCTTTGGTTGTGCTCTAATATAATTCCAATTCATTCATTACTATAAAAAATAGATATCTAAAATATTACATTGATGTTTGAAGAAATATAATAAACTTTTAATGGATCTTAAAGCCCATAAAAGAGTTATATTCGATCTATTTGCCTCTCCCTTGAAATGATGATGATTCATAGGGTTTCATATGCCAATGGTGATTATACATTACCTCAGCTTCAAACATCTCCCTTCTTCAAGAGATGTTGTGTTGGTGGCTCCCTCCTTGAATATGGCACCGATATTCACATCTCATGAAACCCTATGAATGTTATCACCAACAAGGATGTGAAGGAGATTATGAATCTAGCATTGAAATCAGCCTCATATTCATTTTTTCCTAGATCTGAAGATTTTCAACCTATGGTCGATAGATCTTTTGAGGAAGAGCCATTCGAATGAAAGGAAAAAAAGTGAATAACCCTTATACCTCAGATGTGGTGATATAGGATTCTAAGATTACTTATGATTCATCTCATGATACTGATTTGAATGGTACATATGTTGTGGAGATGAGGAATTTCTCAGTTTCATGTTCATAATTTGTTGGAGTTAGGCTGTTATCTTTATCCAAGGATTCATGTCCTAGTAGAATACTCTATAAGGGATCATCAGCCCACGTTGAAGCCAACCATGCACTCTTTTCTAAGAGAACGGAAATTGGAAAAATATCTATGATTTCATGCGTTGTCTTACCCAAATTTTATTTACCCTTTATTTTTGATGTTATGGTTCAAAGGATCACAAATGTTTGGGGTTTCTCCAACGTGAAATGTGTCCCTATAAGGTGAGTCTTTTTTCACCATTTTTATCCTTCAGACAATGTGAATCTTCATGCATATGGCATTGGTTTGATGCATCTAAAACCTATATTTTTTCAAATACTTGAGTGGTCTTTGGACATCATGTCTCACATGCTCAAAATGCCATTTTTCATGTCAGGGTTTGCTTCATGTACATAGTTGGATACTATGCCATATGAGGATCCTAAATTACATTTGAATAGAAATAGGGACTCCAATATGCTTCGACAAAGAGACTGAGGATATCTGGTTGGGACACATTATCAGGATGCTGGTGGGCATTGATCTCATCTCCACCCTAATTGACAAGGTAACCGTATTTAATCTTTCAAATTATATCCAAACTGAGGTTGTGTTTGAAAAACCCCAATTTTCTATATTATTTGTATGGCTATTGGGAACTCATTGGAGCTATGTCGGAAGAATATTTCATATGATGGATGTGGGATGAGATTTCATCCAGTATAACATTCTTTAAGGAAGTAAAATTTCAAAGATGAGGATTTATCCAAATCTATTGTTCATAACGGATATCGTCTCAACGTGCGAGTTAAGAATGTGTTGGAGGTGCTGATTCTGGACACTCAAGAGCCTAATGGAAAGGAGCCAATGGTCGCAGATAATGTCTACCCAAGTGATTCAACTAATGTTAATGACTCTACTTCTAGACACTAGAAGAAATCTTTGGATTCCATCTTCTTAGAAGAGACAAATGTTATCAATGATGATACTTCTAGAAATATAAAAAACTCTAACATTCAGCAATCTCAACACCAAATTATAGGCAGTGAAAATGACTCGATGGCAGAATAAGTCAATGAATAATAAATACAACAAGTAGTTTATCATTATATTATTAATGAAAGAATTGGTTTTCAGGTAATCGAATGGGTATTCAAAATTTAGAACATGATTCCCCACTCACTTCTAAAATGTGTTCTGCTTCCTCAAAGTCCATCAGGGATAATGAGGGGTTCCAACATGTTTCCTACATGAATTCAAAGTATTCATATAATACCCAAGTGGTGGTTGAACCACCAACTATGGAGACTAAACATCAGGAGACTCAACCTAATGCTGGATCAATAGAGGTTTAGGGGATGATGACCTCAAGGGACACCTCTCCAGAAAAAATCACAGAGAAACAACTGGAAATCTCTGAATCTAAAAATACTGATATCGATACCCTATATAAAAGTATTTATGCTCTTACTTAGTGTGGAGGGAGTTCTACAGGTTGGGGTTGTGGATGTGGAAGGTCTTTTTCTGAATGGAATTCAATTTGCGTCGAGGAATGATAACTAAGTGAACGATTGAAGAAAAAGTTTGGTAACTAGCTGTTATGATTTGGGTAGATTTAATTTTATCCTTGTTCCTTATTTGGTTCCTATGCATTAATAGGTTTTTTAGAAAAATTTACATAGTCTCCTTCCATTAAGAACACCGAATACATTTTTTTAGGTCATTGGTTGGCCTGAAATCCTTATCGGCATTCTACCATGAGTTCAAGACCCGCAACCATTCTGGACATGTATGGTTTTTACTCGGAATATAGGATGTCCTTTACTAGATCCTAATTAATATAATTTCATAAACATTTATAATGGGAATACTTCTAATATGGTTAATCACTAAATATCCTATTATGTTGGGTTTTCAATACAACCCTAATATATAATTACTTCTTCTGTTTTATTTCACATTGGTCATTCCTTGGTGTAAGGTTTATTCTTGGTCATTCATTATCAAAATAATTAATAATGGATTTTAAATAAAATATGAATTATACTATTCATATCCCCCAGGAGGGTAAGACCAAGTGTGAAGTAAGGCTCGTTATTGGGAACAAAGTTATATTGAGTCAAAGCAGACACAACTTGTCATATTTTTTACCCCTAAGGATGTCTCTTCTGGAACCACATCCACTTGTAGTATTTAGATAGGGATGGATTTTTTTTATTAACTACATAATTTATACTTTACCAAAACTCTATGGTGTTCTTATATACTTATCATCAAATTCTACCTTTCTGGATATGTTATCTAATTTATTATTTCTTAAATCTCGTTCCCAAGGATTCTATTAAACTCAGTTTGACCCGAACTATAGTAACCCAACATCGGAAAGAATGGATCTTATTTGGATGATCAATTATGTTGTAATTGTTACAAAGAATTAAATAGATAATGTAAAAATATATCATAATTTATAATAAATCAATAATAAATAAAATAACAAAGAAATGAAAATAATAGAACACACATGTCATGTAATAAAATTAGCTGAAACAGATGTGAATAAATAATTAGACAAGGTAAATGAAAATACATTTCATTGAAAAACCTTGATAAGGAAAAAAATTCCATGTTAAGAAACTAAAACACATTAAATTTAATGAATTATCCGAAAAAGAAATGCATCCAGATATATGTTGATGACAATTATCATTGATGATTAATAACTAATACTAAATGAGTGATGTGATTAATTATTGGACACCACGTTTACAGTGTACATGGAACTAGTAACTTCATAACCATTCACAAGACCGTTTAATTATCAAGTAAAATCCTATCTAAAGTGGCAATCCAATTAAATTTCCCCATGACACTACTGATGAATCAGCGACCATATATAACAGGTCCATACTCATGTCATATCTACCCAAAGGATCCATAAAATATCGAATAATCACTTTAACATTGCGCCATATCAAATATATGTGTGTAATAGAAGATAAATATTTATCAATATTTTTCAAAATAATCAAATATTGTTCAAAGTAAACACCGAATGAAAAATGTTATATGGTTTATTCGATGAACATATCCCTGAATAATTAATTATATACTTTGGGGAAATTTAATTTCAAATTATCCTAGGAAATTGATTATTTCAAGGGAACAAAAAAGCGTCAAAGAAGCGAATGTGAATACTATCCTTCTCCGAAACAATAAAAAACCATATAGAGGAATGATAAGGATTGTATCAATACAATATACCCTAAGGGTAATAAAAATATATGTTTATTTTCATTGATTAATAGAAATAGTTATAAATTTTCAATAAAAAATATGCTTAAAGATAATATTATTTTATTATGAAAAACATTTTGGAGAACATTTTCCATGATATTCAAATTTGAAAAAAGTTCCTTTAAAATGTTTTTTAAACATTAAATGGAGTATTAAAATAAATTGTGTATATTAAATCATTACTTTCCATACAAGGTAAATGAATAATACTTTTTTTATGGTAAAAAGGAATAAAAAATTCGTTTTTGGGAATGTGGAAAGAAGATTCCATTGAAAAATTTGTAAAAGAGAAAAAGGGTAAAAATGCCTTTAGAAAATCACTTTAAATTCATTTTTGAGAACATTTAAATAAAAAATTATAAGATAATATTTTATCTGACTAAAGAATTAATTAAAGTGTAGTATTATTAAAAACTGTTTATAATAACTTTTTTGTACAAAGAGTGAAAAAATGGAACTAATAATTGAAAATTTTCATAAAAAAATAGAAGGGGACAATTAAAGGTTTTATTTCACAACTTTCATATAATTTTCTATATCATAAATACCATTGAATGATCATTATTGTTATTGTAGCGTAAAATAATAATTAAAAATTCAAAAGTGTCCCATACCACATTGAATCTTTGTAAATCATAAACCTCATCAAGGTATAAAATTAATTGAACGTTATAATATCATGATAATAATTAAATTCATGATATATCTTGTAAAAAGGTATTATACACACCATAAAAAATAATATACGTGCATCAAAAAATATACATCTCAATGGAATGTAAAATGACACAAAATACTATACATATGATGAAAAAGTACTAAAATTAAAAATCATAAAATGAAACATTTAAAAAGTAACTTTTTAAACATGAAAATAAATCTTCTAGGAAATTATGATTGGTAAATCAATAGATTATTTTGAGATAAAAAGAAATGTGCTTTTTTCACTGTAAAAGGATAATAAATACCTCAATCTAAAAGAGACACAAATATTCCATTGAAACAATTTTTAAAATAAATAAAAGTTAAAATATATTTATAAATTAATTTTAAAATAATTGTTGAAAGAATTTTAATAAAACATGATTTTTAAGATTTAATATTTTCTTAGACTAAAGTGATAAATAAAGGTAGTTTTTATTTAAAACCTTTTCAAAAACCTAATGAGTACCAAATAGTGGAAAATGGAAGAAATGTGTAAAAATAGTCATAAATAACTAGAAGAGAGGAAAATATTAAGTTTTTTTTTGAAAAAGGTTATATAATTTCCACTAATTGAAATATCGTTGAAATATTATTAATTTTATTATTGAACAAAATATTCTTTAATCATTTCAAAGTGTCCCATAACACTTTGAAACATTTTAAATCATAAAACCCATAAAGGGATAAAATTAAGTGAAAGTTTAAATATCAATATAATAAGGGGATTCATGATATATCATATAAATTGTAATCATATACAACATATAAAATAAACTAGTGGCATATCAACATATAAGTCTCAATGGAATGTAAATTGGGAAAAAATTCCTTACCTTACGTTTCCATCCAGGTGAACATCCTTTACATTCATGTATTATAAAACTATTTTCATTATATAAATTGTTGTAAAACATTTCCATGTTTACAATTAATTTTATTTAACTCAATACCATGTTGTATACAACTAATTAAACAATAATTTTTATGTTTTTTTATGACCAAATTCAGTTTATGTGTTAGAAACCACATTGGAAGGGCTTTTATGGTAAAATGGGTCATTATATAATATCACAAAAATAATAATGAGGACATAATTAGCGTATATATTAAGTCAAAACTATTTTATAGTAATATTATAATGATTTTAGATAATAAATGAATTGTAACATTCATGAAGATGATAGGCTGTATGTATACATAAACACTACATTAATTTTCATATCGTATTAAATGATGGAAAAGTAATTGATATTTATTTATATTGTAATTATAATATCATATCTATGTCATATATGTAAAATAGTAATATTAAAACCATATTTTATATATTATATGTTTTTTTTAATGAGTCACATGTTGTACATCTCGTTCCCCTCGTTGTTTGATTTTCATGATCACAATCACCTTTCTTTTTATCTAACCTTGTGTTCTAAGTGTTTTTGTGGATAGGCATTTGATAGCCAAGAAGTTGGTCCAAGAATGAACAAGAACAGGACTGAAATTCAGTCCACCGGCCAATCGGTGGCTTCACCACCGGCCGACCGGTGGACCCTGGGCAAAAGGGACACCCACTGCTTTACCACCGGCCAACCGGTGGCCTCACCACCGGCCAGCCGGTGGAACCCAGCCTCAATAGTGAAGGCTACTGCCTCACCACCGGCCAGCCGGTGGCTCTGGCACCGGTCGACCGGTGCGGCCTGGGCAGAAGCTCTTCTCCTCTGCCAAGGCACCGGCCAGCCGGTGGCCTTGCACCGGCCAGCCGGTGGACACAGTCAAACTAGCCGTTGGGCTGTTGACCAGCCTGCCCACTTGGCTCCCAACGGCTCTTTTAGCCTCTCCAACGGCTCCGAAGGCCCCTAATGGGTTCCATGCCTATAAATAAAGGCCAAGGAAGCCCCGGACACCTACCGGAACAATTGTGAAGCCACCGTACACATTTTCCATCCTTGGCGTACCTCCGGCGGACTTCCTCCAAGGGAACCCACCTTGCTCCAACAACTTCCACATCCAAGGAGCTCCATCAAAGAAGCTTGGAAGCGGCCTTCAACCTCTTCAATCAATCAAAGGTGCCCAAGACTTCTCCAAATACGGTTTTTATTGTTTTATCCTTTTTGAGCTTAAAATTGGGTTTGTGCCTACAAACCCCAAACTCTTTTCTCATCCCTCTTTCTTTTGGGTTCTCACACCACCACTAAGGTGTGAAGAGGTTGTCAAGCTTTCCTTTAAATAGCTTGAGTTAGGTGAGCTAGCCTTCACCCGTAAAAAGGCTAGTGGGTTCTTGCTAAACCATTAAAAGAAAGTGGGTTCTTGCTTAACCATTAAAAGCAAGCTGTAATAGGTCCTAGTGCTACCTCAAAGCCTAGTGGGTTTCTTGCTAAAACCATTGAAAAGCAAGCTGTAGGAATCTCTCAACGGTTGAGTTGGGAGCGGAGACGTAGGCCGGGTTTTGGCCGAACTCCGATATCAATTTCTTGTGTCTTGCCTTATTTATTTCCGCTGCATTTCAACTTTGTTTTTAATTTGTTTATCCTTTTTTTTTTAAAGGCAATTCACCCCACTCTTGCCATCTTCCCTTGTTTCTTCCGACCCAACAATTGGTATCAGAGGGAGTATTTGAATAATTCCCTAAGACGGTTTCAAATTAAAGATCCTATTTCTTTTTGATGGCATCAACCTCTTTCGCCCCCGAGGGCCTCTCATTGGGTCGGGCTCCATTTTTTATGGGACCGACTATAATTATTGGAAAACCCGCATGACCACCTTTTTACGAAGCATAGGTTATCCAATTTACAAAATTGTCATGCAAGGTTACACTTTGTCTTCCCCCGACGAATCCAAATGGACCCAAGCCGACATTAGAAATTTCGAGCTTGATGGCAAAGCCATGAATGCTCTTCATTGCGGCCTTGACCGAAATGAGTTCAATCGAGTTTCCACATGCACCTCCGCACATGAAATCTGGAAACTTTTGGAGGTTACCCATGAGGGGACCAACAAAGTAAAGGATACTCGATTGGACATGTACCGTCAGGATTTTGAGTCTTTTTCCATGCACCCAAATGAATCAATTTCTGAAATGTTTACTCGATTTACTGATGTGTGCAATGGTAGAAAATCTCTTGGAGATAACATTTCTGCAGAAACGATGGTCAAGAAGATCCTATGGGTCCTTCCGAGCTCATGGGCACCAAAGGTGACGGCGATCCAAGAAGCTAAGGACGTCAAAAATATGCCGGTAGAGGAGCTCATCGGATCCCTAATGACGTACGAGATCACGATGAGGAGGCAAGCTCAAAAGGAGGGCACACCAATCAAGAAACCAAAGAACATTGCCCTCAAGGTACAAAAGGAAGTAAGCTCCTCCTCATCCTCTTCCTCATCTCCTTCCTCATCTTCCTCATCATCAAGCGGCGACTCGGAAATGGAGAATCTCACCCGCCAAATGCACAAGTTTATGAAGAAGCACAAGAAGAAAAAGAAATCTCGCAAGGCGCGAAAGCAAGAACCCACCGCAAGATCCGAGCCCAAGGTAAAATGCTACGGGTGCGGCGAAAAGGGCCATTACAAGCCCGATTGCCCACTCAACAAGAAACGGGCCACGCAAAAGGAGAAAGGAAAGAAAAAGGTCCTCAAAGCGACTTGGAGTGACACCTCTTCATCATCCTCCTCCTTCTCCTCGAGCGACCAAGGTACAAAATGCCTAATGGCATTCCATGAGGTAACTTCTTCCGATTCCTCTTCCTCATGTTCGTCAAATTCAAATTCTTTAAATCATCTTTCTTATGAAGATCTCTCTCATGCTAGAGACCAACTTGAAAATGGTTTTCATGAACTCTCTTCAAAATTTGTTGCTTTAAAAAAGTCTTTCAAAAAACTCTCTTCCGAAAAAGAACAACTTCTTAAAGAGAAGGAAGAGTTGACCCTTAAAATCCAAAATTTTCCAAATGTTGATTCCATGGAATCAACCATCAAAGACCTAAGGGAGACCCTAGCTAAGTTCACCCAAGGGGAAAAAAATTTGAACAATATACTTGGTTCCCAAAGGGTTTCCCGAACCACCAATGGACTTGGATATACCAACCGAGCTTCCTCCTCCCATGCACCCACTGTTTTTGTAAGGGGGAGCTCTAGCTTTAAATTTTGTAACTATTGCAAAAAACCCGGGCATCTCATTTATGAATGTAATTGTAAAAACGCCCGGTACGGCCAACCCAAATCGATTTTCTATTCCGATGAATTTTATAGGAGAAGACCCGCCATGAAACAAATTTGGATTGAAAAATCCCTTTTGGCAAGTCTCTCCGGGCCTAAATTTGTTTCGGTTTCAAAAACCACTCCCCAGTGATTCTTTGTTTTTATTTAGGGGGAGTTAGGATTTTTTCTTAAGCCTTGTTGTGTATTCAAAGTTTTCATTTCAAACTCAACACTTGGCTTTGAAATTCAAATTTTCTTTTAAATTTTCTTTTTTAAATATCCAACAGTTGGTGTCGATTTTTCAAAACTCTCAATTTCAAAAATTTCATTTGGTTTCAAATTTCGAATTTCAATTGGTTTTTGATTCAAAACTTTCAATTCAAACTGTTATTCAAATTTTTCAATTCAATTTTTCATTTCAAAATTTCCAACAATTAGTATCATTTTCAATTGTTTTAAAATCTCGTTTTTCATCGATTCCCTCAATCAAGTTGTATGCCCCAAGCTATTTTGATAATCACAAAGGGGGAGAAATTTCTTGATTGATTGGGGGAGAATCATTTTCATCATGCTTTTCATTTCCTTTCAATTTCAGTATTTTTCACTGTTTGTTTCGGTGATTGTGATCATCAAAATAGGGGGAGATTGTTGTACATCTCGTTCCCCTCGTTGTTTGATTTTCATGATCACAATCACCTTTCTTTTTATCTAACCTTGTGTTCTAAGTGTTTTTGTGGATAGGCATTTGATAGCCAAGAAGTTGGTCCAAGAATGAACAAGAACAGGACTGAAATTCAGTCCACCGGCCAACCGGTGGCTTCACCACCGGCCGACCGGTGGACCCTGGGCAAAAGGGACACCCACTGCTTTACCACCGGCCAACCGGTGGCCTCACCACCGGCCAGCCGGTGGAACCCAGCCTCAATAGTGAAGGCTACTGCCTCACCACCGGCCAGCCGGTGGCTCTGGCACCGGTCGACCGGTGCGGCCTGGGCAGAAGCTCTTCTCCTCTGCCAAGGCACCGGCCAGCCGGTGGCCATGCACCGGCCAGCCGGTGGACACAGTCAAACTAGCCGTTGGGCTGTTGACCAGCCTGCCCACTTGGCTCCCAACGGCTCTTTTAGCCTCTCCAACGGCTCCGAAGGCCCCTAATGGGTTCCATGCCTATAAATAAAGGCCAAGGAAGCCCCGGACACCTACCGGAACAATTGTGAAGCCACCGTACACATTTTCCATCCTTGGCGTACCTCCGGCGGACTTCCTCCAAGGGAACCCACCTTGCTCTAACAACTTCCACATCCAAGGAGCTCCATCAAAGAAGCTTGGAAGCGGCCTTCAACCTCTTCAATCAATCAAAGGCGCCCAAGACTTCTCCAAATACGGTTTTTATTGTTTTATCCTTTTTGAGCTTAAAATTGGGTTTGTGCCTACAAACCCCAAACTCTTTTCTCATCCCTCTTTCTTTTGGGTTCTCACACCACCACTAAGGTGTGAAGAGGTTGTCAAGCTTTCCTTTAAATAGCTTGAGTTAGGTGAGCTAGCCTTCACCCGTAAAAAGGCTAGTGGGTTCTTGCTAAACCATTAAAAGCAAGTGGGTTCTTGCTTAACCATTAAAAGCAAGCTGTAATAGGTCCTAGTGCTACCTCAAAGCCTAGTGGGTTTCTTGCTAAAACCATTGAAAAGCAAGCGGTAGGAATCTCTCAACGGTTGAGTTGGGAGCGGAGACGTAGGGCAGGTTTTGGCCGAACTCCGATATCAATTTCTTGTGTCTTGCCTTATTTATTTCCGCTGCATTTCAACTTTGTTTTTAATTTGTTTATCCTTTTTTTAAAAGGCAATTCACCCCCACTCTTGCCATCTTCCCTTGTTTCTTCCGACCCAACATCACATTGCTTTGACGGGGAGGTAGTCCACACTTTCACAAATGATGTTATCATTTTTTTAAAATTGAATGTATAAATATATGAGTTTTAAAGGAAATAAAAAATATTAGAGACCCAATAAATATAATATATATCATATATGAACATATTTTACATCATAATGTTCAACCATTAAAGTAATATTCAATGTTTAAAATTTGAAACCCAATGTTCGTTAGCGTACATGATACACCAGATCAAGCATAAATGAACTACTAAATATTATTATTTAGTATGGTATTTATCAACAATATATTATATTGGAGGAAATGAAAAGTTATAACTAAATTATGAAAATATGGTTTACACATTTTTATAAAATTATTAAATATTTACCAAATTACCATGAAATGAATGTAAAAAAACAATTGAATATAAACGATGTATTTTTATGAAAAACCATTTAAGTGTGAATAATGGTGTATATAAATTAATAAATTCACTCCTTTTTCATTATAATAATGATATATTAATTCAAAATAATTTTTAAAATTCATCTTATGTTCATTATATATATTATATAATAATAAATACAATATTACAGAAAAAATAGTGTTTTCATAAAAATATAGTTTTGGCACCTATTAATGGAGAACACAATGTAAATATAGATTTTTTAACTTTTATATTTCCTATATTAAAGATTAACCTTCTTCATTGTATGAGGGAAATGATGATTTACTTTGATTTAAATTTTGGTATTTTTCCAACAAAATTCATATTATAATTAATAGTGATGAAAACTGCAATTTAATTTAAAACTTCCTTTTCATCTAATTTATTTATATTGAAATAATAACATTTTCAATTGGTTTTAAAGTATAATTAGATTATTTTTTATAATATAATCCAATTTTTTTCATTTGATGTAATTTGATATTGAAAATTATATATAAATGCATGTTAATAATTTTATGGGTTTATCTTTTAAAACCACATTTTCTAGTTTTATAAATGGGGAGTAATTTTAAATTAATTACTAAAACTTATTATGTTTTTAATTTATATAATGGATTCCATATATTTAATCATATGGCCAAAATTATATAAATAGGTTCCTTATATTTTTAGTCATTATTATCTTTAACATTAGTAATTATTTTTATTACCATAGTTGAAGGTTAATATGGGGATTAAATAAACAAAATAATATTATATTAATATAAAAATACCTTAAAACAATCCCTAATTTAATTGGATGAGTGTATTACAATAATTATAATCTTTATGTAGATTTTAGGACCTCATGGAGTCACTTGGATGACAATAATACATTTATTATATTATACTCAATGAATACATATTTTCGTTACACTTTTTTTAAAAGAAATGTAGTTTAATATGGTGTTATACAATGGATAAATTAGAATATAAGTATCCATTGTAAGACTAAAAATATTAACTACATCATGATTATTTATTTATAATTTTTAAAAATTAAATAATTAAATTTTATTATGACACAAAGTTGATGTAGTAATTTCTTAATTAATGAAAGAATCAATGAAATAATTTTATAAATATTAAAATAAATAATCTCTAACATATTTTATTCTATACATGAATTTATTGGACATATATGACATATTTTTATTATTAAAATATGTTTAATTTGAACTTATTTTTCTGTAATGATATTTATTAAATGTCAACTAATGAATATTGTCAAAATTGACACAATTAGTATTTTAAAATTTAAAATAGTTTGTTTAATGTTATAAAATTATTAATAATCTATGATTTTGAAAAATGGTCTGGATAAGTACTAATATGTCATGAATTTCACTTTTTTTATTGTTTTACATTTTATTGAAATTACATTATCCCGTAAATTTTAAATAACATGATATCATAATATGATTAAAAAGGGTAAAATAACGGTTAAAACAAAAATATAAAGATTACTAATTGACCAAAATATGTATTATAATAATTTGATGATGGGGGTTTAACCCAAAATCATTGTGTCTCTGATTAAAATTATGATTGAACCATTTGGAATCAAAATTATATTTATATTAATTTAATACTTTAAATAATTCCATGGGTTCCCATCCTTGTAATATAAAATAGTACTCATTATTCTATATTTCTCACACATTAAAAACCTTTTTCAAAAATCAAAATATTCCCAGAAACATTCATAGAATCGCTCCCCACATTTTAGAGGCCTTATATTAGGTGGAATACCCTTCTTAGAGGATGTAATGTGTTCTTCAAAGGTGACCAACAGAAGAAGAGGTATCATTTTAATTCAATATTTTTGTTTTATTTCATCTTCCACATCCATAAAATCTCCTACAACCAATGATGAAATAATAAATAATTTATTATCAAGATACTGACATGTTATGATTTTAATATCATCACATAAATCTATATCAATTTCCATTAAAGAGGATATGAATAAATTGTTCATGTATATGTGTGAATTATCACCTCCACGAACCGATCTAATTCGTTTTCCATAACATTCTATCATGACTAGTTATAGTATTGTAATTAATATTTATATGTGTTATTCATTACATATAAATAATTATAAGATTATTATACATCCATCACATTCTTACTTTCCATGAACACAAAATTTATAATGTCATTTGTGCATACATGTGAACTATCACCTCCCGGAAGTTATGTGATTCGTTTTTATTCACTTCATCATGTGTACGATATATATAGGAATATTTAGATGATTAATGTGATATTACTGAATTTATTATCATTCTGTAAAGATACAATAGTACTTTACTTATTTTAATAACGATCGATTAAAAATGAAGAGGTTAATATTAATACGTACGGCCTACCATACCTATAATTATAATGTATATCATATTTCATACCATAAATGAATGGTTTTATTTAAAAATTATAATTGATATAGAAAATTTATTATTATTTCATCAATGTTATTATTGAGTTGATGGACTTTTGTCCACATAGACAATTGACAACAACCATGTTTATGTTTGGCACAAGTATAAAATATCGACTAAACATCTAATATAAACATAATTAATTATATAATTATTATAACCTGATAATAAGTGATATAAAAGGAATAATAAACATGAAAATTTTTCTCTGGAAAGTTTAAATTATCCCAATTTTATTATTTATGAATATAAAAATTATACGTGATGATTCAGTCTTAATGTAATGGAGTTCATCTTGTACTCCTTTCTTTGAGGAATATTTTTATGTTATACAACACCTTCATTTATATGGTTTATAATAAACCCCTTAGAATTTTAATTTCATTCAAAGGAATTCAATATGAACATTTATATATAATATTTTTAAATTAATCAATAAAATGAATGTTTTTTAATTTATATGGCAACAATAATTTCTCCACTAATGTGACGATTATTTGATATTTGGCATCCTCTATAAGACGTAATGTTTTTAAATGAATGTAAATACCATATTCCCTTTTATTTTATTTTTTATGGAATTTGTTTTTTCTAATTGGTTTATTATCAGAATATCTTGAAATGATATCTTGTAAATTAATTATGGAAATGTTATTTTTTAATTCCTGCAAGATTTATGTGTGGTGCTTATGTTTCAATTCTTGGGCATTGATTATGTATACGAGTGGTTCTATTATATTGTGATAGTGGGTAAGACCAAGATAGATATCCAACGCATTGGTTAATGAAACAAATTTAAACAATAAGGTTTCTTCTAATATATCTTCGTAATATATTATTGTGGGTATACCAAAACTAACTATGAAGGTTACTCCCTATGTAGCTGTGAAAGCTACAATGTAAGTATGATATTAATGTCATGCGATACCATTATGATTATTTAATTTTGTTCAGTTTTACATGAATCTTTTTATTTCTTGAGGTAAGTTTAATTATTTATGTATTATAGGTGAAAACAATTATTTTTTTAATATGTGTTAATTATTTTAAAATATTCATTGGACAATGGTTTCATTCCATATTTAATATCATTTACTAAGATTTTTTCTCATCCCATGTTATATTTTTTTCACATATCTTTATATTGGTAAGGACAATGATGATGTCTTGATGAAATATCAAAGATCTTTTTAGTCAGTAAATCATGTTTTATTTTTTAAAGAAGTTTATTTCGTGAAAAAAATTCTATAATATTATTATGTTTCCACTTTTTATTATTATGGTTTTTTTTATTTATGAGTTATGGAATAATTATATAAATAAATATACATGAAAATAACCTCAATGTGGAATAAATAAAAAAATTGGCGTACTTCAATAATATATAATGATTATGTCTAGGTCATTTTAGTAGGTATTAGAGAATTATTTAGAAAAATTTGAAGATTAATATGTTTTCTGAAGAGTTATGGATATCATCATGATTTTAAAACTATGTGGTTTATTAGAAGTTTAATTTCTTAGAAATACTTTTAAGGATTTATGTTTAAAACTTTTATGGTGATTGATGGTGTTTTTGGAGACATTTATTTGTAACGTAATTATGGGTTATTAAATATTGGGATGAAAAATGAATGGAATGAGATAAATATTGAGGTTAAAATATGTTATGGTTATTTTTAGGATTTAACCTCTTTTTGATGATGTTATAAGAATTTTATAGTTTCAGAAAAAGGAAAACCCACTAGAAGCGTGACAACCTATCAGGTCAGACAATGCAGTTGGAATGAATCCCACAATCGAAGTGTGAAAATTCATTATCACTAACCACTGGCCTACATGAAGTCTCTGGTTAGTATGAATTTATCTTTTTAGTTTAAATAGTTTAGGAAATATATATATTTTATTTTGGGAACTTATGAATTATAAAATGGATATCCTTGTCATTAGAAAATAATTTTTGAATTATGTAATATATGTTTTTTGGAAGATCTTCATTAATTTGGTAACATTATTTGTTTAAGGTGAATAGAATAAAATGTTATTTTAATTTATGATTAGTTGATGAATTATAATTTAGAATAATCTACTATTTAAATTGATAAATTATTGGGAATTACGTTATTTAATGAAATCATTATCATATCTAAGATAATAAGTGATTAGGTTAGTTACTTTTTTGATATGATACCTAAATTGTGATTTATTTTTTTAGGATAAAAATGATGACATTTATCCGAAAAATCTATGTGATCAATTCATTCTGAATTTTAGACTTAATCATATATTAGATTATTTTGAGGAATTTTTAGGATAGTTATTTGATGAATGGTATATTTGGAACTTTGGGTATTACTATAGAATTTTGGAGATTAAAAGTATTCTTTCTTATTATATATTATTATTCTTTATGGGGAATTATATTATATTATCATTACTTGATTGGTCGTGGTTAGTGTTTCAAGACAAGATAAGTAGATAATTAATATTTTGTGGATAATGTGATTATATAAAAGTGGATTCACCTTAATTACTCGTTGTTTTGAGAAAAAAAAGTGTTTTTGGTGGAAATTTATTAAAGGATGAAGCTTTACTTGTCATGTATGTATATTTCCTTAAGTTATTATTCAAGGAATTAAAATATTTATTCAACATTATTAAAAGGATCTTAAAAAAAATGATTTCCCTTTACTTTTCCAACTTCGATGTCAATGACCATTTAACGAATAACAAATATATAGCTTTTTGATTTTTAACTTTTTTCCCAGACTGGTTCTTATATCACTCTCCATCAAAATATGATGTTTAGTTTTTCTTCCATATCAATGTTTTACTACATGTAATCCTAGTACACAATATCTTATGTGAACTTCACACTTTTATTTCTATATTTTAAGGTTGAAGTTTCATTAGAAATTTTTTCAATGTGGTAATGCAAGTAATTTGAATTTTCATACCTCATTTACCGAACACATATTCAAATTGTAAGGATGCAATTTCAAAACGGAAGGGATAATGTAACATCTCATGTTTTTAAATGGAAACACAATGTTTGATAGTGTACATGACAACACATAAAGCATCAATGAAAAAATAAATATTATTATTCAATATGGTAGTTATCAACTAGCTATTAGAATAGAGGGAAGTAATGGTGTTAACTGGATTAGGAAAATACGGTTTTCACATGTTCTTATAATGATTCATTCATAATCAAATTAATTTGAATTGAAACAAATAAAAAAGGTAAATACATATGATGAATTTTTTATGAAACACAATTTAAATGTGAATAATTTTGAATATAAAATAATAAAATCTCCCTTTTTGGATAATATTAATTAAATATTAATTCAATATCATGATTAAATTTACCTTATATGTTTTCAAGACATTATTTAAGAACAAATTCAATTTTACAAAATAAATGAGTGTTTTTTAAATATAAATGTATACCAACTTTTGATTATGAACACATTTTATATAATTTTTTTGACAATTTTATATTTTCTATTTGAAAGTATAAACTTATTATTTGTAAAAGGGACATCAAAATTTATTTTGGTTGAAATTTTGGTATTTTCTTTTATAAAAATCTCATTTTAACGAATAATGAAAAATAGTAAATTGTAAGTGAAAAATGACTTTTTGTTTAATATATTTATATTATTATATTATATTTTTATTTTTTTAATGTAAAATTTTATTATTTTTTTATAAATTCATCAAATTTAGTTTGTTTTATGTAATTTTACATTGAAATTGGATTAAAATTCATGTTAATCTTGTTTTGGTTTTTACTTTAGAAAACTCTTTTTCTCGATTTGATAATGGGGATTAATATTAAATTATTTACTAATACTTATGGGTTTTTAATATTTGAAAATGGATTCCATATTTGGAATCATAATTCCCAATTTATTTAAATTAGTCCCATTTATATTTTTACATATTAAATTGTAACTTTAGAAATAATTATTATTACAACAATTAAAGGTATATCAGGTAATTATATGTAAAAATAATAATATAATAATATAATGATATAAAACTACCCTGAAACATAGAATAACATAGTTGGATGAGTTTAATCTTACCATGATCACATTTTTTCTATTTTAGGACTACATTGAGCCACTATGATTACTTTAATGCATTTATAATATTGTATTCAATGAATAGTCATTTTTGTAACACATTTACTTAAATGTAAATTATTTTAAAATGGAGTTATACACGATATATCATCAACTATAAATATTCATTTTAAATTTAAAAATATTACCTACATCATGGTATCTTATTTATAATTTTTAAAAGTTAAATTGTTAAATTTAATTATGACACAAAGATGATATATTACTTTCTTAATCAATGAATGAAGAAAATAAATGATATGGTAAATATTAAAATAAATATTATATGACATAATTTATGTTGTATGAAATATTTATGGATAAAATTTTCTTATAGGTAAGGATTTAAAAGTGTTTTTTTGAACTTATTTTTCTATTATGATATTTTATTAAAAGACAACTAATGAATAATGTTAGAATTGAGTCTATTGGTATTTTAAAATATAAAATAGCTTATTAAACATTATAAAATTTCTAAAAATATAATATTTGACCTAATGGTTATAATATGTCCTTTTATATCATAAATGACTCTATTTTAGATCGTTTGACATGATATGGTAATGAAATTAACAAAGAATGTGTAAATAATATGATTTCACAATAAGATTAAAATGTGTAAAATAAGGGTTAAAAAGAGAAGGATTTTAAAATATTCAAAACCTATATAATTTTATACATATGATAGGTATTAGGACCAATATAATCTTATATTCTAAATAAAATAGTTTTGGACCAGTTTGAATCGAAATTAAATTTATATCAATTTAATACTTTTAATAATTCCATGGGTGCTCATCCTCTCTCATATAAAGTGGAAATAATTCCTCTCTATTAATCATACTTCCCAAAGATTTTGTTTTGGACATGATCTATCCAAAACCCTTCCTATAATCCCCCCCTAAATTATTTATTCATTACATTATTCAAAAAACACTTATTATTTGAGTTAATGTGTTCTTCAATGGTGATCAACTGAAGAAGATGCATCATTTTCATTATGTATTTATATGTTTTTTTCTTATTACACATATCTCAAATATCCTCCAGCCATTATTAAATAATAAATAAAGTATGATAGAGATAATGATATGTTATTATGTTAATATAATCACATAAATACATCACTAATTCCATTAAATTGGAAGGGAATTTATAGCTCGTGCGTATGTGTGAACTATCACCTCCACTACCCGATGTAATTCGTTTTTCATAACCGTATCTCGTGACTAGTTATAATAATGGAATTAATGTTCATATTTTATATTCATGACATATTAATAATAATAAGATAATAAAATATCAATTACATTCTTACATTCACTGAACATAAAAAGGATAATGTCATTTGTGCATACATGTGAACTATCACCTCCACAAACTGATGTGAATCATTTTTATTAACTAATCAATTTAATGATAAATATAGATATAAATTTAAATTATTAATGTAATATTAAATATGTTATGATAAATTTGGAATGTTAAAACAATAATTTATTTCTTTCCATAATGATCAATCAAAAATGATGATGTTACTCATTATATGTACGACTTACCATCTCCATGATTATATTGTTGTTCATTCTTCATAGCATAAATTAATAGTTTGATTAAAAAGTTAAATTTGTTTTATAAAACTGAAAATTATTAAATTTATTTTATTCTAGAGATTATGGACTTATGACCACATGGACTATTGACATCAATCCATGTTCACTTTTGAATCAAGTACCGAATATCGACTGTATGTATGATATGAACTTAAAAGTTTTTTTAATTATTATAACATAGAAATAGGTGATATAAAAAATAAATTTGAAAAAATATATTAGGAAATAATAAACTAACCTATTGTTATTATTCAGTAATATAAATAATTTACATAATGAGTCGGACTTAAGGTAAGGGACTTCGTCTCAATCTCTTTTCAGGGAGGCATATTTTGATGTTATACAAAAATTTATTTTATATGGTGTATAGTCAGCCCAATTGAAATTTATTTCATTTAAAAAATAATTAAAGGTAATGTTTTTTGTTTTTTTACTAAACGAATAATGGAATGTTTTTATAATGTATACGGTGAAAATGAATTTTCCACCCTCGTAACCATTCTTTGATATTTGGCTTCCTCTATAAGTTGAATGTTTTTAAAAGAAAAACAAATACAACATTCCCATTTCTAGTATTTTCATATTGAAAATAGTTTAGATAATGTTTTTATTATATGTGTATCATGAAATGATATCTTGTGAATGAAATTTGGAAATGATATTTTTTCCATTATGCATGATATATATGTTGTGATTATGTTTTGGTTATTGTGCATTGATTATGTATACGGGTGGTTCAAAAATAAATTGAGGGTTCGTAAGCCTGTGATTTCCCTTCAATGAATTGGTAAATGACATAGTTTTAAAAGATATGGTTTCTTCTATTATATTTAGGGAATATACTGTGATGGGTATTCAAAATGGGATAATTATGGTTACTCATTATATATTTATTAAAGATACAATTTAAGTATGATATAGAGTCCACATTTTACATTTATATTTTATGAACTCTATCAAGTTTTATAGGAATATAATTATTTAATGTGGTATGATAAAGATTTTAATTTATTTTTGGTGGAAATTATGTTTTTTTGAAAAAGTTTTTATTATTTTAAAATATTCATGGACTTATAGTTTCATTCCTTATTTTATATCCCTTTTCAGAGATTTTTCTTCTCATCCAAAGATTTAAAATATTTTTCATAGTTCTTATGATTTTTTATGAAAAATAGGATGTTATGATGAAATTTCTGAATATGTTTCTTGATAATAAATCTTGTCGTATTTTTAAAAGGGGTTTTTTTGTGAAAAATAGATTTTGTATGGAATTTTCCCCATTGTATTATTATATGTTTGTTATATATGAGTTTGGAATTATTCTATAAAACTCTAAAATACAGAAGATCCTCATTAATAAGTATAGAAGATTTTTTGACATACCTTGAGATTTTTTAAATTTTAAGTCCATCTCTTTATAATTAACGTTTTTAACGAAAAATTGAACAATCATCATTTTCTAAGGTGGTAGTTTTCCATACATGTAAACATTAAGTGTGTTGTCCACTTGTTGTAGTTTTATTTATTGTAGGTCTAGAACGAATCATAAAAACGTATGAGTATATTTAGGATACTTTATTTGATATATAGTCCGTTGACGCTCCACTACTAGAAATGTGGGCATTAGCGACCGCCAAAAGCGGTTGCTAATGCCCTTTAGAGACCGCCCTGTGACCGCTTTTGGCGGTCGCAGTTGCGTCGTCGCTATTAATCAATAGCGACCGCCATTGGCGGTCGCTAATACTATCTTCGAAAATCGACGAAAATTTGGTGCCGATTATACTAGGGCGCACGCGCGGCATGTTGGAGGTTACCCCGAGCTTGGGTAGGCGACCATGGAGGAACCACGACGGCCGGAGGTGTGGGAGGCGACGGGGTGGCAGTGACGGGGGTGACCTGTGGTTGCGGGACCCCGAGCATGGTTTTCCGGTAGCATTGGTAGGGGCGACGGGAGTCAACGGGGTGGCGGCGATGGAGGTGACCTGTGGTGGCGGTGCGGCGGCGGGAGGGGCGACCGCTGTTGCAGCGAGTAATCGAAGAAGATAGTGCGGGGGGCGGGAAAAATCCCGCCATTTCATTTCGGTTTTAGCGACCGCTTTTGGCGGTCGCTAATAGTATCAGTAGCAACCGCCAATGGCGGTCGCCCGCTACCATAGGCACCGAAACTAAAAAATCTAGTAGTGCTCCTTTCCATCACAGAGTCCAAAGGAATGAAAAGAGAAATACCTTAAACCCAAAGTGATTCATCATTTGAAGAAACATTAAAAATTTAAAAAGTAATGAACCAAGATACAAAGGCACTTGGGTCACACAAGTTCCAAAAATGTCGCGCAAGTGTACTTTCACACCGCCCAGTGGTCGTGCATGTGAATTCCGCGCCGTCTTTGAAAATTATTCCTTGGTCTCTCCAGCCTATAAATACCCTTGTGGGCCCCCTATTTCGAGGACGAAAAATTCCAGAACCACAGATTTGAGCTCGCGGCGCCCTATTCTCTTATCAAAGCTTCCAAACACTTCTAAGGTAATTTTTTACCTAGAAAACAAGATCTAAAGAGTGAGAGGAAGGCCTAAGTGTTGAAACTCATCAACACTTGTGCGCCTGAGTGGCCAACCCTTAAGGGAAATGGCCACACTTGCACGCTGCCTTGGTCCTTCACCAGAACTTGCGCGCTACCCTTCTGGAAACCCCTAGGGGTAGTACTAAGGGCTTGAGCCATGTCTTGCCCAAGTATTAACCCAAGGGTCAAAAGTCGCGCAAGTACCTATGTGTCGCGTAGGTATAATTGCATGACCAGGACTTGCGCACAGACGAAGTACTTACATGCCCACCAGGACTTGCACACCCCTTTCTTTTTGGGGTTCTCCTTGTGCTTATTCCACCTCTCTTATACCTATCCACCTATCCTCTTCAATATTAAGTCCTCATAACTCTCTTCAAATCCATTTATGGAATGATTTTCTTATTAGCTTCCTTATCTGAAAGGAATTATGTAGAACATCTCTCAAAACCTAGTGATTTACATATCTTTATGTCACCAAGGTTAGAGATTTCATTCAGTTTACCCTCATCCTTTATGATGAGAGAATCCTTAACCTGGGTCTCCTTTTTAGGAGTAAGCCCCAGTCTAAGTTCTCATTAATGTGGGAATCCTCCATAGTAGTAAGCCATGAGTTCCCTAACCTGGGCCTCCTTTTCAGAACTAATCCCCAGTCCAAGTCCCCGAATCTGGGCATCCTCCTTAGGAGTAAGCCACAACCATAATTCCCTTAACATAGTCTCCCTTTTCAAGAGTAATCCCGAGTCTGAAAATCTACAAATGTGGGAATACTCCTTAGTAGTAATCCCCAAGTCCTCATTAATTTGGACATACTCATTAAGAGTAAGCCCCGGTATTTAAATCCCTTAACTTGTTCCTCCTCCTTAGGAGTAATCCCCAATCTTAATTTCTCTTAACCAGTCTTAATCTACTTTCTGATATGGGCTTCCTTCTCAGGAGTAAAACCCAATCATAAGTCCCCTCCTAATTTGGGCATCTTCCTCAGGAATAAGACCCAAGTTAGAGTATCCAAATCTCCATAAAATACATATACCTTTATGGACACTATTTATAGAAATCTTATTTGAAATAAGTCTTAATCTCTATCTATTTGGGAAATCATACATACATAATCCCCACATCATTTTCTATGATTGAATCTTTCATGGCACAATTGTCTAGTTTTACCAATACCTCTTGTTTCTCACACCGAGCATGACTCACATGAGCTTAGAGTGTAAAAGTAATTCTGACATCTTTCTTTGAGCCATCAACCATACATAAACATCGTACTCCCTTTCTCGAACTACGTTGGTTATGATTCCTTTTCTAAATAAATGATACGTTGGTATTCCATCTGTGGGTACGATCCCAACTCTAAAATAATATATGTCCTTCTGAATGACAATACACTTCAAGTGCCCCACTGAGTGGATTTTAAATTAGTATGGTCATCATAATGACCAAGAGAATTTTATATAATGTATTAAAGGATACCATTAACTAAGAATCTCAAACAAATACAGATGATTCTCTATCAATGAAGAACCTCGAATACATATAAAAGATTCTCTAAATTTCCTACATATCAATCATTGATTGTCAGATCTAAAGGAAAGCTCATTTTATACTTGGTAATTTAATAAGGATTCCTGAAAATAACTTAAATCTATAAAGAGAGTCATGAAGTAGACAATAGTTTCCCTCAAAAATGTGTGATGAGTCCGACCTCCAATCCTCTCGACCGAGGAAAATTACTAAGCCTCATCAGTGCATAACTAATGAGCACCTGCCTTTGGAAAGTAGGTCCTAATAGATATGGAATCATTGGATGCTTCCGGTTCTACGAACTAACCCATTAGAAACCGCTTGGAATGTTTGAACTGTAAACCAAATAGGTCATTCCCAATTCCAGAGAAAACAAAAAAAATGGTGAACCCGCCGTGAATCCTTAAAAAAGTTAAAATGATGTTTTACTTATTTGTTATCCCCTATTTAAAACTCAATGAGAGAGCCAAAAAAACAATCAGTAACATATGTGCTTATCCAAAAGGTGTAGTGGCCAGACTTATCTTGATTAAGTCTGTTATATCAAACATGCACTCTTTTCCAAGATTTTATGTATTACGAGAATGGATTTTCTTAAGCTCACATCTGTGAATTCCTCTTCTTTGAAAACCTCTGCTGTGAATGAATTTGCTACTTCTCCTACTTAATCGTCATCCGGTCTGAGGAAGACATCACCTACTCCGCATCTTCAACCCTGGGTATCGAATGCAATGGTTAACGAGTATCGTCAACACGGTACCATTCCAACATTGGAGGCTGCTTGACAAGCCCTCCATGTGGACAATTCACCATGGTCGTCCAGACAGTGACGACCAGTGATCAAGAAGCAGGTGGTGCCAACCACCATATCCAATAGTTTCAGGTCGTTATCCCCGGAACGTAATCACCATTCACTCCCATATTATGAGGAGGTTAATTATTAGGTCCCTCGGAGCCTTAATTCATGGATACATGAGTTCATTATAAGGGATCCTATCACCAATAGCCACCAGAATCGTGCGGCAGTGCGCCGTCAACATGATGAGGGTATCGACTACAGTCGTTCGGCTCAGGTTACTCAAACTGAAGCAGACAAGATGGACCACCAAAGGAAAAATCCGGTCAATAGTGAGCAGGTTCTGCTCTCTGCCATCTCCGGAGATGTCCACCAACCTAACTTGGTGGCAAGCAACGAACTGGCACATACACACTTCCGTTTTAATTTCGCTGTCTAGAAGACTCGTCTGGCAGCTGCCTGCCAATCCCGCTAGACAATTCCGGCAGAGTACTTTAGACAAGAACATACAACTATTTATAAATCATCATCTAGTCAGCAGGTTCGTCTGACTGCATACGATGAATCCCTCCAACCCAATGTGTTGGCAACTGGTAAACAAGCACATAAACTTACTTACACTCATCAATCCTACCAACAACCTCGTTTGTCAGTGTTGAAGGAGGCTCATCAACCACGTTATGTGTAGTGCAATCAGTAGGCACATATACCTACTAGTATTGATCAAGCCTACCAACAGTCTCATTTGGTAGCATTCAGATAAGTTAGTCGGAAATCTCCGGCAAAAAACAGGAGGCAGACTCAACTCTCTGCCCCCACACTTGAGTACTGTCAGGATTCACTGACATGAAAAGGAGGACAGGAGCAGGCACATACACCTACTCCAAGAACAGAATGGACATATATCTCACAACCCGTCCTCGGGGCCCGTGCCGTGACTACCCCAAGCCTGCCTTCCATAGGCCAGGGGATGGCGACTAGCACCAAGGCATAATTCCCGATAAAAAGGGAAGGCATTGCCTTTGTAAAGTTAACAAACACCATAGGGAAAGCAAGAAGAAGTAAACAATAAGTAAAACTGGGTACAATAGTAAGTGTAGAAAAGTAAGTGGGCCAGAATACAAACCCAAACTGAAAGTAAAGTACAACTGAAAGTAAGTACAGCAACTGAAAAGTAAACCCGCAACATCGAGCCGTCCACTGGAAGTCCCACCTGAAGGGTGGGTACAGATAGTCTCCTCAGCACCACGGTCCAGCCGTCCACTCCGTGTACGTCCAGCCCAGTGTTCCACCTCCAGGTACCGACTTGCTCCACAATCCTCCACCACGATCAGCGTTGTCCGTCGTCTGCATCAAACACAACGTAGTGTGGGAATAGCCCGTGCAGGGGTGGTAATAAGCTACTCAGTTGGGACCCCGAAACCCCCGATGGTCTCCCAGAATCCGCAAAGGATAATCCAAATAGGAAAGATAATATCACAAAATAACATCTGAAACTACTTAGGTATATTCCCATATATATACCCAAGTCATAAATTCTAGTTCAGCTCCAGCATCCGAGCCCAAGTACAACCCAGTCCACACAGGAAAACATAACCCAATCCACACAAGAAAGCATAACGTAATCCACACAGGATATCAAGTCAATCTTATCGAAGATAAAGATTGAATGTCAAGACTCATCTCACACAGGACTACTTCTTCGTAAGACGATAGAGATGATCAGATGTAGCCACTGATTCATCTAATCCCTCAGACCCACACATGATAGATAGGTACTAACCCCCACAATGACCCACACAGGATCTGACCCACACAGGATCGGTACGCGCTCGCCCACCCAGGACCACTGAGCACTGACCCACATAGGATCTGACCCACACAGGATCGGTAACACTGATCCACACAGGATCGCTGAGTGTTGTAGTTGTTGCCATCGAATCCACGGAGGATTTCGGTATAGTCGTCATCATCGTCGCAGTCACAGCCAGCTCTAGTGTTCCCGCACAGAGCAAGATCATTCGGGGAGGTTCTGCACCACGATTCGAGAGCTGATACATCAACTATCATGAAGTCCGGATTTGATGTATCTAAAAGTTCCGTATCGTCAACAGGAACTCAACGTCACAGACGGCGCGTCAATCGGACGTCCGGTCTAAGAGTTATTGGCTTTTTCGTCCGAGGGTCCCGGTTGGTTTTTAAGTCAAAACCAACCCGACCGTACTCCAACTACATCCAACCCTCGAGCGGAGTAATCCAAAAGTTCTGTCTCACTATGAAGAATCCAAAAAAGTTGACAACATGTCAATCCGACATCCAGAGCTCAAGTTATAAGAGTTTTCTCTCTGAGGGCCCGTTTGGTTTCGTGTTCGAACCAACCCGGGCGAACCCAAAGTCCTTCGAAACCTTGAGTGTAATATACCGAAACGACCGTCTCGATACAAGGATCACATCGCAGCTGACGGTGCATCGATCGAAGGTAAGTAGCCTATGTTATGGGCGTTTTAACGGTTCTGTCCGAAAATAGGGGGTTCAGGCCCAGTCCGACCCGCCCCGAGACCCCCTGGGTCGGCCCGATCCGGGTCGACCTAATCCGGGTCCGGGTCCGGCCCATTTGGGTGCATCCCAGCTCGGTGGGTGCGGCCCGGCCCATGCGGTGCATCCCGGCCTAGCCTTGGCGCGGCGCGGCCCGGCCTGGGCGCGCTCGGGCGGCCCGCGTGGCCAGCTCGGCTAGCTGAGCTGGGCAAAACAGGGCGCGCGCGCTGCCCCCTGAATGAAGAGCCATGACCCCCATGTGGGGGCCACTCTTCATTTCCAGCCGAGGGTTTCAAACCCCCAGTCTCCCCTTGAAACGTTCGGCCCGCTCCGGCCGGCCAGTTGCTCCCGTCGGGGGACCGCCGCGGTCCCGCCCTCCTGCTCCGGCACCGGCGGCCGGAAGTCGGCCACCGCTCCCGGCTCTGGTGCGGCCAAAGGCTGCAACCTTGGTCTGACCGGCACGGAGTGACGGCGCCGTGCCCCTCCACCGCGGCGCGATGGCGCCGTGGCTTTGTTCGACTTCAACGGCGCGGCGCAACAGCGCTGCGCTTCTCTGACCATACTTCATTATTTCCGCATGGTGCAACGACACCGCGCTTCCTTGCTCGTGCCGCAACAAAATCAAGTATCAAGGGGGGAGGAGGGTCGTCCGTGTTCATGCGGTCCGACCTCCTCTTGTTATTGCGATAACAGGCGTCTCAATTATAGACGATGACCGGCGACAAAAGTATTCACAAACAAAACAAATAATACCCTACCTCAAGCGTTATCGTCGAACGAGGTTTCTCGCGGAAAGGCACATCGCGGAAGGAGACTCTATAAGCGTCACAGAAGGAGGATCATCGGCGTCGCAGAGAAGAGAATCATCGGCATCACATCATCGATCTCCGAGGATGGCATCTCTCACCGGCTACGGAGAGGGAAGAAGACGGCACGACGAACTCCCCTTTGTGGTGATAGAGTTCTTCGTCGTCCTTCGTTGGACGTCAGCGTTCTTCGCGTTCTTCAAGGAGGAAGAACGTTCTTTAGAACTTAGAGATTTCCTCTCCAAATCCTCTCGCACAACGAACTAACCTCTCACATAATAAGAATTTGTATTATTTAATTAACCCACAATCCAACATTTCATTTGAAATTCAAAATAGATCCAAGAATTAATTACTTTGAAAAAGTTTATCAATTAATGAGTTGACTTTTCAATTAATGGGGGTGCGGGTGCGTTACCTAATTAAAAGAGGGGGTTTGAGGAATTTGAATAGGTGGGGATCATGTGGGCCCCACCTCACAAATATCCTACCTAGTGGAGTAGGATATAGTGGGTCCCACTCCAACCACTTTGCTTCTGTTAAACTACTTTAAATAAAAATTAAATTGGTTGCCCCATTTTAATTTTTCTTTACTTAACCCAAAATTTTAATACCACACCTGAGTAAACGCAACTCCAGAAAAGGTGTTCCTAAGCAATTAATGGCGCTGCGATTCCATCAGTGCCCTCGGAATTCGATTCCGAGCACCGGTTCAAAAGTTAGGAAATCCCTCTCATTCGTTCACTGAACATACCCAAGCTAAACTTCGGTAAATGGTTCCGGGCACACCGAGCCTCGGAATCAGGTGCCGTCAGAAACTGCGTTCTTGTAAAATCCATAAGAAAATGAAGAAAAAATTTCACTTGAATTTTATAGGTCTTTACATTAATTCCACCTCAGGGATTTACGTCCCCATAAAGATACATCATAAACTAGGGAAACGAATATGGGTACTGAGCATGCATCTGAGCCTCCCGCTCCCAAGTGCTCTCTTGGAGGTTCCCATGCTTCCATATGATGTGCACTAGAGGAATCGACCATCCACGTATGACCCACTCCTGTCGATCCTTGAACTCCACCGGGACCTCCGCAAAATTCTCCCCATCATCAATGATATACATTGGGTCGTGCACGTATCTACTTAGCTGAGATACCTGGAAGACGTCGTGCACCCGGTGCAATTGAAGTGGTAGAGCCAGGTGATAAGCCACCTCGCCAATCTTGCTGAGGACCTGGAATGGTCCGATGAAGCACAAAGACAACATTCATCATTAGCCAAATCTCCGTAATCCACATTGAGGTGAGACCCGCAAGAAGACGTGGTCGCCACCCTCAAACTCTAGTGGTCTCCGCCTCCTATCAGCATAAGACTTCTGCCAGCTCTGAGATGTCCTCATCCAGTCCTGGATGACCTGGACCTTCTCCGTCGTGGCCTGGACCGTCTCCGGTCCCACAAGTGCTGACTCCCCAGGGTCTGTCCAGAACAACGGTGATCTGCAAGGTCAGCCGTACAATGCCCCGTATGGTGCCATCCCGATGGTGGAGTGGTAGCTGTTGTTTTATGCGAACTCCACCAAGGGTAGGTGGTCCTCCCAGCTGCGACCAAAGTCGAGGACACTTGCGCGGAGCATGTCCTCGAGAGTCTGAATGGTCCTCTCCATCTGACCATCTATCTAAGGGTTAAAGGTAGTGCTCAGATGTAGTTGCGTCCCGAATGCCTCCTGCAAGCCCTTCCAAAGCCGGGAAGTAAATCGAGCATCTCGATCAGAGATGATAGATGATGGCAGACCATGAAGCCGTACAGTCTTCTGAACGTAGAGGCGTCCCAAGCTCTCCACTGAGCCCTGCTCTCTGATGGGTAAGAAGTGGGCCGACTTGGTGAGTCGGTCGACAATCACCCAAATGGAGTCGTGACCTCTGGAAGTGCGTGGAAGTCTAGTCACGATGTCCATAGATATACCGTCCCACTTCCACTCCGGGACCTCCAAGGGTTGTACCATGCCTGCTGGTACCTGGTGCTCTACCTTCACCTGCTGGAAGGTGAGAGATCGTGAAACGAACTCTGCTACAACCTTCTTCATACCTGGCCCCCAGTGCTATCATCTGAGGTCCTGGAACATCTTCACCACTCCTAGATATACCGGTAAAGGGGAAGTGTGGAACTCCCTTAGTACCTCCTCCTGTAAAGCAGCTGGTACCATGGTATGTCCTCTAAAAAGGATGATTTGCTCTCCTACCACAGAGAATACATCAGGTGCATGTCCTGAGGATATCTGCGCATGCCGCATCTCACAGTCATCGTCCATAAGATGCGCCTCTCTAACCCACTGTGGAAGTGGAGGAGTGACTGTGAGTGACTATAGAAAGGATGCTCCATCACTATCCACAAAGGATATCTACAAAGCAGCTAGCTGCTCTGTCGCCTCCCCAAATAGCTGAATGCCCGTCCTCCTGATGAGAGTATCTGCTACTACGTTCCCCTTTACACGAGTATAGACTATCTCAAAGTCATAGTACTGGAGGAACTTGATCCATCACCGCTATCTCAGGTTCAGGTCCTTCTGTGAGAAGATGTACATGAGACTCTGGTGGTCAGAGTAGACTGTAAAGTGCTCACCCATCAGGTAGTGTCGCCACATCATCAGAGTGAAGACCACTTCTGCTAACTCCAGGTCATGGGTAGCGTAGTTCTACTCATGCTACCTCAACTGACGTGATCCCTAGGCGATCACGGCCCACTCCTGCATCCAAACACATCCGAGTCTGGTCCCTGATGCATCGTAGTAAACTACATACCCAACTCCCTCCTCTGGTAGCCTCAAGATAGGTGTGCTGGTCAATCTCTATCTCAGCTCCTGAAAGCTCTGCTGACATCTGCCTGACCACACAAAGGGTTTCCCCTTCATCGTTAAAGCTGAAAGTGGTGCCGCAAATCTGGAGAAGTCTGGTACAAATTAGTCATAATGAAAACTTGAAACACACATGCAATCAATGTTTTCATGCACTAAGTCGGAAATCAGAAGTCAGGGTCCTGGTGTACGGATACGTCGGCCGCCGCACCAACACTGGACTCCCTGGACTGATAACCACACTCAATACTCTTAACACTATTGCTTCATATAGAAAAAGATCAGAGTTCTGAGTTCTGCGGTAGAATCGAACTCCTCTGATACCAATTTGTCACGACCCGTCCTCGGGGCCCGTGCCGTGACTACCCCAAGCCTGCCTTCCATAGGCCAGGGGCTGGCGACTAGCACCAAGGCATAATTCCGGATAAAAAGGGAAGACATTTCCTTTGTAAAGTAAACAAAAACCACAGAGAAAGCATGCAGAAGTAAACACTAAGTAAAACTGGGTACAATAGTAAGTGCAGAAAAGTAAGTGGGCCAGAATACAAACCCAAACTGAAAGTAAAGTACAACTGGAAGAAAGTACAACAACTGAAAAGTAAAGCCGCAACGTCTAGCCATCCACTGGAAGTCCCACCTAAAGGGTGGGTACAAATAGTCTCCTCAGCTCCACTGTCCAGTCGTCCGCTCCGTGTAAGTCCCACCCAGTGGTCCACCTCCAGGTACCGAATTGCTCCACAAACCTCCACAACGATCAACGTTGTCTGTCATCTGCATCCAACACAACGTAGTGCGGGCATAGCCCGTGCAGGGGTGAGTATAAGCTACTCAGTAGGGACCCCGATACCCCCAAAGGTCTCCAAGAATCCACAAAGGATAATCTACAAAGGAAAGTTAAGATCACGAAATAACATCCGACACTACTTAGGTATATTCCCATACATATACCTAAGACATCAATTCTAGTTTGGCTCCAACATCCGAGCCCAAGTACAACCCAGTCCACAAAGGAAAACATAACCCAATCCACACAGGAAAGCATAACATAATCCACACAGGATATCAAGTCAATCTTATCAAAGATAAAGATTGAAATTCAAGACTAATATCACATAGTAATACTTCTTCGCAAGACGATAGAGATGATCAGATGTAGCCACTAATTCATCTAAGCCGTCAGACCCACACAGGATTGATAGGTACTAACCCCCGCAATGACCCACACAGGATCTGACCCACACAGGATCGGTACGTGCTGGCCCACACAGGACCGCTGAGCGCTGACCCACACAGGATCGGTAGCACTGATCCACACAGGATCGCTGAGTTTTGTAGTCGTTGCCGTCTAATCCACAGAGGATTTCTGTACAGTCGTCATCGCCATCGCAGTCACAGCCAACTCTAGGGTTCCCACACACAACCAGCTCGTTTGGGGAGGGTCCGCTCCACGTGTCGAGGGCTGATACATCAACTGGCATGATGTCTGGAGTTGATGTATCCAAAAGTTCTATATCATCAACAGGAACTCAACGTCACATATGGCGCGTCAATCGGACGTCCGGTCTGAGAGTTATTGGATTTTTTGTCCCAGGGGCCCGGTTGATTTTTAAGTCAAAACCAACCCAACCACACTCCAACTACATCCAAACCTCGAGAGGAGTAATAAAAAATGTCCGTCTCACTATTAGGTATCCAACAAAGTTGACGGCACATCAATCAGACGTCCAGAGCTCAAGTTATAAGCGTTTCCGCTCTGAGGGCCCAGTTGGTTTCGTGTTTGAACCTACCCGGCCGAACCCAAAGTCCTCCAAAACCATGAGTGTAATATACCAAAATGACGGTCTGGATCCAAGTATCTAATCATAGCTGACGGTGTGTCGATCCAAGGTATGTAGCCCAAGTTATGGGCGTTTGAACGGTTCTGTCCGAAAACAGGGGGTTTGGGCCCAGTCCGACCCGGCCTGAGACCCCCTGGGTCGACCCGATCCGGGTCTGGGTCCGACCCAGGCGGCGCGGCGCAGCCTGGGCATGGCCCGGCCCGGCCTGGGCACGCTCAGGCGGCCCGCGTGGTCCGCTCGGCTAGCCGAGCTGGGCGGAACGGGGGGGGGGGGGGGGCTGGCCCCCTTATTGATGAGCTGCAGCCCCCACGTGGGGGCCGATCTTCATTTCCAGTCGGGGGTTTCGAACCCCCAGTCTCCCCTTGAAACGGGCGGCCCACTCCGGTCAGCTGGTTGTTGCCGCCGCGTGACCACAGTGGTTCCGCCCTCCTACTCCGGCGCCGGCAGCCGGAAGCCGACCACTGCTCCTTACTCCGCCACGGCCAAAGGCCGCGGCCTTGGTCCAACCGGCGCGGCGTGACGACGCCGCGCCCCTCAGCCATGGCCCGCTCTGGAAGCGTCCTCTTCAAGGTTCTCCGGCGCGGCGCCACGACGCCACGACTTTTTTCGACTTCAACGGCATGGCGCGACGGTGCCACACTTCTCTAACCATACTTCATTATTTCTGCACGGTGCAACGACACCGCACTGCCTTGCTCGTGCTGCAAAAAAATCAAGTATCAAGGGGGGAGGAGGGTCAGCCATGTTTGTGTGGTCTGACCTCCTCCCGTTATTACGATAACAGACAGATCAATTATATACGATGACCGGCGACAAAAGTATTCACGAAAAAAACAAATAATCCCCTACCTCAAGCGTTGTCGTCGAACGAGGTTTGTCGCGGAAAGGGACGTCGCATAAGGAGACTCCATAAGCGTCGCGGAAGGAGGATCGTCTGCGTCGCGGAGAAGAGAATCATCAGCGTCACGTCTTCGATCACCGAGGATGACATCTCTCACCAGCCACGGAGAGGGAAGAAGATGGTACGACGAACTCCCCTTTGCGGTGACGGAGTTCTTCGTCGTCCTTCGTTGGAGGTTGGCGTTCTTCGCGTTCTTCAAGGAGGAAGAACGTTTTTCGGAACGTAGATCTTTCCACTTCAAATACTCTCACACAAAGAACTAACCTCTCACAAAATAAGACTTTGTCTTATTTAATTAACCCACAAGCCAACATTTCATTTGAAATTCAAAATGAATCCAAGAATTAATTACTTTGAAAAAGTTAATCAATTAATGAGTTGACTTTTCAATTAATGGGGGTGCGGGTGCGTTACCTAATTAAAAGAGGGGGCTTGAGGAAGTTGAATAGGTGGGGATCCTATGGACCCCACCCCACAAATATCCTACCTAGTGGATATACCGCTCATTCGTTCACTGAACGTACCCAAGATAAACTTCGGTAAATGATTCCGGGCACACCGGGCCTCGGAATCCGGTGCCATTAGAAAATGTGTTCTTGTGAAATCCCAAAGCAAATTAAGAAAAAATTTCCCTTGAATTTTACGGGTCTTTACAGTATATCCCCGTTCCGGCAGCTGAAGTCACCAAACACATTCTGTCAATGGTGAAAGATCAAAAGAAAATCCCTGCTCATATTCTGGATTCCTGCGAGGATATTATAATAGATTCAGCAGCATCTCAGGGAAAGACACATAAATCTATCCCTACCAGTGGAGTGACACATCAACAGTTCACTCCGGAACGGACACACACCCCTGGTCTAGTCCAAGATGGTTGTGGGACGTACTCCCCCATATCATAGGGACAACCAAGTCAGGAACATACACCTAATTTGAGCGGAGATAATCAGCCTAACCAGATCATTTTTCTTGAGTAGGCACATATACCTACTCATAATAACCACTTTCATCAACAAGTGGTTTATAAAGTGAGTAAGAAGGTGTCCAAGAAGATGACCCGCCCAACACAGTCAAGAAATCATGGGCCAATCTGTAGTAAGGCCTTAATCGATGATGGAGTTCTTGACCCACTTAGACAATTATCTGTTGCAACTCAAGATTCTACTCTCTCAGTTCCCAATAGTGGGAATGTTAATTCTGAAGGTCTGCATCCGATACTTCTTCATGAAGGCTTTCTTCGTGAATGTTCGGTCGATCTCGATGTTTCATCTTCAGATTAGAGCCACAGGAACCCTTTGTGTGGTCAGAAGACCAAGGAGAAAAATATTTCATCTTTTGTTGTAACCCACCTTGGTGGTCCTCCCCATGATGATGAATTTAGCTATGAAAGTCCTCTACACAATAGTAATTCTCATTGTCTGGAAAATTATTCAGAAGACAATGTAGTGACGAGAAAGAACTCTTATCTTGAGGTACTTGCAAATGTGAAGCCAGTCATGTCTGATGATTTACCACTAAGAAGTGAAACAATTTATCAATCAAAAGATATCCCAGGGTGTAGGTCATTCTCCGAACCACCCCTGGGTCTTTCATCTTCTAGTTTGATCAGTTAATTCTCTACTGATCTTATTGAATCCGATGAAGCAACATGGAAGCACCAGCTCTGGTCCAATTAGGTAGAAGAATCTTCATTTAATGATAATGAGGAACTACTGAATATGAGAAAAAAACTGGCAAAAGGTAAAGTGACAATCATATTTTGGCCTTCGGCTGACTCTCAGAATGACATTCTAGAGATGTTGACGGAAGATGGAATTCCTGATATTCGTCTAAACATATGGAAAACTCTTTGTCAATTGAAAAAGAAAATATTATCTGTGATGAATATGAAAATAATATCAAGATAATAGAAGGGTTACAATGCCAAATTGATATGGCTTATCTCTCAGTTTCTCGATATCTGAAGGCTAAAAAGCAGCAGAGAGCCCTTCACCGTTCATGCCTTGGTGCACTAAGAAGATTGCTCTAGTTAATTGCCAATGCCCCATCTGGTGTTCATATCAGGGGATGGGGTGTTCATGGAGAACTACATTTAACTGTGCTCTCCAATCATCAAAGACCGCCGAAAATGGATTCATGCAATGTTATTTATAACGACCCATACTTTACATACATTGTTAATACTTCAAAATTGAAGCACACTTATTACAACATATGAGAAAACCACAAAGGACCGTATAGGTATAGTGTCTTTAGAAACTGGGAAACATAAACAACTGGTTCATAAATATTCTATAGTGTCTCCCATTTATTTCATCATATCTAGGGTCCCTTTTATCATATTCTACTTAATATCCATCTTCCTGACCTGGGGAAAAGAAAACATAAAAGGGTGAGCTCAAATTCTCAGCAAGGGAAAATAAAGGAAATAAAAATCATATCATATCTTTTTGAAAATCATAACCTGAAAAAGAGATCATAATATCTTAACATGGAATAAATCATAGAAGTGAAAATGAGATCCCCATAATCATAACATAAAACTTGAAACCTTTTGGCATGTACACATAATCATGGAAAATCATTTCTTGTTAGTCATGACTCATTGTCAAGACTATCTTAGCGGACAAAGTCCATTTCTGAACCGAGTTCACTCCTCGTTTCAGTCCTGTATCACTGAACCGAAATAACCTTCCATTCCAGCCATGTCTATCTCATGAGATATAAATCTTTACCCAATGCATTGGAGGGAGATATAGGTCCCACCCATCTTATAAGGAATCCTTTCTTATGTGTGCCACATAATCATAAATCATACATCATCGCATAACACATATAACAAAAATGGGATTCTTGAAGCATCATGACATCATAAAAAAAATCATATAAGGTAAATGACTTCATAAAAATAATTCCCTCAAAACATAATCAAATCATGGTAATAATAGGGATAAAAACAGAACCCTATATTATCTTAGATGGAAAATAATTTTGATAAAACATTTGAACTCCATTCTTGAGGAAAATATCATTTCTTCTTCAAAAACACTTTTCTTTTCTTAACATGTCATACAATTATAAACTAAAAGAAGTTGATTAAAAATAAACTTGAAAATTTATAAAGGAAGATTCTTGGAAATAATGTTTTAAAAATCTATTCTTGCCGTATAAGTTAAAAAAAACATTCTTCGTACCTTTGTCGGAAAAGTCAAAAAGTACCTTGTACGAAAAACGACAAAGGATTCCTTTCATATTCTTTACTAAAATCTCACCTAAGGGTAAAATTGGATTTAAAGATTTTTAGGTGGATGGAAATAATATTACATATTCAGGAAACATGGATGTGGATGATAAAATACACCCCAGTAAATACAAAAGTATAAACAATCTCGGATAAAAATGAGATTGTGATATTTCCCTTACCTTAGGTCCGATTTGCTTTGTACGTGTCTGAAGCTCCTGTATAATGGTTTAAATAATGTTATTGACTTATTCCAGAATTATAAATATTGATATGATATCATATATGGTCATATTCTTAGCTTCTTGTTAGTAATATTTCATTCTTACTTGTTACTCGGGTCTTTATTGCCTTTTGTTCTTATGCGTGTTTTTCCGAATAAATTCTTATTATTCTTTTAAGGTTATAGATACCTTATATCCAGAATGTTATTAGTGTAACATATATCATATTTATTCACTCAATTTATTTATATAATTACTATGTAACGATGATCATGTAGAACGAGTCGCATCACATCGTGGAGACGGTATTTCGTACGTACGCACGAGTGATGATATCGTTCCTATGATCGTGGAATTGTATTGGAGTATATATATATTATTTCAGTATCAATATTACTTTATAATAATCATAAATAGTTAATCATTACACCATTATACCCATCCTTGTAAGGTGATGGTGGAAAATAGATTACACCACGGCGTGGAGACGGTATTCCGTACGTACGCACGCGCGGTGATTTCATTTTTCCGTAGGATGAATAGAAGGTGAATTAGGGTTGTTTCATATTTATAATAACATATCAGTATGTAAGTAATACTTATGTTATTACTTTATCATGAAACAACTAAAGAAGAAGAAGTTGAAGAAGAAAGAAATTGAAAAGATCGGTAATAGATATTACCTCTTCTTTGGAACACTTCTTTGAATCCTCCACTTAGGGAACTAAGATTGGTTTTTGAAGAAGACCAGGACCTCTAGGATTATTCTAGGGAAGTGTAGAGGAGAAAATGTCAGGGGTTGGCCGAGCATGAGTGCTCAAATTTGTGTGAGGAGGAGGGGGAGGAGGTGCCCTTTTATAAGGGAGGAGAGGGGCACCTTAGGAATATCTCAAAATATTATTTTATATTAAAGTCAAAATCGGTTTATAATGGTTCCAAAGGGTCTTATTTAGAATCTAAAGTGGGGAAGGGTCTAAATACTATCAACAAATAGGATTTATACAAGTTTAGGGTATTATTTTAACCTTATCAATTAGATTTAACTTTAAGTTAAATAATTAAACTTTTACCATGTCTTTTTGTTTTCTTTCACTATATGGTTAATACACTTACTATAACATGCCAAACGAACCCCAAATTATTTATTATTAATATATATATCCTTATCTAAGTCATTTGGATGAACCTTAGATTTTTAGGAATAAAATAACAATTAATAATATAATATTTTATTTAAAAACTATTTTGTGTCAATTTTGACACTATTTGATATATGATTTTTGTGAAAGTCATAAAAGAATTATATGTTCGAACCAAGTTGATTAAAGCAACAATCATATATCATAGTAACCTATAAAATTAGTGTAATTCATAAAAAGTCTCAAATTACATTTATTTTGGTGTTTATAACATCAATTATGTCAATATTTCATAAATAAGATAATTACTGCATCATAATTGTGTCATAAATAAATTAAATTATTTAATGTCTAAAAATTATAAATAAAATACCATTATGTAGGAAATCATTTTATCTTTCTAATGAATATTTATAGTCGAATTTATCTTATTATAACCCCATATTAAAAATGATTTACTTATTAAACTTTGATTTTAACTATTTTAACTCTTCTTTAAATAAATTAATAATAAATGTCCTAATCTAACCCAAGTGGGCCTAAATGGTCATATGTTATTCATAAGGTTGTTTTTGGTCGAATTACACTTATCCAATAGAATTAGGACATGTGTTAGGGTAATTGTAATATCATATTTACCCCTATTTACTATTAACCGCGGTAAAAAAAAATTAAAAAGTTACTATTCACCAAAAAATTATTTTTATCTCATTGAACCACATTTTACTTACTGATATCAACCGTGTCTGTCGGATTTTCGAAATTCCATTCACAAAAGCGGTAAAATTAAGTTTTATGCAAAATTCAGTTTTTAACCTACCACTTAGTGGTTTCACTATTCATCAAAAATTGAAAGTTTTCAGAAAAATACCAAAATTTCACCCTAGGCTAATTTCGGTATTCCGAATCCAAAAATGAAGTCCATTTTGAAAAATAATATTTATAAAATATCAAAAATTGGTTATTAGTATTCATAACAGCTATTTTTAATAATATTTTAATAGCATATCGTTGTTTAGTGAAACTCGGTATTGCGTACGACGCAAGCTATCGAGGAAGGTCGCGATTGCATGTAAAGTAAGCCAAGCTAGTATGTAGTGAAATATTCCTTTGATGATATATAAAAACAAAATATTACTCATAAAAATCTCGGGTGTTACATTCTACCCCCCTTAAAAAGAATTTCGCCCTCGAAATTTGTCACATTGTAACAAACAGATGAGGATACTTCTCCCTCATCATATCCTCAAGCTCCCATGTAGCTTCTTCAAGTTCGTGGTTCCTCCATAAAACATTCACCAATCGAGTGGTCTTGTTTCGTATGACTTTTTCGCTACGATCCAGAATCTCTATCGGTTGTTCTTCATAAGAAAGATCTTGCTCCAGCGGTACAACTTCTGAGCTAAGTACATGTGAAGGATCAAGTATGTACTTTCTCAGGACAGATACATGGAACACATCGTGAACTTGAGAGATATTTGGTGGAAGCGCCAATCGGTAAGCTACCTTTCCAACACGATCCAGTATTTCGAAAGGACCGATATATCTAGGGCTCAACTTCCCCTTCTTTCCAAATCTCATAACCCTCTTCCAGGGAGATATTCGTAAGAACACTTTATCACCCACTTCAAACTCTAGGTCGTTTCTTCGGTTGTCGGCATAACTTTTCTGTCGACTCTGAGATGCTCTTATGTGTTGTTGAATAGATCTGACCTTTTCTGCCATTTCATCAATGAGATCAGGTCCTAATAGCCTTCTTTCCCCAACTTCATCCCAGCAAGTTGGAGTCCTACATTTCTTTCCATAGAGAGCTTCATAAAGAGCCATCTGAATACTGGAGTGAAAGCTATTATTATAAGAAACTTCCACCAAAGGTAGGTGTTGATCCCAACCTCCTTTGAAATCCATAGATCAAGATCTCAACATTTCTTCTAGGGTTTTAATTGTTCTCTCAGACTGACCGTCTGTCTGGGGATGATAAGCAGTGCTGAAACTCAACTCTGTATCCAGAGTATGCTGAAGACTTCACCAGAACTTCGAGGTAAATCTCGGATCCCGATCAGATATAATAGAAAGTGGTACTCCATGCAATCTTACCACTTCCTTTACTTATATCCTGGCAAGCTGATCAAGAGAGAAATCCTCTCTAATAGCAATGAAGTTTGCAGACTTTGTAAGACGATCAACTATGACCCAGATAGCATTATTGCCTTTGGATGTTTTAGGAAGTCCTGTGACAAAGTCCATAGTGATGTTTTCCCATTTCCATTCGGGTATGGGTAATGGTTGTAACATCCCCTTAGACTTCTGTCTCTCATCTTTAACTTGTTGACAAACCAAGCATCGAGAGACATATTCAGCAACATCTCTTTTCATGCCATCCCACTAGAAGTACTCTTTCAGGTCCCTATACATCTCCGTGCTTCCAGGATGAATAGAGAATGAAGAACTATGAGCCTCATCCAGCAGCTCCTTCTTTAATTCGGGGATGTGAGGAGCACAAACCCGATTCCTGAACTTTATTATCGCATCACAATCAAGGTTGAATTCAGGAACATTTCTCACCTTCTTTTGTAACTCAACATCTTCTTTCTATGCCTCTTTAATCTTCACATGTATAGATGGTTGAACATTCATTTGAGAAAGATAAGATTTTTCCCCTTCCATTATAATTCCAAGATCCATCCATTGTAAATCCATAAATATTGGATCTTTTGTGATCCTCATCATGGATAAACTAGAATTTTCTTGTCGACTTAATGCATCTTCCAACTTGTTTTCTTTCCCTGGGTGGTAATGGATTGAGCAGTCATAATCCTTAATCAGCTCCAACCATCTTCTTTGACGCATATTCAACTCCTTTTGTGTGAAAATATACTTTAAACTTTTATGATCAGTATAAATATCACACCTTTCACCATAAAGGTAATGCCTCCAAATATTTAATGCAAAGATTACGGCAGCCAACTCCAAATCATGTGTTGGGTAATTTTTCTCATGGAATTTCAACTGTCGTGAGGCATAAGCTATCACCATATCATTTTGCATAAGAACACACCCCAATCCCTTCTTGGATGCATCACTGTAGATCACAAACCTTTCTCCACTACAAGGCAGTGTGAGCACAAGTGCACTAGATAACCTTCTTTTCAATTCCTTGAAATTCTCTTCACATTACTCTGTCCAAACAGACTTAACTCCTTTCCGAGTCAACTTGGTGAGTGGATTAGATAATCGTGAAAAATATTTTACAAAACGTTGATAATATCCAGCCAAACCAAGAAAACTTCGGATCTCAGTTACTGTTGCTGGTCTTGACCATCTTTCGATAACCTCTGTTTTTGCTGGATCCACAGATATCCCCTCTTTTGAGATTATGTGACCCAAAAATGCAACTTTTTGAAGCCAAAATTCACACTTGGTAAATTTGGCATAAAGCTTCTCCTTTCTCAGGGTCTTCAATATAATTCTCAAGTGATCATCATGCTCTTCCTTGCTCTTTGAATAGACAAGAATATCGTCTATAAATACTACCACAAATTGATCAAGATAGTCTCTAAAGACTCTATTCATTAGATCCATGAAGATAGTAGGGGCATTAGTAAGACCGAATGGCATCACTATAAATTCATAGTGTCGATACCTTTTACGGAAAGCCGTCTTTTGTATATCCTCCCTTTTGACCCTTAATTGATGATACCCTGAACGAAGATCAATCTTGGAAAAGTATTGAGCTCTGCATAGTTGGTCAAATAAGTCATCAAAGCGTGGGAGAGGATATTTGTTCTTGATAGTGATCTTGTTAAGTTCTCGATAATCAATGCAGAGTCTCATTGATCCATCTTTCTTATTAACAAATAGAACAGGTGCTCCCCAAGGTGACGCACTAGGGCGTATGAATCCCTTAACAAGATTCTCTTGGAGTTGCTTCTTCAATTCCAGCAACTCAATTGGGGCCATTCTATAAGGTGTCTTTGAAATAGGCAAAGCACCCGGTACAAGTTCTATTGAAAACTCAACTTCACGATTTGGTGGAAGACCCGATAATTCCTCCAGAAAGACATCATCAAACTCCCGTACGATGGGAATATTCTTAATCATAAGTTTCTCACCAACAATTTGAGATAAATAACCTTCATTTAGTGGAATCAAGACCCAATAGATGGAAGGAATTTCCACTGGAAGGTTATATTCATCCTTGCATCGATAGACGATCGTAGATTGATCTGGAATATGAAATGTGACTTCCCTTCTTTGGCAATTGATATGAGCTCCATGTAGAGAAAGCCAATCCATGCCAAGAATCACATCAAATTCCACTAAAGGAAGGATCACAAGATTTGTAGGAATCACTTTCCCACAAACTTCGATCGGAGAATAATTATAAACTTTTGATGCGACTGTTGTGCCATTAGGTGTTGTCACAGCTAACTCAACATCTAATTGTTGAGGTAATACTGTGATACCCTTAGAAAATTTTTCAGAAATAAAATATTGGGTGGATCCAGAATCAAATAAAACATTTGCTACTTTAGAGTGGATGGTAATTGTACCTTTCACCACTTCGATATCGTACTCCACATCGCTGATAGAAATTGCATGTGACTTTCCTTTTTCTTTAGCCTTAAGATTTTGTTGACGTCGACCATCATCATCAACCCTTAGATTTGGGCATTGATTGGCATAATGCCCCATCTCCTTGCACTTGAAACATTGAAGTGTAGTAGGTTCATTATGTGTATCCCTTCCTTTGTTTGCATCATTAGACATCTTCTTCCCATTATCGCGGCATTCAAATGCCCAATGACCTTCCTTTCCACATTTGAAACATTTACTTGTCCCTTTAAGACAACTCCCTACATGTTTCTTTCCACACTTTGAGCATAAGGGAAAGCTCACCTTATTTTCAGTGTGCTCTTTAGATTTTCCTTTGAATTCCATCTTCCTCTTCTTATCAAACCCATGTGACTGATGGGTTACTCCAATCTCCATCTCGACTTTGAGGGCACATCGAACGATTTCCTCGTAGCTATTGAAGTCCCTTATGGCTAACGCCCTTCGAAGACTTGGTTTTAAGCCACTAAAGAATCGATCGATCTTACTCTCAGGTTGGATAATAATACCAAAAGCGTACCTTGAAAGTCTTCTAAAATTTGCTTCATAGGTACCAACAGATTCATCATCCCTTTGCTTCAGTTCAAGAAACTCTTTCTCCATCATTGTTCGGAGAATACGAGGGAAATACTTATTGGAAAATAAGTTCTTGAACTCGTCCCATTCCATAGACTCAATTTCATCCATTTGCCTCGTATTCTTAATAAGATTCCACCATTGATCAGCATCTCCTTCCAAACGATACACTGCTAGGATGACTTTATCATGTTCAGAACATTGAAGAACTGAAAATATCTTTTCAGTAGTACTAATCCATTGTTCAGCAACTAATGGATCAGTAGACCCGCTGGAAGAAGGTGGAAGCTGCCTCATGAAGGATTCAACAGAATGTTGCTCCTTCCATTGCTTGTTTGGAAGTCCTGCATGATTCATAGCTTGAGAAAGTTGTGTGAGCATGGCTACAAGATTTTGCATTCCAGCTCCCATATCGTTTGGTTGCTCAGGGGGACAATCATTGCATTGCCCATCACATTCCGCATTAACACAGTTCCTTTGGGTTCCAGCCATTGACCTAAACCAAGAAGAATAGTGTGAGTAACACTAATTATAATAGGAAAACCACATAATCAAGGATAAAATTTCACACTTATCCTAGGGTATTCATGGCCATTTCTAAAACACTAAGATTGTGTTCTATGCTTTGACTTATCCTTAGGGTTCTTACTAAGACTTTCACATCCTAGTTTCCAAAGGATGACTATACCTTTCCTCTAATACCAACTATAATGACCCATACTTTACATACATTGTTAATACCTCAAAATTGAAGCACACTTATTACAACATATGAAAAAACCACAAAGGACCGTATAGGTATAGTGTCTTTAGAAACTGGGAAACATAAACAACTGGTTCATAAATCTTCTACAGTGTCTCCCATTTATTTCATCATATCTAGGGTCCCTTTTAGCATATTTTACTTAATATCCATCTTCCTAACCTGGGGAAAAGAAAACATAAAAGGGTGAGCTCAAATACTCAGCAAGGGAAAATAAAGGAAATAAAAATCATATCATATCTTTTTGAAAATCATAACCTGCAAAAGAGATCATAATATCTTAACATGGAATAAATCATAGAAGTGAAAATGAGATCCCCATAATCATAACATAAAGCTTGAAACCTTCTGGCATGTACACATAATCATAGAAAATCATTTCTTGTTAGTCATGACTCATTGCCAAGACTATCTTAGTGGACAAAGTCCATTTCTGAACCGAGTTCACTCCTCGTTTCAGTCCTGTATCACTGAACCGAAATAACCTTCCATTCCAGCCATGTCTATCTCATGAGATATAAATCTTTACCCAATGCATTGGAGGGATATATAGGTCTCACCCATCTTATAATGAATCCTTTCTTATGTGTGCCACATAATCATAAATCATACATCATCGCATAACACATGTAACAAAAATGGGATTCTTGAAACATCATGAACATCATAAAACAAATCATATAAGGTAAATGACTTCATAAAAATAATTCCCTCAAAACATAATCAAATCATTGTAATAATAGGGATAAAAACAGAACCCTATATTATCTTAGATGGAAAATAATTTTGATAAAACATTTGAACTCCATTCTTGATGAAAATATCCTTTCTTCTTCAAAAACACTTTTCTTTTCTTAACATGTCATACAATTATAAACTAAAATAAGTTTATTAAAAATAAACTTGAAAACTTATAAAGGAATATTATTGGAAATAATGTTTTAAAAATCCATTCTTTCCGTATAAGTTAAAAAAAACATTCTTCGTACCTTTGTCGGAAAAGTCAAAAAGTACCTTGTACGAAAAACGACAAAGGATTCATTTCATATTCTTTACTAAAAACTCACCTAAGGGTAAAATTGGATTTAAAAATTTGTAGGTGGATGGAAATAATATTACATATTCAGGAAACATGGATGTGGATGATAAAATACACCCCAGTAAATACTAAAGTATAAACAATCTCGAATAAAAATGAGATTGTGATATTTCCCTTACCTTAGGTCTGATTTGCTTTGTACGTGTCCGAAGCTCCTGTATAATGGTTTAAATAATGTTATTGATTTATTCCAGAATCATACATATTTATATGATATCATATATGGTCATATTCTTAGCTTCTTGTTAGTAATATTTCATTCTTACTTGTTACTCAGGTCTTTATTGCCTTTTGTTCTTATGCGTGTTTTGCCGAATAAATTCTTATTCTTCTTTTAAGGTTATAGATACCTTATATCCAGAATGGAAGTAGTATAACATATATCATATTTATTCATTCAATTCATTTATATAATTACTATGTAATGATGATCATGTAGAACGAGTCGCATCACATCGTGGAGACGGTATTCCGTACGTACGCACGAGTGATGATATCATTCCTATGATCGTGGAATTGTATTGGCGTATATATATATATTATTTCAGTATCAATATTACTTTATAATAATCATAAATAGTTACTCATTACACCATTATACCCATCCTTGTAAGGTGATGGTGGAAAATAGATTACACCACGGCGTGGAGACGGTATTCCGTACGTACGCACGCTCGGTGATTTCATTTTTCCGTAGGATGGATAGAAGGTGAATTAGGGTTGTTTCATATTTATAATAACATATCAGTATGTAAGTAATACTGATGTTATTACTTTATCATGAAACAACTAAAGAAGAAGAAGTTGAAGAAGAAAGAAATTGAAAAGATCGGTAATGGATATTACCTCTTCTTTGGAACGCTTCTTTGAATCCTCCACTTAGGGAACTAAGATTGGTCTTTGAAGAAGACCAGGACCTCTAGGATTATTCTAGGGAAGTGTAGAGGAGAAAATGGTAGGGGTTGGCCGAGCTTGAGTGCTCAAATTGGTGTGAGGAGGAGGGGGAGGAGGTGCCCTTTTATAAGGGAGGAGAGGGGCACCTTAGGAATATCTCAAAATATTATTTTATATTAAAGTCAAAATCGGTTTATAATGGTTCCAAAGGGTATTATTTCGAAGCTAAAGTGGGGAAGGGTCGAAATCCTATCAACCAATAGGAGTTAGACAAGTTTAGGGTATTATTTTAACCTTATCAATTAGATTTAACTCTAAGTTAAATAATTTAACTTTTACTCTTTCTTTTTGTTTTCTTTCACTATATGGTTAATACACTTACTATAACATGCCAAACGAACCCCAAATTATTTATTATTAATATATATATCCTTATCTAAGTCATTTGGCCTAACCTTAGATTTTTAGGAATAAAATAACAATTAATAATATAATATTTTATTTAAAAACTATTTTGTGTCAATTTTGACACTATTTGAAATATGATTTTTGTGAAAGTCATAAAAGAATTATATGTTCGAACCAAGTTGATTACAGCAACACTAATATATCATATTAACCTATAAAATTAGTGGAATTCATAAAAAGTCTCAAATTACATTTATTTTGGTGTTTATAACATCAATTATGTCAATATTTCATAAATAAGATAATTACTGCATCATAATTGTGTCATACATAAATTAAATTATTTAATGTCTAAAAATTATAAATAAAATACCATTATGTAAGAAATCGTTTTATCTTTCTAATGAATATTTATAGTCGAATTTATCTTATGTATAACCCCATATTAAAAATGATTTACTTATTAAACTTTGATTTTAACTATTTTAACCTTTCTTTAAATAAATTAATAATAAATGTCCTAATCTAACCCAAGTGTGCCTAAATGGTCATATTTTATTCATAAGGTTGTTTTTGGTCGAATTACACTTATCCAATAGAATTAGGACATGTTTTAGGGTAATAGTAATATAATATTTACCCCTATTTACTATTAATCGCGAAAAAAAAAGTAAAAAGTTACTATTCACCAAAAAATTATTTTTATCTCATTGAACCACATTTTACTTACTGATATCAACCGTGTCTGTCGGATTTTCGAAATTCCATTCACAGAAGCGGTAAAATTACGTTTTATGCAAAATTCAGTTTTTAACCTACCACTTAGTGGTTTCACTATTCATCAAAAATTGAAAGTTTTCAGAAAAATACCAAAATTTCACCCTAGGCTAATTTCGGTATTCCGAATCCAAAACATGAAGTCCATTTTGAAAAATAAAATTTATAAAATTTCAAAAAGTGGTTATTACTATTCATAACGTCTAGTTTTAATAATATTTTAATAGCATATCGTTGTTTAGTGAAACTCGGTATTGCGTACGACGCAAGCTATCAAGGAATGTCGCGATTGCGTGTAAAGTAAGCCAAGCTTGTATGTAGTGAAAGATTCCTTTGATGATATATAAAAACAAAATATTACTCATAAAAATCTCGGGTGTTACATTATTTCCCATGGCCAGCCACAATCAATGGGTTTTTTTTGTAATAAAAAGCTTTCTCAAGAACAGGCTTCAACTAGTTCCTCTCAAAAGCAAGCATACAGAGAACAAGTTTTTGAATTACTCCTACATCAATCAAACGAGAATATTGAGCAAGCCTCTCATTTGGAGAAAGCACATCACAAAGTGACAAAAGTGTCAGAAATCATCCAACGGTCTTTTGAGCTGAGTGATAAAAGTCAATACAGGTTGATGCATCCAGGTAATTTCCAGACTACGGTCCACAAGATGAGAAGAGCTTTCAAGAAAGTCTTAGATATAGAAACATAAGAGCCACCCCATCTTTCCAGTCTGGGGACTCTTTTAACTCAACCCTCAGAATCAAAAAATAAGATTCGAGGAGTTGATCAGGAACAACAGGAACAACCCCGGTCCACTGGACTAGGGACTTTTTCGAATCCTCAATCTCTTCCTCAGAGAAAGTCAGTATTATCTTGATTATGGAATAATCCTCAAGAGGAACGAAGAGCCAAATTATTTGGAGATTCTCTCCAAATTATAGTTCATCAAAAAGTTCCTGAGGGATCAAATCGACAAAAGGTAATGTCTCATCAGGGACATGAATGAAAAAAATATCATAGAAATTCTGATAGAAGGGACGAAATGCATTATGCAGCAATTAATGTCATCAATGTCATTATTGCAGATCCACCAGATGAGGTTCACTCAGAGGGATCTGATGAATAGGTTCCTGCTCAATAAATTTTACGCACAGACATAAATAAAGAAGGTGTGCGTACAAGAAATCAAAGGCTTACCCAGAATCTGGGTGTTCCTTCAAATAACCCACTTCCCCCTCCCTGAAAGGGATCCAACAAGGGGAAAGGAATGAATCAGGTTACATACCCTTCCTCTGGAGAAGGCCAATCGCTCTCATTAGAGCAATGACTTTCACAACAAGAGGAGGAAATGATGGAATTGAGGAGGATGAATGCATAACTACTTCAGGGTAGTCTTCTTCCTAAGCATGCTGATGTCAGTCAGCCAAAGGAATTTGTTGTGGCTACTGAGATGGATCAATAAAATACTCCTTTATCAGTACACCCATTATGGTCTAATCCTATGGGTCAAGTGCAACAACAATCGGCAGTGCTGCTATTGGTTGTAGTACCGACTGCCACATCTGTCCAAGCTCCAGTCATTGCACCTATTCAGGTCCAAGCTCAACCATATGTTTCTCAAAAGTTAATAACTACTATTGAGTCATAAACAGCTCTGTTGGAAGCTATGGAGGGAAAGTGTGCTCAAATTCAACCAGAAACGAGAGCTTACCCTGAATGGGTTGATTCAATTCCTCCCCCATCAAATTTTTCATGTACCACATTCTCAATCTTTAATGGTTCGGGAGACCTAGAGTAACACTTAACACATTTTGTTTCTCGTTGCGATCCTATTATGGGAACCTTTAAGCAACAAGAAGAAGTTATGATCAGGTGTTTTGTACAGTCATTTCAAGGACATGATTTTGTTTGGTACACAAGCTTGCAATCTCGATCAATTACTAGATGGGAGGATCTTCGCCAAAAATTCCTTCTTCAGTTCAGATCAACGTTGCCAAAGACAATACTTTTTGATCTTAAAAACTGTGAGAAAATGTAGAATGAAAGGGTTTCATATTTCATTGGTCGCTGTAAGGGATTATCATATTACCAAATCTTAGAACTCCCTCAAGAAGATTTATTGCCAATCTGTGTGGCAAATTTGCGTGATGGGTTTCGCACGCCGTTGATCCCTGTGAAATACACAGGAGGGTTTCGAGACCTTACTTCAATCTCTCAACAGATTGAAGACTCTCTTATGAAGACTAAGGAAAAAACTCATGTAATTCTATCAGCTCCAGGAAGGAGAATGGGTAGAGCAGAGACAGCTACAGTCATGCTTAAACAAGAACCTGGACCTTCTTCTACTTCAAAACCTTCATCTCCCCGAAGGGCTCCACCTCTTGAGTGTCAGCAATAGAGGTCGTTTCGTCAAGATGATCAAAGAGATCAATGACCGAAACAGTTTGATGAGTTGAAGAGCAATGTTTATTCTTTCTGAAATGAACAAGTTCTTGGTTACATCATTTCGGACCTGGAGAATAATTTGGTTCAGCTGCTGAGGCCCAAGAGGCCAAACAAGGAAGGATATGCGGACCGTCCCAATTATTTCCCATTTCATCAGATGTTGGGGCATCCCATATAAGAGTGTTTTGTCTTCAATGACCTCCTGTAGAAAATTGTTGACTAGGGAAATGTTAAATTGAAAGGTTTTTCAGCTCCGGTAGCATGAGTTACTGCTACATATCTGGAGGAAGAAGGCGAGTGGAAAGAAGTCAAGAACAAAAATGACCAAAAATATGATGATTTGATGGTCAGAAAGACGATCAACCAGACACATGCTATTTTGCGAACACAATTAATGAAACCAATTGTGTCTTCTTCCATGAATGACGTAGCAAAAACCCCTTCATCAGAGGGAAAATCTTCAAAGAAATGGCATGATTCAAAGAAAGAGGAATAATCAGAAGAAGATGAGTATGTGTCAAAGCCCAAGTTGTCTTTGACTATGGAAGATTTTATGCCATCTACTTCGAAGCCACGAGCACCATCCCATCAAACGGAAGAGCCAAAATTGGCTATTCAGGAAGAGTCTTCATCAGATGAAGAGTTAATATTTGGATCTACTAATATGATTCACTTAACAGATCTTTATTCCAATCACAGCTTCGAATTCGATGAACCTAGGTTCCCCGTATCAAACAAAGGAATCAGAGGAAGTTCCAGAGGCTCAGGATATAAAGGAAGATGTGGATCTTATAGAGGCCACTATTCCAATTATACCCCTTCTAGAACTGTGTATGCGGAAGAAACTCATGGTAGAGGCCTTCAAAGAGCTCAAAAAGAACAAGCAAGTTCATCCACACAAGTCAGATTCAGTCGTGGCACAGTTATTTTGGAGGATCGGTTGGAGGTTCCACCTTCTTCCTCTCAACAAGTAAAGAGACCTATTCGGTCTAATATTACAAAGATAGGAGTATTACCAACTCCTACCCAAATACAATATGCCCCAACTTCCAAAACATCAACTTCGAATGCACCGGCTAAACCACATGTTCTTGTTTGGAAACACAGTCCTTTGGATCAAAAGTATGATGTATTGAAACACCTGGCCCAAGTACTGGCCATGTAATCAATTTTTGATGCTTTGAATTTATCAAAGGATCTTCAGGAGGCACTCATTGAGGCTCTTTCAGGTCCGCAAGAGTTTGAAACTGAAGTAGATGCAGCTGAAGCCTACCATGTAGATAATAATCTTGCAGAATTCCATGCAGTGATATCTTTCACAGATGAAGATGAAGATGATGTCGTGCATGGAAATATTAGATCTTTTTATTTATTTGGAAAGGTCAATTGTGTAGAAATCCGAAGATCTTTCATTGATAATGGTTCAGGAGTCAACCTCATGCCCATTCCTACACTTTGTCGATTGGGCCTCAAGGAATCTGACTTATCTCCTTATAATATGATGTTGCAAGGATATGATAAAAATGAACCAGAACCACTTTGCGAGATTACACTCAAAAATCAGTTTGGAGATCTTGTATCCAATTCTAATTTCATGGTTGTTTATCAAGACTCAGCCTTCAACATCTTGCTTGGAATACCCTGGCTACATCAACATGTGGCTATCCCTTCATCATACCATAAATGTCTCAAGTGATGTTTCGATGGTCAAGTTGGGACATTATATGGTGATAAGGCCCCATTCAAGACATGTGAGTCTCAATACATTGAGGCGGAATTCTATCACCTGAAGGGAAAGGAGAAATCCACAACAAGGGAGATTATTCCAAATGGTTTGGAAAAGATTCCAGTAAACCCATTAGCACATGTGAGTACAAATTATGTATTGCCTATCAGTCAAATTGACAGGATAGAACCAAATCAAAATAATCTTATGGAAACCTCCATAATGTCAATTACGACAATCAAGCCAGACATCATGAGAGAAAATGGTGATCAACCAAGAAATGATGAAAGCTCAAATGGAGATGTATTCATTTTATCTGCTGAAATCCAGCATGTCAATACTTCACCAACCTGGCCAGAAGAAGTTATAGCAATGTTAGAGGTGAACAATGATGTCAATTCTCAATCCATCATCTCCTATTTATTACCCAAAGAATACCCTTCATCATCAATCGGGTCGGAAATGGAAGCTTCTTCTTCAAGATGTTCAAATTTTAGTGTCTCTTCTGATCATGGAGATTCTGCTTTATCATCTACTGTGCAAGTAGAAACAGAAGAAATAACACATGTTGAAGAAGAAGAGGAAGATCTCAAGGACTCTCCTCCAGCATTTGAAGAGGGTATCTCTACCACCGTGGATGAACTCAGAGAGATAAATATGGGTACAAAAGAAGATCCACGCCCCACTTTAATTAGTGTGACTATGACTATTGAAGAGAAAGAGATGTATATTTCCCTTCTGAAGAAAAATCGAGATATATTTTCTTGGAACTATATAGAGATTCCAGGGCTTGATCTTGATGTGGCCACTCATCGTTTGGGTTTTCCAGAAGAACATCGAAGATTCAAAAAATCTGTTATAAGAACAAACCCGACTTATGCTTCAAAAATTGAAGCTAATGTGGATAAGATTATCAAAGCTAACTTCATCAGAGAAGTTCAATATCCTAAATGGTTGGATAATATTGTCCTTGTGAAGAAGAATAATGGAAAAATTATAGTTTTCATCAATTTCAGAGATCTTGATCGGCATTGTCCTAAGGATGATTTTCCAGTTCCAATTACATATCTTTTAATTGATGTAACAAATGGCTATAAAGAACTTTCCTTCTTGTATGGATATTCCATATATAATCAAATCCGAATGGCTCTAGAATATGAAGAATCTACAGCCTTCAGATCCACTCAGGGTGTGTTTTGCAATCGGGTAATGCCCTTTGGCTTAAAGAATGCTGGCACAACATATCAGCGTGCCATGCATCGTATCTTCAAACCCTTTTTAGGGAAGTTTGTTGAATGTTATGTGGATGATTTGGTGGTTAAATCCAGGAAACATTCTAATCACTTGGCTGATTTGGAAATCATATTCCACAAACTTTGGCAACATAATTTGAAGATGATCCCTTAAAATGTGCTTTTGGGGTAACCTCAGGGAAATTTCTCGGCTTTGTTGTATGCCATCATGGTATCGAAGTCGATCCTGAGGAGAAAAAGTCAATTATTGGTATGTCACCTCCTCGAAATTTGAAATAATTTAGTGTAATTCAAGGACACATAGCCTATATTTGGATTTTCATCACCAATTTGGCCGGAAAAAGATTACCCTTCACCAAATTGATGAAGAAGGGAGGTACTTACCAATGGACTGAAGAATGTCAAGAAGCATTCGATATTATCAAGAAGTATCTCTTGAGTCCACCAGTATTAATTCCACCTATTGAAGGAAGGCCACATATCATTTATGTGACAGCCTTAGAGTGATCATTGGGAGTATTTCTTTCTCAGAAGAATGACACTGGTAATGAAAACAGCCTTTACTATCTTAGTCGGACTATGATTGAAGTAGAAACCCAATATTCAGGTATTGAGAAGTGCTTCCTATCATTAATCATCACAGTTCAAAAGTTGAGACACTACCTGCAACATCACGAGGCCCAATTGGTATCTCTTAATAACACGCTCAAATTCATCCTTAGTCGCCCAATGCATACAGAACGTCTGGTATGGTGTGCAGTTATTTTTCAGTAGTTCAACATTCAGTATTTTCCTAAAAAGGCAATAATGGGCCAAGCTCTGGCTGATTTACTTGCTGAACATCCTTCAGTAGAAGATATATCTTCAAATATTGAACTCCCTGATGAGGAAGTCTTCTCCATTCAGGATAGACTTCAGACATGGGAAAGGTACTTTGATGGCACTTCCAAAAGTCCAACAGGGAGGAAAATAGAAAATCCTAAATTCAATAAAGTTTGGTTAGGAGTTCTGCTCATTTCTCCAGAAAAGGAAGTGTTACCCTATTCCTTCTCATTGTTAGGAGGCGGTACAAATAATTAAGTGGAATATCAAGCTCTCATCGCATGCTTGGAGTTGGCGCTTCAAGCATAAGTGAATCACTTAAAGGTGAAAGGTGATTCAGACCTTGTAATAAAACAAGTCAATGTGGATTATGCCATCAGAAAAGAAGAACTAATCCCTTTTTATGATTACGTTAGAAAATTAATGGCGGAATTCCCTTCAGAACTGACATTTTCTTATGTATCACGGTCACAAAATTCCCAAGATGATGCACTAGGTAATATAGCCACAGCTCTGGCAGATCCAAATCGGGACGAGAAAACCATCCATATTTCCCACTGTCGTAAAATTTCACCTTATGTTCAAATCAGAACAGAGGAAATCAATGAAATTAGTCCCATTCTTAAACCATATGGTCATACTACATGATGGATGACACCTATCGGGGAATACCTTCAAAATGGAAAACTTCCACCTGATAGAGCCGGGAAAGAACCAATCCAGCGACGTGTGGTCTATTTCACTCTTTATGATAGTCCAGATCACCCAGAGGAAATTATCTACAAACGTGGTTTTAATGGAATTCTCTTCAGATGCATTGATGGTGAAGAGACAATGGCTGTCATGAATGAAGTGCATGTAGGAGTCTGTGGTGCCCACCAGTCTGGACATAGACTATCTGATCAAATTCGAAGGCATGGATATTTTTGGCCTTCAATGATACAAGATTGTGTTGATTTCACAAAGAAGTGTCATTAATTCCAAGTTCATGCCAACTTCATTCATCATCACCCATATTTTCTTCAAAGAGCTAAATAATTGAGGTCGTTTGCCACATGGGGAATGAATGTGGTGGGACCTTATCCTTCAGCTACAGCCAAGCAGTTTATGTATATTCTTACTACTACTGATTTCTTTTCCAAATGGGCAGAGGCAATACCTCTCAAAGAAGTTAGTTCTAAAATCATTGTTTTCTTCATCAAGTCTAACATCATTACCATATTTGGTGTCCCTCATACCATATTGACGGACAACGACACCAACTTCTGTTCATCCAAGGTGAAGATGTGGTATCAAGAATACAACATCAAATCCAACCATTTATCTCAATATCATGCAATGGCTAATGTCCAGATAGAATCCTTCAACAAGACGCTTTCAAACATACTGCAAAATATGGTGGATAAAGACAAGAGGTCATGGCCTGATAAACTCTTTCATGATTTATGGGCTTATCAGACCACCACCCGCACTACAACGCGGTTAACTCCATATTCACTGGTATATGGAACAAAAGCAGTCATTCCAATTTAGGTTCAATTAACCTCGCTCAGAGTATCCATTTTTTATCAGTCATCTACAGATGAACAATCTCAAAAGTGATTGGATGAATTAGAATGGTTAGATGAGAAAAGATTTTGCAATCTGCACCACTTAGAAGTCTACTATAATCGAATAGAAAGAGCTCTTAACAAAAAATTTCTTCTTCGTTCATTCGTTCAGGGAGAATTGGTATTGGTTCTTAGAACTCCAATGATACCTGGAACGAAAACTCCCAAGCTGGAGAAAAAATGGGAAGGACCTTATTTAATACATAAGGTATACTTCAATGGAACATATTCATTAATCTCAATGGATGGAGAACTCATCTGTACTCTAACCAATTCCAGATTTCTAAAGAAGTATTTTGTATAAACAAAAATTACATCATCTATGGTCCTGCATGACCTTAAACTACACCACCATCCTGTATGATATTAAAATGATCATCATGTCCAGCAAGACATTAAACTGCACCATCTATGGTCCATGCATATGTCCTTAAACTATGGACACTTTCGTCCAACATGACGCTAAACTGTGTCCCTTTCATCATCCTATACGATGTTAAACTATACAACAATGGTCCATGCATATGAACTTAAAATATTCGCACTTTCATCCAACATGACCATAAAATCTATCATCCCTTTTCTTCCAACATGACGCTAAACTGTGAAAAAATCCCTAATACGTCCAACATGACGTTAAACTGTGTCCTCTTTTGTACTTAATGCATGAAATTAAACTGCACAGTTCCCTTTTTGTCCAACATGACATTAAACTGTATTGTCCCCATCGTCCAAAATACATGACGCTAAACTGTACAAAAATCTCTTAATACATCTTACATGACATTAAACTGTATTTTATCCCTGCTACATGACACTAAACTGTGCATCACCAATAGTCCTAACTGCAAGACTTTAAATTACATAGTCCGTTCATATGTCTTACATGACATTAAACTGTGCATCGTTAAGGTTGTTGCTACCTCTTGTTTCTCACAATGAGTATGACTCACTTGAGCTTAGAGAAAACTTAAACCATAACACCCTCTCTGGGCCGCTAACCACGCATAAGTCCCAACACCATTTTTTATGTCGTTTTCCCCTAGAAAAACTTGATCACTAATTCATTCTTTAATTGTACAATGCGTACATTGATCCTGGCCTTTTAGGAGGGGTACGTAGGCAACTTCCCGGGGATCAAGCCCAAAACCAATCTCTTCACATCGGTTCACCTCCATCTCATACGATGTTGATTCGTGAAACTGCCCCCAGAATCAATATCTTTACGTTGGTTCACCTTCGTCCTTTCTATACAACGTTAAACTATACAACAATTTTGTCCTATATGACAATAAACTACAACATTCTTTGATACCATAACCTGAGAGGGAATCATTATTTACATTGATTTCCAATAATGTTACATTTCAAAGACTACGTGTATACATGGAAATGCTCGAACATTTTATCTTGTTCAAACCATCATTGCACTAATGTCCCCTTTCACCCTTCACATGTATGAACCAAATCTGTACATCGGGTATTTATAGAAATACATGGGCTTGATTCCCATCCTTATGGGATACGTAATAACATTTGAGTGTCCCTCGAATCCAGCCCCAAGTCTTTGGGCATAACGCCAAATTCCACTTTCCGTCCCCTGGCTGAAAAGTCCCCATAAAAACACACACTATGTATTTCTTATAATGGTCCGAGATATATGACCCTAAACTATGATCTCCCATACTTTCATCCCACACGACGTTAAACTATATTTCATGAACTACGCATGGCTTGATTCCCATCCTTATGGGATACGTAGTGAATTCCAATATTTCAATTCAGGACCCAGTCACAACGTGATTATGGTTAGCATTGATCTATGTATCTTTACAGACATGGAACAAGACCCATTTTTATGTGTCATCATCCTAACCTTAAATATTTTTAGATCGTCATAACCCTTCTCCTGAATTCTAATCACCAAATGACCAAAATTCTGAGAATTCCTTTGCCTGACCATACAGTATGTGCCCTTAGGCAGCCTTGCATAAATAGTCTATATAACAGACCTTTCATCCAAAAGATGCTATTATTTTACTATGTAGCCAATTCCCTTAGATGGCCCTACATAATTTAACCCCCTAACGGGTTTGTTAAATAGTGATAACTTCATTATTGGAATGAAAACCTCTTTTTTCCTTATTGGTTTTAATAACAATTTGTAGGGATCCGCAAAAAATAGCCATCCTTAACATATTTGTCCCATGTTCTATTTCTTGATCTGAAAGTATTCAAGTATACGGTTTATATTTACCTTCCCTATGCTTGGGTCAAACCTTCGTAGGAGTAAAATTCATCCAGTTCTTAGACAATCTTGTTTGTAAATATCTTCTCCATATTAAATTACCCTTTTCCATACATCAAACTCTATAATTTGGAAAATTTGAATCTCCATAAACTTTCATTGGATTTTTATCAATAGAAAAGTAAATTTCTGAGAGTTCTTTTTTCTGACTATGCAGCATGTTCCCTTAGGTGACCTTCCATAAGTAGTCTACATAATAGACCTGTCAGCCAAAAGATGATATTATTTGACTATACAGCCAATGCCCTTAGGTGGACCTTCATAATTCAACCCCTAACGGGTTTGTTAAATAATGGTTACTTAATTCATGGGAAGTACTTATTCTAAATCCATTTTCCCCTTTTTTCTTATCATTTATCATATTCAAAATTTCTTAAGTCATAGTTTACATTTTTTTACCCATACTTGAGTGTGGTAATATGTTTTCAGATAAATTTTCAAGGAATTGAGTCCATTTTAATCCATCCAGTCAAAGCTATTTCGACCTTAAAAATTAGCCTTTTCATGTCCGACGTGCATGACTTTAAACTTGTAGAAACCCGGAGCTTGAAGTACATGGAAATTACATTACTTTTGCGGAATACTTAATACATAAAAAAAACAGACACACAAGGACCGTAATAGATTAGTGTCTTTGGAAACTTGGAATGTAATCTTCTAATCGTGGTGAAATATCTTCAACATCTCCCATAAAGATATTCCACTTTTTGTTTCCTGACCTAAAACCTTTCTTTTGATCCTGGGGGAAAATAAATCATCAAAAGGGTGATCTCAAATGCTCATTAAGGGTAATAATGGATAAAATAAAACATACCATATACATTGGAACTTAAAAACATGAACATAATGTTTAAAAATTAAAATCTTGAGCAACGACATAAAACATGGAAGTACATAAGGCATAGATCATAATGGAACATAAACCATGATAAAATAGCATGGGAATAAAACATGTAATTGTGGCATCCATTAAGCACATGTAATGATTTCATAGTAGCCAAGGCATTGCTGCCAAGACCATCTTAGTGGACAAAGTCCCATTCTGAATCGAGTTCACTCCTTGTTTCAGTCCTGTAACACTGAACCAGATTAACTTTCCGTTCCAGCCATGTCTATCTCATGAGATATAAAATCTTTACCCAATGCATTGGAGGGAGATATAGGTCCCACCCATCTCATAATGAAATCATTCTTACTTGTGCCACAAAAAAAACTTCAAACATTCATCATAACCCAAAGAATAAAATGGGATTCATAAACATCATCCCATCATTTCATAATCCATATAAAACAAATGGAAATTTAATCATAAGAAAATTGAACCATGTAAATCATAGATACATTAAACTTGAAACATACACATATCAAATAATGTCATCTTAGATGGAAAATGGTTTTGATAAAACATTTGAACTGAATTCTTGAGGAAAATATCCTTTCTTCGTCAAAATCATTTTCTTTTCCAAAACAATTGTCATGCTCTTTTAAAATAAAAGTATTTTTTTTAAAATATTCATAAAATCATGTAGAGTAATCTTCATGAAAATGAGGCGTTATGAAACCGTAAAAATCCGTTCACGCCGTATAAGTTAAAAATGACATTCTCCTCATACTTTTGTCGGAAAAGTCAAAAAGTACCGCGTAACGTAAACAAAAGAAAGATTCCTTACATACCATGTAGTAAAAGTAAAAAAATGGTAACAAGGACTTTAGAAATACATGAAAACACTTTTATAAAACATGGACTTGGATGATAGCAAATAACCCCAGTAAATACTTACGAATAAGCAATCTCGCATAAAAATGTGATTTGAAAAATTATCCCTTACCTTATGTCCGATATGCTTTGTATGTATCTGAACCTCCTGTATAATGATTTACATAATGTCATTGACTTATTACAGAATCATATTCGTTGTTATGATATCATATATGGTTCACTTATGACTTTATATTACCCGTTCTTTTGTAAATTCCATGTTAAAGAGTGTTTTGGGTAAAATCGTTTCATTTGTCGTCTGTGTTTTGACTTGTAATTATTCATATGATTACTTAGATCATGATTAATTAATTCCATAATATAAAACATGATTTATATATAATATATATTCATAATATACATATATATATTAGATTGATAAATGGAAAGAAATACACCGTTTATGGAGACGGTAGGCCGTACGTACGCATGAACGCTGTTTTCGTTTCCTTATTGAGTTGAATGGAATTAAGTAGATGACATACATATATACATAAATCCAGTAGCTTTATAATGTCATATATTTTAGTATTATTGCTTATATATACTTTATAATCACTCTTAAATGGTTAACATGGAGAATGAATCTCATCGCGTCGTGGAGACGGTAGCCCATACGTACGCACGAGCGATGATATCGTTCCCATAATTATTGAATTGAATTGGAGTGGATGATACAATATATCAGAATCATTATGATGTTATAATAACTATGTATAGTTATTCTTTACACCATTATACCCATCCATGTAAAGTGTTGGTGGAAAAACAGATTACACCACGGCGTGGAGACGGTATTCTGTACGTATGCACGCGCGGTGATTTTGTTTTCCATAGGATGGATAGAAGGTGAAATGGGGTTGTTTCAAATTTATAATAAAAAATAAGTATGTTAGTGATACTTATGTTATTAATTTACAATGAAACAACTAAATAAGAAGAAGTTGAAGAAGAAAGAAGCTTGAAAGAATCGAAAGAAGAAATTACCTCTTCTTCGATACGCCTCTTTGAAACCTCTTCTTAGGGCACTAAGATTGGTCTTTAAAGCAGACCAGAACCTCTAGGATGTTTCTAGGGAAGTGGAGAAGATAATATTTCAGGGGATGGCCGAGTGTGAATGCTCAAATTGGTGTGAGGAGGAGAGGGAGGAGGCTCCCTTTTATAAGGGAGGAGAGGGGAACCTTTTGAATTCTTAAAAATATTAATTTATAATAAATCTAACCCCACTTAAAAACCTCCAAACAATGACTCATATCCGATGTTTAGATGATATATGGTTGTAATCTCATCAACCAATAAAATTTAGACATGTTAGGTATTTATTTTAAATATTATCATCTTGATTTATCCTTATTTAGTCAATTTAATTTTATTTGTGGTAATAACTTTCTAAAATTTAAATTATAACAAATAATTACTTATTTGTTGTGAATTGTCCATAATTGTTTACGTTATAACATTATAGACCATAGAAATTTAAATTTATAATTTTTAAATATTTTTGTGATTTTTAAACAATTTTATAATATGTTATTTTTATAAAATAACAATAGTGTCAATTTTGACAGTATTCATTTATTTGAATTTAAATAAAATATATATAGAAGATATGTTCAATATAAAAGCTCTAATAAATTCATAAAATGTCATATGTAACTATAAAAGTAGTGGAGCACATTAAATAGTTCATATAATATTTATTTTATTATTTTTAAAACCATTTATTTGATATTTTAATTAATAAAATAATTTCAACATCACTATTGTGTCATAATTAATGATAATTATTTAATCCCTAAAAATTATAAATAAATTCCTATGATGTAGATAATTATATTAGATTCTTGGAGATTATTCATGTTCGAAGTTTCATGATGTTTTTCACTAAAGTAAAATTATTATACTTATAATATTTTGGAGAGTGACATGTTGTCACATTCTTTGGTTTTAATAATAATTAAATTATTTTCATGGAAAAAAGTCCATTAACTGAATATAATCCGACCATTAGGTGATATGGGTTGACTTTTAGTCATCCAATAGGATTTTTTTAGGTGTTAGGGTAATTTTATAATCTTATATTTACCCTTAATTACCTGATTTACCTTTAACTATGGTAAATAAAATTTACCGTTGTTACTATACATAATTCACAAAAATAAAATTTAGCTTATTAACATAATTTGGACACACTGATTATAAATAAGGAATCCATTTTTCCAAATTCAATACACAAAAGTTTCAAAAATGAAATTAAAATTAATCCCGTTGTCAAAAGAAAACAGGTTTTCCTTTAAAACATTGCAAAAGATTGAATTGATTTAACCTATGAATTCAATGTATAATCATTGATAATGACATACATTATTTTAAATGGTAAAAATATATTCTATTTATACTTTAAAACCACTCAATATTATAATTTAACCATATGAATTATTACGATGAAAAAAGTTGTTTTTAATTAAAAAATAGCGTGTTTTTACAATTCATCAAAATATGAAAGTTACCAGAATAATATGAAAAATTTATCCAAAGTAAATTTTTATATCTTGATTTAAAAGAAGAATTTTATTTTGTCAAATTTAACTTAGAAACATTTCAACAACTAGATTTAATATGGGTGTGCCATCAAAAGGAGGCAAAACTGCATTTTTTGAAAAATACATATCTTACCCGAAAAATTTATTTTGTTCTTATACCATGTTCTAGAAAATGTGTAAGATGAGTAATAATGTTATAAAATTAAAAATTTAGTTAATACTATTCATAACGGCTAGTTCATAATAATATTATAATAATATATCATTTTTTAGTAAAACTCGGTATTGCGTACAACACACGCTATCAAGGAAGGTCGCGATTGCATATAATGCAAGCCAAGTAAGGGTTGTGTGTTGTGCAAGAATCCTTCGTTGTTTCGTATAACAGAATCCAACCATATTTCATTTATACATTTAATATATATATATAAATATATACTCAATGTTGCGTAGAATAACTATTATCAAAATTGTGTGTAACATGATCCAAGAATAGTATTGCATATACTGCAAGCTAATAAGGTGTTGCGTACAGCGCAAGGTAATCTTGGTGTAGCATAAAACACAAGACATTAATGAAATTAAAAGAATATTTTTCATAAAATCTCGGGGTGTAACATTCTACCACCCTTAAAATGAATTTCTCCCTCGAAATTCTTCGGGGTTATAAATGGTTTATACTCGAAAGTTTGTTTAATAGAAACCCACATCGTAAAAAGGAATACCAAAACATGGCTTTAAAAACTAAATTATGAAATGTAACTGTTACCCATATTAACTCATCACTGGGTTTCCACGTAGGAGAACATAGGTGAAAATATGGATATGGAAGAAAAATCTAACCATCATGTTCTGATGGAGAGTGGTAGAGAACATGGCTATGAAAAATCCAATAATCACAAAGCTATAGATTTGGGATGATCTAAGGTACCATCTAATTCATCGGATATAAGGGAACTAGGACAACATTTTTGGTTTTCAAGATCATTTCCCTAAAGTTGATGAATTAAAAGAAATACTTACCTGATTTTGGTAAAATCTCACTGTTGTTCTTGAATTGAACAATTTCCACTTCATCCCTTAAAGAAATGAAGTTGAATTTGTTATTCGTGATGTGTTAGAAGATCATGTGATAGAATGATGGGGCATTCCATCTCTTTCAAACAAAAGGATAACAAAAGTTATAATTCCATCTTATGGTTAGATTAATCGTATATGGTTCCAAAAATGAACTTATACTTCATATATCATACCTCTTAATAAAATAAAACTAGTTTATACTAAACAGGGACTTCTTGTAGGCCAGTGGTAGGCGATAGAGGCCAATTTCACTTTGGTTGTGGGTTCGATTCCCACTGCCTTGTCCGACGCGATGGGCTGTCACCCGTCCTGCAGGTTTTCCTTTTTCTAAAACTATATTACTATAACATCCCATTAATAATATCGAAAAAACTTCTATCCTTAAACAATACTAACTTATGTCCAACATAATCCATTCCAATCTTTAGGCTTATCCATAATACTGCAATCCACTCTCATAATATAGTGAAAATGATTACCAGAGATTTAATACCATCATTGATCCCCATATATCATAAGATATATCTTGTTGGTCACATTCCAAACATTCAAAGGCCTTAATCATGTATTCTATTAAAAAATGAATACCCATTGAACCTTAGTGAAAACATGAATGCAGTTAAAAGTTAACACTTTCCACATACCAAAATCCCCAAAATTCTATATACTCAAACCATGATATCACTTAGTCCTTATATCAATCATGAGCTCATGAATAAAATCAAACATCTCATTATCTTCTTATTCCTTCATTATGCGCATATCATCTACTTTACAAAAATATCTGAATAACATTCCATGGTTACTGGTACCATTCAACATATAATTTCAAATACTTTTAGGAAAAACAATAGTGTAACAATCCTTATATGATTCATTATTCGATAGTAACATTAACTATACAACATAACTCTCGATAAACATACAATCATTCCACTACCTTCTAAAACAACCGACTGAGCTTCAACACTTCTTTCAGCTCATATATCATTTGTAGTCTCCTCATCATCATCCACATAAATACTACCCATATGTCCATTCTGATTCTATTCATGATATTTTCCATTAGGGAATTGGTTTGCATAATGCTCGTACATTCCACATTTAAAACATATAATCATTTTTGATGCCGTAGAAATACCATTATCCTTGTCCATGGTGTTAACTGAACCTTTTCCTTTGCACTTACTGGCTTTGTGTACTTATTTTCCACACCCAAAGCATCTTCCAGTTCCTTTGAAACAATCTCCCTGATGCCTCTTCCCACATGATTTACATGAGGGAAATTGAACTTTCTTTCCTCTATGATCACCATGAAACTCTATCTTTCTCTTATTATCTGAGTCAGGAAACTTACCAAAGTTGAAATTATTGATCATATTATGAGATTTCTGATTAGACATAATAACGATGTTTGGACTTCCAGATCTCGTTTCATTTGGTTTCTCATGAAGAAAATCATTCCATTGTCCGTCATATCCTCCATTATCATGAATCTTCCTGTTTCCAGCCTTTTTCTAAAACCCAAAAAGAATAGTGTGAGAGGAAAAATCATGCTAGGGAAAACAACATAGTAAAGGGGGAGTACCCTCAATATCTAACATCTTAGGTTAAATTATAAGATCGTTAGCACAAATCTAGGACTATAACCTATACGTATACTTAACCTTAGAGACATCCCTAGACATACCTTTGAAATATCTCTAGGGATCTCACTAATGTTTTCACATCCTAGTTTCCAAAGGTTGACTAAAACTTTCCTCTGATACCAACTATAGAAACCTGAAGCTTGACATACATGGACATTACATTAATTTTTCAGAATACTTAATACATAACAAAAATAGACACATAAGCACCGTAATAGTTTAGTGTTTTTGGAAACTTGGAACGTAATCTTCTAATCGTGGTGAAAGATCATCAACATATCCCATAAAGATCTTCCACTTTTTGTTTCCTGACCTAAAACCGTTCTTTTGATCCTGGGGGAAAATAAATCATAAAAAGGGTGAGCTCAAATGCTCAGTAAGGGTAAGCATGGATAAAATAAAACATACCGTATACATTGGAAGATAAAAACATGAACATAATGTTTAAAAAATAAAATCTTGAGCAACGACATAAAACATGGAAGTACATAAGGAATAGATCATAATGGAACATAAACCATGATAAAATAGCATGGGAATAAAACATGTAATTGTGGAATCCATTAAGCACATGTAATTATTTCCATAGTAGCCAAGGAATTGCTGCCAAGACCATCTTAGTGGACAAAGTCCCATTCTGAATTGAGTTCACTCCTCGTTTCAGTCCTGTAACACTGAAACAGATTAACTTACCATTCCAGCAATGTCTATCTCACGAGATATAAAATCGTTACCCAATGCGTTGGAGGGAGATATAGGTCCCACCCATCTCATAATGAAATCATTTTTACTTGTGTCACAAAAAAAACTTAAAACATTCATCATAACACAAAGAATAAAATGGGTTTCATAAACATTATCCCATCATTTCATAATCCATATAAAAAAATGGACATTTAATCATAAGAAAAGTGAACCATGTAAATCATATATACATTAAACTTGAAACATGCACATATCAAATATTGTTATCTTAGATGGAGAATGGTTTTGATAAAACATTTGAAATGAATTCTAGAGGAAAATATCCTTTCTTCGTCAAAATCATTTTCTTTTCCAAAAAAAATGTCCTGCACTTTTAAAATAAAATTATTTTTTTGAAAATAGTCATAAAATCATGTAGAGTAAGCTTCATGAATATGATGCGTTATGAAACCGTAAAAATCCGTTCACACTGTATAAGTTAAAAATAACATTCTCCTCGTACTTTTGTCGGAAAAGTCAAAAAGTACCTCGTAACGTAAACAAAAGAAAGATTCCTTACATACCATGTAGTAAAAGTAAAAAAATGGTAAAAAGGACTTTAAACATACATGAAAACACTTTTATAAAACATGGACTTGGATGATAGCAAATAACCCCAGTAAATACTTACGAACAAGTAATCTCGGATAAAAATGAGATTTGGAAAATTATCCCTTATCTTATGTCCGATATGCTTCGTATGTATCCAAACCTCCTGTATAATGATTTACATAATGTCATTGACTTATTACAGAATCATATTCATTATTATCTTATCATATATGGTTCACTTATGACTTTATATTGCCCGTTCTTTTGTAAATTCCATGTTAGATAGTGTTTTGGGTAAAATCGTTTCATTTGTCGTCTGTGTTTTGACTTGTAATTATTCATATGATTACTTAGAACATGATTACTTAATTACAGAATATAAAACATGATTTATAAATAATACATATTCAGAATATACCTATATATAATAGATCGATAAATGGAAAGAAATACACCGTTCATGGAGACGGTAGGCCGTACGTACGCATGAACGCTGTTTTCGTTTCCTTATTGAGTTGAATGGAATTAAGTAGATGACATACATATATACATAAATCCAGTAGCTTTATAATGTCATATATTTCATTATTATTTCTTATATATACTTTATAGTCATTCTTAAATGGTTATCATGGATAATGAATCTCATCGCGTCGTGGAGATGGTAGTCCGTACGTACGCACGAGCGATGATATCGTTCCATAATTATTGAATTGAATTGGAGTGGATGAAACAATATATCAGAATCAGTATGATTTTATAATAACTATGTATAGTTATTATTTACACCATTATACCCATCCATGTAAGGTGTTGGTGGAAAAACAGATTACACCACAGTGTGGAGACGATATTCTGTACGTACGCACACACGATGATTTTGTTTTCCGTAGGATGGATAGAAGGTGAAATAGGGTTGTTTCATATTTATAATAACAAATAAGTATATTAGTGATACTGATGTTATTAATTTATAATGAAACAACTAAATAAGAAGAAGTTGAAGAAGAAAGAAGCCTGAAAGAATCCAAAGAGGAAATTACCTCTTCTTCGATATGCATCTTTGAAACCTCCTCTTAGGGCACTAAGATTGGTCTTTAAAGTAGACCAGAACCTCTAGGATGTTTCTAGGGAAGTGGAGAAGATAAATTTTCAGGGGTTGTCTGAGCTTGAAGGCTCAAATTGGTGTGAGGAGGAGAGGGAGGAGGTTCTCTTTTATAAGGGAGGAGACGGGCACCTTTGGAATTCTTAAAAATATTAATTAATAATAAATCTAACCCCACTTAAAAACCTCCAAAAATGACTCATATCCAAATATTAGATGAGATATGGTTGTAATCCCATCAACCAATCAAGTTTATACATGATAGGTATTTATTTTAAACATTATCAACTTGATTTATCCTTATTTAGTCAATTTTATTTTATTTGTGGCAATAACATTCTAAAATTTAAATTATAACAAATAATTACTTATTTGTTGTGAATTGTCCATAATTGTTTAATGTATATAATTATAGACCATATAAAATTAAATTTATAATTTTTAAATATTTTTGTGATTTTTAAACAATTTTATAATATTTTATTTTTATAAAATAACAATAGTGTCAATTTTGACACTATTCATTTATTTGAATTTAAATAAAATATATACAGAAGATATGTTCAAACTAAAAGCTTTAATAAATTCATAAAATGTTATATGTATCTAGAAAATTAGTGGAGAACATTAAATAGATAATATAATATTTATTTTATTATTTTTAAAACCATTTATTTGAAATTTTAATTAATAAAATAATTTCAACATCACTATTGTGTCATAATTAATGATAATTATTTAATCCCCAAAAATTATAAATAAATTACTACGATTTATATAATTATATTATCTTTCTGGATATAATTCATGTTTTAAGTTTCATGAAGTTTATCACTAAAGAAAAATTATTATAGTTAAAAGATTTAAGAAAGTGACATGTTGTCACATTCTTTGGTTTTAATAATAATTAAATTATTTTCCTGGAAAAAAGTCCATTAAATGAATCTAATCCGACCCTTAGGTGATATGGGTCGACGTGTAGTCATCAAATAGGATTTTGACAGGTGTTAGGATAATTTTATAATCTTATATTACCCTTAATTACTCGATTTACCTTTTACTATGGTAAATAAAATTTACCGTAGTTACTATTCATAATTCCCAAAAATAAAAAGTGGCTTATTAACATAATTTGGACACACTGATTCCATATATGGAATCCATTTTCCAAATTCAATACACAAAAGTTGCAGAAATTAAATTAAAATTAATCCCGTTGTCGAAAGAAAACGGGTTTTCCTTTAAAACATTGAAAAAGATTGAATTGATTTAACCTCCGAATTCAATGTATAATCAATGCTAATGACATACATTATATTAAATGGTAAAAATATATTCTATTTATACTTTTAAACCACTAAATATTATAATTTAACCATTTTAATTATTATGATGAAAAAAGTTGTTTTTAATTAAAATATAGCGTGTTTTTACTTTTCATCAAAATATGAAAGTTACCAGAATAATATGAAAAATTTATCCAAAGTAAATTTTTATATCCTGATTTAAAAGAAGAATTTTATTTTGTCAAATTTAACTTATAAACATTTCAACAACTAGATTTAATGTGGGTGTTCCATCAAAAGGCGGCAGAACTACATTTTTTGAAAAATAAATATTTTACCCGAAAAATTTAATTTGTTCTTATACCATGTTCTAGAAAATTTGTAAGATGAATAATAATGTTATAAAATTAAAAATTTAGTTAATACTATTCATAACGGCTAGTTCATAATAATATTATAATAATATATCGTTGTTTAGTAAAATTCGGTATTGCGTACAACACACACTATCGAGGAAGGTCGCGATTGCGTGTAATGCAAGCCAAGTCAGGGTTGCGTGTTGTGCAAGAATCCTTCGTTGTTTCGTATAACAGAATCCAACCATATTTCAATTATACATTTAATATTTATATATATATATACTCAATGTTGCGTAGAATAACTATTATCAAAATTGTGTGTAACACGATCCAAGAATAGTGTTGCGTATACTGCAAGCTAATACAGTGTTGCGTACAGCGCAAGGTAATATTGGTGTAGCATAAAACACAAGACATTAATGAAATTAAAAGAATATTTTTCATAAAATCTCGGGGTGTTACAAAACTGCCCACAAAAGACAAGGGAACTCTGAATAAAAGTCAAGTTCCAGCTCACTAAACATACATATTTTATGATTTTAGGTAATATTGAGCAATAAAAAGATTCTATAGTTTGTAGGGTTATTTATAATAAATCCTAGAAAAAAACAACATATTCTTACTAGGCTCATTGGCTTAGGTAAAATATAAAGCATGTAGCAATGAAACTGCGGAAAACAGAGCAGTTGCGCGATGAATGCAACTTGCGTGACGAGAGCTTGAATGTTTGAAATTCAGTGCTTTGCGCGAGGAATGATCGCGTATATATAGTCCAGGCCGCACCCTTGTGCACTGACGCTTGCGCGGCTCAATACTTATTCTCCCCCCTCTTTGCGCTCATCAGTTGTGTGCCGCATGTTCCTTGCTTTTCTTCTTGTCCTCAGAGTCACATCCTCATGTCTTTTGAATCCAACTCTGAGGGGGGACTTTTTTTTGACGCTCCTTTCCGTCACAGAGTCCAATGGAATGGAAAGAGAAATACCTTGAACCCAAAGTGATTCATCCTTTGAAGAAACATAAAAAATTGACAAATTAATGAACAAAGATTCAAAGGAACTTGGGTGACCCATGTTCCACTAAGGTCGCGCAAGTGTACTTGTGCGCCGCCCAGTGGTCATGCAAGTGACTTAAGAGCCCTCTTTGAAAATTCACCCAGGGTCTCTCCAACCTATAAATATACCTTTGGCCCCCCCATTTCGAGGACGAAAAATTCCAGAACCTCAGATTTGAGCTCCTGGAACCCTAGTCTCTTCTCAAAGCTTCTGAACACTTCGAAGGTAATTTCTTACCTAGAACGGAAGATCTAAAGAATGAGAGGAAGTCATAAGTGTTGAAACTCATCAACACATGCGCACCTGAGTGGCCGACCCTTAAGGGAAATGGTCACACATACGTGCCGCCTTGCTTCTTCACCAGAACTGGCGTTCCACCCTTCTAGAAACCCCTAGTAGTATTACTAAGGTCTTGAGCCAAGTGTCGCCCAAGATTTACCCCAAGGGTCAAAAGTCGCACAAGTACCTATGTGCCACGCAGGTATACCTGCGCGCCCAGGACTTGCGTGCCTACACAGTACTTGCGCGCCCACCAGAACTTGCACGCCCTTTTCTTTTTTGGGTTCTCCTCCTACTTATTCCACCTCTCTTATAACTTTCCACCTATCACCTTCAAGATTAAGCCCTCAGAACTCTCTTCAAACCCATTTATGGCATGATTTTCTTGTTGGCCTCCTTATCTGAAAAGAATTCTACAGAACATCTCTCAAAACCTTGTGATTTACCTCTCTTTATGTTACCCAGTTAAGTGATTTCATTCATTTTAACCTCATCGTTTAATATGAGATAATCCTTAACCTAGGTCTCCTTTTCAGGAGTAAGCCCCAGTCTAAGTTCTCATTAATGTGGGAATCCTCCTTAGGAGTAATCCCTGAGTTCCCTAACCTGGGACTCCTTTTTAGGAGTAAGACCCAGTCCAAGTCCCCTAATCTGGGCATCCTCTTCAAGAGTAATCCCCAACCATAATTCCCTTAATCTAGGATTCCTTTTCAGGAGTAAGCCCCAATCTCAAAATCTACAACTGTGGGCATCCTCCTTAGGAGTAAGTCCCAAGTCCTCATTAATTTGGGAATCCTCCTTAAGAGTAAGCCCTAAGTCCTCATTAATTTGGGAATCCTCCTTAGGAGTAATCCCCAATCTTCAAATACCTTTAACCTATGCCTCCTCCTTAGGAGTAAGCCCCAGTCTTAATATCTCTTATCCAGTCTTAATCTAATTTCTGATCTGGGCTTCCTTCTCAGGATAAAAACCCAATAATAAGTCCCCTCTTAATTTGGGCATCTTCCTTAGGAATAATCCCCAAGTTAGAGTATCCAAATATCTATAAAATACATATACCTTTATGGACCCTGTTTCTGGACTTCTTGTTTGAAATAACACTCAATATCTATCTATTTGGGCAGTCATACATACTTAAGCCCCACATCATTTTCTATGATTACATATTTCCTGGCACAATTTTCTGGTTTTACCAATACCTCTTGTTTCTCACACCGAGCATGACTCACGTGAGCATAGATAGTAAAAGAAATTATGACATCTTTCTTTGAGCCATCGATCATACATAAACATCATAATCCCTTTATCGAACTACGTGGGTTCTGATTCCTTTTCTAAATAAAGGATACATAGGTAGCCCATCTACGGGTATGATCCCAACTCTAAAATAATCTATGTCCTTCGGAATAACAATAAACTTCAAGTGCCCCACTGAGTGGCTTTAATCCCAGTATGGTCATCATAATGACCAAGAGAATTTTATATAATGTACTAAAGGATAAAATTGACTAAGAATATCTAACAAATACGGATGATTCTCTAATGATGAAGAACGTCAAATACATATAAAATATTCTCTAAATTTCCTACATATCAATAATTGATTGTCAGATCTAAAGGAAAGCTCATTTTATACTTGGTAATTTAATAAGGATTCACGAACATAACTTAAATCTATAAAGAGAGTCCCGAAGTAGACAATAAGTAACCTCAAAAAGGCGTGATGAGTCCGACCTTCCATCCTCTAGACCAATAAAAATTCCTATGTCTCATCAGTTCATAACTAATGAGCGCCTGCCTTTGGAAAGTAGGTCCAAATGGATATGGAATCAATGGATGTTTTCGGTTTTATGAACAAACCCATTAGAAACCTCTTGGAATGTTTGAACCATAAACCAAAGAGGTCATTCCCTATTCCAAAGGAAAAATAGTCATGTAATAAGAAGATTTTATTTAGTGGATAATAGAAATAAGACAAAAAATCTTAAAAAATATTTTAACACTTAATCGGGTAACTCCTTTTGGTTTGCACCAAGGGATTCCTTGGATTTATTTCTACCCAAGGGGAAGCATAATTGATGGGTGGTGGAATTTTTAAGAGCTATTTGGTCATATCTTGGTCAATAAAAAGTGTCTTGAGAGGGGTTAGAAAATTGGAGGAGATGAGGCATTTTTATGGTGGGGGAGGAGTGGCACTCTTGTAAAAATTTGAAAAAGGAATTCCATACATGATTTTAACATTTCATGTGGCTCAAATAAAAGACCCAATTATATAAATGGGATTATAGTGTTAGAATATGTCTATCCAATTTATTTCGGACATTTCTCTTGGTTATTTGCGCCCCTTAGATTATGGTTTAGTCCCATATTAAGCTTAATCTTACTATAATTATTGTAATTCATTTTTATTACATCCCATAATCTATTTGGTAAAAAACAATGTTAAACATATCATAAATTATAAATTTTTCTTATTAAAATATTTAATCCATTTTTTCAATTAAAAATCATAGAAATGTTGGTAATTAATTAAAATTTAATCATGAAGATGTGACAACAATGTTGTTTATTAATATAAAAACATCTCAATGTTTGCTATATTTTTACTGTCAATTTTAAATTGAAATTGGTTCCACTGAGTTACATTATTTTAAATGATAAAAAATTATATAATTAAACATTAAAACCAATTATACGTATAATTTTACGTTATAAATAAATTAGATGAATTTTTTTTGAATAAAATTTATCTAAGTTTCTTTATTTATTAAAAAATAAATCCTCAGAGAAAAATAAAAAACAAATTCCATAAACTATATTTTATGTATTTATTTCAAAAATTAATTTTTTTTGATTTATTTAATTTATTAATGGGTGAAAAATTGTATTTAAAATAATTTCTTCATAAAATGGATATAAAAGTTTCTAAATAAACATATTGGTTTTTATGTGTAATATTGAGTTTATTCATATCCTTTGTCTATAAAATCTATTGGATGATTATCAAAAGTAATTTATGGAACATATATATATATATATATAATTAATATAAATCACTAATTTTAAATAATTTATTTTATTAGTTTAATACTTCTTTGTGGGTGTAAAAATATTTTTCTAAAAAAACAGTAGGTTTATATTCAATTGTTTCATATATTAATTAATTTATAACCATTGAATTCATTTTATATAAGTGTAACCCATAACTTTTATAAGTTATTTATTAATATTCATAACTACTAATTCAATAACTAGTGTATTACTTATAACATTAAATAATAAAATTTAATTTTATAATTTTTTTTGGTAAAATTATATAAAGAGTGTAACACAAGCCATTGAAGAAAATCATTGTTGCGTGTTTTTCCTGATAACTCAATTTTGTTTGGATTGAAAGTTGTAAATTATATTGATTTTTTAAAAAATATTTAATATTATATAAATTCTAGGGATATTATATTCACTTATGTGCTTGGTGTCATGTCCAGAAATGCTAACAAATATAAGGATCCTACTTTAAATTTTAGGGGGGGGGGTTACACCATTAGTATCTTCTTTATAATTAAGTGTCATTATGTTGATTTAAAAATGCTTTTCATTACCATTTCTATCCTATGGAAAATGAAACTATTTCTCGTTTGTATTTATGGGCTACCACATCCATACAGTGTTACATTTGGTTTTTCATCTCGTATCACAAGGATGGTTGATGTGATGTCACTGAACCGAGGGCCATTAAACTAATGCCATGATCTATGTGTCCACATGACTACAGGTGTGTCACAAAATATTCCAGTGGTTACTGACTAGTAGTGAGGGTATAATGGAACACTTGTGGATACTATACCCTCATTATAAAATTAATCATTCGTACATAAAATACAAACAACATAAAACTATAGAATATAAATATAAATTACCAACCACTGCCAAAAACTAGGTACAATTCTACAACCACAAAATAAATAAGCCACATCATGTAACACTTTTCCCTGTGAAAAGGAATCCCAAAATGAATAAAAATAAAAGATTCCCCAAATGGGCCCACACTCCATCTCAGATCTCTTATCAATGCACAACCCACACCTAAGTCAACCATATAGCATAGGGTCATTCCCCTTTTCCTAACCGGCAACTATAATTTCTTCTTGGGTACCCAATGGAGGCCCAAGATACATGTGATTACAACTAAGTAGGACACCCCAAGTGGTGTCCAAAAATATCCATTCTAAATAGATTGTTTATGAAATCAAAAAATGAACAAAAAAGTAAACATAATAATCAATGTTCCATTTATTAACCATGTTCCCCTTACCCACATCCATCATTTAATTCCATGGGTTAGGGATGTTCATCAATTGCACATCATCCTATTATGTAAAAAATACTATGCATAATGGGATTGTCAATTTCTATATCCCATAAGGACTTTTTTTAAAAATTATTACATAACACTTACCATGGATCCTCAGTCTACATAGTCTCAATGAATACTGCTATTGGGGGAATAACACCAAGATCCGGCTCTGTAACCCATGAATTACAATGTTGGGGTTAAGAGACTAATTCAAACCCAACCTCTTGGTGTATAACCTCAAATAAATACTCCACATACCGCTAAGCCATGTAAATAAGCTTACAAACCATAAAAATTTGTTACCCTAATTCATTTAACACATATTCTATCATTATGCCATATCCAATTAGAGCATTTTACATTTTCATGCCATGGACCATTAAATATTTCTTCCTTATTCATATGTTGACCCATTTAACAGATTCATCATTCACATGCCTTAATCCATTTACACTTTTCTATTACGTCCCACGTATCATTTAACACATTCAATTTAATTCATTTTACCAATTCACATTATACCAACATACCCTTATATCATGTCACCAACTAAATACAATTACCATTAGTTTCATCTCACTACAAATGAAAACATATTAACATGTTTATCATGTGATTTATCTCATATAAATTTAATTCCACACTTAACATCTCAATTGTCTGTGTTCTAGAACAAGCACATCCACTAGGATTCCATTAACCTATTGTATTGAACCTCAATTCATCCAAAGAGGATCATGAGGGGTTAATTTTTTTGATTTAGGTAATCAATACAATATTTATAACATGGAAAACCAAATAGTAATCACAATAGTATTTGCGAAAAAATATATAAACATAATATAATCAACATGAATATGGGATAAAATTTGAAGACCACATACATCAAATTTTTAGAAAATCGCATGCTCGACATTTTCCATCGATTTGGAAACAAATAGTATTTGAATCCTCAACCAATGATCTTCTTGAAAAATATGTATTAAATGAATCATACAAAGAAGAACAATTCCACAAAATATAATATGAAAAAAAAAATTAATGTGGAGATTTAGAAAAACATGTATCTTCGATCTGAAATCAATAACCCTAAAAATGACATAGAAACTAATGATATCGACCCTTATGAAGTTTGGTTCGGTTACCCTCAGTTATTGAAAGAGAAATGATGATAATATTCAGAGTAGGAAACATAAATTTTGATGGGATAGAATTTTAAAATAGAAAATTGTTTATGGGAGTGCATAGTTTGGCCGCACAGTTGGCCAAAAAATGTGCCAGCAGTGCGCTTCACTATGTCCAAAGGGGGCCAAGTCACACAGTTTTTTTGGAAGACTACACGATTTGGAAAACTATGTGGTAACTGTGTGGGATGGATCTCTCTGAGCCTAATTGGCATGAATCCTCACCTTGCAAGGTTTTTCAAAACTGTGCATCACCTCTCTAGGAATACAACACTATGTTTCATAGTTACTACTAATCAAGATCCATCAATGAAACATCCAGTTAAAATCCTTGTATTCACTTCTTTAATGTCCTGATCCACCAAAACACCCACGATCTTCCTCATGAACTCAGAGAACATTTCATTAACCAACTAGAAGTGATTAACCCTAGAACAAAAATAAGAATATACCTCAAAAGATATCTGAGATCATACAACCCCAAATATTGTAATGTCTAATATTTGAGCCACACTCCCATTCATTAATGAATCTAAAAGGGAAATGTTTGGGCCACTAGACCCATATATTAGTCCTTATCCCCCATATTTCCACACATACATTATGAAGCATCCACGATACTTGGACTAACGATATATCCTTACCTCAGAATTCTTTCTCACAATGATCCACAATCACCGTCCTGATGCTCATCATGGGATACATTAATCTCCAATACAAAATACATGACTAAGACCTAATATGGAATATATGGAAACAATTATTTAATTAAAATACAATGAAATTTCGTGAATATAAATATACCATCATTGAAGAGCCAATCTCCCCCACTCATGTCCCAAATCACATGTTGTCATCTTATCCATTTTTAATAATCAAATAGGACTTAAATTCAGCATCACCCAAGGATCAAGTGATTTTCTAACCACAATTCCTAACATATATAGGTCCACAAATAGAGGTTAAACTGACTCAATCCACATAAAAACACCAAAAATGAATTTCAATCACAAACATCAACCCAAGGAGCACAACTAATCCAAACCCGAGCAAATGATCATATCAAAAACTAAAACACCATAATGTCACTTACCCATGCCCATAAAACCCAAAACACTTCTCGTTTCCCATATAATGTTGTCCCCACCATATGTTATATCTCATCACCACCCACTTTTGGTGTTGGGAACTCCCACCATCGAAATGTACACCGGATCCTCACACCAACATTCACAACATACCGAATGCATCTACCTACTCACCATGCCCAGACATCCATGAGAACACAACCCAACATTGGCATCCATCCATTATTTCTAATACACCCATGATGGACATCCATCCACTATCAATTGAGTACCATGAAGAACTTGACATCTGTCAATTTTACCTTAATTTTCATCATGAAATTTCCAAAAAAAACATCAAACCGGTGGGGTCTTAAAACATGCCACTTATGGTCCCTATAAAAATTATGTTGAAATATTTCTAACTACCTTATCTCAAAACAGTTATTTTCAACTGTTAATATGATAGTCTTTACACCTCCCCATAGAGAATCTTCACTTAATGGATTCCACCATGATCCAACACACCTACCAGAGTCATTTCCCATCATACAAGAAACTCAAACATCCTGAAATACACTACATTCCAAGTCTACTACATGCTCTACTAACCCATTAACATCCCAAAACAATAACCTCATCCATCACAACATTGAATAAATTTGATTAGAATATTTCTCAAATACAATTTTAAATTAATTAATGAACTTGCCATTCCTAAAAATCCATCAAAGGTGGGTTACAACACACCACTCATGTACATATTTCTAACCAAGTTGAGCCATCCCCAATCAACTAATCTTGGAAAACTATACTTTACTATTTTCATGATAAATACATCAAATGAACACGGTTCCCTCACACATAAAGGATTTCCAAGGCCACTCAATGACACATAAATGAGTCCATTACTACCATCCGATGTGTTTCTTGCACCAAACCATCATTTCCCCGAACCAAAATGATGCACTGTCACGTTCATAAATAGCTCTAACATAGGCATCTCAAATTACCTTTAGAACAACACTCTTCTCAAATACAAATCATAGCTCAATCAACCTACACATCCATGTCCACCTAACCTAACCTATACAATCCAAACACTTTTCTCACATATTTCTTATTAAAATATTGATTCCACCGCATCCACTCCATGGTTAAATCAACACAACCATTACTAACACACCTATAACGAGTAGAAGAGTGTAGTTATACCTACTTTTCCGTATTCAATTTCCACTACCACAACTCACATTTATATCATAAGCTAAACCCCAAAGCTTGGACTTGTCCATCGAGTTTCTAGTAGAACACCATAATATCTGTAACTGCTACTCGTTACCATCTTTTGGGAATATCTCTTAGTGGATTCATTCACATCCATTCCTTTATGAGGATATCACCAAACCTATTCGATGGTTTACATCACACCATCCAGCTCCTCAAATTCCATTACATGATCTTACCTTCCTTGAGGCCACATATACAATAAAAACTCATTCAGGGAGCTTGGAATAAATCCATAGTTCTTGTAGAGTATCCATGAAAATATCAATATATTAGACTTGATCATCATTAACCAGGAGTACACTATGAAGTCATTGATGAATACCATCAAATGTCAACTATTACTCATGTCACCACTATTATGGTGACACCACAACCTACCGAAGTTCTGAGGAATCCATGCCAACCAACATCTCAATAAAATTCATTAACCAAAACCAATTCAAGACAATGTTTCCAACCAAAAATCACCCCCACTTCACGACTCTCAACAATGTAGTCACGAACCAACGTGTCTCATGGCACTACCACCACCACACCTCTCGATTTCGTCTATCAGGACCCCGACATTTCTCAATAGGAACACAAATATCCCCCACACAAATCACAAACCAATAGTATATAACCTAACCATGATTCTCATCTTTGTTCATATAAAACTAATGTTTCTTATCATGAGCCTCATGTTCACCAATCCCAATTTTCATAGTTCCCTTTGAGCACATGACCACATCAAGAACACATAAAAGCCATCACGGTCCTACACATTCCTAAAAATACCATCTATATTGGACTCTAAGACATCATGTGGCATTGAAAACAAAACTCAATCTTCTTGGATACACAACAAATCATGACTCCTTATCCATAATCCTCATTGGATTTGAGAAATTCTCAATGTTCCCATTCCAAAACCAAACCATTCTAAAAAATTCCCCGACTAGATGACCACCCCATACAATGGTTGTCACTCTCATATAAAATGTATCTATTCATTCCTCAATCATCCTTGTATCATCAATAAAATTCACCCTAATTCCCACATCAGACGTTATCAAAAAAAATTAGGCGTTTTAATGATCCTTCCCCTTGAATCCAACCTCAAATACTCAAGGGATTCCTTAAGATAGAAAGTGAGGAATAATCATGGACATATAACCAAAACTAGAGGGTTCCCATTGTGAATTGATTCTACCATTGAAGGAACAAATCATTCTATAGACCCCAAGGAAATTGTAACACTAGGACAACCTCCATCAAGGTTACAATTATTTCTAAAAATCAAATGACACAAAATCACAACTCAGATTTCATATTTAAACCCATTTATTTATTGATTCTCTCACTAGTAAAATCACATGATATACATCAATTCTCATCCACCACTTTCACATTAAAAATATTACATTGGTTCTATATGAACCCAAAAGCACTAGAATCCCTATAAAGCCCTCTCATGGGTCATCCTTGAAGGTCACATATAAACAATTCACTAAAATAGGGTCATGTACTGCAATGGTCAATCGATCTCCCTCTAAAACGTACACATCGAACCTTAAACAGATGCTGCCCATGGCTGCCAGCATTCCCCCATATTGAAACTCAATGTTTCTAATGTGAAAAGAGACCTGTTACCTAGGGTTATACACCTATAACAACAAAGCCAACACTATGGGAACCACATCCCAACAATCCGACACTAATGGTCTAATAGACATGTTATGATATTAAAACCCATAGGATACCACATTCACATTATCTTGAAACACCATAAAACCTCATGTTGACTATTCTACTGTGATAATAATAAGGAACACCCCTCTATCCCACATGTAAAAACTCAAAAGGTCTCTAAATTAAGTAACTCTCATTAACCAAACCACCCATACCTAGGGTATGATCACTACACTAGGGATACCCACATCTCTTGTACCTTCACATTCCATTAGGCCACATGTTCAACACTCTGGTCCACCCTCTCCAAGAAACATCGGAGTTTGTTACAACTGAAAAACTATAGTAAAATTAAATGTACTCAACACATATAAACTATATCTTGATCTATAAATGAATAATGTGATCAATGTTGTAATGGAATTTCTCTCACCCATATTACCCTGAACTAATGGGTTTTACTATTAATTAAATGAAAATCATACTCAGTGATATCCATGTATAATAATTGGAATATATCATCATGGTTTCATCTCTCTATAATACCAAACACACATCTCAAAACATATAACATAAATCCTCCATAGTTATCAAAAAACAAGTCTCTCTACAATCATTAAACAACCGATTTCGCAAAAACAATACAAAAAAATATTGTAACATATCACTACTCACATAAATTCCCACTATGGGTCATGGTCATCATGGTATAAAAAAACTTACATAAGCATAAGTATTTCATTAAAATACATTTTTAACCATTTTTACCTCAATAAATAAATAATTTTTATTTATTGACCTTTTTTATCTCTCCCACTTACACCAAAAATATTTTGAATAATTTATGTCTCTTTATTATGAACTAGTATTTTACAATTCTATTACAATGTTTCCATTTGATTATTTTCATCTTCCCTATTATACACATTTCAGTCAAATTTTAAGGTAATTGTGATCCACTTTATCCCTCACATTCAACATATATTCCACAAATATGCCAACCCAGATCTATATCACGTATACCACTTGGAGCTTAAAATAGTTCAAGTATAAGAAATCTAATTCACATTTGGCTATGATAAAAATAGCATAAAATTGTAAGATCTCAAAATAAGTGGATTGCAAAAAAAGTTTCATCCAACTGTAATAACAAAAAACAAGAACAAAAATCCAACCCTGTTTACTTGGGTTTCTCTAATATATGGGATAAATAATCCCATGAACATTCTCATTTCCAAGGCCTGACACACCCTAGAATCTTTCCTACCAGTACAACATAGTAATAAAATAGAAAAAGGAAAATCATAATTGATACCACATTTTAATGTCCGTGAACTAGGATCGGCCAATCTAATTCCTCAATTCGGGTCACCACATGACCTCAGACATGTCTCCCCATACACAAAATAAGGTTAACTAGTAGTGATGGTGTAATGGAATATGTTGGGAAAATTTACCCTCTTTATCAGATTAATCCTTAGTAGATAAAATAAATATATAATGGAAACTATAAGAAATAAACATTCATTAGAAACCATTTACCAAAATTGGGTACAAGTCCAAAACAAAACAATAAATATTCATTATGATATTATACAATGGCATGTTAGAAGGATGAAACAATTATGAAAAATAGAGGAATCCAGAAATGGGTGCGGACTCTAATTGCAGATCCCAGATACATATACACCCCATGCCAAAATAAACCATCTACCACAATTCCCTTACCCATTTACTAACCTGAAACCATGAAGTCTTCTCGGGTGCAATATGTTGGCTGATTTGGGTCCAATTAGACCTCATTAGGACACTAACAATGGTGTCTATAAACTAATTAGTATAAAAAGATAGTTTATGAAAAAAATAGAATGAATGTTAAAATAGAGTGAACATTGTACCATTTGTTATCTATGTTCACCTTAGACACATGAATAATTTAATTTCACGGGTTAGGTATTTTCATTAATTACACATGAACCTATTCCAGCAACACAACTATGAATAATGGTAATGTAAATATCCCTATAATAGAATTGAATAAAATAAAAAATAGTTGTATAACTCTATCCTTGTAGAGTCACTGATGTAGTCCCAACAAATGCATTTATTTGGGGCATAAAGCCTCATCTTGACTCCCTACCCCATGAAATAATGGGGAGTTGTTTTGAGCCACAGTCCTACCTGAACTGTGGTCGTAGAACCTCATATCATACACATAATACCACTATGCCATGTCCATATGCTAATATAACATAACTCATATACCAAACACAAACCATAACCATTAAACACATAATCATTTACAACCATAACTTAGTCAACATATATTCCATATTCATGCCTTTACCCATTATCACATTTTCTATTTACATTAGTTGGACCATTAACATGTTTCCCCCTTTAACATATTGATCCATTTAACGCATTCATCATTCACATGCCTTAATCAATTTACAAATTTTCATTAAAACCCATTAGTATTTCAATACATTCAATTTAATTCATTTAACACATTAATGATATGCCAACACCCCCTTATGTTAGGTAAAAAACTAGATAAATTTACCATTAGTTTCATCTCACAACATAAGACAACTTGATGAAATATTTATTGAGGTATTTATATAATAAAAATTAAATTCAACCCTTAACGTTTTATCATTATATGTTCTAGAATCGGTACACCCCCATGGGTGGCCCTTAACCAATTATAGTTAACCTTAATGCATCTCACGGGGATCATGAGGGGTTCTGTTCCCCATTCCGGAAATCAACTCAAAATTTTTAGAAAGTAAAACCAAAGTAGGAGCACAATAATATGTGATAAAAACCATATATAGATATAAAAATCAATAATACTATGGGATATATCTTATAGACCACTACATCGAATTTGTAGACTACTGAAATCTTAACCATTCCGTTTGATTTGGAATCAAACACCCTTCCAAGACTAATTCTATGATCCACTAGAAAAGTGGATTTTAATTTTTTATAAGTTGAATAACATTTAAAAAAGACCTAATATCAATGAATATGTTAATAAGAGTTTTATACTCACCAGGAGTTTCAATCAATAATAAGATGCACCCCAAATGACATTGAAAATAAGGAGATTGTCCCGTGACAATTTTTAGAGGAACTGTTTGTAAACCATGGATACTCTAAGAGAAATTTGGATGAAATTTTCATGAAATAACATAAATCATGAGGGGGAAAATTGTAAAATACCACATTTCATAATGGCGTTGACAAGTTTTCAACATGATTGACCAAACTGTTGACACACCATTTACCAACGTCTATGAAAAAGGGGACCAAGTCGCACAATTTCCTTAAAAGACCACATGTTTTGAAAAAAAATGTTGTAATTATATGAGGTGGCTCTATCCTAGACCACATAACTTAGATCCTACCCATTCACTATTTTACCAATTTTTCTTATCATCTATAGGAAATCATGATTAAGGTGCGTGGTTACTATTAACCATGTACCAACCATGATGTATACACTAGATGGCCCCATTTTCCCTTCATTCATGTCCCAAACACCCTGGACACCGTTAATCCTCTTCACAAACTCAGGAAACATTTCATTAACCATTTTAAGGGAATTCAAACCAAAAACGAATACAATGATATAACTTTAAATAAGTCCACAATCATACAATTTAAATGATATATAAAATGAATATATTTGACATTTAGAACCTAATTGTGTTTCTAATAATATAATATATTATTTATCTTTTTACCCATCAATCCATTAGAAAATTATAATTTGAAATGTGCTTATGTGTTGGTTAAAACCTCTCTGAAGCGATTTAATTCACTTTCCATTTAAACCATACATGGATATTAATAATAATGGAACTAAACAATACATTTTAAATTAATAAAATATTTATGATTTTTTGAAAAGTAAAATTTTATCTCATTTCTTTCTTTTCTATACATTATACAATTTAAAACATCATCCATCCATATATATGGACTATCTTCTTCAAGGAATATTGTGATTCATTATTCATGACCTCCTTTAATGGTTGGTTTTAAAAACATATTACTGTTTAAATATTATAATTATAACATGATTATGTTTGAATAGGTAATGAAACAAAAATCTTATTGAACGTAGTATAATTTATGATGCTTTTCTTTGAGGTTATAAGATAAATACCTACAATGAATCTTAAGTAAAAATAACATTATTTGTAAATAAATATGACATGAAATTAAATGGAATAAGGATATTTATATGAATTTGATGAACATGATAAATATTCTTTTGTAATTAAATAACTAATATAATATTATTATTCATGAATTAGATAACATATAGTGTTTGAAGGTCCCTTATATAAAGTTCTTTCTTTTAAAATTATTATCTTAATGTTTTCCTTTCATGGTGAGGTTATTTTAAATGTTTCAATAATGTCCTTTTTTCATAAAAAGATTATAAAATTAATTTTTAATTTGTTTTAATATCATTATAATTATTTTACAATGTAAACTTTTTAATGTTTCCCATATGGGTTATTTTTGATATTTTACAAATGTGACAACAATTATAGTCTTTTTTGTTGTAAATAGCTTGACCACATTTTTATATCATTATTTCCATTATTCAATATGAATATTAATCATCAATTTACCCTATATTATCATATTGTATTTTTTTTCTTAATATTTTTTTACATTTTCCCTTTTCATATTTCTCAAATAAAAAGGATATTTTATTTTATGATTATTGGAAAATGGAATATTTTTTTCATGATATGGATTAATAATTTTTTTTCTAGATGTATTGGGATATTATTATTGTAGATGTTTTAAGTATAGTATCCTCATTATTTATTACATGAAACATTCCTCATGTTCTCAATAATAAATTTTTTTAAATGATTCGTAATGTGGAAAATGCTTGTGAGATTTACATTTTTTGTCAAGTGCCTATTGTAAACTTCCTCTAAAAGATAATTAATAACATTTCTTATTACATGATAGATTTCATAACTAATAAAATCATCTCCTCGAATCAGTATTGTTTTATCAAAGGCAGATGTACTCAAGAGTTCAATTCCACTATTTCAAATAATGTCAATTGTCTTAGGTTGAAAACCTTAGGTGGAAACCATGACCTTAAAATTGATATAAGGGAAGCCATTAACACTATGAATTATAATTACATTTTTAATGAGTTTGAAAAAATTGTGTTCAACTACACTTTAATTATGTGCACATAATTCCTTTTTTCTCTCCTCATATATCAATTATAATTAATGATACTTTAGAATATTAATTCATTTTTTCCAAAGGTATTGTATATGGGATCCTTTTTAGATATTATTTTTTATATTTCGAAACATTACCTCAGTAGGATCATCACCCACATAGTTGACCAAATATTACTCAAGCACATACAATCATATAGCTATCCTTATACTCCATATAATCTCTTATATACTAATTATGTGATTATTTTTTACAATATTGTAAGTGAAGCATCATAGTTTTCAAAAAAAATTCTTAATCAATGTAAGGGAATTTCATGGAAATCTCTCAGTTGGGGGAAATCATTTGTTTATTTTGAGAAGGTATTTTACCTAGCCATAAAATAAAATATAATATTGGGTTTTTTGATCTAATAATATACATTTCCCATAAATTATATCAGAGTTCCTCTATTTTTTGGAAGATAATAAGATCATTATTTCAATAGAATTTCTAAAAAAATTAAAGGAAAGCATTCATATATGAAATGGATGGCAATATCTTTTACTGGAATAGTGTTTCTTGTAAAAATCCCAATTGTTTCTATATTGTGTTACTACATTACTGTTAATAAATAGATTAGAGGGATGATTAAAGAGATAAATGTTTTCATTATAATATTGTTTTGTAGATTTCATACTCTTGAAGTGAAGATGGTGATGATAAACAATAAAAAATGATGTCACCTGATCTCTAATGGTGGTATTAGAAAAAAAAATATAATTTCTTTATAAGAATACATGCAATAATTGTTCTCCTAGAACCTCATACAAATAAATTCAGATACAATTTTCTTTCTCAAACCTATATTTTTGGACAAGATGATGGAGGGAAAATCAGAATACTTGGGATCCTCTATTTTTCAAATAATCAATGATTCCTACCCTATGATCATGATTCAATATCAATAGATTTTTAACAAAAACTCCTTGATCAAATTATGGATTTAAAACTCGAAAAAATCACACATTATAAGGGAATATAATCCAATGGTCTCCTTATTGGATTTTCACAATTAAATTATGTATTATTTTGAGACTCAACCTCACTTGTAGGGGATGTCAAAAATATAATTAGTGGCTCTACATTTATTTTATTTTCAAACATTATGATATGGGAACTATCAATTAATTTTATTATCAATAGTAATATTTTCTATTATAATACAGATACAAGCTCAAATAAATACTTTTCATTATAAAATCACTATAATAAATCATGTATTAATCCCTTACACTTAACATTATTATGAAGGATTTCTCCAAATAGTTTTCCTATGGATAATTTCTTAATGCATTATGGGGTATCAGTATTCTTAAGATTCTCTATCTAAAACAGATACATGGAAGTTTCTGATCACATATTCTGATGTTTTTATATAGATTTTAGTCAATGAATGTTTTTAGTTGATATGTTTCAAATTGTGATACCAAGAGTTGAATCCCTGAATACAATTTATCTGCATATTGTTGAAGTGGTACAGTTTCCCCAAATAAAATATCATTTTTAGGCCATGGTGTTCGATCTTATCACTTTATTTGGTTCAATATGAACTCTATTAGGCCCAAAAAACATGTGATTTATAATTAAGTCATCAGTGTAGAAGATTATTATCACAATCAAGGAAGCTAATATGATGAAAAAATAATCATTTTCATAAAAATGATCATGATTTTACTATTGGGAAAATATTTGGTGTTATTAGAAATTAAAATCCACTAAATGGAACCTTTTAAATGGTTCAAAAAACTCCAATTTAAAATTGGATAGAAACATCACAAATGAGGAATTAAAAGGGATAATGGAACAACATGTTATGAGGTGGTCTTTCATGATCATGATGGAAGGATTATTAAATTTCATTATGAATTATGTGATCTAGAATATTCTCTTGAAGTATAAATGCAAAGTATCATTAATGTGATATTGTTTTCATGTTTATATGGATAAAATAAATTACGGGTAGAGTGTGATTATACTTCCATTGTCCATTCCATTAGAAATGGTATGTTGTATTTATCATGGAAACATACTTTTAAATGAACTAAATGCATTTAAATTGTTATGAAGACCAATTTTATCATCACTCAACACTATCAGGAAGAAAATAAGGTTATTTGAAATTTAAAATCATGGGATTGTGGTTTATCTCACTTGGTTTGAAGATTTACCTTTAGAATTCACTCCATTTAATGAATGAGACGGTAATAAACCCATAAACTTTAGATTTTTTAATTGATTTATATATATATTATTCCATAGATTTTCTTGCAAAGGTATATTTTAAAAAAATATTAGTGAGGTTAATATAGTTCTCTAAGGAAATTTGTAATGATTTAATCTTTAATGGAGAAGTGGGAGAATACCAGATTGGTTACTCGTTTTTGAATTAATTGTGATTCTTTATTCTTATATGAGTAAAAAATAACTTAATACATGTTATTAATATAATTCTTCAATATACCTAGATTATACATTCAAAAATTTTTTTTGGAATATTTATTGATTTCATGCAGTAAAGAATGTATTTGAACTTAAAACAGTTAAATGATATTTTTAATGGAATGCTTTTAGGAGTTTCAACATGCCTCGATATTCCTTTTTGCATTTCATATTCATAGAAATGGGTTCAAAATTTATTAACTAGAATAAGGGTTTATTTTCATATTGGGAACTATTTTATTTATATTCAAAATGTTATTTCTTTGACAAAGGTATACATTTTGTTATGTTTTATTGATATCGTTAAAATAACATGGTTCATTTATTTTAATGTCCATTAAACAAATTTTTGTGCTAAGCCATAATTTCTATATATTACTCACATTATATATAGATGAGTTTGAACTATTGAAACATGAATTTTTTTGGAACTCATCTTAAAAGAATAAAGGCTCTTAAATTAAAAAGTTGTGTAAATATAAACCCCTGTTTTTGGAGAACAAAATGTAAACTGTGTGGAGGTCTCCATAGGTTTATATAACTTTTTTTCCTAATTATATAAAACTATAAAATTAAAAGATGGCATGCGTGTAAATATTATAATTCATTTCATTCAAACTCATATCCATGATTTGATAAAGTAATCATTTATTATTATATTTTCATCATTTAAATGTAACAAAACCTATATAATGGAAGATAGTTCCCTAGTTTTTCAAAGTTATCCCTAGATCAATACATGATAATTTTTTAATTAAATATATCAAATAAAATTTCCCTTACATGGAAATTAATATAGGATCCATATAAATATAGTTAATACATACCCTAGATCACATAAAAAAATTAAAGGCATAATAAAAATATTTATAGGAACTACATTTCAAAAAAACCCTATTAGAGACAATTTATTGATATGTGAAGTAACCATATCACCCTTGTGTGTTTTTATTGACAATTTAGTTCATAGACATTGTTGTTATGATTTAATGATCATATAAAACTCAATTTCATTAAATAATTGGGTAATACAAGAATCAAATAATATATTTTGAGTTCATGGGTGGAAGATGAGTGTATCATTCACCAGACAGTTTTTTATGGCCCACATATACAGTTTTTCTTTCATAATACTTCCCCTTACCCCTTTGGTTTTAGAGGTTTCCTATCCTTGTTATCTTATTAATCATCGGTTTCATGAACTGGTAAAAAAATTACCATACATTACACTATTAAGGAATTGGGGTGTGGGTGGTGTATTTGATTCATCAATCCAAACATTATTCTTATGTATTCAATAAACATGATCATGATGGCCTAAAATCCCTCATTTGAAACATTTACATTTACCATTGATGCAATTCACCATATTCTATTTCACACATAATTAGCATGAAATAAGTTGAATCTTATTCCCTCAAAATGACTCATTATTATAGTTTCCATGAAACTATAAATTTATCTTCTCTTCCCCAAATCTTTCGGAATAATGGCTGTATCAAATTTCAATTTCTACTTTTATAGATAATAAAAAACATTCTTGATAGCTACTGAGGTCCCCTATAGTGAGTGCCACTTGGGGAATTGGTTTTAAGTAGTGAAGGGAATGATTGATTTTTTATTCAGGTTCAATGATTTAAGTAAATAAAATACCTTGAGTTTCCTATATAATTTCCATCATGGTGAAAAGTGTATTCATCCTTATACAAATTCATAAATAGAAATTCAATATCCCTCTTATTGTAAATTTTTGTTAGAAAATATTTATATAAAAATAACTACTTAAACACCACTGATTCCTTGTCATCAATTTTTTATATTTTACTTGATGAAAATCCATCATTGATCTACATTATCTTTTAAATAATAAATAAATAATATAAATTTATAATTATATTAGCACTAGATTTTGGAAAATACCATTCCTAATATAATGATCCATAACTTATAAATTAGTGGATTGGAAAGCCAACTAATGTAGTCTAGATATTTTTTAATGAATGATATAAGGGTGAGATGTTCCATTCTTTGGTCATTTTTTATTTTGAGAAGGTTCACATTATTTTTCACAGATCAAGAGAGTTTGGTGAAAATGATAATAATATTTTTCATTCTAGAACCAATTTCATTTGGCTTATAATCAGAGAACCCATTTTATTTTAAATCACATTCATTGTTAATTCAAATCCATTTATTTCCATACATCTACTGAAAAAACATTCAGTATGAGTATTAAGAAATAATCAAAGTAGTAATATCCTAATGAAAAATAATCATAAAATGTCATAAATTATGAAATAATTATTTTAATATATGACATTTTAGGTACATATTCTATCATCATTGATATATAATTTTATTTTTTTATATTCTGTCAAAAATTACTTCATAATTTAAACCTGAAAATAAATAAACTATCCTAAAATTCAAAATAAGACACCCCAATCCTATAATTTTGGATTTAAATATATCCCACATACCTGGAATACAATATTTGATTTGAAATGAGTCATTTTAAGTATAACAAACACACATATTACATCACATTCATAAGTATAACATTAATGATCATATTTCATATAAACATAGAACTAAAAAGATTTTTTTGTTATTGGGTACATAAAAAATATATATAACTTGATATTCACCATATACCAGAAATAATTATCACACATGACATAGATTTTAAATATCCCATAAAATACAATTCTTCATAACCAATCTAATGGAAACATAATAAAGGGTGATCATAAATACCCAGTATGGGTAAATATAGAAGATATTAATTTAAGATCACATGAGATAATAATATGATAATGTGGGTATATGAAAATAATTAATGAAAATAAAATAAAATAAGATAATCATATCCAATAAAGTGTTAATCATAAATGTGGTGTCATATCGTAAATATTTATACATAACAATATAGTCATAAGATAATAATAATTAGCTCAGTGTTAAACATAAACAATAGAATATAAATTATAATTTATTTCAAGGATAGAAACAAAGGTTTTCACTTCGTAATTTACTTGGATGACTATCTATACAAACCTTTTGGACTTGTTCTAAACACACAGTTCCCATAACCCTTTGTACATGAGATAACCACCGACACCCAAAAACATTTTTGACTAGCCCTAATCAGCTGTGTACCACAACCTTTTCTCAGGAAATGTAAAACATTAACCATTATATTAGAGATATATAACATATCATCCATTTATAAAATTTATAAAACATACATATATATGCTATATGAACCAGGAATAATTCATAATTTGATCTTTGATTAGTTAACCCTTCTGAATGAAGCATACTTCATGATAAAATCCTTAAAAATAATCATAATCTATCAAGAGAGTTAATTTGGAAATTATTATTTGAGTATATCCATAGAGAGTCATAATAAAAATTTAATTATAATTACCTATATGAAAACACCATTATAATAACATTATAATTATTCCTTGAAAAATGAGAAGAATAATCTTAATCTTTTCTAATTTTTTATTTTTTAAACAAAAAAATAAACAAAAAAATAATTACAATAGAAAATAAAAATTAAAAACATTAAATCATATAAAGGTAGATTCACAAATAACTACTTGTTTAATTTTGGGAAATGCTTTTTGTGAAAAAATGGTGTTGAAAGAGATTCATTTCACCCTTTATTAAACAAATTAATAAAATAATGTATGTGGAAAATGTAAAAAAGATTCCATTTTGAAAATTTATAAAGAATAAAAATGATTTTGAAAAGGAAAATAATCTATCAGTATTGTATACAAAATAATATTCAATAAATAATATAAATAATATGTAGAAAGAGGTGAGAAATTTCTATTTTTATAGAAGATATAAGGATGGATCCACCATCAATAATTCTTTCAGTTAAATTTTAAATAAGAGGGAAGTGAAACGATAAGAAGAAATTTAATACCCCCATAATAATATAAATGTTTATTAAATGTGTTTGAATTTAAATATAGTGAATATATAATTTCTTTAATATGATTTATGTCATAATGGGTCTTGAATTCGAAGAAATATTGGAAAGAAAAACCATACCTAAATTTGTAATTTGCTCGAATCCAAACAAACACCATTCATAATATTTTTTTATATTTTTTATCCCTATGAATAATAAATTTATAAAAAATATTCTTTACTTTATAAAAATCAAAAATAATTACATTAATCTTATCTTAATTTTCTATATTTAAAACCAATACTTCAGTGTTAATTGATCCATTTCCTTTTCTTGCTTTGGATTGGTGGTGGAAATTCTAGCTTATTATTCATGTATTAATAAACTAAATTATGTTCCTAATGATGTAATATATGTATTTTTGTAGTTATTTATTTCCATTGTAATTTTAGGTAACTTATGGTTATGGTTCACATTTAATGCTTATAAATTAAAATTTTTTTGATTATTGAAATCAAGAAAGAATTGAATTTACTGTTGAGTATAGTTTTTACCGCTAATAGTAAAGAATTAATTTTTATTAATTTCATAATTATTTAATCTTATTTATTATTGTTTAGTTATCTCAAACACTCATAATGGAATCATTAAAAAAATTATCATGAAAGTGGTAAGACCAACCAAAACAGAAACAGGTTATACTTATTGAATGAGTGAGAAAATATTTTCTCTTGTAATAATAATTTTTTTTAGAAAATTAATGATTTGATTTTTTATTAATTTAATAAATTGGATTCAAAATATATCTAGAGTTATGATTTTGATGAAATATTAAGGATAATATTACAATCATATTGAGAAAATAAATTACACTAAAAGACCTCTTATAAATGAGTGGTTTGGGACTCAATCTTATGATTATAGGTTCCAAAATTATTTACAGAAGTTTGAGGGTGGTTAATTGGACTAGGATTGATGATAATATTAATTAAAATTATAGGTTAATGCATTAATGGGATAGGTCCTATTATTGTTGAATGAGTTGTGATTTTAATAAATAAAATATTATTTAAATAACTATAATTTAAAATTAATGGAAAGTGGATAAAAATTTACAATTGGAGAAGATAAGATGGGGGGGGGGGTAGATAAAACACTAATACACCAATTTTTAGATAAGGATTAGTGTATTTTTTTCATTTTTTCATTACATTATATAAAAATTGAATATTTTTATAGAAGGATATTACATATTTTTATATAAATATTAAATATATTACAAAAACACTAGCTTGAGGACCATGATAATTTACCTAATTTGGAAACATGGAACACAATATTCTTAAATCATGAAATATTTTCAATGTATACTATAAGTATCATACCCTTTCATACTCCTAACAAACATAAACTACATAAAACTTTATTCAAATCATTGAGAAATAAAATATATAAAAGGCTGATCTTAGATTCCTAGTATGGGTAAAATTGTGAGATACATAATAATTACATGAGAATATGTGTGTGATAAAATGAGAATAACATTTTAATACCACACTATACACATTAAAGATAATAATATGCAGTAATGGACTAAATATTTACAGTTCATAATACATTAATCAGAATGGAAGTCAATGAACATGATCTATGAGAGTATATATATTTATAGAATATGCTTCATATTATAATTTTTTTACATGTGAATATAGAAACATGTTCACCAATTAAGTTATGTACATGAAATCAAGGACTTGAATAATATTATTAACATCCAAATGGGTCCACTTATAACATTATGGATGTGAAATACAGGTCCATTCATCATACTCTTAACATGTAATCATGTTTAATAATAACATTGTGAACATGTAATATGGTTCACATGTAACATTGTTAACATTTAATCAAGTCACACATTACATATTTACTCATGATTTTTCTATCATTTCCCAATTCATTGCGTTAAGATACATTTTCCCCCATATTATATTGAAAACCCTAGTATGAGTAAAAAGAAAAAAAAATATTTATCGTATCAAAACCCATGAAAAGAAATTGGTTTCATAAAAATTTCATTAGATTATAACATGTGAAAAAGGATATAGGTTTCATTATTATTTCATCATTTCATTGTAACATTACCCATGAATAAATGTTTGTTTCATGGGAGTTATATCATGGTATAAATCATGTAATGGAAGCATGATTCAAAAACATATTATCATGACAATCCATTTAGATACTGAAAATGAATTTTATAATTGGTTTATAAAAACTTAAAATAATACGTTACATAAAGGGATGTCATCACAAACAAATAATTATTTTGATTAATCATCTATTACATATCATAAAAAAATATACATTCCACATTAAAAATACTTTTTCTAAATAAAAAATATTGGCAAAAGTTTTCTTGGATACAACCTTGACAAAATATAATGGAGGATTCAATGTAAATAATGGTCATTTGAACATGATGTTTCATTCATTTTTTATATTTTAAAACAATGATTCTTTTAACATTTTCGGAAAAAACCAAACATGAATTGTTTGGGAGATAACATTAATATTATTTTCAAAAGTATTTTTGAAAAAACTAAAACATGGGTAAAAAATTCTATTAAAAACTATATTATAATAACAAAACATATTTGAAAATATTTTAATAAGTAACTATTTTTAATGAAAAATAAATTTTAACTAAAGAGAGAAATAAATTCTATTTTCCTAAAATTAATTTAATTACTTTTATTAAGTACCAAATCGTGAAAATTTGAAAAATTACTTGAAAATATCATGAATTACTAGAATATAATAAAATGCATTAGTTTCTTCCTTTATGTATCGTAATATTTTTTCATCGAAAATATAATCATAAATAATCTTGATAAAGGATGAGATTGTATTATAAAATCATTATAACTCTGGTAACATTGAATCATAATTTCCTTGAAAAACTAACATAAATGTAAATTAAAATAGCATGAAAATAAATAATTTATTGATATTACCTAATAACGGGTCTTTATAATATCCTAATAATATAATATAGTTCCCCAACATGGAATATGTCTCAAAAAAAGTATAACTGAGAAAACAAATACCCTACCACTTTGGTAACATTTTAACCGCAAACCCATAAAAAGAGATATACTGAAATGGATTTATAAATCCCAAATAGTATCATTATATGAATCAAAAAAAAATACATTTATGGGTTGTATAAAAACAAAATAATTTTTTCTTCATGGTGAATATGGAATGTGTCTTGCAGAAGTAAAAAGTGAGCTGGAAATCAGTTATCTTAAGTCATTACTTCCGTCTTACACATTAGAACATCCTATATAATAGATATAATTTTTTTATAAATATATTAAATAAAAATAAATAAATATATATCATAACTTATATTATTTAATTATTTCCTTTTATTACCCATTTATCAAAAATGTCATGTTAATTTTATTTTTCAGGTAAAAATAACTTTGTTTTTCTTATATATTTTTATTTTATACCATCAGTCATCATGAACATGGATAAATTTTCTCCAGAATAATATTCATCAAATTTTTATCATATTTATGTATAAGTAATAATATTCAAAAAAATAATAAAATATGATTTTTATAAATGAAGTATGTTATGATCATATAGATAGTTATCTGTACGTACACAAGAGTAATGTTTTTATTTCTCAAGGACCATTATAGAAAGAATATATGTAATATTTTAACATTATGGGAAGATAATAATATCATTAATAAGAAATTATATATTTATATATATTTATAATTATTATCCACATGGTGTGGTGATCAAAATAATAATGTCGATTCGTGAAAGAAGTAGTCCACACGTATATGAACAGTGTTATCATCATTCAGTGAGTGAAAAGGTAAGAAATAAAATGATATATTATTATTTTAGAATGAATAATATTTATTAAATATCATGATTATTTAATGAATATTTGACATATATATCCTTATTGTATTCAACTAATGCATTAATTATATCGAATCACATCGCTTTTTGATGCAATGGACAGTTGTACACACAGACGATGTTATATTATCCATAATTAAATAGAAAGTTAAAAATGGTATATATGATATAATGTATCAAGAGGTGTAATAATTTCATAAATATCATATATAAAATTTATATCCATAATTATACCCAAACATTAGTGGTGGTAATAAAAAAATGAAAGACATGGGTTGACAATGCAATAGTCCACCGTACACCAGAATGATGATTTCACAACCCTATTTATGGAAGTTTCCATTAAAATATTAATATGTAAAAATATGGAAGAGACATATTTTATTATATCAAAATATTATTATATTAATTTAATTAGATAGTGGAATAAATAATTAAAACACGACCATAGATGAACATTACCTCTTGTTCGGGTATCCTCCATAGTTTTTGCACCAAAATCCTTCATTGGTTGAGTTTCAGACCAATATAAGTCTTATAAGATCAGTTGATTTAGTTTAGAATATTATTTTATTATTTAATTTCATAAAAATCCCTTTTTGGTGTGAAATTTAGAGCATAAGTGGTGTCCTTTTATAATTTAGGTGAGTGACACAATTGTAATTGTTTTTTAAAGAGAAAATTCCACCCACCTTTTTTCATGATAAAAAGAAAACAATAACATGAAATTATTGCAACTTTAAGGGATAATGTCAATACTATTCCTATAAATTTGTGTTTTACATGTTTGGGATTACTTTTAACCTTTAACATTTTCATTTAACCCTAGTTAAATGAAATTTTACATTAATCATAAAAAATATATTTTTTTACTATTTTTTCCATTCTTCTTTGTAAAAAATTAAGTTGAACATATTAGATAATTTAAATAATACCAATTTTAATAAATTTTTCCATATATAATTTAAAAAATAGTATGAAATTTAATTTAAAAATAATCATACAAACTCGACATGAATGTGGGGATTTAAGGATAAACTTTTCAAAATTTTATAATGTTTTTATTACAAAACTCAATATAATATTATTATAGTGACCTAACATATATAAATTTATATAGAAATGATCCAATTTAACTTTAAACCCAATTAAATGTTTAATTTAATTTTATATATAATTTAAATGAATGTTCACTTTTCCTATAAAACATAGTACCTTTCACTATTCCTCTAAAAAATAATATTTTAAAAAAATTATCCAACAATCATCCCATGATAATATTGATATCATTATTTAAAAATAATATTTTAATTATATAAAATTAAATTTCTAACTATTTAAAAAATAGATTTTAAAATAACTTTAAAAAGGTGAAAATACTTATTTTTAGAAAAATAGGGTTTTAAACATAAATTTGGATTCATTCTTATAACATGTATAGTAAATACATAATAATAATGTTAAATGTTTGTTTTAATATATTATATATAAATTTTGATTAAAATAATTCAAAAAAATTGGTTTGTATAATTTTTTGAGATAAAATGTTTTTATTAACAGAAAAATAGTTTCCATAAAAAGCATTTATTTATTTTTAAACAGTTTTTATTTTTATTTATAATTAATTTTTCACAATAGAAATCATATTTTATACATCTATAAACAAAATTTTCATAGTTAATATAATCTTATTCATAACCTCCATTCCATCATATAGGTCATTACTTTCATTTAAAATAATAATATTTTAATAATATGTCATGTTCCTTTTAAACATTATTTTCCTTGTGATGCAATCTAATATATGTGTTTCATGTATGACAAGCTAAAATTAGTGTTTCATGTAATGAAAGGAAAATAAAATTTTTTATTTAACAAAACTAAACTCATTTTAGTTTATAATGAAAAAGATCAGAAAGAATAAATTAAATTTTATATATACATTTCATAATATCTTTGGGTGTTAAATTGTACACAATTAAAGATAAATTCTCCCAATAAATTCATCTCGGTCATTAATGGTTCAACATTTGAAAATTACATCCTAAAAACCCACATCATAAAATGGTTTAATAAAAATCATCTTGAAAAAGAGAATGATATTTGATAGAGTCTCCTTGAATAACTCATATTAGGTTTCTATATAATATAACATAGGTGGGAAATGAGAATATAGACATAGTATAGAATACTAACACCCGAATAAATATGGAGAGTTATCGATAAAACTGATCACAATAATTTATAAAATTTATGGAAAGTTAATGACCAAAAATCCATAAATCAAAGTGGAGTGAAAGGGGTCAATGATATCATAAAAAATGGTTATAACATGATGTGATCTTTTTCTACAATCTATTCATAATGTTGAAGATTTTTCCTAAGAAGATATACTTATTGGATATTATTCAATTTTATAGTCACAATATCATCCATTATTTATTCCTTGATCAATTTACCCTTTGTCCCTTACTCCTTGAAATAATGGTGAATCTATTGTGCATGGAGTACTAATGGATCATAAGATCCATAAATATAATGAAAAGTCATTCAATATATCTTTAGTTATTATCCCAACAAAGGGAACAACATAGGTTATCCAATATGTATAAATCATCATATGGTGATGTAATAAACTAATATATAAATCTTCTATATGATTATTATCTTAAGTCATCTTATACATGGTCAAAATTATAACCCTTATGAAATATTAAAATATAATCATTAGAAATATGGTCATTGAATTTTCAAAATTAAAATATCTGAAATCCCCATATACCATAATGTGGGTCTTGATTTTCATATACTAAACATGTGGATACCATCATCTTGTAATCTCATGAAGCATGGTAATTACATTAATTGTCCTAAAACCATATTAAATACATTAATGATTCCTTATGCAATTTATAAAACCACGATTATTTGATATAATCCTTCTCAAAAAATGTAAAAACCCCATCAATCATAGAATCAAGAACATTTTTATCAAATCATAAATTAGATGCATGGGCTTCCAGACTATCCAATTTTCATATTCATATCGAACAAATAATTATCCCAACTACATTATCTCTACATCCATAAACAATTATTGGTTATCTTTACATAATAAATATATCAAATTTTTACTAAATCACATTTCTTTTCCATCAGTACCATTTAACATTTTTTTGAAAATCCGTAACTTTAAACATCTAGAAACAGTCCTTAAATATATTCCGAAAACATAATTCTAGAATTATATAAACATAAACACTACGATTATTACACACAGTCCTTTAGACATTGACTAGGTTTCATAATCATATTCTGTAATGCTTTATTACTTACATATGTTAGTGTTAGTCACTTCCCCATTTGTAGTGTAACCATTACTCATACCACCTTTCTGATACACTTATCAAGCGTTCCCCTAAGGATTAAAATTTTTACAATGCCCATACATTCCATATTTAAATAATTATTCCATTAGATATACCATTAAAAGATTAATATTTCCATTAATTTTGTAAACTAAAATTTTAATTTTCCATCTACAATTTCTTATGTTATCCCCTTATTCCCAACATTTAAAACATCATCACGTTCCTTGAAGACATTATTTGGACTGCTTCTCCTCACATTGTTGACTTATAGAAAACTTAATCTCATTTATTATATGGTCTCCACTACCTAAAATCAGAGAGAACACTACCCTTCTCATCTTTTTTTGAGTCTTATAGTTGGTTAAATTTAACATTGATAACAATGTTTGACGAAGAGTGATTATTGATAATCACAATATCCTTAAATCTAGTTATCTTCCTATTTTGATGTTAATCAGAATTTTTTCTATCAAACTTAATTTAAACCCAAATCCTTTGTGTTCTCACAACTGAATATAACCAAATTTAATTGTGTGAGAAATGATAGTCAAAATAGGAAGCTAAATAATCTTGAAAAAGAATTATAAGATGTCTAAATCATGACACCTAATTTATAATCTATGACACCTTTAGGTTATCTTAGTTCATCCAAAGTAATAATCTATTTAAATCCATAATGGTGGTTCATAATGTATTTTTTATTTTTCAATGAATATCCCTTAGGTTGTAAAACCAGTTGTGCATCAATGAATCCAGTAATGATAAAGGTGATGATAATGTCCATCTCAAAGCCCCATTTTTGAAGTTATACCCCCATGGAACCACTATTCTAGAGGAATATCCACATGAAGTATCCTAAAATTGATTTAATTTAAATGAAACCACTTGTCAAGTAAGTTAAAAATTTATTTACATTTTCCTATGAATAGACTCATCCTTTGACTTATCATTATAGGAATCCATATAAATATCCATATAAAATCCCAAGTGATCTAACTAATGTTTTCTCAGCCTAGTTTTAAAAGGATAACCAATTAAATACATTGATAAAAATTATAACAACCTTGGATTCAAATACATTAATATTATGTCTTTTTATATGAATATTCTATACATTACAAAAAACAAATGCCTATGGATAGTAATAGTTTAGCTCCTTTGTAGACACGGAACAAAGTCTTATTAAATATTGAATGATCTTAAATTTTTACAATAAATGTCCTCCCCATTGTGATCATTACAAAAATACACTAAAAATCTATTTTCAGAGCATACGGAATGGGAACATTTGAAAATAAGATATCATATACTCAGTATGATTAATTAATGTAGATACGTAATCATGGCATGAGCATAAGGGTATTAAAATATGAGAATAACATTTGAAAACCATAACATACATGTTGAAGATAACTTTATGGAGTCATGGAATAAATATTGGTAGTTTATTAGACATGAATTATAAATTAAATAAAAAAACATGATCCATGTGAGCATATAGATTTCTTGCATATTCATCTTCTTAGAAAATTGGGAACATGTGTAATTAGAATTATGTTCAATCATAATGTTTGGGATACTAAATCATTGAATCATATAAACTTATTAACCTAGAACTAGGTACCCATATAAAATAATGAACATGATATATAGGTCCATGCATAACCCTATGAAAATGTAATTAGGTTCACACATAACATTTAAAACATGTAACACTACAAGAAAACCGCCGCGAAATGTGTTTTCGGGCCGCCATTTCGCGGTGGTTTTAAGAACCGCCGCGAAAAAACCGCCGCTAAACGGAAAAAAAAATTTATTTTTTTAATTATTTTTAATTATTTTTAATTTTACTCGAGTATTAGCGGCGGTTTTTTAAAAAACTGTCGCGAAATAGCGGCGGTTTCGGTAACACCGCCGCGAAATGAAATGAAAAAAATAAAAAAACACGAGAAACCCCAAAATCACTAAAATGACCATAACATTTGATCCGGGCATCCGTTGAAGCACCACGACCAGTCAAATCAAAGATCATGAAGAGATCTAGAGGCACATATAATCAAAACCGTGAGACGGTCTAAGGTGTGGAAGATATTAGAGTTATAAAAAAGATGAAAAAAGTTCTCCAACTTCAAACGACCATAACTTTCGCTCCGGGTGTCCGTTTGGGATCTACCACATATTAAATCAAAGCCAGCGAAGAGAGCTACACACCAATTCGACACAAGAAAGCTTCTGTTGTGTTTTTTGACCCCCAAAACCCCTCTGAAGTCCTCTAAAACCCCATTTCCGTCACCGGTGTCCCGTCAAACTTGTCTTCAAACAGACCTAACTTTCGATCCGCGTGTGAGTTCGGCCCCCTCCACCTGCCAGATCATAGCTCGTTCCATGAGCTTCAGTTTGGCGGGTCGTGGCACCCACATGCACTCCTAGATCATATGTTATGGGCTTTTTAGTGGGTATCTGGTTTGTTATGTTTTTCAATGCCTCGTTTCTAGCACCCGTTCCCCGTCAGCTTTTTTTAAATGGTCGCAAATTCCAATCCGCTTGTCCTTTCAGACTCTTACACCTTTTAGGTTGAAGAGCGTTTTAGGATCTTTGATTTGACAGGTCGCAGATCTAAAATGGACTCTCGGATCATAAGTTATCTCCGTTAATGTGAGTCCAATGTTTTTTTCTCTTTATGACCGTTTTGACGGGTTTTAACGGTAGCTCCATTTATTACTGTTTATTTGGGTTTCCATGACTTGCTATCTTTATCAATGGTTTTTTATGGGTTATTATGATGATTTTGTTGAATTATTAAGGAGTTTTCCAGAGTTGTCACGAGTTTTCATGCGTTCTCATTTTTTCAAATGCCTCGTTATTCATATGCTTCTCCATCCTTTTTCATGCGTTTTCATGATGTTTCATCCCTTATCACGTCTTTTCATACTTTTTCATGTGTTTACTTTATTATTTAATATTTATTAGTAATAATATACTTTAATTTATTAATTATCTATTATTTGTAATTGGTTATTTATTATTTAGTATTTAGTATTTATTATTTATTGTTTATTATTTATATTTATTTATTAGTTATTAGTTATTATTTATTATATATTATATATTATATATTATTTATATTCATTTATTATTTATATTTATTTATTATTTATTATTTATTTATATTTATTTGTATTTATTATTTATATTTATTATTTATATTTATTTATTATTTATATTTATTTCTTATTTATATTTATTTATATATATTTATATTTATTATTTATATTTATTTATTATTTATTATTTATATTTATTTATATTTATTATTTATATTTATTTATTATTTATTATTTATATTTATTTATTATTTATTATTTATATTTATTTATTATTTATTATTTTCTATTTATTATTTATTATTTATATTTATTTATTATTTTCTATTTATTATTTATCATTTATACTTATTTATTATTATTTATTTATTATTTATTATTCATTATTTATTATTCATTATTTATATTTATTTATTAGTTATTATTTATTAGTTATTAGTTATTATTTATATTTATTTATTATTTATCATTTTCTATTTATTATTTATTAATTGTATTTATTATTTATTAATTGTATTTATTTATTATTTATTATTTATTATTTATTATTTATATTGATTTATTATTTGTTATTTATATTTATTTATTATTAATTATTTATATTTATTTATTATTTATATTTATTTATTATTTATATTTATTTATTATTTATTAGTTATTATTTATATTTACTTATTATTTATTATTTATTATTTATATTTCTTTATTATTTATATTTATTTATTATTAATATTTATTTATTAATTATATTTATTTATTATTTATTATTTATATTTATTTATTATTTATTATTTATAATTATTTATTATTTATTATTTATTATTTATAATTATTTATTATTTAATATATTTATTTATTATTTATTATTTATATTTATTTATTATTTAATATTTATTATTAATTATTCATTCTTTATTATTCATTATTTATATTTATTTATTAGTCATTATTTATTAGTTATTATTTATTATTTATTATTTATATTTATTCATTATTTTTTATTTATATTTATTTATTATTTATATCTATTTATTATTTATTATTTATATTTATTTATTATTTATTATTTATTATTCATTATTTATTATTTATATTTATTTATAATTTATTATTTATATTTATTTATTAAATATATTGATTTATATTTATTTATTATTTATTATTTATATTTATTTATTATTTATTATTTATTATTTATTATTTATTATTTATATTTATTTATTATTTATTATTTTCTATTTATTATTTATTATTTATATTTATTTATAATTTATAATTTATAATTTATTATTTATTATTTATTATTTATTATTTATTTATTATTTGTTATTTATATTTATTTATTATTTATATTTATTATTTATTTATTATTTATATTTATTTATTATTTATTATTTATTATTTATTATTTATATTTATTTATTATTTATTACTTATAGTTATTTATTATTTATATTTATTTATTATTTATATTTATTTATATTTATTTATTATTTATTATTTATATTTATTTATTATTTATTATCTATATTTATTTATTATTTATATTTATTTATTATTTATTATTTATTATTTATTATTTATTATTTATTATTTATATTTATTTATTATTTATTATTTATTATTTATATTTATTTATTATTGATTATTTATATTTATTTATTATTTATTATTTATTATTTATTATTTATATTTATTTATTATTTATTATTTTCTATTTACTATTTATTATTTATATTTATTTATTATTTATTATTTATTATTTATTATTTATTATTTATTATTTATATTTATTTATTTTTTATTATTTATTAGTTATTAATTATTATTTATTATTTATTATTTATTATTTATTATTTATAATTATTTATTATTTATTATTTATTATTTATATTTATTTATTATTTATTATTTATTATTTATATTTATTTACTATTTACTATTTATTTATTATTTATTATTTATTATTTATTATTTATTATTTATTATATAATATTTATTATTGATTATTGATTATTGATTATTGATTATTTGTTATTGATTATTGATTATTGATTATTGATTATTGATTATTGATAATTGATTATTTATTATTTATTATTTATTATTTATTATTTATTATTTATTATTTATTATTTATTATTTCTTATTTCTTATTTCTTATTTCTTATTTATTATTAATTATTGATTATTGATTATTGATTATTGATTATTGATTATTTAATATTGATTATTGATTATTGATTATTGATTATTTATTATTTATTATTTATTATTTATTATTTATTATTTATTATTTATATTTATTTATTATTTATTATTCCTTATTTATTATTTATTTTTTATTATTTATTATTTTCTATTTATTATTTATTATTATTGAGTTTATATCTATTATTTATGTATTATTTGTTTTTTCAATTAAAAAAAATAAAGAAATAAAAAAAACCGCCGCTAAAAAACCGTCACGAAAAGTTCTGCGACGGTTTTGAAAACCGCCGCGAAATAGTTTCCCGACGCACGGTTTTGCGGCGGTTTTTCAAAGCCGCCGCAAAACGAAAAAAAAACCGCCGCTAAATGCCTTTTTTGCCGTATTGTAATCGGGTTCACAGAAAACCTTTTAATGTGTAATGTAGTTCAGGGATAACATATTTACTCATGAGTTCTCCATATTTACCCAATTCATTGGAGGGATATATAGGTCTCACCCCTCTCATAATGGAAAAACTTATTTATGAGTTCCAAAATATTATAATTTTTAATCATTTCATTACATGTGAAATGAAATGGGTTTCATTAACATTTCACCATATCATAACAAGTGGAAAATGGATATGTTTCATAATCTTTTCATCACAATATAACACATCAAAATAAGTGGGTTTAAATATAAATATATAATTGTAGTATCCATGGAATATTATTAGGTTTCATAAACATATTTTCAATATAAACAATTTAGAAAAATAATATTAATGGTATCCATTGTATATATACATGAAAATTCATGAGTTACATCAAACATTATCATCATAGATGGAAAATTAATTTCTCCAATAATGTAGAAAATCCCTTGATGAAAATATAATTTCTCCTCAAAAAATATTTTATTTTGAAAATAACTCCATAAAAAAATAATGGATGCTTCAATAAAAATAAATATTATAAAAATGGGATCTTTAATTAATTTCATACAAGTTAAAATAGAGATTCAATTCTCATGTTCAGTAAAAGAAAAGAACGAATTGTTTAAAAAATGACATGTATATTCCTCTAAAAGAATTTAAAAAAATAAAACAAGGGTTAAAATTTCCTTAAAAAATTATACGATAATAATAATAAATATTTGGAAACATTTTTATAAAATGTAGATATGGATAAAAAAAATATTTCAAACTAAAGAGAGAGGTATTGTCTGGATTTCACAAAAACATTTCTCAATTTTTTATAAGTAAAGCAGACTGGATAAATTTCACTATTAGAGGGAAATATAATTAATAACAATAATATAATAAAATTAACGATTCTCTTCAGATATGGATGATAATATTTATCAATAGAAACATAATCATAATAAATTTTGATAAATGATATAGAATTTAATATTAATTCTTTACCACTTTGGTAACATTGAATCGTATCCCAATGAATGAATAAAATAAAAATTGAAGTTTAAACATCTTGAGGATAAAAATAATAATTACATTATTAATAAATGGGTCTATATATTCACCTAAAAAATTATATTGGTGCATAACATGACAAATGTCTCCAATATTGTAAATAAAGACAAAAATCCATTTATTCTTTGATATCATTTTAACCATAATCCAATGAAAGTGTTATCCTCTCATGGACATATAAATAAATATAATTATGAATATAATAATCAAAAAATATGTTCATCAGAATTATACTCACATCCTGAAATAATTATGTGTTTAATATGGCATGTGTCTTGCTGAAGTAAAAAAGTGAGATGGAAATCCTTTACCAAATGTATTAACATTCTTTATACACGTTTAAACATCATGTATAATAAATATAAGTTTATTATAACTCATTTATAAATCCATTATTTCATATTTTTTATCTAATAACTCATGTAGTTATTGAATAATTTTTTTCATTTTTCAATTTAATAGATAAATTTTAAACATTTAATGAAATATGTTGTACTAAAAGAAATTATGTAATCACTTCTAATGGAATAGTAACCTAACTATATAAATAGTAGTGCAACCATTAGGAATAGTAATTTGAAAATTAAAAAAATAATCTAACATATGAAAAAAAAATAAAAAATATTAATACCATTCATTTTATTATGATAAATTTATATCATGGAATAAATAAATAAATGTTATAAAAATGTAAAATTAAGCGTTGTTAGTTTTGGGAAACATAAATCATTATTTAAAATTTTATAAATAATATAGTTATTTAAAAGAAAATTTATTTTCAATAAATATACTCATAAAATAATATTTCGTTTTATTATAAATAAAAGATAATTTTTCATGACCATAATTAAATTTTCATAGTGTCTCAAAATCAGTTATAATATTTAAATCGGTACTTTGTTGAATAAATGATGCTTTTATTTAAAAACTAAATGTATCCTGATTAGATTTTTTTAAAATGGGGTTTTTTATAAATATATACATTGAATAATGGATATGGTGTTGTTTTTGTATTTTTTAAAATATATGAATTTTTGGTGAACAGTGAAATACTATAATTTTCCGTATTTACCTTTACATTCAAAATAAATGAATTTTTTAGTCCAATATGATGTAAGATACCATTATTTTGAACTCACATGAACTAATTACTTTAATTTTTTCCAATAATCAACTGTGCTGATATTATTCTGCTAAAATAATAACCAAATTAATAAAATAATCAAAATGACCCCTCTCATTTGTCGATACATACTACCTCCACCCCTTCAACTCAAACCTCCAAATTATTTTATATTTTTCTAAATTATATCCAATTCATTTATCAATTTTATTCATCAACTCCAATACTTTCAGGTCTCACCAAAAGACCAAAACCATATGCATTATGGTGGTTCTAAAGGAGATGACATTCACTAGGTAAAATTAACATTTTTTTCTTTAATGTTTTTTTATTTCTACTACATTATCATCACCTACCCTCTCCAGATATGAATGATAAATACAATATCATATATATAATTATATATATATATATTTTAAATTTTATATTATTGATGGAATACTTATCATCAAACAACTTCACTTCACCATTTATTCTAAAAAATTATTACATCATGTGTAATGTGTAAATTCAACACCTTTATAAATGTTGAGTTTTCATTTTATATCTCATCATTAAAGGTTGTTTATAGTACCATTAATATAATAGAATAATATTTTTTTGTTTATTGTTACATTAAAATGTTTTGGAACTGATTTATAAACATATTATTAAAATCAAATGAAAGTAGTTTCTAATTTTCTGAAAAACTGCCAAAAATAAACCTAACATTTGTCCTTAATTTTTTATCGATTGAATAATCCCCATATTAGAAAAAAATAATATATGTGATCATTTAAAATTATGTGGAAATATTTATACAACATAATGAATTTTTAGTTGATGAAAACTCTGCAGTTCGGTCTATCCACATGAACTAATCATTGATGGTCACTATACCTCCCTCTCCCCCTTTGTGTTCATGGTTCCTCCAACATATCTCAAATGGAATTGACTAATAATCTTTTCTACTTTATCTAACCCTTACTTTATATCCTTATTTCCTCAAATCACTCTCATCCTAAATTATTTTGGATTGTCCTATGGATCACAAATTTTTTTTTTCTTGAATCTGGAATTCACAAATGTATCATATTTATTAAATCTAATACTTATTGGGTACATAAAACACCATATGTCATTAGTTCATTCCTTAAATCACCTAATATTTGGCACATGGGGTTGACAAGAACAATAAATGGTAGGGATTATTGATGCCAAAAATGCGATGATACTATTTGAATATGAGGGAGATTAAATTCGGTCTTGGATGAGTATGCATCATACTTATATTGGATCTCAATTCCTTCTATAATAATTGAAATATGACATTCATATGAAATGAAATTCACCAAAAACGGAAATTTGAGTCAAATTTCTTGAACATTCTATTTCCATTTAGAATTCATTAAATATTTACATGTTGGGTAACATCATATGGAACTATCTATGTTTGGATAATATGACTATATATGTGTTACATCCTATATCATTGAGAATATTTGTTGAATATGATGTTTTATAATTTTATTATGATTATTTCTAGATTTATGTGTTGAGGAGTTTCGTTATATGATTTTTTTTGAGTCATGGTGTGATTTATAACCCTTTTGTGTGAAATTTGGCTATCGATTGGACGTTTATTGGTGCACAAGGTTATGGAAGAAGGGGTCTTATTTAAGTGAAGATTATGTACGTAATGTACCAAATATAGTATATCCTAATAGAGTAATCACCTTTAATATTGACGGAATTTGTGAAAATGAGGGTCATTAGTTGACTAATACTAATTGCACGACTTATTAAGATATTTTCCTTTGTTTTTTAGTGAAGATTATCTTGTAAAAATGAAATAGGAAAAAGATGATTCCCCATAATCTGAAATTTAGAGATCTATTTGGTAGGTTGAGACATGATCATGATGGTATTATCTCTCCATGTGGAGTGGTGGATGAATGTAATGTAGTTTCATTGGGTGATATCCTTGAAGGAGTTTAGATCCTCATATAGGTGTGTAGGTCATTCATATTATAATGTGAAAAAATATGTTTCCAATGTTTTTGGACTTGATATGATGGAAGATAAGTTTGAATGTGTTATAATTAATGTTGAAGGGGATGATTTGGATGTGAATCATGACATGAATAAGCCTTCATTTATTCATTATAAAACATTTCTGATGAATTAGGATGTTCCAAATGGTCTAACTTTAGAGGGAACCAACACACAACCCCATTAAATGTGGTGTGACTTTATATAGATGCATGATACTACTATTCTATAACTGAATCCAACAAATGATGATTCTAGCTGTGGATCACGTAACAACAATCTTCATGAGATTATCTCAAAACTTCAAAATTCCATGTTAATTCATGGTAAGTGGGAATATTATAATGATGATGAAATGGTAAGGGTGAAAACCCCCATTAAATATTTGCGTTATGGTAAATACTCCTTCAATGATATTTCATAGACATGGTAAGAATAAAATTAATGAAAGTGGCGGGTTTCCTCTTCCCCGAAAAGAGAAAGGCGAGGAAGGAATATTCCAATATGCCAAATATTGTGACTACTATATCATAATCAAAGGTGTCATGCTGGGAAAATAATTATATTTTTAGGATCTTCAATAAAGGTACCTATCAACCCAAATGTGAAAGTAACTATTAGTATAGGTATGGGAATGATTCTTCATATTTGACATGTAACTTTTCTTATGTTGGATGTGTGGCATTGCTATTTTCCGCATATGATTTATCTTTTTATTCTTTTTCTTACATTTAATATATGGGAAAAATCTATTGATTCTGACTAGAATTTCCTTGTATATTAATAAAATTTAATTCCACATATGTAATTCCTCTAATTGAGAATAAATACATTTATTATACTCAATGGAATCGAGCATAAATCTAGAAAATGTATACTCCCATAATGATAAAATCGAACTTTAAGACTCATCCTTATATACATAAACAAACATAATAAAATTATAATAAATCAAATAAATTAATAATATATTCTTAATTTATTAATTAATAAATCTAATTTTATTAACCATTACATTAACTATAGGTGTTTAATGCTTCTGGATATAAGGTAAGGTAATTCTTACCCCAATTTCCATTATTTGGGATAACCATCATATTCATTTATTATGTGGTACTAAGATTATTTGTGAAATTAATCTTTACAGTATTATGTTTTATTATGTTTAATTAATTTGTTAACATATATTAAATTCATTTGAATAATTGTCACATCAATGATATGATATTTTTAAAGGAAATATCATTTAAAAAATGTCTATAATGTCTATTTTTACAATATTTAAAATGAATTTTTTAACATATATTGAATAAATGGAATTTCATAATTTCATGATGAATTAAAATTTTAAATTTTTCATTACAAGTAAATAATTTTATCTTGATACAAAATGTTTTCATTATTGTGTGTGTACCTTGTAAAAAAATATAATGTGATTTCAAAATGGAAATGTTATTTCCATCATGATTTTTTATTTTATGAGATATTTATGTGTTATTTGTATGTTATGGTTCTTATTAATTTTATATGATGATGTGTGGTTCCTTGACAAAATAATGGAGGGTGATACTATTATACCTATCCCATTTATTAGGTAAATAAACATATTTAACCAGTTGGGTTTCTCCTATGAGAGTATAGCAATATACTAGTTTTTACATGCATAACCATGATGATTACATCATGTGCTGCTAGTATGGCTACATTAATTCTAATACTGGCATAAAAATGTTTCCACACATTACATTTATGATTTATGTATATTTTATATGGTTTTACAGGAAACCTACGATTTCATAAAGTAATCTATAATGCTTTTTTATTTGTAAAAGTTATAGCCTTTGGAAAGAAAAATCATTAAATAATAATAGTTTATTTGTTCCTTTTTATATCCCATACTGAGATTATAATTATCATCTATTGTTTTTTTAAAAAAAAGTGTTGGTGGATGGGCAAATGAATTTTAGAATCCATGTTTAAAGTCATGATGTTTATTACAGAAAGAATCCATGTAATGTTTTTAAAAGTTTGATATTGTGAAAAAACATATATTTAGTAGAAGTCTATACTTTTTAAAGTATAATTTATGAAATATTTCTATAAAAATATAATCTGAAAATATCTTTAGGGATATATGAATGTGAATTCTAGTTCAATTAACTTGATTGTGTAATGTATAAGGTCAGGCACAGAGAGGATTATATCCTCCAAAATCTGGAACCAGGAATGCTAGAAATCTGAACTGAGTAGTTTATGAAAATAATGGGATAATAGAAACATGATATAAATAGAGGTGAAATCCATGAATGAGATTATATAGATAAACTCTATAGTAATATGTCAGTGGTGGACAATTTATACTACAACAGCCTCCAGTATTTAGAGGATCTTATAACCTAGTGGTAGCTCAATGGTGGATAAAATCCATAGAAATGATTTTTTATAACACCCCAACCCCTCTTACCCAGAGTCGGTGCATTATTTCATAACAATGGCATGATCTCAAAAGATCATGTCTTGAAAGATCGATTAGTTTAATAGCCTTGGAATCAATAGATACATTAATAATATTTATATTACACCTTAAAGTGAAAAACAACAACAAAATCCTGTCTCCATAGAACACACTCATATAACCTCATACTATCCCTGTAGTTCATTCATAAAATACTTCTTCACATCCTAGGAAAAATAAAACATAGAAAGGGGTGAGCTCAGATGCCCAGTAAGGATAATAATATTGTAGAAATATTAATAAATAATCATAATCATTTAAGGCAATGTATAACTAAAAAAATCCTTTTAAACTTGAACTTCAGCATAATATGGCAGAAATAAAATTTAATAATGCCTTTTACTTATTCACATGGATATTCTACTAATAGAATAATCACATGAAATATCAATAACCACTTTCATAATGATGGAATGCAGAATGGCAGCCTATCATAACCACATAGTCAAGGCCTTGGGCCAAGAATACAAATAAGATTTTGTCAAAGCCTTGTGCCATGAAACTACTTTGTCTCATGAGACCTACCGATGCATCAAGGTGCTATAGTGGGCTACACCCGTCACTTACTAAGTCCAATGCATTCCTCATATGAACAGGTTTAATCATAACATAAACATTCGTATTAAAACCAGCATACGAATTGTCAATACTTTCTCCATAAACCACGAATGGTATAAAAATAACATATCCATACTCAAACATATCACAAATACTTCAATACAATATGTCTATTTTGTATCATCATAAATCAACTTCAAATAAGCTTAAAATCCCTCAAAGGATATTGACATAGATGAAATCAAAACTATTTGAGAGAAATATCTCTTTTTTTGAAATCATTTAAAAGTCACATAATTATAAAATAAAACATTTACACTGAAAATTTTCTTATAAGCATATAATGGAAGCTTCGACGATTTTATAATGGCGGAAAATAGCCGCACACTCAATATATGTTAAAAAAAGATATTCATACCTTCATTCTGTCGAAAAGGTTAAAAGGACTTTGTTTGGAAAATGATGGAAAGATTTATTTATGAACATCTTATAAAAAGTCAAAAAGGGTATAAATTACTTTAACCCATAGTCTTTAAAATAGTATGAATGATTTGAAATACATTTGTAAGAAACATGTATGTGGATGATAAAGCGGTCCTAGTAGATACTTACATAAAAACAACCTCGGATAATAATGAGATTGTAAAATTAACCCTTACCATGTACTTTTTCTTGGTCGAGGGTAGTTTTACCTCCGGTATAATAGTTAAATAATTTTTATTAAATTATGCAAGAATAATTTACATAAATATGATATCATATATGATCTTTTAATATTTCTTTGTTAATAATATTTTATTATTATCGTCGTTTCGGGTGTTCACTTACTCGTTTTCTTTTATATGTTTTGTTACATAAGCCGGGTTTGTTATCCATAGGTTTTATCTTATTAATATATAGAATGAAATCAAGTCATTAATCATTATTATAAATTATCATATGAAAATTAATCTTGAAAGGATACGACAGGGAATAAATCTAATCGCGTTCCTGGAGACGGTAGTCCGTACGTACGCACGAGCGAAAATATAATTATTTTGATATTAAAATAGTATATAATTTGGTGGAGTATCATATATAAAGAATAATTATCATGATATATTTATTATTTACAAGAATTACACATCATTTTTATACCCATCCAAATAATAATGTATTGAATAACAATTACACCACGACGTGGAGATGGTAAGTCGTACGTACGCACGTATGGTGACATGTCATCAAAGGGATGGATTCAATACTGAATATGGTTTTACCATATTTATAATAAAATCACAGTATATAGAATATACAGGAGTTATTAATTTATACATGAAATAACAAAGAACGAAGTAGTGGAAGAAGAAAGGAACCTGAACGAGGGTGGTGAAAACATTACCTCTACTTCGGGTTCTTCCTTTTGATTTGATCAAAAGGCCACCATAGGATGGCTTTCTGATCAAAATAAGGCCTCTATGTTGAAGTGAGGAAAGATAAGAAGATATTTGGTTAGGTTTAGTCTGATCCAAAAGGCTTCGATCCTGTGAAATTGAGATAAGGGGGAGTTCCCTTTTATAAGAGGGGTGGGGGACACCTTAGGAAAAGCTAGAAATATTATTTTATAATAAATTCATATTCGTTTTTAATTGCTCTGAAGTGACTTATTTCAAGGCTAAGGTTGGTATGGGTCTCAAAACACCCAACCAATAGGTTTTAGACAGTTTTGGGTCACTATATTAACCTTATCTTTTAGTTTTAACTCTTAGTTAATTAGTTTCACATTTACCATGTATCTTTGTACTTTTATATTATATAGTAAAAAAACATATTATAAACTTCCAATAGATCCCCAAGTGGTTAATTAATGATACATATATCATTATAAAAGTATTTTGATGGATCCTTAGATTTTTAGGAATTGAATATAAATTAATAATATAATATTTGTTTTAAAAACTCTATTATGTCAATTTTAACACTATTTGGTATTTTGTTTTTTTAAATTCATAACATCATTATTTCTTAGAACCTAATTAATTTAATCAACCCTAACATATCCTATTAACCTATAAAATTAGTGCAATTCATTAAAAGTCTCAAATTATATTTATTTGGGTATTTATAATATCAATTATTTTAATATTTCACAAATAAGGTAATTACTATATCATCATTGTGTCATAAATCAATTAAATTATCTAATGTCTAAAAATTATAAATAAAATATTATTTTATAGGAAATATTTTTAGATTTATAAATAATATTTATAATCCAATTTATCTTATGTATAACCCTATATTAAAAATGTTTTAGTTATTAGACTTTGATTTTAACTCTTTTAACACTTCTTTGAATTAAATAATAATAAATGTCCTAATCTAATCCCTGTGGACCAAAGAGAATCATATATTATTTAAATGGTTGTTTTTGGTCTAATTATACATATCAAATAGAATTAGGACATGTTTTAGGGTAATAATAATATCATTTTTACCCTTAATTACCGTATTTGCATTTAACCGTTGTAAATAAAAGTAAACAGTTACTATTCACCAAAAATTATTTTTTTATTATTGAACGACATTTTACTCATTGATATTAACCTTGTCTCGAGTATTTTTAAAATTAAACTCAAATAAGTGATAAAATTAAATTTTATTTGAATTTGTAAATTCTCCCAGGAGATAGGTAAAAGATGGTGAAAAGTTCAATATTTTTTTTATATATCTAAAATTATTATAAACTAACTCTAATGGATTTCGTTGAAATTATATAGGTATTATGTATATATTTTGACCCAAAATAAATTTAAATAAAATAAATAATTATTTAAATAAAAATTCTTTTTTAAACTATAACTTAGTGTTTTCACTATTCGTCAAAAATTGAAAGTTTTTAGAAAAATACCAAATATTCACACTAAGCTAATTTCGATATTATGAATCCAAAAATGTAGTATATTTTGAAAGATAATATTTATAAAATTTCAAAAAGTGGGTATTACTATTCTTAATGTCTAGTTTGATTGGTTGTGGTGTGTGTTAGAACTCGAAGTTGCGTACAACACATGATACTGTATTATTCAAAGAGAAGCGTACCATGGAAGCTTGGGGTGTTACATTATCCTATCCTTAAAAAAATGTCGTCCTAGAAATTTCTAGAATATTACTACATAAAAATATTCGGATGGTTTTTCATCATAAGTTCCTCAGCTTCCCACGTTACCTCTTCCATCTAACGGGTTCTCCATAGAACTTTTACCAGATGAGTCGTTTGGTATATCAACACTTTCTCTCTGTTATCAAGAATCGTGATAGGCTCTTTATAATAAGATAGATCGGGTTCCAGTTATACTTCCTCATAGGTGAGTACATGTGTTGGGTCAGGCATGTATTTTCTTATTAGTGATACGTTGAAAACATCATGAACTTTCGAGAGACTTGGCTACATTTCCAAACGGTAAGCTAAAACCCCAATTAGTTCTAGAATTTTGAAAAGTCCGATGTACCTAGGATTCAATTTACATTTCTTACCGAAACGTATAACACCCTTCCATGGAGATACTCTCAAGAAAACATGATCTCTTACCTGAAACTCCAAATCTTTCCTTTGGTTATCAGCATAGCTCTTCTTCCTATTTGGAGCTTGTTTGATGTGGTTTTGGATTACCTTCACCTTTTCCATTGTTTCCTCCACCAGTTCTGGGCCTACGAGTTTTCTTTCACCAAATTTATCCCAACAGTTTGGTGTGCGACATCTATCTCCATATAAAACTTCATATGGTGACATCTGAATACTTTAATGGAAGCTATTGTTATAGGAAAATTCCACCAGAGGTAAATATTGATCCCACATACCCTGAAAGTAATGTGAGAAAGATATCAACATGTTTTCTAAGTTTTGAATTGTCCATTCTGATTGTCCATCGGTTTGGGGGTGGTAAGCAGTGATCAAATTAAGTTCAGTATCCAGGGATTTCTAAAGACTTTTCTAGAATCTTGAAGTAAAACGGGGATCACGATCAGAAACAATCGATAGGGGTACTCCATGAAGTCTCACTACTTCATTAATATATAGCCTTCATAGACGTTCAAGTGGTTGATCTTCTCTTATTGAAAGAAAATGTGCTGATTTGGTAAAACGATCAACAATGAACCATATTGAATCATTCCTTCTAGGAGTATTTGGTAGTCCCATGACAATGCATATCATAACATTATCCCATTTCCACTCAGGTATGGGAAGAGGTAGCATGACTCCTCCAGGATGTTGCTTTCCATCTTTCACTTGTTGATAAACCATACATCTTGATACAAAATCAGCAATCTCCATCTTCGTTTTTCCCACCAAAAATGTTCCTTCAAATCTATATATGTATTTTTGTGCTCCCATGGTGTATAGAGAAATTGGAACTATGAGCATTGTACAACAATTCCCTTTTTAGATCAGGTATGTCAAGAACACAATGTGTCTTCCCAAATTTCAAAATTCATTCTTCATACACGAAGTAACTCAATCTCCCATTATTCATAGCATTAATATTCTTTTGAAATTATTCATCATCGGTATGATAAATCTTAATCCTTTCAAGTAAATATGGTTTGGAAACCATTTGAAATAGTATCCATGTTTCACCTTCCATGTTTATTCCCATATCCAACATTACTAGATCCATGAAAATTGGATCCCTTTCAACATTCAATTTGTTCAAAACTCCATGATATTTTCAAATCAAAGAATCTGCAACCTTATTTTCCTTACCCGGGTGGTAGTGTATCATGCAATCATAATCCTTGAGTAGTTCAAGCCATCTCATTTTCCTCAGGTTGAGTTCTTTTTGTGAGAAAATATACTTCAAACGCTTTTGATCCATATAAATCTAACATTTCTCACCATATAGACAGTGTCTCCAAATCTTCAAAGAAAAGAATATAGATTCTAACTCAAGCTCATGAGTAGGGTTGTTCTGCTCATGAATTTTCAACTATCGCGATGCATTGGCAATAAATTTATCATTCTACAAAAGGACATAACAAAGTCCTTTCTTAAATCCATCACTATAAATAATGAACCCATCATTCCCCAATGGTAGAGTCAATATAGGAGCATTGAGTAATATTCTCTTCAGTTCTTCAAAACATTCTTCACACTCTTTTGTCTAAAAAAATTTATCCCCTTTGCATGTGAGCTTCATTAATGGGTTAGAGAATTGGGAAAAATTCTGTACAAAACACCAATAATAACCCGCTATACTAGTTAAAATACGTACCTCAGTTATACTCGTTGGTGCTGGCCATTCTTGGATTGCCTTGGTCTTAGAAGGACCAATAGAAAGTCCATCCTCAGAGACAATATGGCCATGAAAAGAAATCTCCTGATGCTAGAATTCACACATGATAAACTTCCCATAAAATTCATGTGTTCCTAGAGTCTTCATGATAATGCACAAGTTATTTTCATGATTTCATAGCTTTTAGTGAAAACCACGATATCAATAATAAATACCACTAAAAAATAATCGAGATATTCCTTGAAAAATCTATTTATTAGATCGTTGAATACAGAGGGTGAATTAGTCACCCCAAAAGGCATTACTGTAAACATGTAATGCCCATACCTAGTTCAAAATGTTGTCTTTAGAATGTCTTCCTTCTTCACACACAACTGATGGTATCCCAATAAAAGGAAAATCATTGAAAAGTATTGAGCTCCATGCAGTTGGTCAAATAATTCATCAATACGAGGTAGGGGATAGTAGTTCCTTATTGGTATAGTATTGATTTCCCTGTAGTCGATAAATATCCTCATAGATCCATAATTCTTCTTAATAAAAAGGACAGGGCCTCCCCATGGAGAAACACTAGATAGAATAAATCTCTTATTACTCAATTCCCCTAGTTGTTTCTTTTGTTCAACTAATTCCACAGTGTCCATTCTATAAGGGGTATTCGATATAGGCCTTGAACCAGTAATTAAATCAATGGAAAACTAAATTTCTCATTCTGGAGGATGTCCAGGTAAATCTTCTGGAAACACATCTACATATTCTTTCACAACAAGTACATCCTCTATTTGAACATTCCTTTCCTCACCCACAATTATTTCATTTTATTCCCCCTCAATAATTGAATTTAGTTGAGCTACTAGGGGTGGATATGGATAAGAATTAGTTGCTGACGATTCTTCTCTAAAGATAAGGTGTTTCTTATCATCATCATCAAAAATCGTAACCTCCTTATTCTTATAATAAATATTCAAATCATAATCTGAATGAAAATCCATAGCAAGGATTATGTCAAACTCAATCATAGGTATGACAATGAGATCAGCAGATAAAGAACATTTATATTCTCTAATGAGAAAGGATATACAAAACATTGTTGTGATGATACTTCCATTAGGAAGTTTAGATAACAACTCCCTTGTTAAATCAAATTGAAAATATCTAATTTTCTTAGAAAACTGGGAAGTTATAAAACAATGTGATGATCCAGAATCAAATATAGTATTTGATAAAATTGAGGAAACCTTTAAATTACCAGCCACTACGTCTTTCAGAGCTTCTACCTCAACTGTAATTATAGTATAAGCTTAGCTGTGATCATTTGGCCTTTTCTGAAGTAAGTTTCCCTGATGCTTAGGACATTCATTTTCATAATGTCCCATCTACCTGATATTATAGCATTGATCATTAGTAGCTTTTTTCTTCCCCTTGCAATCACGAGATTCGTAGCCTTTTTCACCACACTTGTAACATACTCCCATTCCCTTTAATCATGTACCGAGGTGTTTCATCCCAAATTTACTGCAATATGGATATTCATCTTTTCCCTTCTTCCCATTATTTCCATTTCCAGAGTGATCATCAGATCTATTCTTCTCTTTCCATTCTTTAAAGTCACAAGACATAGATAATTCTTTTTTTGTCATGATAGCACATGAGAGAATATCTTCGTACGACGAGAAGGATTGTGAGACTAATGCTCGACAGAGAAATGATTTTAACCCATCAAAGAAATGATCAATATTACTTCTTAGGATATGTATATAATTTGCAGCATGCCTCACTAACCATGTAATGTTTGCCTTATACTTTGCGACATTCTCATCCTCATTTGGCCTTAGACTCAGAAATTTCCTTTTCATATCTGCTCGATGGTCATGAAGAAAGTTTTTTTCTAAGAAATTGTTTTAAACTCCCTCCATTCCATATTTGATACTTCGTCATCATCATTTGTGTTTTGAATCAATGACCACCATTGATCATCATCTCTAGTGAGGTGGTAAACTGCCATGACAACTTTTTCCCTTTTGTTACTCTCTTAAGCGTGGAATATTTACTCTAAGGAATTTATCAATTTCTCAACTACTACTAGATTTTTACTCCCATTTAATTGGTGAGGTTTTTTCCTCATGAAGTGATCTAACATTGATTCTCCACACTGTGGACCAGGGTGCTTCATATGGGTATGGTTATTATTCATAAAATGAGTGAGTTGTCCCACTATAGTGAGAATATTATGAGCACTAGTTGCATCACAAAATCTACTATATTTATCTTGAGTCGGAAGTAAATCCCTACATGGATTGCATGCATTGATATAGTTTCCATTTCTTCCACTAGGCACCATTTCTAAACAATGGCATACACTAGATTAGTTTATGAATCGCAATACATAAATACAAACTTGCAAAGAACTTAACATAAATTGAACAGTTTGTGGATATAATTCCTAATCATAAAAAATGTTTTCTTTGAGAAGTATATACTCATAAACCCTTTATAATGGTTTGTAATGAAAATTAGAATTATACTAATCACATCTCTCGAGAGTGTCGTTACCAAGAGTGCAGCAAGGCCCATTGTCGTGCACCAGTTCCCGTTTGAGTCTAGCTCAAAGCAATGTTTTCAGGTTTTACCCTTTGGTACATCTGTTCCAGATTCTCCTCTACTATATCATATCCAGACATGGATGTATTGCATGGAAAACTCACAAAATCTCTACAATACCAAAATTCTAGGAGGTTTTTCTATACTAATCCTCAACGTCAATATTATGGATATGTACTCTAATCAGAGTTTATCTAAATCTAGTTTCCAAGGTTTGTACTAAACTTCCTCTGATACCAACTATAATGCCCAAACCCCAGTTACTCAGAGTTGGTGCATTATTACATAACATTGGCATGAACTCAAAAGATAATGTCTTGAATGATCGATTAGTTTAGTAGCCTTGGAATCACTAGATACATTCATAAAGTTTACATTAAATCATAAAGTGAAAAACTACAACAACATCTTGTCTCCATAGACCACACTCATATCCCCTCATACTCGCCATGGAGATCATTCATAAAATAATTCTTCTCATCCTGGGAAAAATAAAACATATAAAGGGGTGAGCTCAGATGCCCAAAAGGGATAACAATATAGCGATAAATTTCATAAATAAGCATAAACATTTAAGGAAATGTATAAACAAAACAAAAGCCTTTTAAACTTGAACTTCTGCATAATATGGCAGAAATAAAATAAAATAATTCAATTTACTTATTCACATGGATATTATTATAATAGAATAATCACATGTAATATCAATAACCACTTTCATAATGATGGAATTCATAATGCCAGACTATCATAACCAAAAAATCAAGGCCTTCTGCCAAGACTAAAAATAAGATTTTTTCAATCCCTTTTACCAAGACACTAGTTTGTCTCATGAGACCTAAAGATGCATCGGGGAGTTATAGCGGGCTCCACCTATCATGTACAAACTCCAATGCATTCCTCATATGAACAAGTTTAAACATAACATAAATATTCGTATTAAAACTAGCATACGAAATGTGAATACTTTCTCCATAAACAATGAATGGTATAAAAATAACACATCCACATCCAAACATATCACGAAACCTTCAATACAATAAGAATGTTTTGTATGATAATAAATCAACTTCAAATAAGCTTAAAATTCATCAAAGGATGTTCACATAGATGAAATCAAAACAATTTTAGAGAAATATATCTTTTTTCGAAATCATTTCAATGTCACATAATTATAAAATAAAACATTTAATTTGAAAATATTTCTATAATCTTGTAAGATAATCTTCGACGATTTTATAATGGCAAAAAAATAGCCGCACACACAATATAAGTTAAAAAAGACAATCTTACCTTAATTCTGTCGAAAAAGATAAAAAAGACCTTATTTGGAAAATGACGGAAAGATTACTTTATAAACTTCATATAAAAATTAAAACAAGGGAATAAATGACTTTAAACCATAGTCTATAAAATATTTAGAATTATTTGAAATACATTTTTAAGAAACATGGAAGTGGATGATAAAGAGGTCCCAGTAGATACTTACATAAAAACAACCTCGATAATGAAGATATTGTGAAATTAACCCCTACCTTCTAATTTCCCTTGGTCAAGGGTAGGTTAACCTCAATTATAATAGTTAAATAATTTTTATAAAATTATAATAGAATCATGTACTTAAATATGATATCATATATGATCTTTTAATATTGCTTTGTTAATAATATTTCAGTATTATCGTCGTTTCGGGTGTTCACTTACTCATTTTGTTTTATATGTTTTGGTACATAAGCTGTGTTTATAATCCATATGTTGTATATTATTCATATAAAGTATGATATCAAGTACTTAAACATTATTATTAATCATCAAATGAAAATTAATCTTGAATGGATACGATGGGGAATGCATCTCATCATGTTCATGGAGACGGTAGTCCATACGTACACACGAGCGACAATATGATTATTTTGATATTATAATAACATATAATTTGGTGTTGAATAATATATACAGAATAATTATCATTTTATATTTATTATTTACATGAATTATTCATCATTATAATACTCATCCAAATAATAATGTATTGAATAACAATTACACCACGACGTGGAGAAGGTAAGCTGTATGTACGCACGTATGGTGAAATGTCATCCAAGGGATTGATAGAATAATGAATCTGGTTGTACAATATTTATAATAACATCACAGTATATATATTATACTGGAGTAATTATATTATAAAATAAATAACAAGGAAAGATGAAGTGGAATAAGAAAGGAACTTGAACGAGGGTGGTGAAAACATTACCTCTTCTTCGGGTTCTTCCTTTTCATTTGATCCAAAGGGACCCATAGGTTGTTTTTATGATCAAACTAAGGCCTCTATGATTATTTTATGGAATATGAGAGGATATTTGGGAAGGGTTTTTCCGAGCCAAAAGGTTTTGAAAGTGTGAAATTGAGAGAAGGGTGAGTGCCTTTTTATAAGAGGGGTGATGGTCATCTTAAGAAATGCTAGAAATATTATTTTATAATATATTCATATTTGGATTATAATGGCTCCAAAGTAACTTATTTCAAGGATAAGGAAGGGAGGGGTCGAAAAGAACCCATACAATAGGTTTTAGATAGGTTTGGGTCAGTATATTAACCATATCTTTTAGTTTTAACTCTTAGTTAATTAGTTTCACATTAATCATGTCTCTTTGTATATTTATATAATATGGTTAATAAACATACTAAAATCTTCCAAGAGAACCTCAAGTGGTTAATTAATGATACAACTATCATTATATAAGTATGCATTCCGAAACATAGATTTTTTGGAATTGAATATCATTTAATAATATAATATGTTTTTTAAAAACTCTTTTTTGTCAATTTTGACACTATTTGGTATTTTGTTTTTGATAAATTTATAACAGAATTATTACTTCTAAACTAATTGATTTAGTCAACCCAAACATGTCATAGTAACCTATAAAATTCTTTTAATTAATTAAAAGGCTCAAATTACATTTATTTGGGTATTTATAATATTAATTATTTTAATATTTCACTAATATGGTAATTACAGGATCTTCATTGTGTCAAAACTAAATTAAATTATTTAATGTCTAAAAATTATAAATATAATACCATTATGTAGGAAATAATTTTATCTTTATAATTAATAATTATAATCTAATATATCTTATGTATAACCCTATATTAAAAATGTTTTAGTTAATAGACTTTGATTTTAACTCTTTTAACACTTCTTTGAATTAAATAATAATAAATGTCCTAATCTAAACCAAGTGGACCAAAAAGGTTCATATTTTATTCCTAATGTTGTTTTTGGTTGAATTATTCTTATCCAATAGAATTATGACATGTTTTAGGGTAATAATAATATCATTTTTACCCTTAATTAACCTATTTACATTTAACCATGGTAAATAAAAGTAAAAAGTTACTATTTAAAAAAATTATTTTTATCTTATTGAACCAAATTTTACTACTTGATATTAATCGTGTCTCTTGGATTATCAAAATTCTACTCATAGAAGTGGCAAAATTATATTTTAGGTGAATTTACAAATTCTCCTAGGAGATGGGTAAAAGACAGTGAAAATTTCAATAAAATTTTTATATATCTAAAATTACTATAAACTAACTCAAATGAATTACATTAAACTTATATAGGGATTATGTATTTATTTTGACCTAAAATAAATTTAAATAAAATATATAATTATTTAAATTAAAATTCGGGTTTAAACTATAACTTAGTGTTTTTCACCATTCATCAAAAATTGAATATTTTTAGAAAAATACCAATAATTCACCCTATGCTAATTTCGATATTCCGAATCCAAAAATAAAGTACATTTTGGAAGATAATATTTAAAAAATTTAAAAAATTTGGTATAACTATTCATAATGGTTAGTTTGATTGGTTGTGGTGTGTGTTAGAACTCAAAGTTGCGTACAACACACGCTACTGTATTATTCAAAGTGAAGCGTACCATGGATGCTTGGGGTGTTACATTTTTTATGTCATTGTATGATTAGAATAGGAAAAGGATATTATTTCTATTTACCATTTTTATCCTGAATCCTACCAGTTGTGGTCAATGGTCAGAAATATCAGGGATAATGAGGATATTTATGATATGGAATCAGATGAATTCAAAAATATTTCCCTTGAGAAATATATTCCTAAAGAGATTCAACTTAGGATGGAAAAAAATCATGGAGTTGATATAGTGGTAGGATTTAGTGGATACGTATGAAGAAAAGTTCACTCAATTTTCATGGTAACCTCAAAATTTTATCTAGGATCTTACTAGTAAAATAAATTTTCTTTACTTAGCATTGAAGCTAAAATATCAAAGGACATTGGGTTCTCATTAATTCAAAAGTTATGAAAAAACACATTCATATAAATAAAGAGGTTAAAGTAAATACTTATAATGATTATTTTTTATTTGAAAACTAGTAGAAAAAAGTGGTCCCAATGGTTGGATAATGGAAAGAATGCATCGAATAAGTTCTTTTGTAAGAAAATTATGTTATTTTTAGATTGTATAATAATTGTAAAAAAGATGATGGGGAATTCCTTTTGATGTCTGGAATGTGTTTCCAATGTGGTATTTTTATGCATATATATCATAAATGCAATGAAAAAGATAATGATATTTGTAATATATTTCAGATATATAGATAAAAATTATAAAATGTAATGATATGAGTAATTATGAAAATGAATGTCTGGAAAGGAACCTGAATAATGGAAGAAATCCACACTATAAGTTAAAAAGTTGCGGTGAATTCATTTTCAGTGAAATAAGTTGATTTTGGGCCATCAAACGAAGTGGTATTGGGTAAATTTTATATTTATTAATATTATTCTAATGTTATGTTTTCTATGGGCCTACAAAATATTTAATTTTTTAGAATTGTTATGGTAAATGTGAAATTAGACCTCAAGAAATGAATCCAGTACTTATGTTAAAAACTCATGGGGTAAATATTATGTTAAATATAAATTATAATAATATTATTATCATTGTTTTTGAATAGAATTTACCTAAAAATATTGTTGTCTTTTCCCTTTTATAAATTGATTTTATTCTAGTATGGAATGAATTTTTATTTATAATGATATGATTGATTTTATATAAAAAGAGGTTGCTTTCTCAGAAAGTGTTTCAGTTTAAATAAAAGTATGAACCCATACAATAGATACCATATCAGGAATAAAATAAACTATTGAAATATTGAAATGAATGTTATCTTTCAAATTTTTTTAAAAATTAATGTACAATTTGGATTAATGTTTTTTGGTGGTAATTGAGTATATGGAACCCTTTCTGATGTGTTTTGTAGTATGGTACATGCTTATAAGGTTCATTTTACTCTTTACTTATATCCTAACAAAAAACTATTTCAAAACACCCTTATCATATAGCTCATGTAAAACCACTATAATTGAAGAAGTAGTTACATGAGTCTACATATAGTAGTTTTATTTGACATATCACATCGCCTTAGGGTGCTCTAATTGTTTTTGTAAAATAGTGAGATAGTTTCATGAGGATTTACATCATTAATAGATTATTTAATAACATTATTGATATGAATACATATCAATTTCTTTGTATAAATGATTTGATTGACCATTTACAAGGAATTCCAATCATTATAAAATATTGATATCTGGTCATGATACCATCAACAGAAGGTAAATGAGGATAAAATTATAAAAATAGATTTCCAGGCTAGATATGATTATTATGGGGTTTTAGTTATTCTCTTTGGTTTGAAAAATAATCCATCTATATTTATGTATTTTATGAACATAATATTCCATTAATATTTTTATATTTTTTTCTTGTTTTTATTATTTATATTTTGGTTTATTAAAAACATTATCTGGATCATGAAAAGAATATAAAGATTTTTCTCAAAAACCCTTACAAAAAATAAGTTATACAAGAAATTAAATACATATATATATTGGGATACAAAAGATTTATTATCTTGCACACATTGTAAATAAGGATAACACAATAGTTTATGACTCTAAAACAAAATAGGTTGATGAATATCCATGACCTAAAAATATTACTTATATTTGTAGTTTTTAGGGATTAATATGATATTATTATTGATTTTTTAATATCTTTTCACTGTTATCTAGTTCTTTAACTATGTTAACCCCAAATGGGTTAAATTTATTTAGATAAAAGAATGTTTTTCTGTAATGAAAATGAGGTTGGTTAATGCTACAGTTTGGCTCTGCATTCCTGAAATGGTGAGTTTTTCATCTATATTGATGCTTCATTAATTTTATTTGGTTGAGTTCTTATTCATAATGATTAGATAATTAGATATGTTTCATGGAAACTGGATCCTAATTATTTATATTATATAACACATGATTCTGAATTAACAGTTTTGGTTTACAATTTATAAATTTGGACACATATTTAATATGGATCCAAATTTGTAATATATACTGATCAAAATATGTTGAAGAATATTTTCACATATATGTAATTTTATAGGAGGTAGCAAATATGGAAGTAACTAATAAAATATTACAATTTTATGATCAGTTACCATCATAGATGAAACAAATTGGTTGATTCTTTATGTTAAATAAATAATTATATGTTAGCCATGTTTTTCTAGAACATGAACCTTTGGATAAGGATTTGTTTAATTTTTTCATAGAAGTTTTAGGTTTAGTATATTAATCCGTTTTTAGGAGTCCGTGAAATCATCTCTATCAGACAGAATTAATCATGCACGGAAGGAAGGTCATAAGTTAAAGAAAAAGGTATAATAGGTGAAAAATGGTAAGTTAATAGGATTTAATGTTAATAAATACTATTCATTGAGATTTGGTAAGAGAATATGTGTGACGTATGATTCTAAGTTTAAGAAATTATTATTTAGTTAAGACCATAGTTCTCTATTTTTTGTTCATCCTCGTAGAACTAAGATTAATATAGACGTTTATGATTATTATTAATTGGAAATAATGGAAAGAGACATTAGTGACATTACGATGAGATGATTTTATTTCCAAAAGGTAAAAGAAGAATGAAAATAAATAGAGGGTACGATCCATCATTTTCCGTTGCCAAATTAGTAATGGGAAAATATATCCAATGATTTCAATGTGGGATTGGAAAAAATATCTCGAGGTAATCTTTTGGTTTATGATTTTAATGCTCGAAAAACTGAATATACACATTATATTCATATATGAGACATTATTTCTCTATATCAACTTTCACAGTTGTATCTTAAATAGATAGTTAGGGTACATGGGGATTTATTATCAATTCTACTGATCATGATATCCGGTTCACATCTAACATTTGGAAAGGCATTCAAAATTAATTGAGAACTAAATTAAATTTTAATATCACTTTTCATCCTCAATCTAATGTAATGTTAGATATAGTAATTATAATAATGGTGTATGTCCCTAGATCTGGTTCAACTGATTACCAGGTATGTGGGGATCAAAATATTTCATTGGCTGAGTTAAATTATAATAACAATTTTTATTGTTGTATACATATTGTTTCTTATGAATATTTATTTGAAAAGTAGTTTCAAACTCTTTAATTTTGGTATGTGATAGGTGAAATAAATTTTATGGGACTATAATTGGTAGAGGAAATAGCAATGAATGTTTTTTTGGAATCAGTGACTCTTGAGAACATTTCATAAATGGGAAAACATTTATACGAATAAGTAGAGTAATGATCATTATTTCAAGGTGGGTGACCATGTCTTTATCAAATAATTTACATGGAATGTTTTGATGTGTTTTGGTAATAATTTAAAGATGAGTCCATAGTTATTTGGACCCTATTAAATAATGACGAAATTTGGATCACTTGCCTACTGAGTGTATTGGAATCTGAGTTTGAACCATATACAAAATGTTGCTCATGATTTCATGTTATGAAATTATTTTCCAAATTCATCTAATGATATCATTCATAATGATGTTAATTTGGATTATGACAATTCATATGAGGAAAACCATGTTCAAACTCTTAATCATAGAGAGAAATTATTTTGAAATAAGGTAATTTTCCAGCTTAATGTTTTTTAAAGAAACCACATAGTGGAAGAAGAAACATGGGAATATGAAAATGATATGAGGGAAATGTATCCTCACTGGTTAAATAAGTGAATTAAATAATAAGGATGAAATTTACAAGGTGGAATGTAAAAACTAAGGTACAAATAGAATATATTTTATTCCTTCTAAAATTAAATAGTAAAATCACTATAAATGTATAATTCAATAAGTGGTATTTATATAAATAATGGAATCAATATATATGGAATGGTAACATGAACATTGTTATAATAATGTGACAATTTGTAATATTAATATTTCCATTAATGTAATTAACACACATATGATAGTATAAAAAAGTTAGGTATGTCATAAGTGAAAATATTATATTATTTATATCATGGAATAAGTAAAGAAATGTTTTCAAAATGATAAATAATGTTTTTTCATTTATATTAATAAAAAATGATTACTTCATATTTGATAAGTAATATAAGAATTTAAATAAACCTTTATTTTCCTTGAATATATTGATAAATTAAAATTTTCATATATTATAATTATAATTTAATTTTTTGATGACATAATTAATTCTTCAATGGTTCCTAAAATCTGTTATAATATTAAATTTTTTATTTTTTCCACTAAATTATGAATTATGTAATAATAAAATTTTACATACATAGAAAATTATTTTCATAAAATTGATTCCATTTTTGAAATCTTTATGTTGAAAATGGGTTGGGTGAATTTTTTGTGATTTTACTAAAATATTATCGATATTTACAATAGTGAAATAAAATAATATATAGTATGAAACATTATAAGACAGTTAAAATAATTTTTTTTTCATGAATGATGTATAAAACTATTAGTTCTAAATCTCTTGCACTTTTTACAATACCCATTCATAAGAATCAATAATATTCATAATCTTCAGAAAAAATAATTAAATATGAATAAAATAATAAAAAAAACATGCCTCTCGAATCCCTCTAAATTTCACACCACACAACCCCTTATCCACACACATCCAAAGACCTTTATCGTATATAATTAATCATAATTCTTTTCTCATGACTCTTACTGATTTCCAAGACCAAATGGTCTCATGAAAATACAAAATGGAATTTCTTTAAGTAGGTACCCAAGGAAAAAATATTCAAGAGGTTAATCCCTCAATTTTTACTTTTAATTTCATTAATTATTCTACCTTATCCTCATAATCCTTATGAAAAGTAAAATGATAAATCCAATTTCATTTTTATGTTTGTATGATATTGGATTAATTGAATATTCCTCAATAAATGTATTCTATTCTCAACTAATTCAAAAAAAATAATTTAAAACTTCATCCATTATGTGTGGATTCACCACCTATTTTGGTGACGTTTTTTATATTGAAAACGTAAATTAAGGTTATAAAACCATTAATATGGTTAAAAATGTATTTAATATTTATATTAATTTTTTTAATGTTATGGAATTAATTTATATACATAATAATAAAGTAAAAAAAATGAGTTTCTGGTGGTCGGTATAACCACAAAAAATAAACCAATCATTTATCATTAAAATTTTATCTAATAAATAATAATCATATCATAAAAAATAATATATAGTATTATTTAAAAATATGACATTCTATTAATACCTTTTTATTAGAAATATTATGTTTTTATTCTATTTGACATGAACTCCCACAATTATACGCAAGGGAACCAACCATAAAAACTTCAAACAAACACTCATAGAACAAAGGAATTGAACTCCATTACTCAAACAACTAAAAATAAATTAAATTAATATAATAAAAAGATAAATTAAGACTTAGTTGTGGTTTTAGTAAATTTTGAATAAAATTTTATTATCTAGTACATTATGTACAAATGTAAAATACTTTAGTAAATAATGTTGGTGAATTCTAAACCCAATTTCCATTTTTTAGGTCAACATTATACACCATTGATTACGTGGTGCTCAGATTATTAATGAAATTAATTTTTATTCTATTTTGTCATATTATGTGGATTTCCAATGTATACACATATTTAATTCATTATTTTAATTCTCACATAAATTATATGATATTTGAAAAGTATTATCCTTTAAAAGTCCTCCTTAATGAATATTTTTAAAATATTTAAAATGATTGTTTTTTGAAATAAACGAAAATAATGTTATTATTTGGTTTCATGATAACTTAATATTCTAATGTTTTCCTATAATTTTCTTAATTTTATTTTCAAATAAAATATTTTCATTTATGAGTGTGCAGTTTGGGAAAAAAATTATATCATTTCAAAATAGAAAAATCATTTCATCATGAATGGTTTTTTATGTAAGCATTATTTTTTTAATTAACTTATAGGTCTTAGGAATTTTTATGGTTATGGGTGGTTATGTATATTAAATGAGGTTAGGTGATGCAAATATATATTAAATTTATTGGATAAAGGTATGGAGTTTTCCCATTATGTTTCACTATAGAGATTATAGGAATATACTACAATGGTTACTCCAAGTGTTACCAATATGTTAACTCCCTGTGCCACTGGGGGAGATACTTTATTTTTAATATTTATATGAAAATTATTCCACAATTTATCTTTATTATTTATGTGTTCTTGTTATGGTTTTAAATGATATATATGATTTCTTTGGGTAATCTAGAGAGGCTTTTTGTGTGTAAAAGTGAAAAGTTTTTGAAAATGTTTTCATTCATGAGTAAAGATTTCCTTATTTATTTTTATGTCCCATACTATGTTTTTTTCACTTCAAAATTTTTAATATATATTTAAAATTATTTAGGTGAGGGTGACTAAATATAGTAATCCATGTTTAATTTCATTGTATTCATTATGAAAATTAAGAATTTTGTTTTCTTAAAAAGATTTATAATGTAAAAATATTGATATTGTGTTGAAGTATCTACTTTTTAATGTATATGTTATTAACTAATTCTAAATAGATCTAAATAGAAAAGATTGTTGTTAATGTAAAAAATTAAATTATAGTTTCATCAAATATATTATATAATGTTTATGGTATGTTCCTTATATATCTTACCATATATGATTTACTTATGCCAATTTATTAACCTCGTATTAACAATTTCACGTGAATGTAACATTTCAGGTAATAACCGCATTACATTTCAAATATGTTTTCATTTTTATTTATAGTCTTATTGAAAATAGTTCCATTATCTTTAGAATAATAATCATGAAATATTTGTCATATACTAACATAAATTTTACTCATAATACCTATCATGAACGATTTTTTTGCGTAATGAATTACGTTATGAACATGGAGATGGTTATCGATGTGTAGACTTGAGTAACATTCCTTTAAAAAATTATCATTATGGAAAGATATTGAGTAATATATTATATTATTATAATTAAAATAATATCATATATAAAATATTATATCAGTAAATATACTTATAAATTTCATTGATGTGGTTGGGTTATGAAACGTGAGAGTCACATTGGTTTGTGAATGCGGTAATCCACACATACATGAATGATATAATCATATTTCTATGATCGAAAATGTATGAAATAAGTGGCATAATATCCTTTAATAGTGATAAATATTTTATTACAATCATATTTAGAGAAATTCATTTAATATGGTCAGTCAAAATGAAAATGAAAATTATACCTTATGTTTTATACCCCACTATCCGTCAAATATCTATTTGGGTTTAAAATGAATTTGATAAAATGGATGATGGCACTTTTGGTAAGCCTATGTATAATATTGATAATTATAACTGTACTAAACCTTCCAATTCACATTCCTCTCATGTAGATCAATCTATTTTTATGGATACTATCCATAATTATAAATTATTCAATGAGGATAAAGAAAATATTATCAAGGATTTAAATGTAGCTGAACCCCTTGGTATGGATAATACAGTATGAGAAAAGGATTAGTGCACCAACACTTATTCTAGTAAATCCTTAAAGGATGATTATAATAAATGAAATCATCTTGATGAATCTTACTTAAAATCAAGTTATATGAAGGTCCCAAAACCAATGGTGGACTTTGATGGATTCATTACCAAAATACCATGAAATTTTAGAAACAAAGAGACTACTATAACCTTGGGGGAACTGTAATTACATGATAAATAGAAGCCTCTAGTATTGAAAAAATTTAATTTCTACTACATCTTTCACTTGATGAACCCTGTACTGTATCCTCTAGTTTTGACGAGGAAGATGATGATTAAATAATAAACATGTGTATATATATTCTTATAAGATTATGGGGATTTGGGCGAGGAAATTGATTCATGGATAGATGATCAAGATTTAATCGTATTCCAAAAATTCAGGAACGGTTATATTATTGAGTAGACTTACCTTAAATTCAGAAAAATTATGTTTACCAAGTGGGTAGATGAATATAAATGAAATTCTACTTTTTAAATTCAGATAAATTCTTTATAAATGATAAATTTGGGGGTTTCAATGCCTGATCCTCTCTGATGCGCTACATTATTTCATGATTTTGGTTAGATTCTTAACTAAATAATTGTATAAAATGATTTTAATTTTCATAATTTGGGGGAAAAAGTTTATATCTTATGTTATTTTATAAAATTGTTTTATATTGTCTGATGTTCTTAGCATATGTGCTTGTTAGATTTTGAGAGTTTCCTTTGGATAGCCATACTTGTTTGAGAATTTATGGAACCATTATTTTGGAATGATTGACTATAGTTTTATTATAATAATAAATTTTATAGAAGATTGTGGATATTTAATGATAAAGGATGTAATTTTCTTAGGATGGATGGATTCTTTTCAAAATAATTCTTTTGAAGGTTATTTTTTTATCCTAAAATCAATGACTTTCCTATATATTATACTGTATAATGTGAAATAGTTTTCTCCAATATTTTTATTGGTTTTATATTTTCTTAATTTGATGTGTATTATTGCTGCATTGGGTTGTTTTAATGTAGTGATTGACCATTAATAATGCATATAATGGACTGTTATCCTAGTGGAGCTGTGATGTTGGTTTAATCACTCTTAGGTTTTTTCCCTATTTGGGTATCTTGGTTTTACTTTTCACATGTTGTTACTAATTTCAAATTATAATGAAAGTTTTATCTTTTCAGTAGATTCTTACATTATTGAATAATTTTGTGTCATTCATGGTATTTTGTTTGGTTTCTGGAGTTACATTTTAATTTTTTGTGTTACATAGTTCAGAGGTTGGATTCATTAATTTTAAGGGTATTTTGGCTGGAAGACTGGGCAATGGTAGAACCATCAAAAAAGGGAATTAGTAAAAAATTTCAACCTCATAATGGAATGTTTTGGTGAAGAGATAGTCTGTCTGTTTCAAATTTCTATGATATATTTTCGTTTGGATATCATTAATTTTATTTTTATCAATCATAGATAATCATTTGTTGATGAAAACTCATTTAACATCGTGTAATAAATATACTCATAAATGTTTTAATATATTCAATGGATGTTTTAGGTGGGTTTCTTGATTCCTACACTTATTATTCTCAAAAATGATAATCACATCGCTTCCCGAGGTAGTAGTCTATTGTACACACGAACAATTTTATCGTATCCCTTTAGGAATGGAAGGTAAAATGTTATATATTATTTAATGACTTCATTTATATAATAATTTTATAATTATCATATATAAAATTTATATCCATAATCATACCCAACCATGATAGGTGGTAATGATAAAACTAATGACATCGAGGTAGTAGTTCTCCTTACAGATGAATGATGATTTCCTAACCCATTTTATGGAAGTGGAGATTATTGTAGGCCATGACCTTAAAATGACATCATATTAGTATATGTATCAAAATGAGGTTAATTATGATCATTTTATAATAATATTTGAATTAGCTGGTTGAATAAATAAAGAAATGATCGTTGATGAATGTTAACTCTTATTTGGGTATCCTCCATATGTTTACATCAAAAGCCTTCCTAGGAACGATTTATTTCTTATATAATAATTTTAGGGTTAGATGATGGATATTGGGAAGTCATCATGGAATGTTTTATATGAAAAAAGGTATTATGATGTGAAGTAGAGAGCATAAGCGGTGGCCTTTTATAAATGAGGTTACTAGCATAATTATAATTTTTTTAATAGAGAATTCCACCCATGTTCATTAATTTCTTAATGATCCAATAAGGGATAATTGTTGATGAAATAAGTTATAAGGTATATATATGGACCTATAATGGGTTCTGTACAAGTTTTCTACTATTTTCAACCCTTACCTTTTTAGATTCACCCACAGGAAAACTATTTTTACCATTACATCAGTAAATATTTTTTACTATTTAAACTATTTAGTTTTGTCAAAATTTATGTTAACCAAATTAGATAATATAAAATATTCTTACTCCCTATTTAAAATTCAATTTTCCAAATTTCATTAACAAAAGTGGAAAATTTTCTTTAAAATTAATCACATAGACCAGATGTGAATATTTTGTTCTAAAGGGAAAATGTTCAGAAGTTAACAATGTTTTTATTTCGAAATTCAATACGAACATTATTTAAATGGCCTAGATTATGTTAAAATATTTATAATTGAAAAAAAAAATAATTAAAACGAATTTTAAAATATATTTTAACATTATAAATATTTTTAATGATAAAGGTAGTTTTCTATTAAAACCTATTATTTTTAACTATTAGTAAAAAAATTTATCAAATCAACAAATTATTAAATAATAATTATATGATAATATTAATATAATTTTTTAGAAAATAATATTTTTTTTATAAAAATATTTTGTTTAAACTTTCCAAAAACTATTTGATAATATGGGTTTAAAATATAAAAAATTTGTTCTTTTGTAAGTTCAGTTTATAAGCGTAAAATAATATTTATTCTTATATATTTTTCATAAAATACATAAAATAAAGGTTTAATATTTTATTAAATATATAATATATATATTTCACGAAAATCTTTTGAAAAAATTAGTTTTTAAAATAATTGTGGAAAACCATGATTTTTCAAAAAAAAAATTAATTTTTACAAAAAAGAATATCATTATTTTCAAATTGTTCTTAATTTAATTTATAATTAATTCTTCACCAAATAATTTATCTAATATATATGTTTAATCTATTTTTTCAAAAAAAATCTTAATAATACATTACATTCTAATAGATAATTGATAACTATCTTATTAAATAATATTATAATAATAATATTCCACATTTCATTTAAACAAAGTATTTCATGTAACACAAGATAATCTCAATGTTGCATGTAACACAAGATAAAATCAGTGTTCAATGTATTGAAATTGGAAATTAGTGTTGTATATAATGTAATCTATGCATAGTTTTTCTTGTAACTCAAAATAACAGAAATACTTAATTTATTGGAAAAAAATATTTCATAAATTCTCAAGGTGTTACACTTAACAATTTTTATCAATTCTAGTGCTCACTATCTTAAATAAAATTTAAATTGGTAATATATTTTTATGAATAAATATAAAATGGAACTCACTAAATAAATTTATTATTAAGATATCAAATATGAAAACCATTTTCCTAGATTTAATTTTGAAATGTGATAAAACATAATATTAATATGTGTAAACATAATGTAAATGAAATAACTTTTATAAAAATTCATTTCATGGAGAAAAATGAACATATATGAATTTCACCCCAAAAAATAACCATTAAAGTATTAGTAAATTTATTGAATATAAATATAAATATTAATATGACTAAACATTGTACATCAAAAATGATAAATTTATGTTTTCAATAAATATAACAGTAACTGTGTTTTTTAATGAAACATTTTTTATTAAGAATAAATATGTTTTTTATACTTATATTTAATTAACTATTTGTTTAATATTACTAATATATTTTAATAATTATTCCATGATTTTCATAAATAAATTATATAAATTTAATTCTTCAAAATGGATAATTTTATCAAAAATCAATAATTTATAAATATAGTTGTTTTGTAATAATAGGAATTACTATATATGTATTAGGACCTTTTTATTTGTTAATATCATTTATTTCGATAATTATGTTTCATTTATCTATATTATAATGTGTCTAGTTTTGAATTTTGATAATGTATTATTCGATTTGGTCTAGTGTTGGGTGTATCCAAAGCTATTGAATACAAAGAATTTATTTAATGGTAAAATTTCACATAAATCATAGGATATTACAGTAAATATTAAATGTGGAATTTAACACTATCCATAATATATATCATAATAACATATGAATTAAATTATAGATGATCCGTAAATAATTTTTATCTATAAATAAAACATTTTTCATAAATTCATAGTTTTTATTAGAATTCTATGAAATAATTAGTCATTAATATTTGTTTAAAAATTAATATTCCGCTATTTTCATGATTTAATGTTAATGAATATAATCTTTTAAATAAATCAATAATTGAAATAACAATTAATCTGGGCTATAATTCTTACACATTTTACATTTACCACATTACTCAAAAATTACTTTTTTAAATTATCAAAAGAAGACATTGTAAAATATGATGTCTAGAATCTTATAATGATTCCATATAGACGAAAATATCATATCAATATAATAATCTCCTTTGATCATCACTCAAATTTAATGTTTCTTACCCTGGGATTAGTAACCATTTATTGACATAATCCATTTTTCATCCCAAACAAAATTGAAAAAATTTAATATTGGGAGATGAATGGTGTTGTTTGATGAAATAAAAATGAAGAATAATCCCTAAAATTCCCACCATCATGGAATTATAATTCATTATATTAACTCCCATCAAATCTCTATGCATTTAATTCCTCTATGAAATCACCTTTTGCAACTCAAAATTTCCACATTCATTTCCCCAAATATATCATATCATATCTAGTAAAAAATCTCACTACCAATTAAATAATTCATTAAAATATGTAATAATTATAATTAATTAGATAAATAAATTGAAATTTTTAAATTCCACTATCATCCAACATCTTTGGAAGAATACCACTATTGAAAAATATCTACATTACCACCCATGGAATACTGATATGTCCCAAATCATATTTCACATTCACAATTTCATCTAAGAACATTAAAATTATCATTTTACCTTCATCCTATGACCAAAAAGCTACATAATATAAATATTAATAAATTTTTAAAAATCAATCAATGTTGAAAATTTTTAAATTATATCATCCTCACATTCAAGGATTTTCATCTATAAAATCATAATTTACATAAAGATGTTAGAGTAATATATGGTTTCACCTAATTACCACAATCCCATGATATCTCTTAAATATTCCTACACATCCACAAAATGTTCTCCCGTAGTATCACCAATATAAGGCCCCATCCTTAAACCTTACTTAATCTTGAGTTATTACAAGATTACACATTGAGGATCTTTTTAGGTTTAGAGTTTTAGAGAATTATATCATAAAACATGCATTACATTCCACATTTAAACTAAATGGTTACATAAAAGATAGTATTCATTTTTTTCACCAACGAAAACATATTTAAAAAAACATGGTTTATTCCTTGACACATCATCATATCATTTACCCTTCCCTTGACCTGTGAAAAACATTTCAAAAACTTGGGATGAGCATAAAAAGATTAGTATGGGATATAAAAATATGGAAAGGAAACATGAGTACATGTATACATAAGAATAAATGAAATCATTCTTTACTCATAAAACATAAGAACTTTAGCATACCTCATCAAATCATGAATAAATCATAGAAATCATAAGACATAAAGGTAAATTGAGGCATTCATAACATTCTTACGTATGGAGTAACCCTCTTGGTTACGTTTGGAATACCCATCACAGTATATTCCCTAAATATCATTGGAGAAACCTCAAAGTTTAACTCCTCCGAGTTACCCAATGCATTGGAGAGCTATATCGGGCTCACCCGCCCTTAGTTTATCACGGAACCACCCACCTTCATAAACAATGCCCAAGATCCATAATATAATCGTATCACATAAAACATGCATAAAAGAAATATAACATTCCCACCATTCAATCAAAAGATATCAATACAACACATTGATATAATAAAAACATTATGAAAACCATTTTCAATACCAAAATAAACGAAAAGTAAAACAGGGTATTTATTTTTCTTATAAAAAAATGTATGGCTTGTAGAGGAAGCCGAAACTCAAATAATGGTCACAGAGGCAGAGAAGTCGTTGTTGCCACATACGTATGAAACAAATGTTCCCTTTTTTCAATTAGTAAACATTTCGTATAAAAAATATTCCTTTTGAATAAATGTAAAAGTCAAAGGGGTTTATACACCATATAAAGGGAGGTAGTTTATAAAATAAAATATGCCTCAATGAAAGGAGATTGAGACGAAGTTCCATAACTCAGGTCCAACAGGACTCGATCGTTCTTTAATGTCCTGAATAATAAAATTGAGTTAATTTATAATTTCTTAATAACCTTTTTCATGTTCATTATTACTTTTATATCACTTATTAACATTTTATAAACATTAGGTAATCATTTATGTTAATAATGTTTGTTTTGTCGATATTTGGTTCTTAAGTCGAAAGTGGACTTCTTACAGTTACATGTTGTTCGTGTGTTCAAAGTTTCATTATATACAAAATTATAATCATGATGTAGATATCATATATATCATATATATCCAGTATATTCATGCATTTATAATATTACATAACGTTTAGAGGTAAAAAATGAAATGCACCGTTCATGGAGACGGTAAGCCGTACGTACGCATGAACGCTACTTTCATTTCTATTTCGTATTTTATGGAATGGAATCATATTTATATAAATGTATATTATAATTCCAGTATAATATAATATATAAAATCATTAATTACATCCTTTATACTTCCCACATATGGAATTAACGAATCAAATCACTTTGAGGGGGCGGTAGTCCATACTTCCAAAAATGAAGATATCGCGTTTACCCATAATGGAATCCTTAAAGGTATGACATGAATGAAAAATACAGAAGCTTATGTAAAAAATAAAAATATTATATACCATATATAAATATAGTGACATCTTAATGTCCACCTTTGAAGGTGTTAAAAGAATATTGATCAATCATCGTTTCGTGAGGCAGAAATTCACCATCCACGGAAATAGTATGTTCTCTAACCATTAGATGTTGGTGTGTGTAAGTGTAGCTCGAATACTTGTTACAACAACATCATATTAAATGGAAGATACTATTTTTGTTAAAAAAAAATGAATAAAAAGAGTTTGGGGGGTTTGAGAAGAAAAATAAAACATAAGAACACAAGAGAAGACACTACCTTTAAATCGGGTAACTCTTTTTGATTTGAGCTCAAAGGATTCCTTGGAAAGACTTATTCCCAATGTGAGGCTTCTAAGAGTAAAAGAGGGATGTGGAGAGAAAAAATGAGTAGGGGTTGGCTGAGACAAATGCTTTGGATGTGTGGGTATGGTCATAGAGGTGGGGGCCTTTTGTAAGAGGAGAGGAGGGGAACTCTTGGAAAGTAAAGAAATGTTACTTTATTTTTAAATGAGTTTCGGATTTAAAAGGCCCCACATTGATATAATTATAGTATATGGTGATAAGGGTTCTAAATACACTAATCTAATCGGTTTTGTACATGTGTAGGTCATATATTTTACATTATCTTTTCATTTTATTTAAATCCTTTATTAATGAGGTAATCACTACATCGTTATGATGTCATAAATAATTTTACTTATTTAATGTCTAAAAATTATAAAAATATATCATGATGTATGAAATATTTTTAGATTTCCAATGAATATTTATAGTCAAAAATTGGACTTGTATAACCCCATTTAAAAATTGTTTTAGTAAAACAACTCATGTTTGTGTCATTTTTACTTTAACATTAAAGTAAAAGATATTAATGTCATTTCCTACCAAAGTGGCTCCATGGGGTCCCCATGTTTACCCATGGATTTTCTTGGTCGGAAATGACACATCCAATAAGGGTAGGACATGTTTTAGGTTCATTTCATATTATTAAAACATTATTCTTACATTAAATTCAACTAATTCACTCTAATCGCTATTAAAAACTTAAAAGTTACTATTCACCAAAATTTATTTTAATCCCATTGAACCACATTTTACTTCTTAATGACAAACATGTATGTATGATTTTTGAAATTCAAAACACAGGGGTGGTAGAACTTCATTTAAACGAAAAATCAGTTTTTATAAGTATCACTTAGTGGTTTCACTATTCATCAAAAATTGAAGTTTTCCAGAAAAATACCAAAACTTCACCCTAAGCTATAATTGATATTCTGAATTCAAAAATGATGTCTATTTTACAAAATTCAAAACATATAACTTGCATTAATTAATTTAATAATTAATTTCCGCTGTCAGAGCAAATAGCGTGTTTTTATGAAACAATAAGTATCAAAAGATTGACACTAGTTTAAGTCCGATTTCAATGAGAAATTAATTACAACGACCACTATTGGATTTAATGGTAAAAATATATTCTAATTTCACTTTAAAAACAATTCAAAAGATAATATAATCATATAAATAATGTATATTAAAAAGAGATTTTGAATTAAAATACAACATTTTTCACTATTCATTAAAAAATGAACTTTATCGGAAAAATACCAAAAATTCAGACAAAGTAAATTTTGATGTCCCAACCATAAATAAGAAGTTTATTTTGACAAAAATTGCTTATAAAATTGTCAAAAGATAGATTTAAAAATGTCTTTCCCTCAAAAGGCAGTAAAACAATCTTTTAAAAATATTAGTGTATTCCATGCTTAAGATTGGATTTATTCTCATTTTAAGCCTCAAACACACTATCTAATTCATTAATAGACATATATAAAAATATCTTTTATTCATTACTTACATGGGATGTTACATCCTTCCCCCCTTTTGAAAATTGGGTCCTCACAATTTATTTACTTATCGAATAAGTGGGGGTATTTAGCCCTCATTGCATTTTCAGATTCTCATGTTGCCTCTTCAATCACGTGGTTTTTCCAGAAAACCTTTACCTGATGAATCAACTTATTCTGTAACACTTTCTACCTCTCATCAAGAATCTGGACCAGTTTTTCCTTATAAGATAGGTTCTCTTCCAACTGAACTACCTCTTGACTCAAAACATGAGATGGATCTGGCATGTACTTCCTTAACATGAAAACATGAAAAACATTGTGTACCTGAGATAAACTTAGAGGTAAAGCCACTCGATAGGAAATTGATCCAACTCTCTCCAGAATTTCATATGGCCCAATGAACCTTGGACTCATCTTTCCTTTCTTACCAAATCGCATCACACTTTTCCATGGTGATACTTTGAGAAAAACATGACCACCTATCTGAAAAGAGAGATCCTTCCTCCTATTGTCCACATAACTCTTCTGCCTGCACTGAACTATTATCATGTGTTTCTGTATCAGCTGAAATTTTCTACCAACTCTTCTACCAATTCTGGTCCCATCAACTTCCTTTCACCCACTTCATCCCAGAAAGCTGGTGTTCGACACCGCTTCCCATATAACACCTCAAATGGTGCCATATGTATACTGGAATGAAAACTATTATTATAATAAAATTCAACCAAAGAAAGTTGTTGGTCCCATATTCCCTGATAATCCATCGAACAAGCACGTAGCATATCCTCTGAAGTCTGGATCATTTGTTCTGACTGCCCATCTGATTGAGGATGAAAAGATGTACTAAAATTTATTTCAGTACCTAACGACTTTTGAAGGCCCTTCCAAAAGTTAGAAGTAAACCTGGGATCACGATCGGATACAATGAATAATGGAACTCCATGCAACCTGACTATCTCTTTAATGTACAATCGAGAAAGTTGATCTAGATAGAAAGTATCTCTAATAGGAAGGAAATGAGAAGATTTTGTCAAGCGATCGACAATAACCCATATTGCATTATTTCCTCGAGACATCTTCGGTAATCCCACAACAAAGTCCATGGATATATTCTCCCATTTCCATTCTGGTACTGGCAAAGGCTGAAGCTTCCCTTTCGGTAACTGCCGCTCTGTTGACAAGTCAAACACTTCACAGTAAAATCAGCAATATCTATTTTCATTCAATCCCACCAGTAATACTCCCGCAGATCTCTATACATCTTAGCACTACCAGGATGAACTGAAAACGGAGAACTATGAGATTCACATAACAACTCTCTCTTTAACTGTGAATCAAAATGCACACAAAATCTGTTCCCAAATCACAAAACAAAATCATTATCAATGTTAAATTCAGGCAACATACCCTTCTAAACCAGCTCTTCCTTTTTCTGCAACTCACTGTCTTGCTTCTGTGCTTGCTTGATTCTTTCTGATAGAGATGATTTCACTGATACCTGAAACAAAAAAGAAGAACATCCTGCACCAACAACTTCTATGCCAGAGTTCATCAAATCCCTAACCAAAGGATCATCTTCCAAACACAACAATGTTAATGAAGGATTACTTTTTTGACTCAAAGCATCAACCACTTTATTTGCTTTTCCCGGATGGTAATGAATTGTATTATCATAATCCTTGATTAATTCTAGCCATATCCTCTGTCTCATGTTCAATTATTTCTGAGTGAATATATACTTTAAAATTTTGTGATCGGTATATATTTCACACATTACCCCATACAAATGATGTCTCCAAATTTTCAAAGCAAAAACAACAGCAGCTAATTCCAAATCATGTGTAGGGTAATTTACCTCATGAGTTGTCAACTGACGTGAAGCATAAGCAATTATCTGATCATTCTGCATTAGGACTCAACCAAGTCCTTTCAATGAAGCATCACTGTATATAACAAACTCACCATTCCTGGAAGGTAGTGCTAAAACTGCAGCATTCACCAATCATCTTTTCAGTTCCTGAAAACAATCATCACATTCTTTTGTCTAGATAAACTTAACACCCTTACAAGTTAGATTAGTTATTGGAAAAGATAACCGTGAAAACTTTCTAACAAACCTTCGGTAATAGCCTTCCAAACCAAGGAAGCTACGAATCTCAGTTACATTTGTGGGTCTTGGCCATTCTTCAACAACCTTTGTTTTTGCAAGATGAATAGTTATCCCATCTTTAAAAACAATGTGACCAAGGAAAGAAATTTGTTGCAATCAAAACTCACACTTGATGAATTTATCATAAAATTTATTTTCTTTCAATGTTTGGAAAATAACCCTTAAATGTCTTTCATGCTCGTCTTTACTTTTATAAAACACCAAAATATCATCAATGAAAACCACCACAAACTTATCCAAGAACTCATGGAAAATTCTATTCATTAATTCCATTAATATAGAAGGTTCATTGGTTAGCCCAAAAGGCATTACTAAAAATTCATAATGGCCATATCTTGTACGAAACGCAGTCCTCAAAACATTTTCTTCCTTTACCTTCAGTTGATGGTACCGTAATCTCAGGTCAATATTTGAAAAATACTGATCTCCCTGGAGCTGATCAAACAAATCATCGATATGAGGCAAAGGATATTTGTTCTTAACAGTGATGTTATTAAAGGCTCTATAATCAACGCAATGTCTCATAGAACCATCTTTCTTTTTAACAAATAAAACATGAGCACCCCATGGTGATGTGCTAGGTCAAATGAAACCATTCTCTAATAAATCTTGCAATTGCTCTTTCAACTCTAAAAGTTCAATTTGAGCCATTCGATAAGGGGGTTTTGAAATTGGCTTAGCATCAAGAACTAAGTCAACAATAAATTAAACTTACTGATATGGTATTATTCCAGGAAACTCATTAGAAAAAACATCAAGATACTCATTTACCACTGGCACATCATTAATATGAACAGTTCCTTTGTTTTCAACAATGTGTGCAAGGTAACAGTCAATTCCATCTTTTACAAGTTTCTCGGCCTCTTGATAAGTTATCAATAGTAAGGGTTCATTCTTGTACACAAACTGAAAGTCATTATGAAAAGAAACTTCCTTAGATATATAGTCAATCTTAGCATGGTAAATAGATAGCCAATCCATACCCAGGATAACATCAAACTCTACAAGAGGTAAAACAATAAGGTTTTCAAGTAGGTTCTTTCCACAGATAAGGATATGAAGATTCTTATAAATTCTTTTTACGTCAACATTTCTTCTATGTGATTTTACCAAAAGTTCATGAGTCATTTCTTGAGATGGTATTATCATTTTACTAGTAAAGTTTTCAGAGATGAAAGAATGTGTAGACCCCGAATCAAGCAACACATTGGCATAATCTGAAAAAAAAACAAAGTACCTGATACAACTTCATTTGATGGCCCGACATCTGCTGAAGTAGTTGCAAAGGATTTCGTCACCCCTTTCTACTTGTAGTCTAACTACTTCCCATCACTCAAGCTCTTTGTCGGACACTCGTTTTCATAGTGACCCATCCAATTGCACTTAAACCATTTCAGTAACTGTAAATCAAATTTAGACTTACCATCACCTTGATCTTTTTCAGTGAAACCACGAGCCTTATGTCCCATCTTACCGCATTGGTAGCACTTTCCAGAATTCAAAAGACATTCCCCAGCATGCCTTTTACCACATTTATCACAAACTGGAAACGTAGTTTTCTTACCGTCAGACCTTTTTGAAGAATTCTTTCTTTTCTCCTGCCACCTTGGTCTCTTCTTCTACTGGTTGTTATAGAACACTTGATCATCGGAAAACTCCATTTCCACCTTCTCAGCACATCAGACAATCTTTTCATAACTTTTGAACTCACGAGAAGCCAATGCCCTTCGATATTTTGGCATTAATCTTGAGTAAAAACGATTGATTTTACTATCAAGGTCTCAGATGTAATTTGGAGCATACCTGGCCAATCGAGTGAACCATTCATCATAGGTAGCCACTGAGTCTTCCTCTTGCCTCAATTCCAAGAATTGTTTTTTCATCCTATGTCGAACAGACTTAGGAAAATACTTCTCAAGAAACATACCTTTGAATTCATCCCGGTCGAGAGCATCAATCTCATCAGCATCCCTGATAATTTTTACCATCGACCACCACTGATCAGCCTCACCCTCCAAAGGGTAAATAGCAAGAATAACCTTTTTATTGTTTGAACACCCCATGACCTCAAAAATCTTCTCTAGTGCTTTAATCCACCCTTAAGCTAACACAGGGTCAGATGATCCTCTAAATGATAGGGGATGTTGCCTCATGAAATGTTCCACCACTGACATGTTCCTCTGCAGTTGATCTGGCTGATCTCGTGCATGGATACCACCACCATTTATCGCTTGAGTAAACTCCGCCATTGCTGCAACAAATTTTTCAGTTCCAATTTCGACCATCTCAGGATGCTGATTCAGAAGGTTATTTCCTTCTTGTATGCCTTCCTAGCACTGCTTCCCTGTTTCCTCTGCGGAAAACCATTCTGAACAAACATGTCTTAGATGAAGCAACATGGTAATCTTCAAATGCTATATCATTCAATTTGACCATAAAAAAAATATTTTTGGATAATCATTTAATAAAATTCTAACTCCTAAAGTTATCTAAACCTCCCTCCGATACCAACTATAAGGACCCATCCTTAAAACTTACTTAATCTTGAGTTATTACAAGACTACACATTGAGGATATTTTCAGGTTTAGAGTTTTAGAGAATTAGATCATAAAACATGCATTACATTCCACATTTAAACAAAGTGGTTACATAAAAGATAGTATTCATTTTTTTTATCAATGGAAAAATATTTAAAAAAACATGGTTTCTTCCTTGACACATCATCATATCATGTACCCTTCCGTTGAGATGTGAAAAACATTTCAAAAAAATGGGATGAGCCAAAAAATCTCAGTATGGGATATAAAAATATGGAAAGGAAACATGAGTACAGTTATACATAAGAATCAATGAAATAATACTTTACTCATAAAACATAATCACTTTAACATACCTCATCAAATCATGAATAAATCATAGAAATCATAAGACATAAAGGTAACTTGAGGCATTCATAACATTCATTACGTAGGGAGTAACCCTCTTGGTTACGTTTGGAATACTCAACATAGTATATTCCCTAAATATCTTCGGAGAAACCTCAACGTTTAACTCCTTCGCATTACCCAATGTACTGGAGAGCTATATCGGGCTCACCTACCCTTAGTTTATCATGAAACCACCCGTCTTCATAAACAATGCCCAAGAACCATAACATAATCGTATCACATAAAACATGCATTAAAGAAACATAACATTTCCACATTTCAATCACAAGATATCAATACAACACATTGATATAATAAAAAAATTATGAAAACCATTTTAAATACAAAAATAAAAGAAAAGTAAAACAGGGTATTTATTTTTCTTTTAAAAAAATGTATGGCTTGTAGAGGAAGCCGAAACTCAAATAATGGTCACGGCGGTGGAGAAATCGTTGTCGTCGCATACGTACGACAAAAAAATTCCCTTTTTGTCGTTTATTAAACGCTTCGTATAAAAAATATTCCTTTTGAATAAACGTAAAATTCAAAGGGGTTTATACACCATGTAAAGGAAGGTTGTGTATAAAATAAAATATGCCTCAATGAAAGGAGATTGAGACAAAGTCCCATACCTCAGGTCCGACTTGACTCGATCATTCTTTAAAGTCCTGAATAATAAAATTGAGTTAATTTAAACTTGATTGATAACCTTTTTCAAGTTCATTATTACTTTTATATCACTTATTACCATGTTATAAACATTATGTAATCATTTAAGTTAATAATGTTTGTTTTGTCGATATTTGGTTCTTAAGTCAAAAGTGGACTTCTTACAATTACATGTTGTTCGTGTGGTCAAATGTTAATTATATCCATAATTATAATCATGATGTAGACATCATATATATCATATATATATCTAGTATATGCATGCATTTATAATATTACATAACGTTTAGAGGTAAGAAATGAAATGCACCGTTCATGGAGACGGTAAGCCGTACGTACGCATGAACGCTACTTTCATTTCTATTTTATATTTTATGGAGTGGAATAATAATGATATAAAGGTATATTATAATTCCAGTATAATATAATATATAAAACCATTAATTACTTCCTTTATACGTCCCACATATGGCATTAGCGAATCAAATCACTTTGAGGTGGCAATAGTCCGCACTTCCTAAAATGAAGATATCACGTTTACCCATAACGGAAACCATAAAGGTATGAAATGAATGAAAAATAAAGAATATTAAGCAAAACATAAACATATTATATACCATATATAAATATAGTTACATATTAATGGGCACCTTTGAAGGTGTTAAAAGAATATTGGACAATCATCGTTTCGTGAGGCAGAAATTCACCATCCACGGAAACAGTATGTTCTTTAACCATTAGATGTATGTGTGTGTAAGTTAGCTTGAATACATGTGATAAAAACATCCTAGTATATGGAATATACTTTTTTTGTTACAAAAGAAGTGAATAAAAAGAGTTTAGGGGGTTGGAGAAGGAAAATAAAACATAAGAACACAAGAGAAGACACTACCTTTAAATCGAGTAACTCTTTTTGATTTGAGCTCAATGGCTTACTTGGGAAGACTTCTGCCCAATGTGAGGATTATAAGAGTAATATAGGGATGTGGAGAGACAAAATGAGTAGGGGTTGGCCGAGCCAAAGGCTTTAGAAGTGTGGGTAAGGTGGTAGAGGTGGGGGCCTTTTATAAGAGGAGAGGAGGGGAACTCTTGGAATGTAAAGAAATGTTACTTTATTGTTAAATGAGTTTCGGATTTAAAAGGTACCACATTGATATAATTCGAGGATATGGTGATAAGGGTTCGAAATACACCCATACAATAGGTTTTGGACTTGTTTAGGTCATAGATTTTACATTATCATTTCATTTTATTTAAATCCTTTATTATTGAGGTAATCACTACATCATTATGATGTCATAAATAATTTTATTTATTTAATGTCTAAAAATCATAAAAAACTATCATGACATAGTAAATCCTTTTATCTTTCCAATGACTATTTATAGTCAGAAATATGACTCATATAACTCCATTTAAAAATTGTTTTAGTAAAAAAACTCATGTTTGTGTCATTTTTACTTTAACATTAAATTAAAAGATATTAATGTCATTTCCTACCAAAGTGGAACCATGGGGTCCCCAAGTTGACCCGTGGATTGTCTTGGTCTGCCATGACACATCCAATAAGGGTAGGACATGTTTCAAGTTCATTTCATATTATTAAAACATTATTCTTACCTTAAATTACACTAATTATCTCTAATCGCGATTAAGAACTTAAAAGTTACTATTCACCAAAAAAGTTATTTTAATCCCATTGAACCACATTTTACTTCTTAATGACAACCATGTATGTAATATTTTTTAAATTCAAAACATAGAGGTGGTAAAACTTCATTTAAATGAAAAATCAGTTTTTATAAGTACCACTTAGTGGTTTCACTATTCAAAAAAAATTGATGTTTTCTAGAAAAATACCAAAATTTCACCCTAAGATATATTTGATATTCTGAATTCGAAAATGATGTCTATTTTAAAAAATTAAAAACTTATAAGTTGCATTAATTAATTTAATAATTAATTCCCGCTGTCAGAGCAAATAGCATGTTTTTATGAAACAATAAGTATGAAATGATTGACAGTAGTTTAAATCCGATATCAATGCGAAATTAATTCCAATGACCACTATTGGATTTAATGGTAAAAATATATTCTAATTTCACTTTAAAACCAATTACAAATATAATATAATCATATAAATAAATTTGATTAAAAAGAGGTTTTGAATTAAAATACAACATTTTTCACTATTCATTAAAAAATGAACTTTATCTGAAAAATACCAAAAATTCACACAAATTAAATTTTGATGTCCCAATCATAAAGAATAAGTTTATTTTGACAAACATAGCTTATTAAATTGTCAAAAGATAGATTTAAAAATAGATTTCCATCAAAAGGCAGTAAAACAATCTTTTAAAAATATTAGTGTATTCCATGCTTAAGATTGGATTTATTCTCATTTTAAGCCTCAAACACATTATCTAATTGATTAATAGACATAGATAAAAATTATCTATTATTCATTACTTACATGGGATGTTACATCCAACCCTTAAAGGTTCTTAATCTACATTTTCTCAATCACCATTATGTATTACGTGAATACAACATCATCCTTAATTTACACCTATCCCCTATCAATAATGTGTGATGAATTATGAATATGTATTCTCAATTGGGACCTATGGAATTCAATTTTTTTCTAGATTAAAATTTCGGGTAATCAAGGGTATTAAGAATCCTCACCCATCCATAAAATATCAGGAACATCTTGATGAATTTTATGGATATATGCTTTGATAAAAAAATGTCCTCAAACTATGTCCTCAAATAACATTAAAAAATATGTAGTCTCTATCGTAGAAATTTTAAGGAATTTATATTTAGTTTTCATAAGACTTATAATTACTCATGTTTTTCATAAACCCATACTGAATCAACAAATCCTTCTCCATCAACAACCACACTAGCTCATGTCCCACAATCTATTAATCGTGATTCTATAAAAAACAAATGGGTGACCCACAAGGTTATCCAAATATGGTGTTTAATAGTTTCATGCAATTAGTGTAATAAAAAATTTTACTCTAAAAATAAAAAAACATATATGATGATATCATATTCTATAATAATATAAAATATAAGCCTATAGTATAACCTTGACCACCTAAATTGGCATCTCTATCAAGCCATCCTTTTATGGAAGGAAAACTGTAATTCAAAACAACTGTGTATACAAAGTCTATTATAAGAATTAATTTAAAATATATTTTAATACACCACTATATTTAGATAAAATAACCATGGGGACTCATTGAATTAGAATAATATCATTTTCATATAGGGTTCACAATCTATTTAATGAATATTAATCATGATTTATAAAGATGTTAGTTGATTTGTACAGATATTCAATGACTAAACTACCAAAATTACAATCCTTAATAAAATATGGAATTATAGTAAAAAATTAATGTTTTTTTCTTTCCCAAATATACTATATTATATTGATGTGTTAGCTAAAACTGACTGGGATCTAGTTCACATCCTTAAATCACACAAAAAAGAGACACTAAAACACAAACTCTATTACAATATTATTAATAAATGGCCATTAAATATTATTCTTAAGGACTATTTACATATTTCTCACTCTAATTTTTTTCCACCAAAATGGAAATAATAGGATTATATGATGTGGATATATGTATAAAAATTTGATAGGATGATAAAATATAGTAAAAGTGGTAATCTTGTTATCTGTAAATAGGAATATATTTTGGTGTGTTTTTTGGTTATTTAACTATTTAGTAATGTACATTATTTATGAAATTGTTTTTGAATGTAATTTTTTTAATTAGCTTTTACCAATTTCATGGTCTGACATTGGATTATACCTTCATTCTCCTTTAAAATTAATATTTCAAATTATTCCCCTGGTCTATGTCTCTCTAATCAATTGTGATATATTTTTTCACCCTCACTAGGTTTTTTAATGTTGAATATTGATATATAATAATCACGGTATATAATAATCATTCCTAGAAATTTGATCTGTTATCTCTAATAACTCATAGACCCACCAACTGCTAACCATCATATATGGTGATGTAAAGCTAGGTGGTCAGTATTTTTAGTCTAAGAATGATAGAAATAATGAATAAAATTAAATATTAACAAAATTCATCTATGTGTTATTAAATTATAAAATAATAATTTAATATAAAAAAAAGATTAATCATTTAATTAAATAATTAATACATTTAGAATGGGTATGTTCTACATGGATGGACCATTATTGACCAAGAGTTCCACCACAAAGTAAATTACAATAAAAATAATTCTTATCTTAAGTTAAACCAATAATTTATTATATTCCCTCATTTTAAATATTTATAAAACAGACCTTTTATAGTACAATTTGGGGTTCCATTCTTCTATTAGTACTTTATTTCACTAAATTCATACAAAACGCTCTTTCCTTATGCAATGCTTGAAACATCCTAAATATCCTCTTAGATTTTAATTCCATTATCTCATTAATCAATTATATCCATGAGTTCATATCAACTATGTGGATTAATTTATCCATGTCCATCTCAAATATTCTATATAACCAATATTTCTCCAAATATCTCTACATTATTATTCAGTTTGATGATCACCATGTGGTTCATATATTGCTGGTATTGTTAATTAATCTAAATTTTATGAATAGAAATTTATTTTTGATTGAAATTTGGAATAATTTTAAATTCAACGTTAACTCTACCAATATGTATGCGTAGGTAGGTACCTTTCAACGATATGACGCACATATAGACTTAAATTATTTTTTACCTTTACATAGATCATATTCTTAATATATTTCCTTTATAGAGACCTATATTTAACTTTAAATATCCCACGGAAGAAAATATTTACACATACATATTTTATTTATAATCATAATAAAACATGGTTGATATTTAGGGTACCATTTCTTAGTTGCTGGAATATAATCACTACCCTTATACAATAAGTGAGAGATATTTATATAGGAAACAATTTGAAGAAACAAGGATACCCATACACCATGAAAGTGAGTAACCAAATTGGATGTCTTGTGAATACATGGTGTCACATATTTTGAATATATTTAATCTTATTAGTCCCATATTCATATAATAATCATACCTGAGCATAATATCAATAAAAATTACATAATTTTATATGAATATGCAATGTATCTAAAAAGAACACATATCCATGGAGCAAAAAGGATTAGGTTTTTTGAGAATAGATACATAATAAATATATATAATATTGAGACCAAGAGGTGTTGAGTTGATTTTTTTGGGTATTATTGAATGTGGTTGGAATTTATGTGACTATTTATATTGAATTCTTGAAACAATACAAAATTCATGTACAAACATACATTTATGGTGAAATTATGTTTTTTGAAGACATTTAATTCAAATGCTGTGTAAAATGGATTATAGTAATTACATATCCTCAAGTGATAAACCATGTTTTAAGATGAAATATGATGGCAGAGACTATGTGTCAACCTCTATATCACACAATGAAAATATAGGAGAATGAATGATCACATGGAAGAATATTTTATATATTTCAGAGAAGGATAATTATGAAGTGGGATTAAAAATGTTCCATAGTAACTCATTCCATAAAGTGAGTTACGACATCGTAGAGGAGGCTAGATCATAGGTCTCTAAGAGGAAAAGAAACTATTTTCGTCACAATTAGAATATAAAGGAGGTTTCTACACCATTAAATGTATCCCACATTTCAATGTATCTTAGTAAAATATTCTAATGGCATTAGAAATCAAGGACCACTATGAAATGATGAAGGTAAATATATTACTGAATTGTAATGAGGAATTCAGAGGTTCCTAAATAATTTGGTACCTCCATGTTTTATATTAAATCCCACTAAACGGGCAAGAGAAAATGTTGAAGACCACACCATAATGTGAAGTTGTCACTAAAAGGGATTTTGATGAAGTCTTTCATTCCATTCTAAACTGGAGGACTTACATTCCCTCTTGAATTCATAAACATCAATATCTTTGAGTTGATAAAAAATATTTTGTATAAACTGACACATCAGGCCACAATTGATGAGGATCTATTGCAACCGTTTTTCTTTTGGATAAAATATTCGATACTCAATGAGACATACTGATTTTTAGGCACATTAAAAATATTATGGAGATTTCATCCCATTATAAAAACCACTTATAAATTAAGGGTCTTCAATAATATATAATACAATCTAATGGTTTTTAATATAAGAGGTAATTTTACATTTAAATTCACTTTCAAATAAGTATTAGTTGTTGAAGAATGGGTTTTTTGTGAAGAATTGATGAGTGTATATATTGTGATAAAAATAGTGGAAATTATAGATATATGATAATAAGGACCATATATATGAAATAAAATGAATATTATATGCCTTTAATATTAGAATTATGTAATAATAATAATAGGAAGATTGGGTTAGATTTATGTATATTTCAATCATAGAAAGTTAAGATGATACTTGTTCTGATGCTTGTTCAAATGATACTTTTTTATTATTTAATATAGTTTTTGTAGGTGGATGTGGATGAATTTAAAAAACTAAATCACTTGTATTCAATTATTTTTTTAATAATCATTGGTGTTTTTGAATGGGAATCACTCTAATCTATTGGATGCACTTATGAGTGGGATAAACTAATCCATAATTATAAGACATGAGTATGTGACATTAATGTTTATACCCTACTAATTGTACTCAAATGTTGACCGTATTATGCTATATGATCCAAGAGGAATACATATCACACAAAAAATTTTCTTTTGAAAATGTGAGGGGAAAATTGTAAATATGTTTCATTCCCCTGTGTAGGAATTTCATTGGGTGTGTTGTATCCATCATTACTATATTGGAATACAGATATAATGTTATTTTGAGATAAAATTTTAAAATATAGGTTATCATAGCTTAACCTCCCTCAAAGTAATAATAAAATTATAATGAAGTTGTCCTATAAATATTATCAGATTCATTTTCCATTTTTATGTTTTTGAATATTTTATGTTATAGTTAGTTGAAGTATCTCCCTTTGGATTTCAATAATAATTCAATGGTTTTTATTATATAGAATGTATAATATAAATTCATGTAATGGCATTATGAATACCTTGTTTTATGGTAAAAATACATCACATATGGAAAAAAGGGTACCCCATAATTGTAATTTTTTAGATATGATTTTTTGGATTTTACTGTTGATGGGTTTCTTCCATAGGATGAGTTAATTTCTATGAAAAAAGTTATATTTGGATAATTATGGTCCTGAGAAGATTTATATTATAACATCACCCTTTAAAAGAGAGTTTTTGAAAGACAAAGGGATCAGAACATCAATTGATATTTAATAGAAAATTATGAATATATTTGAAGGGATGGACAAATTAAAGAATAATAAAATAAAAATATATAAATAAGTAAGTAGATCTCTAGATTCATGTTGAAGAAACTATTTATAATTTATTAACACGTGTTAATGAATTTTTTTGAAGAAAAAAGGTAATAGTTATAAGATTGAGGATGTTGATATTGTAGAAAAGATTATTTATGTCTTATCGGATTAGTATGAGTCCAAATTATATAATTTGGATGAAACTGTGTAACACCGCATCCTTCTATGGTACGCTTCTCTTTGAATAATACAATAATGTGTGTTGTACGCAACTTTGAGTTCTAAAACACACCACAAACAATCAAACTAGCAATTATGAATAGTAATACCCACTTTTTTAAATTTTATAAATTTTATCTTTCAAAATGGACTTCATATTTGGATTTGAAATATCGAAATTAGCCTTGGGTGATTTTTTGGTATTTTTCTGAAAACTGTCAATTTTTTATGAATAGTGAAAACACTGAGTTAGCGTTTAAATTTTTTTTATTTAAATAATTATTTATTTTATTTAAACTTAATTAACATAAAAATAGATACATAATACCTATATAAGTTCAATTTAATTCTTTGTAGGTAGTTTAGAATAATTTTAGATATATAAAAATTTTATTGAACTGTTCACCATCTTTTACCCACCTCCAAGGAGAATATGGAAATTCACGTAAAACTTAATTTTACCGCTTCTGTGAGTGGAATTTCAAAACTCCGAGAGACACAGTTAATATCAAGGAGTAAAATGTTGTTCTATACGATAAAAATATTTTTTGGTGAATGGCAACTTTTAACTTTTATTTACCACGGTTAAAAGTAAATAGGGTAATTAAGGATAAAAATGATATTAATATTACCCTAACACATCTCCTAATTCAATTGGACAAATTTATATTGACCAAAAAAACCTTAGGAATAAAATATTATCATTTAGGTCCACTTGGATTTGATTAGGACATTTATTATTATTTAATTCAAAGAAGAGTTAAAAGAGTTAAAACCAAAGGTTAATTACTAAACCATTTTTAATATAGGGTTATACATAAGATAAATTAGATTATAAATATTCATTAGAAAGATAAAAGTATTTCCTAATTAATGGTAATTTAATAATAATTTTTAGATATTATATATTTTAATTTATTTATGAAACAATGGTGATGTAGTAATTACCTAACTAATGAAATAATAAGATAATTGATATTATAAATATCAAAATAATTATAATTTGTGACTTTTTATGAATTAAACTAATTTTATATGTTAATATGACATTTTCGTATTTATTTAATGATGTTTTTATGTAATCAAGATGTTATGATTTTCACAAAAATCTAATACCAAATAGTGTCAAAATTGACATAAAAGAGTTTTTAAAACAAATATTATATTATTAATTGATATTCAATTATTAAAAATCTAAGGTTCTCCCAAGAGACTTATATAATGATATATTTATCATTAATGAACAACTTTGGGATCTCTTTGATGTATATAGTATGTTTATTAACCATATAATATAATAATACAAAGAGACATGGTAAATGTGAAACTAATTAACCAACTGTTAAAACTAAACGATAAGGTTAATATAGTGACCCAAACCTGTCTAAAACCTATTGGGTGGGGGGTTTTTGACCCATCCCCACCTTAGGATCTAAATAATTAACTTTGTAGCCATTATAAACCGAATATAAATTTATTATAAAATAATTTTTCCTGCTTTTCATATGGTGCCCCTCACCCTTCCTATAAAAGGGCACTCACCATTCTTTCTAATTCACACCATCAAAGCCTTTTGTATCGGCCAAAACCTGACCAAATATTCTATCAACTTCCCTAAATTCAATATAGCGGCCATATTTGGATCAGAAATCCAACCTAAGGAGACATTTTGATCAAATAAAAAAAAAGAACCAGAATAAGAGGTAATGTTTTCAACACCATCTTTCAAGTTCCTTTCTTTTAAAATTTTTATTTATTTATTATTTCTATTCTAAAATAATAACTCCAATATCTCATATATACTATAATGTAATTATAAATACGGTACAACCATATTTAATATTCTATCCATCCCTTGAATGGCTTGTCACCATTTGTGCGTACGTACGGCTTACCGTCTCCATGTCGTGGGGGTAATTGTTATTCAATACATTATTATTTGGATGGGTATAATAATGATGTGTAATTAATGGAAATAATAAATATAACATGATAATTATTCTGTTTATATGATACACCAACCTATTATATATTATTTTAATATCAGAAGAATGATATTGTCGCTCGTGCGTACGTACGGACTACCGTCTTCACGGACGCGATGAGATTCATTCCCCATCGTATCCATTCAAGAATAATTTTCATTTTATGGTTAAAAATAATGTTTAATGACTTAATATCATTCTGGATATGAATAAGATACAACCCATCCAAAACAAACATGGCTTTCATAACAAATTATATAAAGGAAAAAGAATCAGTTAGCACCCGAAACAACAATAATAAAAAGATATTACTAACAATGAAATGTTAAAAGATCATATATGATATAATATTAATGTATATTATTATTGAATAATTTAATAACAACTATTTCACCATTATACATGGGGCTAACCTACCCTCAATCAATGAAAATTAAAAGGTAAGGGTTTATTTTATAATCTCTTCATTATCCGAGTTGTTTATACATAATGATCTTTTGGGACCTCTTTATCATCCACATCCACATTTCTTAAAAATGTATTTCAAATCATTCTTACGATTTTACAGAATATGGTTTAAAGTCATGTATACCCTTGTTTAACTTTTTATAAGAAGTTTAAAAAGTAATCATTCCTTCATTTTCCAAACAAGGTCCTTTTTACCCTTTTCAACAAAATTAAGGTAAGAATGCCTTTTTTAACTTATACATCGTGTGTGGCTATTCTATGCCATTATAAAATCATCGAATATTCCCTTAAAATGTTATTAGAATATTTTGAAATTAAATTTTTTATTTTAAAATTATTATACTTTTAAATGATTTAAAAAAAGATATATTTATCTCAAATAATTTTGATTTCATCTATGTCAACATCCTTTGATAGATTTCAAGCTTATTTGAAGTTGAATTCTTATGATACAAAACTTCCATTTAGTATTGAAGGTTTTTTGATATTTTTGACTGTGGATATGTTATTTTTATACCATTCATTGTTTATGGAGAAAGTATTGACATTTTATATGCTAGTTTTAATAATAATGTTTATGTTATGTTTAAACCTGTTCATATGAGGAATGCATTGGACTTAATAAGTGATTGTTGGAGCCCGCTATAGATCCTCGATACATCAGTAGGTATCATGAGGCAAACTAGTGTCTTGACAAAAGGCCTTGAAAAAATCTTATTTGTAGTCTTGTCAAAGGCCTTAACTATGTGGTTATGATCATCTGGAATTATGCATTCCCTCACTATGAATGTGGTTATTGATATTTCATGTGATTATTCGATTAGTATAATATCAATTTATATAAGTAAATGGAAATATTTCATTTTATTTCGTCCATATTATGCTGAAGTTCAAGTTTAAATGGATTTTGTTTTAGTTATACATTGCCTTAAATATTTATTCTTATTTAAGAAAGATTTTTCTATATTGTTATCCTTACAGGGCATCTGAGCACACCCCTTTCTTTGTTTTATTTTTCCCAGGATGTGAAGAAGTATTTTAAGAATGACCTGCATGGATAATATGAGGGGATATGAGTGTGGTATATGGATACAAGATGTTGTTGTAGTTTTTTACTTTATGATGTAATGTAAACTTTATGAATGTATCTAATGATTCCAAGGCTACTAAACTAATGGGTCTTTCGAGACTTGATCTCTTGTGATCATGCCAATGTTATGTAATAATGCACTGACTCTGGGTAACTGGGGTCGGGGATTTAAATTTGGTATCAGAGAAAGTTAGTACAAACCTTGGATGCTAGATATAGATAAACTATGATTAGATTACATAGCCCTAAGATAGACTATGAGGATTAGTATAGAAGAACTTCCTTGAATTTTGGTATTGTAGTGATTTTATGAGTTTTCCGAGAAATAGATCCCCATCTGGATACAAGCAGGTAGAGGCGGCTCTAGCACACATGTACCTAGGGGTAAAACCTGAAAACACCGCTTTGAGCTTGACTCGATTGGGAACTAGTGCACGACAACGAGCCATGCTGCACTTTTGGTTACCACACTCCCAGGGGATATGCTTAGGATAATTCTCATTTTCTTTACAAACAATTATCAAGGGTTTATGAGTATATACTTATTCAAAGAGAACATTTTTATGATTATGGATTATATCCATAAACTGTTCAATTTATGTTATGTGTTTTACAAGTTTAGAATTATGTATTTTGATTCATAAACTGATCTAGTTTAAGCCATTGTTTAGAAATGGCTCATAGTGGAAGAAATGAAAACTGTATCAACGAACACACTCCATGTAGGGATTTCCCTCATGATCAAGATAATAATAGTGGAGCTGGTGATGCAACTGGTGTTGATCATCTTATCACTATATTGGGACAAATCACTCAGGTTATGAATAATAACCTTACCCGAATGGAGCACACTGATCCACAACATGGAGTATCAATGCTAGATCACTTAATGAGGCAATAGCCACTAACATTCAATGGGAGTAAAAATCCATTGGTAGCTGAGAAATGGATAAGTTCCCTAGAGAATATATTCCAGGCCTTAGGGAGTAGTGAAAGGGAAAATGTTGTCATGGAAGTTTACTGCATCAATGGAGATGCTGATCAATGGTGGTCATTGATTCAAAATACTAAGGAATATGATGAAGTATCAAATATGGAATAGAGGGAGTTTAAAGATATTTTCTTATAAAAATACTTTCCTCATGAAAATCGAGCAGATATGGAGACGCAATTTCTGAGCCTGAGACAAAAGGAGGATGAGAATGTCGCAAATTATGACGCTAACTATACAAGGTTAGCGAGGCATGCAGTAGATTATATAAATAACCCAAGGAGTAAGATTGGTCATTTCTTGGATGGGTTAAAACCGTTTCTTCGTCGAGCATTAGTCTCACAATCCTTCTCGTCGTACAAAGACATTTTCTCATGTCCTATCAAGACAAAAAAGGTATTCTCTAAGTCTTATGACTTTAAAGCAAACCAAGAGAAGAAAAGATCTGCTGATCACTTTGGGAATGGAAATAAGGGGAAGAAGGGAAATGTTGAATATCCAACCTGCAGTAAATGTGGGAAGAAACATCCTGGTACTTGATTGAAGGGAATGAGAGTCTCATACAAGTGTGGTGAAAAAGGCCACCAAGATCGTGATTGCAAGGGGAAGAAAGAAGATACCGATGGTCAACACTACAATAGTATGGAGATGGGACATTATGAAAATTAATGTGCTAAGCACCAGGGGAACTTACCTTAGAAAAGGCCAAGGGATGAAGGCCAAGCTTATGCTATTACTACTGCTAAGGTAGAAGCTTCGAAAGACTTGGTGGTAGGTAATTTATTGTTTCCTCAAGTTTGGAAAATGCATTATTTGATTCTGGATAATTGCGTTGTTTCATATATTCCATGTTTGCTAAGAAAATTAGAAATTTCCAATTTGATTTAACAAGGGAGTTTTCAGTTAAAACTCCTATGTGGAATATCATTGCTACAAATTTCTATGAATCAGTTCCCATTAGAGCACATAAATGTTCTTTATCTGCTGATCTCATCGGAGTACCTATGATTGAGTTTTATATAATCCTTGGTATGGATTGGATTTCAGACTTTGATGTGAAAATTTATTGTAAGAAGCAGGAGGATATAATTTTTGATGATGATGTCAAGGAACACCTTATCTTTACAGCAGAATCATCACCACCTAATTCTTATCTAGATCCACCCCCAATAGCTCAACTAAATTCAATTATTGGAGAGGAAGAGCATGAAATAACTGTGGGTGAGGAATGGAATATTCAAATATAGGATATACCTATTGTGAAATAATATAATGATGTTTTTCTAGTGGATTTACATGGACATCCTCCAGAACGAGAAATTGAGTTTTCCATTGATTTAATTCCTGGATCAAGGCTCACATCAAAGACCCCTTATAGAAAGGAAACTGTAGAATTATAGAAACTAAAGAAACAACTAGAAGAATTGAGTAATAAAGGATTTATCTGCCCTAGTGTTTCTCCATGGGGATCCCCTATATTTTTTGTTATGAAGAAATATGGATCTATGAGGTTATGTATCGATTATAGGGAGATCAATGCTATAATAATAAAGAACAAGTATCCCCTACCTTGCATTGATGATTTATTTGACCAACTGCATGGATCTCAATACTTTTCAAAGATTTACCTTCGATCTGGATATCATCAGTTGTGTGTGATGAAGGAAGACATTCCGAAGAAAGCATTTCAAACAAGGTATGGGCATTATGAGTTTACAGTAATTCCATTGTGGCTGACTAATGCACCCTTGGTTTTCATGCATCTAATGAATAGAGTTTTCAAGTAATATCTTGATGACTTTGTAGTTGTATTTATTGATGATATATTGGTATAATAAAAAAGCCTTGAAGATCATGAAAATCACTTATGCATTATCCTGAAGGCTCTAAGAAGACATAAACTGTATGGGAAATTTATCAAGTGTGAATTCTAACTTTAAGAGATTTTTTTTCTTGTCCATATTGCCTCTAAGGATGGAATATCTTTTGATCCTTCTATGACCAATGAAATCCAAGAATGACCAGCACCGACGAGTATAACTGAGGTAAAATGTTTTATTGGTTTATTAGGTTATTTTCGATGTTTCATCCAAAATATTTCCCGGTTGGCTAACCGATTAACAATTCTCACACGTAAAGGGGTTAAATTTGTTTGGCCAAAAGAGTGTAAAGAATGTTTTGAATAACTAAAGATAAGATTAGTCAATGCACCTATTTTGAATTTACCATCGGGGAATGATGGGTTTTTTATTTATATTGATGCTTCAAAGAAAGGACTTGGTTGTGTCCATATGCAGAATGATAGGTTTATTTCCTATGCATCACGATAGCTAAAAATTCATGAGTAGAACTATCATACTCATGATATTGAGTTAGCAGCTATAATATTTTCTTTGAAGATTTGTTGACACTATCAATATGGTGAGAAATGTGAGATTTATACTGATCACAAGAGTTTGAAGTATATCTTCTCATAGAAAGAACTGAACATGAGGTAAAATAGATGGCTTGAACTACTCATGGAATATGATTTCACTATACACTACAACCAGGGGAAGGAAAATAAGGTTGAAGATGCTTTGAGTTGAAGAGATCATGGAGTTTTGAACAATATGAGTGTTGAGAGGGATCATATTTTCATGGATCTAGTGAAGATGGATATGGGAATCACCATGGAAGGTGAAACATCAATACTTTTTCAAATAGTTTCCAAACCATATTTACAATAAATGATTAAGAGTTCTCAGACTGATGATGAAACATTTCAAATGAATATTAAAGCTGTGAATGATGGGAGATTGAGTGACATTGTGTATGAAGATGGAATTTTGAAATTTGGGAAGAGACTTTGCGTTCCCAATATAACTGATCTAAAAAGGGAATTGTTGGACGATGCTCATAGTTCCAATTTCTCTATACAACCTGGGAGCATAGAAATGTATAGGTATTTGAAGGAACATTATTGGTGGGACAACATGAAGAGGGATATTTCTAATTTTTTGTCAAGATATATTGTTTTTCAACAAGTGAAAGCTGTAAGGCAACAACCTGGAAGAGTCATGAAACCTCTTCCCACACCTGAGTGGATATTGGATAATATCATGATGGACATTGTCATGGTACTACCAAAGACTTCTAGAAAGAACAATACAATATGGGTCATTGTTGATCATCTTACCAAGTCAGTATATTTTCTTGATATAAGGGAAGATCTACCACTTGAACGTCTATCAAGACCATATATTAATGAAATTGTAATAATTCATGGATTACCCCTATCGATTGTTTCTGATCATGATCCACGTTTTAAATCAAGATTCAGGAACAGTCATCAGAAGGCCCTGGATACAGAACTTCATTTGAGCACTGCATACCACCCTCAAATAGATGGACAATTAGAACCGACTATTCAAACCTTAGATAAGATGTTGAGATCTTTCTCACTTGACATTCAGGGTATGTGGGATCAATATTTACCTTTGGAAGAGTTTTCCTATAATAATAGCATTCATTCATGTATTCAAATGGAACCATATGAAGTGTTATACAGAAATCGATGTCGCACACCAACCTGTTGGGATGACATTGGTGAAAGAATACTCATAGTCCTAGAACTGGTGGAGAAAACAATGAAAAAGGTAACGGTAATCCAAAACCACATCAAAGCAGCTCAAAGTAGCCAGAAGTGAAATGATAATAACCAAAGGAAGGATATGGAATTTCCGGTAGGATATCATGTTTTCTTGAAGGTATATCCATGGAAGGGAGCCAAACCTTTCGGTAAGAAAGGTATATTGAGTCCCAGGTACATATGACCTTTTGAAATTCTATAACGAATTGGGGATGTAGATTACCATTTGGCAATGCCGCCAAATCTCTCCAAAGTCCATGATGTGCTCCACACATCCCAGTTGAGAAAATACATGCCTGACCCAAAGCATGTACTCACCTATGATGAATTAAAACTGGAACCCGATCTGTCTTATTACGAAGAGCCCGTCATGATTCTTGTACCAGAGAACAAGTGTTAAGAAACCAGATGACTCGTTTGGTAAAATTTCTATGGAGAAACCATAAAATGGAAGAGTAAATGTGGGAACCCGAGGAACATATGATGAAGAATCATCCGAGTATTTTTATGCTGTAATATTCTAGATTTTTCAAGGACACAATTATTTGAAGTAGGGGGATAATGTTACACCCCAAGCTTCAATAGAACGGTTCTCTTTGAACAATACAATATTGTGTGTCGTACGCAACTTCGAGTTCTAACTCACACCATAACCAATCGAACTAGTCTTTATGAATAGTAATACCCACTTTTTGAAATTTTATAAATATTGTCATTCAAAATCGACTTCATATTTGGATTCGGAATATCAAAATTATCCTATGGTGAGTTTTTGGTATTTTTCTGAAAACATTCAATTTTGGATGAATCGTGAAAAACACTAAGTTATAGTTTAAAAACGAATTTTTATTTAAATAATTATTATTTTATTTAAATTTAATTAAGGTAAATATAAATACATAATACCTGTAAATGTTCAATTTAATTCAATGAAGTTAGTATAGAATAATTTTCGATATATAAAAAATTTATTGAACTTTTTACCGTCTTTTACCCACCTCCTAGGAGAATTTGGAAATTCACGAAAAAATAATTTTACATCTTCTGTGAGTGAAATTTCAAAAATCCTAGAGACACAGCTAATATCAAAGAGTAAAATGAGGTTCAATAAGATAAAAAATAATTTTTGGTGAATAGTAACTTTTTACTTTTTTTTACCACGGTTAATATTAAAAAGGATAATTAAGGGTAAAAATGATATTAATATTACCCTAACACATGTCCTAATTATATTGGACAAGTTTATATTGGCCAAAAACAATCTTAGGAATAAAATATTATCAATTAGGTCCACTTGGATTATATTAGTAGATTTTTTATTATTTAATTCAAAGAAGTGTTAGAAACATTAAAATCAATGTTTAGTTACTAAAACAATTTTAATATAGGGTTATACATAAGATAAATTCGATTATAAATATTCATTATAAATATAAATATATTTACTACATAATGGTATTTTATTTATAATTTTTAGACATTAAATAAGTTAATTTATTTATGACACAATGGTGATGCAGTAATTACCCAAAAAATGAAATAATAAAATAATTGATATTATAAATATTAAAATAAATGTAATTTGAAACTTTTTATGAATTATACTAATTTAATCGGTTACTAGGACATTTTATTATTGATTTAAGTAAGTTTTTTTGAAGTAATCATGCTGTTATGATTTTCAAAAAAATCAAATACCAAATAGTGTCAAAATTGACATAAAAGAGTTTTCAAACAAATATTATATTATTAATTGATATTCAATTCCAAAAAATATAAAGTTCGGCCAAGAGACTTATATAATGATATTTTTATCATTAATGAACCACTTAGAGTTCCGTTGGATGTATATAGAATGTTTATTAACCATATAATATAAAAATACAACGAGACATGGTAAATGTGAAACTAATTAACTAAGAGTTAAGACTAAAAGATAAGGTTAATATAGAGACCCAAACCTGCCTAAAAACTATTGGTTGGGTGGTTTTTGACCCATCCTAACCTTATCATCTAAATAAGTCACTTTGATCCATTATAAACCGAATATTAATTTATTATAAAATAATATTTCTAGCTTTTCCTAAAGTGCCCCTCACCACTCTTATAAAAGGGAACTCACCCTTCTCTCTAATTCACACCATCAAAGACTTTTGGATCGGACAAACTCTACCCAAATATTCACTAAACTTCCCTCAATTCAACCTAGAGGCCTTATTTTTATCAGAAAGACAACCTATGGAGCCATTTTGATCAAATCAAAAGAAAGAACCCGAAGAAGAGGTAATGTTTTCTTCACCCTGTTTCAAGTTCCTTTCTTCTTCAACTTCTTCTTTCTTTGTTATTTCCATTCTAAAATAATAAATATAGTATATCCTATATATTGTGATGTTAATATAAATATGGTACAACCATATTCAGTATTCTATCCATCTCCTGAATGACATGTCACACTACGTGTGTACGTATGGCATACCCTTTCCACATCGTGGTGTAATTGTTATTCGATTCATTATTATTTGGATGGGTATAATAATGATGTGTAATTCTTGTAAATAATAAATCTAATATGATAATTATTCTGTATATATGATAAAAAATCAAATTATATATTATTTTAATATCAGCAGAATGATATTATTGCTCGTGCGTACGTACAGACTACCGTCTCCACGAACACGATGAGATTCATTCCCCATCGTATCCATTCAAGAATAATTTACATTTTATGGTTAAAAATAATGTTTAAAGACTTAATATAATTCTGGATATGAATAAGATACAACCTATCCATATCAAAAACGGCTTACATAATAAATTATATAAAGGAAATGTATCAGTTAACACCCGAAACAACGATAATACAATGATATTACTAACAAAGAAATGTTAAAAGATATTATATCATATCATATTAATGTGTATGATTGTTTACTAATTTAATAAGAATTATTTAACCATTATACAGGAGTTTATCCTACCCTCAACCAAGGAAAATTACAAGGTAAGGGTTTATTTCACAAATATCTTCATTATCTTAGGTTGTTTATACATAATTATCTACTGGGACCTCTTTATCATCCACATCCAGGTTTCTTAAAAATGTATTTCAAATAATTCTTAATATTTTACAGCATATGGATTAAAGTCATTTATATCCTTTTTTTAACTTTTTATAATATGTTTTAAAAGGAATCTTTCTGTCATTTTCGAAAAAAGGGCCATTTAATCTTTTCGACAGAATTAAGCTAAGAATGTCTTTTTTTAACTTATACGGCGGGTGCGACTATTCTATGCCATTATAAAACCATTTAATCTTCCCTTAAAAGATTATAAGAATATTTTGAATGTAAATGTATTATTTTATAATTATGTGACTTTTAAATGATTAAAAAAAGAGATATTTATCTCCAATAGTTTTGATTTCATCTATGTCAATATCATTTGATGGATTGCAAGATTATTTGAAGTTGATTTATTTTGATAAAAAAAATCCATTTAGTGTTAAAGGTTTTGTGATATATTTCAATGTGGATGTGATATTTTTGTACCATTCATGGTTTATGGTGAATGTATTGACATTTCGTATGCTAGTTTTAATATTAATGTTTATGTTATGTTTAAACCTATTCATATGAAGAATGCATTGGAAATAATAAGTGATGGGTGGACCCGCTATAGCTCCTCGATGCATAGGTAGGTCTCATGAGACAAACTAGTGTCTTGGAAAAAGGCCTTGACAAAATATTATTTGAAGTCTTGGCACCATACCTTGACTATGTGGTTATGATAGTCTGGAATTATGCATTACATCATTATGAATGTGGTTATTGATATTGCATGTGATTATTTGATTAGTAGAATATCCATGTGAATAAGTAAATGGAAATATTTCATTTTATTTATGCCATATTATATTGAAGTTCATGTTTTAAAGGCTTTTTTTAGATATATTTCCGTAAATGTTTCTGGTTATTTAAAAAATATTCTGATATATTGTTATCCATATTGGGAATCTGAGCTCACCCCTTTCTATGTTTTATTTTTCCCAGGATGTGAAGAAGTATTTTATGAATTACCTACCGGGATAGTATGAGGGGATATGAGTGTGGTCTATGAACACAAGTTGTTGTCGTAGTTTTTCACATTATTATGTATTGTGAACTGTATGAATGTATCTAGAGATTCCAAGGCTACTAAATTAATCAGCCTTTAGAGACTTAATCATTTATGATCATGCCAATGTTATGTAATTATGCTTCGACACTAGGTAACTGGGGTCAGGGTGTTACAAAATGACCCTATTGATATTACCCATGATTAATTTTATGTTATATTATTTTCTAATTATATTTCAAATGATATTTCAAACATAATTAAGATGAAGGCTGAAAAAGAAATCAATATTAATGTAATAAATATAGAAAAGTAAAATAAGATAGTTACCGTAGAATAAGAACCCTCTTGTATTAATTGAGATGAACATTTTTAGGTCAATTTTGATGATTTTATGTATCTTCTCACAAGAATCATTATAAGATAGAATGGAATTTACAAGTTAAATCTTCCCATAAAATTGTTCCCATGAGGATCTATTTAGGATAATGATAAATTTTACAATATCAAAAATTTAGGATGATAATGAAGAGGAAGGTGATATTCCTATAAAATTTGATGTAAGAAAGATAATATTCCAATATATTCATCCAATGAGAAAGAGGATAATTTCATAAAATTTTATTGGATAATATTATTGTATATGTATGTTATAAATAATGAAAATAAAGATAAAGATGAGTTTTCCTCTGGTGGTGACGGTCCTGAAAACTAATCTTTATTTATGTGAATGATGAAAATATTTCAAATGAGGTAGGTATTTCAAAAATTTAATAATAAGGTGATATTTATATGTACTTCATGGTGAATAGTGAATTAAAAAAATTTATCACATATTTCAAAATAGAAGTATGGTATCATAAAATTGATCAATGGTGAAAAAATAATCAAAGAATTAATATATCTTTTTTAACGAAATGTAAAATATGGATAATGAAGATACATGGTTGAGGATGTTTCTGAATTATTAAAATACGCTTACTATCATTTTGGATGAAAATTGGTTGTGTAAATAATAACAGTTTGATCATTTATAAATAATAAAAATGAGCACATATGTAGATTTGAAGTAGTGACGACACAATGTACAAGAATCTATTTCATAAGTTTTATAATATTAATTTATGTTTCAATATTATAAAAAAGAACATAAATAATTAAAAAGGATGATAAAAATTATGAAAATATTGTTGAAAAAATCTTTTAGATGAAAAATTCAGAAAGAACATTGTTGTGGCTATATGAGGTGATGTCCCAAAATATAGAAATGTTGGGATCACCTTATTAATTGAGAAATATACTAAAAATTGGATTTACAAAATAACTAAAAAGAATATTTATGAAAATATACAGGATTAGTGAGTTCAAAAAAATTTCATTTCATAAAAAGAAAATAAAATTGGAATCTCTAATAAGGGTAAAATGTAATCAATAATATCTCAACAATATGTATCTTTCATATGTAAATATAAATTTTATGATTACTGTTGGTGTTACAGAGTATTTTTTTTTCATAATAAAATGTTGTGAGGGTTCAATTACCAAAATCATAATAAAAATATATGGTTATTAGGTATGGGTTAATGGGGATTCAGTCCTCTCAAAATAAGGATGTTCAGAAATTGATTATGAATCAGAGTCATAATTCAAGAACATGTTATTCTTTTGAAGATGTTTTTAGATGGTGTGATTATAGTAGTAACCTTGATAATGAATTCTTTTTAACATTTCCAATCCATCAAGATATGATTATCAATACACAGAAACCATAGTAGAATAAATACAAATGGAAGTAGATTTCATTAATTTTTAATGTCACACTTATACCATCTAAAAGAGGTAGTCAATAGCTATTTTTTAATAGATTTTATTCCTATAAGAAAAGATATTTAAAAATCATCATGGATTTTTAAAGTGAAAAAATGATTCATAATATTTCTAAATGATGGTTCACTCGGGATCAATGTTATTGGTTCGTCTATTACTAAAATATAAAACTTGAAATAAAAAAAATAATTTATTAGTATATGGGTTGAAACAAAAATTTTTAATTGTTTCACAAATTTTGATGAAGTATATGAGGATAATTTTAATAATAATGGGTTTAAAATATTGAACAAAAAATATTTAATTGTAGTTAAAAGAGGATAGGGAACAAGATGAAATGTGTTTCAAGTGGGTGATGTTTGAAAAACATTTTTTATAAGTGATAATGACGAAGATGAATTATGGAATTGAAGAAACAACTATCTTTTCCAAAAGAATTTTAATTTGACCAGTTAAGGAGACAATGTTAATAATGTTACTCAAATGATAAACAAAATATATTTGATGTTATTAATGATTCAACATATGAATATTTTTATCAATTTACACAAAAAATAGAGATTAAACATACTCAAAATTTATTCCACATTCATTATGATGTGTGTGGGCCCCATATAAAGTTATAAATCAATGATTATAAATAATTTATTAATTTGATTAATGACCTTACTCTTTTTGCATGAGTCATTTTTATAAATCATAATTCTTAGGCATTTAACAAATTATAAATTTCTAAATTAAATGATGGAAAATTTGATGTTTTCCTTAAAGAATATTTAGACCAAAAATTAAATTTTATTTCTTAATAGATTATTTAATAATTATTTAGAGTATCATAGAATCTTAAATAAACATAGTTCACCACACATACCTCAACAGATTGTTGTTGATGAATGAATGAATAATTTTTTAGTGGAGATGTCTCAAACTATTCTGGTTGGGTATGATAATTCGTGATATTTTATGGGAAACGCTATCTGTACAACAACTCATGTCAAGAAATTTTGATTTCAAACCCCAATTCATATATTTCAACAAAGAGGATATATTATAAAAATTTATATATTTTTTACATCATCGTGTGTTTGGAATCCATTCTGTTATCATGTTGAAATGTGAGAATCTTGGAATGGATGAAAAATAAGGGGTTGATGGGACCTTTCTTGGATATCATTCAAATGGAAGATGTTATCATGGATTTATTAAATTGTATGGAAAGAACATTAATTATACTAATTTGAATGTCCTTGTGAAATTAATGAGTGAATCAACCCATATAAATCATGTTCTATAAGTGAATATGATGTTGTTTTTGATAAACATAAAAAGAATAATTTTATAGATATGAAAGTGTTTAAGATTTATATGGTGGTGAATAATATTTATACATTTCAAGTGATGAGTAGAAAAACCACTCATATCAACCCAATTTTAATATATAAAATTCATTTATATTTCATCATTGGTGTTCAAAGATAGAAATCTCAAACTAAGAGAAAAATGATGACCACAAATTATATCACATTGTACTATCATGTTGACTATAGAGATATTGAAGAAGTAATAATGAATAAAAAATATTTCAATTATCTGAATTAAGAAGATTATGAGATAGCGAAGAATATAACTTTGGAATTGGTACTAGAGCCTAATAAAAATATTGTTATTGAGACAAATTGTGTTTCATTAATCAAATTGAGTTAAAATATAAAAGTAGATATAAAAAATAATGGTTTCCATTTAATGTCCATTCATATGTTAAAGGATTAGACGTTGATGATACCTTTCACATAATTGAGAGTCTTGATACCATTATATTACATATCACCATTTCTAGAAACATATATTAAAATATATTCAAAATTAATTTAAAATATAACTTTCTAAATTATGAATTAGATAATTATTTATATAATGAGAAACTATGTGGTATACTTCATCCTTTATATTATTATATGTTTTAGGATAAATAATGATTTCTATGGGTTGAAACATGCTCCAAAATCTCATAATTCAATGACGGATACCAATTTTAAGAAGTTGAAATTGAAAAAAATATTAGGAGACATAATTATCAACATTATAAAAATAAATAGGGTATCTTATTATTTTTTACTATTTATATGACCTCATATTTTTGGGAATTATTATTAAATGATTGATATCATTTCAATGGATACGAAGGATTTGATTTAAATTCCCAATATTATATAGACTAAATCATTCAACTATTTACATATCTCTTCATAAATAGTACATTTTCCTTTCAAAATAGAAGTATGATATGAAGCACCTGAAAATGATTATCACGAGAGATTTGAATATCATTCCACTGCCAATTTAGTGGGAATAATGTTTTCAAAAGATGAGGAAGGAAAATATATTAATAATGGGTAATTTATGAATTTAACGAGAATCCTATAACATATCAAACAATCAAGGAAAAATATTTTGTATGTTATTACACTTGGTTTTTGGTATAAATGTTAACCAAAATAATCTCATTTAAATTATGGGAAGAGGACTCTCAGATATATAGAAGTAACATTATTTTTGATCTAAATATAATACAAAAAAGGTAACTTTATCTATTTAGTTACAGATATAATGATTTGGCAGAGAACATTGATGAAAAAATTTCTACATTTAGTGGAGTTTTCTCTCTGGTCCTTCATGCTATATTATAGGCCTTTGGGCCATGTAATTGGAATCATTCCCACTAGGCCTTCGGGATATGTATTGAATAAATAAGGCTTGATGAGTGGCTTATCCCTTGGGGAAGCTATGACCATACTTTCTAGCCTGTGTGTGTTGTGTGTGTTTGTTTAATGTAATTATAAAGCCAAAAACCTAATATTAATATATATATATATATATATATATATATAACATTTGGAATCATCAAATAAAGATATATTCCTATATCTCCGTCCATGAAATAGTTAATGTGGATGAAGACATAGATTGAATATTTGTAGGTCGAAGAAAATATTCCACTTATCTTAGGATATGTTAACCAAAGTGATAAATTTATTATAATTTATTCAAAGATTCATTAAGTAAGAAAATTGATATCAGATATCATTTTAGTAAGGAACTGGTAATGATGTGACCTGAATTCCACTGAAATGGTGCCTATATGAGGATGGTTACTAGGCCCCAAGCGCACATCCATTTATGGAAGTGGTTGTCAACTAACAGTAAGGGCCTAAGAGGTGATATTTGGGAGACTATTCCCACATATAAAAGTATGTAAAAAGAGTAAATATCTAAGTATCCTACAATGTATAATGAAAATAGACTGTAGAAGAAAATAATGAACTGAAAAAGAAGAAGCTGAAATAATACATGAAATGATGTAAAATCCAGAACAAATATCAATACAATACAAATATTTTCTCCCATGGTCCAAACATTTTGATACAGTAATAAAAAACAACTAAAAGTAAAATTAAAAGGCTTTACTACTAAATCAATGAATAACCACATAAATGATCTTCAAACACTATCAAATTGGACCTGCGCGATAAGAAGAACCACTCGAGCAACTCTGCTTGTACATGAAACACTTGGAATCATACCTATCCACCATGAAACTCGTGGTCAGCCTAAAAAACAAGACATAAGGTATAAACGTACACGAATGTGCACGTTCAGGGGTGAGAAATAATCTCAGTAGGCTACCCTAACAAATAAAAATTAATTGTTATGCTATAAGTGTATGAAATGTCATAGTGGTCAGCCTCGCTATGACATTACAAAAATAAGTAAACGAAATGTGTAATCACAATCGAACCCAGGGTTCATAATCCGTATCATCTAGAAATGTCCCAACATGGATCCCAAATCAATATACGTAAACATATGTTGTCCCACACCAATATATATGTACATATATATATGAATATTCATTCTTATGTGAATAAAAAACAAGAAACCACATCTACAGTCGATCCTTGTGTCTGTATTCTTGATTGATTGGATATCCTATGCATGGGAATTTAGATGGACGGCGTTACACTCAAGCCGGGTATCCTTAAGTCGACATCGAGTTCTGTAATTCCATCAAATCGTATTAAATTATAATAATGCTGGAATTATATTTCTGAGCAAGCTATGTCACCACAGGGGGATGCTCTTCCTACACCGAGGTTACCTGCACTTGCCCCGAATCACTCAAACTACAATATCATATACTGATGTTTAATCCTAAAAAAAGGATACAATATACTGATGGTCAATCATGTTAGGAAGGATGTCGTCTACTGATAGTCAATCCTACAATGATGGATTCCAAGGAGAACATCCAAATATTTTGTAAAAGTTCACTGATTTGGTCATCATGCTTCACAAACATGCAAATCGTGTCCAATGTCTAAGCCCTAGGTCTTGGTATATAGGAGGTCACAACATTAGGAATTTGGATTATCCCTAAGAGGATTAGCCTTATGCGATCTATAAGTAGAGAACTTGTCAGTGATATTCCATGACACACCCCTCGAGTCTTGTAACATACCAGGAAAAGGATAATCATTATGATCATTGGAAGAGGAGATCATAATCTTCCCCACCACTCAAGAGTGAAAAATCTACCATGAGTCATGGGCCATAATGACCGTTTAAATAGAGCACTCATCAGTCAGAGGCCATTCTACACCCCTCAAGTCTCATAACTGATCACGAAGAGTATAATAATTCCGATCAAAGTATTAAGAGATCATAATAGTTTCCACTACTCGGGAATGTGTAATCTACCACGATTCTTGGGATGTCATTCCCGAATCAAGGAGAGTGTATTCATCTTCATCTTACTTCTTCCTTCTTATGAGTCCATCCAAGGAATTCCTAAAATGTTAGTCGATGTATCACTCAAGGAATTCAATAAAAATAAAGTAAGTCTCAGTATCCGGATACCTGGAAACACCTTTGGTTATTCCAAAAAAATATATATCACAATATATATTCATCCATGATCAACAGCCAAGTCAGAGGTTATACCTCTATGTATACTTGTTCCTATCATAAATGATATGTCTCAGAAGTCGGATCCCATATAAGCAAGTATATGAATCCCAATAAGAATACATTATACCATGAATATCATCTAAGCATACCAATAGGGAGAATGATTCCTTGTGAAAGGCTCAAAAACCACCAACTAGGAATCACCTCTAGTAATATCACTTTATCACCTATAAACAAGTGATTTATAAACAAAGGAGTGAGTGTTGAATGAACACCAAACCCAACACTACTTCCACAACCCCATGTTATTACTAGATTATCCAAGGTTATACATGACACATGAACACCATCTATACCAAAACCCAACATAACAGCCCATCATCAGTCAAGTAATTGGCACCCTCTAGGTCCCTCAATCCAAGCACTGAGAAGCATATTACTATGTATCCTCAACAGAAAAATCAAAAGAGGAGGAATCCTACAAAATAGATCCTCTAAATTATTCATGGGTAAAGGGATCCAGTAATGAAATTTCTTGCACCATGTAATAAACCATGGAACCCCTTAGGGGATCCTTATAAGCAATAGGTCTCAAGACCTCGTATGCTAGAAGGGGATGACATCGAATGAAAAAAATCATGGAAGATAGATCAAAGCTCATCTCATATAAAAGGAATTTTGTATGTTGTTATGAACACCTAACCTATCATTAACACCAAGTCTCACACTAAGGAGATAACTGAAGGTAAAAATGGAGGAAGAACATCCCTGTTTAGATAAATACCCCAAAACACCCATTAGAAGTCCTCAGATCGCAATATGATTTCCTCCATCGTGATTTATGCATAAAACAACTCAGAATGGATCACCGTCAGGTCAAAAACTATCATCAGGGCTACAAAACATGAAATCCATGCCAATAGTTATAAAGGGGCAGTACATGGCATGTCCACATGGGTACACATCATGTAATCGCATAGCCCCACCTGTGTGTGTACCTCCACTAACATTGGTGTGTACAAGCCCCAAGTACACGACGTGTACCAGAAACTGGATTCATGCATTTTCCCCTTAACCATCATTGTCGTTTATATGAACAATCCATGTTCATCTACACGAAATTTCATCCACACAGGGTCAAGCTATGTATTCCATATGGTCCGGTACCCCTACATGGTTAAACATGTCCGAGTACTCGGTTACATGGCTGAGTACCAGTACACGATGTGTAGAACACATATATGGCATGTAACCCTTGAGACATCATCTTCCCGGAATGAGATGAACACATAGTTTTTCACCCTAGACTACACATCGTGTATATTTTTTTCCCCCAATGAGAAGCCTTCAGATCACCCAAAACACATGTTTTCATCCCCAAAACAACAGATTGGGCCTCAAGAGGAAACATTCAAGAAATATATGGCTGTAAAAACATGAAATAAAAAATTTAAAGGGGTTTTATTGATAAAATGTATATGGGACTATCTTTGGGTGGAAACCACCAAAGCATTAATTGATTTGAACATCCACAGTCTCCATTTGTCAAATCAGTGCGTCGGGTGCTTCATGACTATACCAGTCTTCTATTCCCTCTATCCCTATTTTTCTACCTTACCATTTTCTCTCGTTGACATGTGGTATTTGAGGAGAAATATGTGAGTAAAATGAAAGAAGGATTAATAATGAAGAAAAAATAAATAAAATTTTCAAAATAAAAAAAATAAAAAGAAGAAAAACGGGTCTCATTTTCCCCTAGCACCCACATCATGTTTATGCCTCACCTTGTCTAAAATCCCACTTCCAGACTCAATATCATAGATGAAATTTCAATATGTCACTCCGTAAAAATTTTATCACCTATGGAACCAACATGAATTATTTAATATTTAATTTTATAAATATTAATTATTAATTATTCTTCCAAAATTCGAATGTGTTGGATTTCCACCAAACTCCTATTGTACAGTAAGAAAAAAATTCTGGGACCAATAGAGTGGTTAGAAAAGTAATCCGAGTTCATATTCTTGGGGGAAATACCATTTTACTCCATTACAATCATCTTAAAAAATAAATACATGTTTCTAGTAAAAAATGATGTTCCCATAAAATATGGGTTCTTAAAAACTCCCCATCATAAGCCTTCTCATCCCTGAGAAGGCTAGTGAAAAGAAAAGAAGTCATGATCTCAACCAAAGCATCTACGCTACTAATCTATCTAGACTTCCCAATGACCAGTATCATAACAATATAATCATCTTTCTACATAGAATATATCTAACTATGACCGATCTAGTAATCCCCACTATAAGAATACCCTTATCTTCATCTCAAAACCAACATCCAAGATAAATAGACGATGGAAAAACATCAATGTTCAACCGAAAATGAGGTTCACCACCATCAAATGGCCAATGGTGGACTCCCCACCATATGGATTACCTTTCACAACTGATAGAGAGCAACCTCAACACGTTCCCTTCCTCAATATGTAAGAACATTTTGCAAGAAAAATAAGCTCATCATAGGGATGAATCACTATTAGCATACTCAAGAAAAATCAAGATAGCATATTATCATCTCTAATAGGAGTGTACTAGGAATCCACAAAGGGTGTATACATCTCCCAACAAGATACGATCACCAACCTATCAAAACCTAACCAGGAATCATCCACATGTCAACATTATTATGGTAGCCCAACATTTGACGATGTAACCTCATCCTTGGAGGGACATTCATACATAACCTTTGATACCCAAGGCAGCAAAATGTATCAAAACTTCATTACACAACTCACACACAATGACTCACTGATTTATGATTCAAATGATACCCATAAAAACTAGTGTTTATGTTTAACACCTGACTCATACTCCATCGAGTTATCCATCACAAAACAAAGATGAATGTTCTACATGATACCTTAGTAGTATAAGCCATAAACACACATGGAACTACTATTCAAAAGAGGCCACCAAATCTAGGATATGATTTACTCCATGAACAACCATCTCATATAGTCATTCAATAATAGAGAATATACCAAATCTTTGATGACACTAGAAATAGAGGAAACCCTTGTCGATGAGGCTAGGAATCCAAATAGTCCTTCTCATCAAATCCAATCTCGAAAAAATAACCCAAGGTTCTTTATCAAAATTTTAAGGCACTAAAATTTATATAACTCAAAATTTGATTACCTAAATTTCCTTGATCTTCAAATGAGTTTAAAACAATGCTCATTTCCAGAAAAGGCATCCAAAAACATAAGCAATTCTTCTTCACAAATGATTCCCAAGAATAGAACAAATGTATTCCTCATAGGGTATGAGACAACTATGTGTATCTAGGACTCCCACATATCCTTATATATCCAACCTTTCAATGAAGGTAAATATCATGAAAAAAAAGGTTCAATGGTAACAATATGGCCGACGAGGGCCCTGATCCTCTCTGATCATCCTCAGAATGAACGTCTCCTTGTAGGTCAAAAAACCAACGCAATAGAGAAACTAAAATGACACACATTGGGAATTATGATATGGAAATTCCCAATAGAGGTCTAGTGAAAAATAAGAGTCTTGAAATATCTCATCATCATACTATGTTTTCCTACTAGATAACTAAAAAACTACGAAGAGACACCAAGAAAGGAATTCATCAGGAAGACATCATGTGCCCCATCAACCTAGTAGGTCCCTGCAACTCCTTCGTATGAGGACTGACTCATCATCCACAAACTAAATTACCTCAACATAGAACCACACAACTTGTCATAAAAGTAAATATATTTGTAAAAATACCAAAATTCCATATTATTCAAAATCAACACACACCAAAACACCTATATTATGTGAATCCTCTATGAATTGTATGACACATGAGGAACCCATTGCCTTTATCAGACAACAGAAAATATCCATCCATATCCCCTTTCAATGGCCAAGAGCTAGTGATCTAGAATGAATCATGACATCCTCAAAACACATGTGTTCCACTCAATGCCAAAATAATATAGAACTATAACATCACAAATCAAAACAGTAATCCCAGACCCCTGGCACTAAGACTTCTTACCCAAGCATGTGTTCTCGAAGTACTTGTCTGATATCCCACACAGGGGCCAACACAATACTAATACACCTATATACCATATCCCAAATACTAAAGAACATGAATGGAATATCTATGAAACCAATTTGTAAATTCCCGGCCTAGATGCCCCTGAAATGGTTCCCCATGGAGGATGGTTATTAGGCATCAAGTGTGCCTCCTCATATGCCAGATACTGCCAACTAGCTGTAAGGGCCTAGGAGGTGAGAGTGGAGAGACTATGACCTCTTATCAGAGTAAGAAAAACACATGAATAGATAATAATAATAATACATAGTGGAATGTAATATAGGGTGAAGAAGAAAATAAATAACTGAATTAGAACATCTAAAATAATATAAAGGAATGTTTTAAAAGCCAGAATTACTATCTATACAATACAAAAATGGCCACCCACTAGGCAGACCATACAGAGATAGTTATAGAAATTAAACATAATGTAAAAGCATAGGGCTATACTACTAAATCTGAGACAAACCACGTATCTAATCTCCAAACACTGTCAAACTACACTAGCTCAATCAGAAGAACAACTTCAGAAGCTCCACTCAACCATTCAACATTGTTCCACATCCGTATCTATTATGAAACATTTACCCAACCTGAAAAGTATATATAGGGTCAACACAAAAACTAAGGTGCATCTTCTGGGGTGAGAAAGAATCTCATTAGGCTACCCCAACATGAAACATGTAACTATGTTGTTATAATTGTATGCCAAGGCAGAGTGCTCAGCCTCACTGAGACACTACAAAAGTAAGTAAACAAGATGTACAACCATAATCTATTAGAGGGTCTGTAATAACTATCAATTGGGAATGTTCCTCCATAGATTTCCATATCTATATATTCATTCATGTATAGTCTCATACATATACATGTCTACTTAAATATGAATATTCATGAGTATGTGAATCAAACAACAAGAAACCACATCAGTAGTTGAACATTGGGTCTTTAATCCGAATTATATGGACATGTTGTGCAAGGGAATTGAATTTGATGTCATGCCAATATATCCATGTATCAATAAGTCAGTCTCTAGGTCTGTAATCCCTTCATCATGTACCTCCTTTGACCAACCATGGAGTTATATATCTAAGAAATCTATTTCATGACAGGGGATACTCATCATATTACTATGTTCACCCATACTCTCCTTAAAAAAATAAAAAAAGATTTGTAATACCAATGTTTATCTTATAAAGAAGGATAATGTATACTAACGGTCAGTCCTGTAAAGAAGTTTTCAAGAGAGTGCATTCGGAAATCCTGTAAAATTACACTGTGTCATTCATTATGTTTCCCGAAATTGTAAATCCATTCCATTGTATAGGGACTAGATCTCGGTCTGTAGGTGTTCCAAACATTCAAAACATGGTTAATCCCTAAGAGGCATACACTATGGTTATCTGTACTTGGAGATCTCGATGATGATAAGACATTCTACACCCCTATAATCTCATAACTGATCAAGAAGATCATAATCATTACCTTAATAGGATAAGGAGATCTTAATCATATCCACCACTTGGAAGTTCATAATCAACCATCAAGATTGGGTCATGATGCCTGTAAAAAGAGAGAACACACTGGTGAGATGGCATGCTACACTACTCGAGTGTCATTACAGATCTTGAAGAGCATAATCATTCTAATCATAGGCAGAGGAGATTTTATCCATCACTACCACTCGAGAGTGCGTAATATACCATGAGTCTTGGGTATTCCTGCCTTAATCGTGAAGAGTGTAATCATCCACAATATACATAATCCACCATATTAGTCCCTCAAATGAATTAGTTTAACAGGAATCCATGTATCACTCCATGGATTGTGTAAACATCAAGTAAGGCTCAACAGTCAGATACCATGAAGAACCATTGGACATCCTAACAAAAAATATATATAAATATATATACATCCAGTCTCAATATCCAAGAGACACGAATTACCTCTTGGAATACCATTAAATATAAAAAAACATGGCTTAGAAGTTGGATCCCAGGTTAGAACGTTAAGGAATCCCAACAAGATAAACAGATATGAGGAAGAACATTTGGACATCCCAATAAGGAGAAAGATGCATCATGTCCAGCTCAAAAATGACGAACAAGGATGAACATTTGGTAACATCAATACATCAACAAAAAACATGTAAAGTATAAAAAAAGGAGTTAGGGTGGACCAAATGGCCAACCTAACACTACAAACACAAAAACATGGGATTACTAGTTCGGCATGGGTTTGGGGTGACACTCGGACACCATCTCTAGGTAATCTTGACATAGTAGGTCAGTGGTGGTCAAGCAATGGGCACCCGTTGGGCCCCTCAAACCAAACAATGATAGGCTTCCAACTCTAGATCCTCAAGGTAAAACTCCCAATGTATGTAATACTACAAAAGGTGTCCTATAAATGATAGGTGGGTAAATGGATCCTACATTGGAACTCCCTATATCAACATATAACCAAGGGCATCCCTCAGGGGATCCTTAGAAGAAATTTGTCTGACTACCTCACTAGACGGAAGGCCACATCTCAGAAAGGGAATATCCATGAAATAGAAATATCATGAGAGATGGATCATAGATCATATCAGATCAAAGGTCTCACATATGTTGGTCTAATAACCAAACCTATCATTCCTAAAAATTCTCACTCGAAGGAGATAATTGATGTTAAAACTAGATGAATAACATATTTATTTAGGTAAAAGTCCCAAAACACCCATTTGAATTCCTCAGATCGCTCCCAAGGTTCCATCATCACTATATATGTACAAAACCACTCATAATGAATTACCCTTAGGTCTAACAATGTCATCAGGGAAAAAAACAAGAAAACCCCTCAACAGGTAACAAAGGAGAATTACATAACATGTCCATATGGGTATACGACATGTGCCCTTATATAACAACATGGGAGTGTACCTCCACCAAGATGTGCAGGTATATGCCCTTGGTACATGGAGTGTATCTGGCCTGGAGAATATGCATGAGACCCTCTACTATATTGGATATTTACCTCCTCATGTTGTGAACGTCTAAATAGTGTGTCACCCACACAGTGTATGCCCATGTATTCCATACAACCGTGTACCGCTACACAGTTAAACATGCCCAGGTACTCAACTACACAGCTGAGTACCAGTACAAAGAGTGTATAACCCTTTCACAGAATTTACCCGTTAAAGCATCATCTTCCTAGAATGGGAAGAACACACAACATGTCACGTCAGACTACATGTTGTGTAACATGGTTAACCCAAAGAGAAAACCCTCTCATTACATAAAACACCAGTTTTACCCCTTGAAAAATAGATCAGGCCTCAAGAGGCCACAATAAAGAAATATATGGATATAAAAACATAAAATAACCAAGAAAAATTGTATCTATATTGATAATGTAAATGGGATTACCTTCGGGCTAAAACATGAGAAGCATTGCTTGATTTCACCAACCAGGATCGCCATATGCCGACCCAGAACGTCGAGGGATCCGAAATGGTGCCACTCTTCCCTTACCCCCCCCCCCCCGCTCTCTCTCTATACATTCCCATTTTATCTCTTAGTCAAGAGGGGTTGGAGAAGCCATAGGATAGGCATATGCAAGAAGGAGGAATAAATAAAATTAAAAAAATAATATAAGTAAAATAAAGAAAAATGAAATAGAAGAAAACGGGGTCGTGGCTGGCCTTGATGCCCACCTTGAGTATATGACATACCTAGGATAAACTCATCATTTTAGACTACTTGATACAGACTGAATCTCAATCCATCACTCTTTTCAAAAGATTCAACTAGAAGAACCTATGCAATTAATTTAATATTTAATTAATTAAATATTAATTATTAATTATACTACCAATATTAGAAAGACTCAAATTTCCACGAAACTCTTTTCCTAGGGTAAACACCATTTTCTGGGAACAATAGAGTGGTCATAACAATTATCAAAGATCATATTCTAGGGTAAGAAGAACATTTTACCACTTTAAAATCATGTGAAAGTAATAAATCTTGTTTCCTCACAAAACTACAGTCTAGGAAAAAAACAAGGGTTCTTACAGAACTAGTGGATACAAATTAGTAAAAATATAATTTTTTCATAGAAAGGAATTATTTTTGTTGTGTTCACCAACCCATTGGCAAAGCAATAATTTTGGAATATGAGTTTGTTTTTATCAATTCATCCTTGTAATATATAGATATATCAATTAATGATTTATTTTTAGTTAAATGTATTTTTGGGATTATACACCACAGACAATCCTATGTTTAAACAAATCATGAAATAATTTTACTTAAGTATAACAATTACAACAATTCTTTTGGGTTAGTGGGAGTAAATATGATTAACTGAATAATGATGTTTATATATATATTTATTATTTATATAAAATAAATAATTAATTCAATTAATGAAATTTAAATTTATCTTATTTTTTTCCTAATAAAAGAATACGTTTAAAATAATTTTATTCTTTAATGTTACTTTTCTTAAAAATTATTTTTTATTTATTTTTGTGAAAATATTATAATTAATTTTGTTTATTTTTTTAAAAAATATTTATCATTATGAATATAATATTTTTAATTCATCATGATACTCTTTTATAATGGGGAATTTTGGAGATTTTTCTATAAAAAATAATTTCCCAGTAAACATTGAAAAATACCATGTTTTCTAAAACAATCATTTCATTTCTTTAGATAATTTAACATAATATTCCCATTATATTTTGGAATGATTTTTAAATTGTAATAAGATCCATTTAAATGAAAATAATCCAAATTAAATTATTGAAATCAATAATATATTATTTTTTGTTATATGTTTATTTTTGTTCTAAAATACCATCTTTCTAAAAAATGTTTTTAAGAGTATAATGAAATTAAAAAAAATAATTAAAATAATACATAATGATGAATAATTTAGGTGATATTTTTGAATTTTATATTGTTGTATATGAATTGATATTCATATGTTGATAATTACTTTTTAAGGAGTTAATATAATTTAATTTTATGCATCAAAATGGAATTTTCATAAACAAATGTTTTTCATCACTTTTTAGAAGATAATTTTAAAATTTATATCTGTTAATTAGATATATAATATTTTATGAAGAGGAATCCATATTTTTTATTTTGAGATTACAATTTGTTAAATAATTCCATCTTATTTTCAGGAATAATTATTAATAAAAATGATATATATTTATCCCCTCAATAAAGGTAAACCAGGTAATTAAGGATTAAATTATTTTAACAAAGAATTAAAAATTTATCAAAAAAAATGATTTTATTTAAATTAGATAAGTTATGTTGACCAATAATCATATTATAATAATTGATTTCGTAATTGGGGTCCATTTTGCTTCGATAACATTCTAAACAATTTTTATTTATATGAAATTTACAAAAATACCATGCTCTTATTTTAAATTTATCTTATATATTCATATTGGGATAATAAGTTATAATGAATGAATAGAAATGCTTAATTTAAATATTCATAATTTTTTTCATTTGTGGTAATATAATTTTATTTTTTTGATGGAATAATTTACTTAAATGATAATAGGATACTGTCATAGTTGTGTTAAAGTTGTAGAAAAACAATGAAAATTATTATAAAAACATAAAAAGTAATATTTTTGACCAATTTTTGTTTCAAAAATTGTTCTCACCTAATAATAATTTGTAATTCATGGTCATATTGTTTTAATTTTAATTTCTTACTTTTTTTTCGAAATTATAAATTACAAAATATATGAATTATTATTTAAATTACTTTAATATTATTATATGTTAAATAATATAATATTAAATGATAGAAAAATTATAAATATCTTAAAATTATAAATTTGGGATAAGATATTGTTCAAAATTTCATCTCTTGATATTTAAGAAACAATTATTTCCTTCTAATTTAATTTATAACCCCTTAGGAATTAAAAGGATGTTACCATGAATAATGATAAAAGTGGTCAATGAAAGGATTAAACCAACAAGTAATTTTCATGATTAATTGTACAAAAACCGATTTTTTTAAAAAAATATTTTAAACGTTATCATTGATATTTTGGAAAGCTAGTATCCATGTTTACTTGTAAAATAATTTATGATAACAAAATATTTTTTTTAATTCAAATAGTTTTATGTTCTTCACAATAAAAAAATATCACATATCCTTTGTTATTTATACCTATTGAGCCATTTATCAGAACCATACCCTAAGAATATTTTTTTCAAATACCCTTTTAAAATTTTTATATTGTACATTATTCCCAAAATAAAATCCATAGTGCCCTTAAGTGGAGATCTAAATAAGCTCTTTCAAAGAAGAGGTGAACTTCATAGATGAACTTTTTCAATGTTATTCATCTTTTTCATCCTTCAATTATGTCATAAATGTTCCAATATAATTATAATATTTTTTATTTTATATGAATAATTACTTTTTTATGTATAATAATATTTATCCACGTCCTTCTTTGTTATATAGGAAACAAAACAATCAATTGTTCATACAATGGTCATCCGCCTTGCGAACTAATGTTAGTTGTATTCCGTCCCCACCTCACAAGGATTGTAATAATAATTTAACTAATTAAAATATATGATAATTTTTAAATAAATATGATATTGTAAATTTAATATGTCATCTTATACCTTACCCTTCCACCAATTAAGACATGACAATGTTGATCATGTGTATATGTGGATTACCACACCCACATAGCGATATAATTCATTTTCCATGGATTATTTTCATTGATGATTATAAATATGTATATAATGAATATGTATATATATATATCATGAATCTTATTTTATTAATGATGATGTTATATGATTTTTTTCAATACCAAGAAATTTTGAGACAAAACATGCATAAGAAAACATAATAGTTAACATCATAAATGATGATAATAAATAAATATCATTAAAAAACTTGTGATAAGATAGTATAAGTGGATCATACATAATATTATAAATATGAATATTTTTATTTTAGGAGTTACTAAAATCATTAAAACCATTATACAAGATTCTAAAGAACATTCAACTTAGTGGAAGCGTAAGGTAAGGGTTTTGTTATCTAAATGCATATTTGATGGGTTATACAACTACAGAATTAATTATGTTATGGAATGATTATATGTGAAATGACCTATGATTTATTTATTTTCTATCAAAACATATATTATCTTTATTTACATTTTTCACCCCGTCAGATTATTAATTGATCCACATACAAAAAATTATGATCATTGCATGTGATTTTATATAAATTTTAACACCATTGAGGCATATTTGGTATTATGAACATATTTTATTTTAGGTGATGTTTGTACTACCACTACGATTCATATAAAATGAAAATAATTTTTTTGATGGTGACTAAATATTCAATTAATGATTAACCTTTAATGGGGTAACAATTAAAATTATTCTAAATAGTTTAATTTTTTCTAATAGTATCATTGTTTTTAGATTTCATCTGTTTATCATTGAAGCAATATTATGATAAATCTTTCATAAAATACATAAATTATATTAAAATTTATATACATATGGATTTTGAATATTTTTTATCCAAATTATCCCCACTCTTTATCATTAATCAACTTATTAACTGGTTATTAGAAAATCTGTTCTAATTTATCTTTTTGATTGGATATATTTGTTTTAAATGAATATATAATTTTAAAAAATTAATTTTTTTATTTATTCAAATGATTTATAAAGAATATTTTTTATCCTAGGCTATTTAAATGGTATTAAAAGTAACATTATATTGTTTTCTAAATGGATCATTTTTTTACTATCATTAGATTAGTCATGAGGAATTTTTCATTTTAACATATAAGACAAGAATAGATGTTCCTCATATGAAAATTATTTCAATTTAATTATCTAATTCCCAATGATTATAATGGTTTTACAAGGATATTTCATCAATTAAAATTCATTATTCTTCCATTTTCATTTAATCTCAAAATAAATTTTTTTTACTACAATGAAATCTTTTCTAATGGATTGATCATAATCTTTTTTCCCTTTATTGTTTTTGTGGTTATTAAGATTCCTTTGAAATAGTCACCTTCTTGTGATCATAATACATTATACATTAAATTTTAATTCAATTTTATATTCCATGAGTCATGGGTAATAACATTTATTAAACCATATACCCTTTTCAAATACAATTTTTTACTATCAATGTTAAATAAGTGACATGGGGATTCATGAAATTTTATATTAATTACAAAATATATATATATTTTTGATAAAGCATATTAATTGTTAAGAAATTTAATAATTTAATTTATTAATAATTTTTTATACATGTAGTGATGTGTGGGGAAGGAAATTATATATCCCCTCAATGCATCGATACGTTTGGTGAAACAAAGTCGATGTTGATAATTACTACATGAGTTTTGGTGTATACCTTCCCATTAACATAAAAACTCCTATAACAAGAGATTTACAGTAAGATATCATGAGGGTTGAAATTATGTATTCCATAATTATGAACATTATTCTTTGAAAGTGATGTTATTACTATCCACAAGATTATTAAATTGACATTATATTAGGGTTCTTTTCATGAAAAAGTAATCAATTAAATGTAATATGATTTCCATTACTTAGTTCTGCATTTTGATTAATCGTGATTTACTCATGATATCTTCCTTTATACCTAACGTATAATGGGAATTTTATGAAACCTTATTTTGGTTTCCATTTCCTAGAAAATAAAGAATAAATCCTTTAGTGAGTATCAAAGATGAAAAAATTTACTTTTGTTCTATTATGTATTTAATTTCATATGTAAAATTTGAATCACATTTGTATTTGGTTTAATAGGACTAACAAATTAATTGATCCTTGGATACGTGATCCCTTATATATTATTCCATTGTTATGAGGTATACATAATCACTATGTTATTGGTGTTGGGGTTTTTATATTTGGTTTCGTAATTTATTTTAGAGAAACCTTTGGAACTAGATTTAAGAAAACATAATTAAGAGAACATATACATTTGAAATACATAGGGGAAAAGTTTAATTATAGTATAATATCATAATGGTATTTGTATATAAAAGATTATGTGGTTTTCTTAATAATATCACTATTTAGATACTATAAGTGGGTATGGTTTTGGCCCAAATTCATATATATTTAAAGACCCTGGTAGGAGTTGGTTGAGCATACCTCAAAAATAAATTTAATTCATGATGAATGAGACCTTTCTAAAATCCTTTTTTTCAAAACCCTGGGGGTATATATTTGGGTTAACTCACATTTTATTTACAGAACATTATAATGAATATGACGATTGGGATTATGAAAATCTATGATATAACATAGTTCTATGGGATAAACCTAATCCCTAATTGGCTGAAAATTGTATTTTTAATCATATGGATAATGGTATAGATACTCCTTTGGAGTATATATTTAATTAGAGTCTAATATGAATAAAGATGTTTTTGAAGATGTTAATAGGAAAAACAACCCTTTGGTTTTTATATGTTTTAGTAAAACAATTTATAAAGAATAATAATTTAATATTTTGTGAAAACAAGTTAAATGGTATTTATAATATTTAGGTATAATGTTTTCATTGATTGTAATTTTGTTTTTGGAAAAAATGAATCATGATATTTTAAAATATAAGTTTTATCATATATATCACCATGTGAATTAAAATTAATTTTTTTTAATAATGGATTGAAGTTATTTATAATTAATTTCACTATATTGGGAACATTATATGAATAATGTAATCTGAATTTTTTTCCAGGTTGGAATATTTTTTGAAGTATATATTGTGAGTTATCTTTTATAATAATATATGATGTTATTTAGTTTTTTGGTTCATTCATGTAATTTATTGGAAATATTTCTATATTTTGAATAGTATATGATATGGAATATATTTTTTTGAATTAAAAATTTATGTGTGATTAATGTTTTTTGAGTTAAAATTTAAATTGATATTTGAAGAAGATGTGACCATTTATTTTTTATTTTTTATTTTTCAATTTATTCAAGGATATTGTTTTATTAGTTTTATGTTTGTTTATTTATATAATTGATTTATGCTAAACACAAGGTGTTATTATTGAGGATTTAGAGAGTAATGTATATACCAATGTAAATTTTCAAAAACTAATTTTATATAGTGAATCTTATATATGTATATTCATAATATGTTTCTTGTTAATTACCTGAAATTTAATTTCCATGAAAAAATCTATATAGGATAATATTAAAATTATAAGATATTTATAATTTTTAGTAGAAGAAATATAATTACGAGGATGTAATTTTTTTAGAGATGATATAATGTAACAACTCAAGTATCTTCAATATACGAGTGTTGTAACACCTTCAAAGGTGGCCATTAGAATATCACTATTTTTATATATGATATATAATATTTTTGTGTTTTAAATAAGCTTCTGTATTTTTCATTTGTGGCATACTTTTATGGCTTCCATTATGGGTATACGCGATATCTTCATTTTAGGAAGTGCGGACTATACCCCCTTCAAAGTGATTTGATTCATTAATTCCATATGTGGGATGTATAAAGGATGGATTTAAAGTTATTATATATGATTTTATACTGTAATTATAATATACCTTTATATCATTATTGTTTTCATTCCATTAAAGTACGAGATAGAAATGAAAGTAGCGTTCATGCGTACGTACGGCTTACTGTCTCCATGAACAGTGCATTTTATTTCTTATCCTCAATTGTAATGTACTATAATAAGTACATATAATGGATATATATGATGTATGATACATATAAAGGATGAATATAATTCTGGAATTAAAAATATACACATATCTCATTTAGTTTTAATTCCATTAATATGACATAAAATGAAAGTAGCGTTCATGCGTACGTACGGCTTACCATCTTCATGAACGGTGCATTTCATTTCCTACTCTTAAATGATTATGTAATATTATAAATACATGTATATGATGGATATATATGATATATATTATATCCAAATCATGAATATCATTATTGAGATAATGGATATTTGACTACGTGAACAACTTGTAAATATAAGAAGTTCACTTTTGACTTAAGTGCCAAATATCGACAAAACAATCATTATTAACTTAAATAATTACATAATGTTTATAACATGTAAATAATTGATATAAAAGGAATAATGAACTTGAAAATGGTTTTTAAGCAAGTATAACTTAACTCAAGTTTATTATTCAGGACATTAAAGAACGATCGAGTCAAGTCGGACCCGAGGTAAGGGATCCTACTCCTCTCTTTCTTTTTAAGTACGCTCTTTTATGTCATTCCCTTTAAAGATCATCTTTCTTGTTATTGAGATGTTATTTTATATTACTCTTAATATAAATTTTATGTTCATATGATGAGAGACCCTATTCTCTCTCATCAATCCATTTTGGATGTTTTGAGTGGCGCTGTTAGGCTGCCGAATTTTGGTAAGAGATCTAACCTCTCTCTTTCTTTTTAAGTACTCTCCTTTATGTTACTTATTTTAAGCTCCTCTTTGTTATTATGTAGGTTTTTATTTTATATTCCTCTTGATGTACATTTTATTGTAATACGATGAGAGACCCTATTTGATCTCATCAATCCGTTTTTGGAAATTTTAAGTGGCGCCGTTAGGCTGCCAAGTTTTCCTAAGGGATTTTTAATCTCACTTTTATTCCCGTGAGATTTATGCTACATTTTCTACAATTTCCTTTGAGTGGTGTATGTACTTCCCATTATTTTACTCATTGTGTAATATATTTTCATTTATGAGTATTTACATCAATGTTGTATTGTCCTTCTTTTATGGGGTGTATGTTTCGAAAGATACCCATGTCAGTAAGGGAACCTTTCACCCTCCTCTTTTTAAAAGACTTCTTTTGTTATATCTTTTAATTCACATACTATTATGTTGGGATATGTTCTTCTATATCCTTATTGATTTAAATTTTATGTCCATGTGATGAGATCCCCTTTATCTCTCTCATCAACCCATTTTGTAAAATTTTATGTGACGCTGTTAGGCTGTCGAATTTTACCGAGTGAACTTCTTAACCCAATTTCGATTTCTTTGGGTTAAACATGTAGTTATTGAATATGTCATCCTTTGAATATTTGTGAATAACCTTTTATTGTTTTACACTTAATATCCACTTATATTGGGTGTATTTATATTTGTCACACATAATTATGAGATTGATTTATCCTTAATTTAAGGATACCTTCTTTATAATGGATTTCATCTCATTTTACATTTCTTTTGAGACTTCATTATTTTCATGCACCAATTCACTCTTATATGGTGTGCATAATGTCCTTTGACATATTATATCATGAATCCCTTTATTCTCATGATATTATAAAGTTCGGATTAAATGTTATTTTGCTATTATTTTATTCAAGAGTCTCTCATTTTGTTAAAAACTCTTTAACAAAAATATTGTTTTAAATGTTTTAAAGATTTATTATTATAAATCTTTATCTTTAATGACCATGTTTTCAAAATGGTTTTCAGTATTTATTTATATGGACATTAATTTTTTAAAATTATAATTCCAATAAAATCTTCAAAGTGGTATGGGACACTTTGATTCAAAAATATCTTTTAATGATTTTTGAAAATGGATTGATTAATTCAATATGTTGGAATTACTTATATTTATTGAAAATGAAATTTTGTTCTTGAAATGTTTATATTTTCAATATTTTATTTGTAATGATGGTACATGGACATTTTACGGGTGGTTACGTGATAAACCATATGACGGGTGGTGCCGTGAATACCAGGACGGGTGGTTACGTTATAACCTCCAATACATTGGGTATGGAAGTCGGCCGTATGGCTATTCCATTAAGTGATATGTGTGGAAGTTTACCTTATGGTTATTCCACTTAACTATGTTTATGTCCCAAGTTACTTTTATATGTTATGTGATCTTTATATGGGTTTTATGGTAATCTTTTGGTTACAGAAGGGAAAGTAATGAACTTTTATTCAGTGAAGAGTTTTTACTACTTCGAAAAGGTTAAAAGTATTACTTTGATAAAGTATACATGGTTAACTGGTTGTTTTGAAAAACTAATAGTTTTCATTCTTTGTGTATCCCTTACTGATCTTTTTATGCTCATCCCAAGTTTTTGAAATGTTTTTCACAGGACATAACGTGGATTAGGGTCAAGGATGGGATCAAGGGAAAGTCATGCTACCTAAAACATGGTACTACACATGTTTCTTTTTAAGAGTTTTTTATTTTATGGAAATTTAGTAGAAGTGACTACTTTGTAATCTTTTGAGATGTAATAGTTATGTCCTAATTCTCTAAAACTCTAAACCTGAAAAGATCCTCAATGTGAATTATTCATTTAATTCAATATTAATTAAGGTTTAAGGTTGGGGCCTTATAGTTGGTATCAAAGGTCGGTTTAGATAACTTTAGAGGTTAGGGTATTCTTTAAGAATAAGTGACATGACCATAATGGTTAGGATTTCATAAACAGTCCTAGTTTTAGATAATGTTAATGAGTAAGTATATCTTAGTGTTTATCTTCCTCATTAGTACATGATGGTTTTGTTGATATACTCACACTGACCTTTTTGGTTTTAGTAAATGGCTGGATCTAGCAGGAACCAAAGTAACGGTGGATGTGAAGGAAACTGTGACAGTTTTCTGAGCGAGCAACTGAATGATATGGGAGCTGCAATGAGAACTCTTGTGTTTATCCTCAACCAACTATTTGGAGTCATGATTGACCACCTACACCTTGGTGATTTCTATAAGGAATCATATATGCGAGAAACAAATCCCTACGAGACTACAGGTAATAATCATAAAGGTAAGTGTGTTCAAAAACCTATGTGTCATAGATGTGGAAAGAAACACCTAGGAAAATGTTTCAAAGGGACAGAAATATGCTATAGGTTTGGAAATGAAGGTCATAAAGCACGAACCAGCCATGGAAAAAGGAAGCATCCAGTTGACTCAAGGAAAGGGAAAGAAGTTCTTTCTGAGGGATCAATTGAATGTTTTAAATGTGGTGTGCATGGTCATTATGCAAACACATGTCATATGAAGAAGTTTCGTGAATGGGCTCACCAAGATCATACAAATACTTGTTTACGAATACCTAATTCCATTCCGATTGAGGATGAAGAAACTCACAATGACCAATCAAAGGTATGGATTATTTCTTAACTTTTGTTTTCTATTTTGGAATCTTTGGATATGATTCATGATTTTGTTTGAAGGAAAGAAGTATTTCAGAATAAGTTGGAAAGGAATGGTTAATGGATCATGAAGAATGTTGAATGAGTAAGAAGTCAACATATAAGGGCTTCAAGAGTTATGGTGAAATTCTTAAAGTATTAAGTGTCTTTTGATGACGGGGTACATTAGATGACTTTTTATAGTATGTGTAACACTGATGTTTGATATATGAAAATTTCATTCAAATAATAGTAATCTGTTCTTTTGTGGACATAGTTATAAAGAAACATTTGGGTTTATATGATCCTTACTTTCGAGGTAATTATGGGTTACTATATGTAATGATGGAAAGTGAAAGTCGTGAGATAAAATTGAGGTTAAATTACATTATGGTTATTTTTGAATATTTTATCTCGTTATTGGGGAATGTTTTAAGAATTTTGTAGTTTCGGAAAAAAGGAAAACACACAGACCATGTGACAACCCGTCGCATCGGACAATGCTGCGGGAATAGAACCCACAACCAAAGTGAAATGGGTATTTATCGCCGACCACTAGACTACGTGAAGTCCCTGGTAAGTTTGAATAATTCTTTTTAGTTAAATGATTTTATGAATTAAGAGTATGTTGTTTTTGGGATATCTATGGAAATTTATTATCTTATCATGGAAGATATGTGATTAGGTTAATTACTTTTCAATACGAGACTTTAGGAGCAACTGATGTTTTTTTGGAGATAAATGTTACGACTTATCTTGGAAGACTATGTGACTAAATCCTTCAAATATTTGGGTTTCAATCTTAGTTTGGTTTACTTTGAGGAAATTTATGGACAAATTGTTCATCGAATGGTCCTCGTTGAACTTTGGGTTTTGTTGGACAAATTTTGGAGATTAAGAATTGATTTTATTTTTATAAAGGGTTATCCTTTTCTGGATTATCTGATCTTGTACTTACCATTTTGGTTTTGGTTTTGTTTAGAGTTTAAATACATGGGAAGTGTATAGTTCTATTTTTTGGATTAGGTGATTCTCTAGAAATTGATTATAGTACTCTTAATGCAAACAAGTCTTCTTAAATACTCGTATTTTGGAGAAAATATGAGTTTGATTAAGGAATCTAGTAAAAGTTGAAAGTCTACATGACGAGTAAGTATGATTCATTATGATTTAGTTAAGCTCAAAAATAAATTCCTCCATTAAAAGTAACTTAAAAAAAAAATTTGTCTGTTAACTTTTCTTACTGGGGAATCGAATACTGTTTAACCCATCACAAGTTTGTGATTTTCTTATGGTTAACTTTCTCTTAGACATGTTTACTATCACTCTCCATTAGAACATGACCCTTTGTTTTTTTCCTCCATGTCCATATTTTCATACTTGGAATCCTAGTATGGGTTAACTCGGGTGACCTTTGTACTTTCCTTTCTTTCTTTTAAAGTAATAGTTTAATTTACTCCTTTTCCGATGGGGGCTTTCAATGAAGTATCCAACCCCAATTTTAAAATTGTGAGGACGTAATTCCCAAAAGGGGGGAAGGATGTAACACCCCAGGTAAATAAAGAGTATTAAATTTTCACATTTATCCATATTTGTGATTAAAATATTAATATAACTTTAAAGGGGACGCTATGCTTGATGGCGTACCCAACACGCAACAACGAGTTTCTTGGGAATCTTACGTTGCACTCTAATAGTAAAATAATATTATTTTAAATGGTAGTTAATTCCTAGCCGTTGTAATGGTGGGAATTAATAGAACTAACTACAAAATTATTATATATGTTTTTATATTTATCCAATAAAAAATAAAGGGTTAAAATAAGAAAAGAATTCAATTTTTCACATATATACTCTAATTTTCACTAAAAGGCCCCCACCTCTACCACCTTACCCACACCTCTCAAGCCTTTGGTTCAGCCAAGATCTAATCATTTTGTCTCTCCACATCCCTCTCCTCATCCTAGAAGCCTTAACTTAGGCAGGAAGATCTTAAAGAAACCTTTTTGGTTCAAACCAACGGGAGTTACCCAATTTTAAGGTAACGTCTTCACTTGTGCTCTTTTGTTTTATTTTGCTTCTCCAACCCCCTAAACGCTTTTTATTCATTTATTTTGTATCAAATCCAGTATCTTCAGTATACTAGGATGTTTTTATAATAAGTATTCGAGCTACATTTACACACACCTTCATCTAATGGTTAATGAACATACTGTTTCTGTGGATGGTGAATTTCTGCCTCACGAAACGATGATTGTTCAACACTCGTATAACACCTTCAAAGGTGGACATTAAGATGTCACTATGTTCATATATGATATATAATATTTTTATGTTTTATATAAGCTTCTGTATTTTTCATTTGTGACATACCTTTATGGCTTCCATTTTGGGTATACGCGATATCTTCATTTTAGGAAGTGTGGACTACCGCCCCCTCAAAGTGATTTGATTCGTTAATGCGATATGTGGGATGTATAAAGGATGGATTTAAAGTTATTATATATGATTTTATACTGGAATTATAATATACCTTTTATATCATTATTTTTTTCTTTCCATTAAAGTATTAGATAGAAATGAAAGTAGCGTTCATGCGTACGTACGACTTACCGTCTCCATGAACGGTGCATTTCATTTCTTATCCTCAAATGTAATGTACTATTATAAGTACATATAATGGATATATATGATGTATGATAAATCTAAAGGATGAATATAATTCTGTAATTAAAAATATACACATATCTAATTTAGTTTTAATTCAATTAATATGACATAGAAATGAAAGTAGCGTTCATGCGTACGTACGGCTTACCGTCTCTATGAACGGTGCATTTCATTTCCTACTCTTAAATGACTATGTAATATTATAAATACATGTATATGATGGATATATATGATATATATTATATCCAAATCATGAATATCATTATTGAGATAATGGATATTTGACTACGTGAACAACTTGTAAATATAAGAAGTTCACTTTTGACTTAAGTACCAAATATCGACAAAATAAACATTATTAACTTAAATGATTAAATAATGTTTATAACATGTCAATAATTGATATAAAATAAATAATGAACTTAAAAAAGGTTCTTAATCAAGTAAAAATTAACTCAAGTTTATTATTTAGGACGTTAAAGAATGATCGAGTCAAGTCGGACCCGAGGTAAGGGATCCTTCTCCTCTCTTTCTTTTTAAGTACGCTCTTTTATGTCATTAATTTTAAAGATCATCTTTCTTGTTATTGAGATGTTATTTTATGTTAATCTTACTGTAATTTTTATGTTCATATGATGAGAGACCCTATTCTCTCTCATCAATCCATTTTGGAAGTTTTGAGTGGCGCCGTTAGGCTGCCGAATTTTCGTAAGAGATCTAACCTCTCTCTTTCTTTTTAAGTACTCTCCATTATGTTATTTATTTTAAGCTCCTCTTTGTTATCATGGGGGATGTTATTTTATATTCCTCTTGCTTTAAATTTTATTGTAATATGATGATAGACCCTATTTGATCTCATCAATCCGATTTTGGAAGTTTTAAGTGGCGCCGTTAGGCTGCCAAGTTTTCGTAAGGGATTTTTAATCTCACTTTTATTCCCGTGAGATTTATGCTACATTTTCCAAAATTTCCTTTGAGTGGTGTATGTACTGACCATTATTTTCTCATTGTGTAATATACTTTCATTTATGAGTATTTACATCAATGTTGTATTGTCCTTCTTTCACGGGGTGTATGTTTCGAAATATACCCATGTCGGTAAGGGAACCTTTCACCCTCCTCTTTTTAAAAGACTTCTTTTGTTATGTCTTTTAATTCACATACTATTATGTTGGGATACATTGTTCTATATCCTTATTGATTTAAATTTTATGTCCAAGTGATTAGATCCACTTTATCTCTCTCATCAACCCTTTTTGTAAAATTTTATGTGAAGCCGTTAGGCTGTCGAATTTTACCAAGTGAACTTCTTAACCCAATTTCGATTTCTTTGGGTTCAACATATAGTTATTGAATATGTCATCCTTTTAATATGTGTGAATAAACTTTGATTGTTTTACACTTAATATCCACTTATATTGGGTGTATTTATACTTGTCACACATAATCATGAGATTGATTTATCCTTAATTTAAGGATACCTTCTTTATAATGGATTTCATCTTATTTTACATTTCTTTTGAGACTTCATTGTTGTCATGAACCAATTCACTCTTATATGGTGTGCATACTGTCCTTTGACATATTATATCATAAATCCCTTTATTCTCATGGTATTATAAAGTTTGGATTTAATGTTATTCCGCTATTATTTGTATTCAAGAGTCTCTCATTTGTTTAAAAGCTCTTTAAAAAAAAATATCGTTTTAAATGTTTTAAAGATTTATTATTCTAAATCTTTATCTTTAATTTACATGTTTTCAAAATGATTTTCAGTATTTAGTTTTATATGGACATTAATTTTTTAAAATTATAATTCCAATAAAATCTTCAAAGTGGTATGGGACACTTTGATTCAAAAATCTCATTTAATGATTTTTGAAAATGGATTGATTAATTCAATATCTCGGAATTACTTATTTTGATTGAAAATGAAATGTTGTTCTTGAAATGTTTATATTTTCAATATTTTATGTGTAATGATGGTACTTGGACATTTTACGGGTGGTTACGTGATAAACCATATGACGGGTGGTTCCGTGAATACCAGGATGGGTGGTTACATTATAACCTCCAATGCATTGGGTATGGAAGTCGGCCGTATGGCTATTCCATTAAGTATGTATGGAAGTTGGCCGAATGGCTATTCCATTAAGTGATATGTGTGGAAGTCGACCTTATGGTTATTCCACTTAAGTATGTTTATGTCCCAAGTTACCTTTATATGTTACGTGATCTTTATATGGGTTTTATGGTATTCTTTTGGTTTCATAAGGGTAAGAAATGAACTTTTATTCAGTGAAGAGTTTTTACTACTTTGAAAAGGTGAAAAGTATTACTTTGATAAAGTATACATGGTTTAATGGTTGTTTTGAAAAACTAACAGTTTTCATTCTTTGTGTATCCCTTACTGAGCTTTTTATGCTCATCACAAGTTTTTGAAATGTTTTTCACAGGACATAACGTGCATTAGGGTCAAGGATGGGATCAAGGGAAAGTCATGCTACCTAAAACATGGAACTAGAAATGTTTCTTTTTAAGAGTTTTTTATTTTATGGAAATTTAGTAGAAGTGACTACTTTGTAATATTTTGAGATGTAATAGTTATGTCCTAATTCTCTAAAACTCTAAACCTGAAAAGATCCTCAATGTGAATTATTAATTTAATTAAATATTAAGTAAGGTTTAAGGCTGGGGCCTTATAGTTTGTATCAAAGGTCGGTTTAGATAACATTATAGGTTAGGGTATTCATTAAGCATAAGTGAGATGACCATAATGGTTAGGATTTCATAAACAGTCCTAGTTTTAGATAAAGTTAATGAGTAAGAATATCTTAGTGTTTATCTTCCTCTTTAGTACATGATGGTTTTGTTGATATACTCACACTGACCTTTTTGGTTTTAGTAAATGGATGAATCTAGCAGGCACCAAAGTAACGGTGGATGTGAAGGAAACTGTGATAGTTTTCTGAGCGAGAAACTGAATGATATGGGAGCTGCAATGAGAACTCTTGTGTTTATCCTCAACCAACTATCTGGAGTCATGATTGACCACCTAAACCTTGGTGATTTATATAAGGCATCATATATGCGAGAAACAAATCCCTACGGAACTACAGGTAATAATAATAAAGGTAAGTGTGTTAAAAAACCTATGTGTCATAGATGTCAAAAGAAACACCTAGGAAAATGTTTCAAAGGGACATAAATATGCTATCGATGTGGAAATGAAGGTCATAAAGTAAGAACCTACCATGGAAAAAGGAATCATCTAGTTGACTCGAGGAAATGGAAAGAAGTTCTTTCTAAGGGATCAATTGAATGTTTTAAATGTGGTGTGCAAAGTCATTATGCAAACACATGTCCTATGAAGATGTTTCGTGAATGGGATCACCAAGATCATACAAATACTCGTTTACTAATACCTAATGCCATTCCGATTGAGGATGAAGAAACTGACAATGACCAATCAAAGGTATGGATTATTTCTTAACTTTTGTTTTCTATTTTGGAATCTTAGGATATGATTCATGATTTTGTTTGAATGTAAGAAGTATTTCAGAATAAGTTGGAAAGGAATGGTTAATGGATCATGAAGAATGTTGAATGAGTAAGAAGTCAACATATAAGGGCTTCAAGAGTTATGGTGAAATTCTTAAGAGTATTAAGTGTCTTTTGATGATGGGGTACATTAGAAGACTTTTTATAGTATGTGTAACACTGATGTTTGATATATGAAAATTTTATTCAAAGAATAGTAATCTGTTCTTTTGTGGACATATTTATAAAGAACCATTTGGGTTTATATGATCCTTACTTTCGAGGTAATTATGTGTTACTATATGTAATGATGGAAAGTGAAAGTCATGAGATAAAATTGAGGTTAAATTACCTTATGGTTATTTTTGAAGATTTTATCTCGTTATTGGGGAATGTTTTATGAATTATGTAGTTTTGGAAAAAAGGACAACATGCAGACCATGTGACAATCCGTCGCGTCGGACAAGGCTGCGAGAATCGGACCCACAACCAAAGTGCAATGTGTATTTATCGCCGACCACTGGACTACGTGAAGTCCCTGGTTAGTTTGAATAATTCTTTTCAGTTAAATGATTTTATGAATTAAGAGTATGTTGATTTTGGGATATCTATGGAAATTTATTAACTTATCATGGAGGATATGTGATTAGGTTAATTACATTTCAATGTGATACTTTAGGAGCAACTGATGTTTTTTTGGAGATAAATGTTACGACTTAACTTGGAAGACTATGTGACTAATCCTTAAAATATTTGGGTTTCAATCATAGTTTGGTTTACTATGAGGAATTTTATGGAGAAATTGTTTATTGAATGGTCCTCGTTGAACTTTGGGTTTTGTTGGACAAATTTGGGAGATTAAGAATCGATTTTATTTTTATAAAGGGTTATCCTTTTTTGGATTATCTGATCTTGTAATAACCTTTTTGTTTTTGGTTTTGGATAGAGTTTAAAGACACGGGAAGTGTATAGTTCTCTTTGGTGGATTAGGTGATTCTCTAGAAATTGATTATAGTACTCTTAATGAAAACAAGTCTTCCTAAATACTCGTCTTTTGGAGAAAATATGTGTTTGATTAAGGAATCTAGTAAAAGTTGAAATTCTACATGACAAGTAAGTATGTTTCATTATGATTTAGTTAATCTCAAAAATAAATTCCTCCATGAAAAGTAACTTAAAACAAGAATTTTGTCTGTTAACTTTTCCTACTGGGGAATCAAATACCGTTTAACCCATCACAAGTTTGTGATTTTCTTATGGTTAACTTTCTCCTAGACATGTTTACTATCACTCTCCATCAAAACACGGCCCTTTGTTTTTTTTCCTCCATGTGCATATTTTCATACATGGAATCCTAGTATGGGTTAACTCGGGTGACCTTTGTACTTTCCTTTCATTCTTTTAAAGTGATAGTTTAATTTACTCCTTTTCTGATGGGGGGCTTTCAATGAAGTATCCAACCCCAATTTTAAAATTGCGAGGACACAATTACCAAAAGGGGGGAAGGATGTAACACCCCAAGTAAATAAAGAGTATTAAATTTTCACATTTATTGATATTTGTGAATAAAATATTAATATAACTTTAAAGGGGACGCTATGCTCAATGGCGTACCCAACACACAACAACGAGTTTCTTGGGAATCTTACGTTGTACTCTAATAATAAAAAAATATTATTTTAAATGGTAGTTAATTCCTAGCTGTTGTAATGGTTGGAATGAATAGAACTAACTACAAAATGATTATATATGTTTTTATATTTATCCGATAAAAAATAAAGGCTTAAAATAAGAAAAGAATTCAATTTTTGGCATATATACTCTAATTTTCACTAAAAGGCCCCCACCTCTACCACCTTACCCACACCTCTCAAGCCTTTGGATCGGACAAGCTCTGATCACTTTGTCTCTCCACATCCCTCTCCTCATCCTAGAAGCCTTAACTTAGGCAGGAAGCTCTTCAAGAAACTCTTTTGGTTCAAACCAAAGGGAGTTACCCAATTTTAAGGTAACATCTTCACTTGTGCTCTTTTGTTTTATTTTGCTTATCCAACCCCCTAAAATCTTTTTATTCATTTCTTTTGTAACAACTACATTATATTCAATATACTAGGATGTTGTTATAATATATATTTGAGCTACACTTACACACACCTTCATCTAATGGTTAAAGAACATACTGTTTCTGTGGATGGCGAATTTCTGCCAAAAGAAACGATGATTGTTCAACACTCGTATAACACCTTCAAAGGTGGCCATTAAGATGTCAATATGTTTATATATTATATATAATATTTTTATGTTTTACATAAGCTTCTCTATTTTTCATTTGTGTAATACCTTTATGGCTTCCATTATGGGTATACGCGATATCTTCATTTTAGGAAGTGCAGACTACCGCCCCCTCAAAGTGATTTCATTCGTTGATGCCATATGTGGGATGTATAAAAGATGGATTTATAGTTATTATATATTATTTTATAATGTAATTATAATATACCTTTATATAATTATTGTTTTCCTTCCATTAAATAATGAGATAGAAATGAAAGTAGCGTTCATGCGTACGTACGGCTTACCGTCTCCATGAACGGTGCATTTCATTTCTTATCCTCAAATGTAATGTAATATTATAAGTACATATAATGGATATATATGATGTATGATACATCTAAAGGATGAATATAATTCTGGAATTAAAAATATAAACATATCTCATTTAGTTTTAATTCCATTAAATGACATAGAAATGAAAGTAGCGTTCATGCGTACGTATGGCTTACCGTCTCCATGAACGATGCATTTCATTTCCTACTCTTAAATGATTATGTAATATTATAAATACATTTATATGCTGGATATATATGATATATATTATATCCAAATCATGAATATCATTATTGAGATAATGGATATTTGACTACGTGAACAACTTGTAAATATAAGAAGTTCACTTTTGACTTAAGTACCAAATATCGACAAAACAAACATTATTAACTTAAATGATTACATAATGTTTATAACATGTCAATAATTGATATAAAAGAAATAATGAACTTGAAAAAGGTTCTTAAGAAAGTATAAATTAACTCAAGTTTATTATTCAGGACGTTAAAGAATGATCGATTCAAGTCGGACCCGAGGTAAGGGATCCTACTCCTCTCTTTAGTACGCTCTTTTATGTCATTCCTTTTAAAGATCATCTTTCTTGTTATTGAGATGTTATTTTATATTACTCTTACTGTAATTTTTATGTTCATATGATGAGAGACCCTATTCTCCCTCATCAATCCATTTTGGAAGTTTTGAGTGGTGCCGTTAGGCTGCCGAATTTTCATAAGAGATCTAACCTCTCTCTTTCTTTTTAAGTACTCTCCTATATGTTACTTCTTTTAAGCTCCTCTTTATTATGACGGGGGATGTTATTTTATATTCTTATTTCTTTAAATTTTATTGTAATATTATTAGAGACCCTATTTGATCTCATCAATCCATTTTTGGATGTTTTAAGTGGCGCCGTTAGGTTGCCAAGTTTTCGAAATGGATTTTTAATCTCACTTTTATTCCCCTGAGATTTATGCTACATTTTCCACAATTTCCATTGAGTGGTGTATGTACTGCCAATTATTTTACTCATTGTGTAATATACTTTCATTTATGAGTATTTACATCAATGTTGTATTGTCATTCTTTCACAGCGTGTGTGTTTCAAAAGATACCCATGTCAGTAAGGGAACCTTTCACCCTCCTCTTTTTAAAAGACTTCTTTTGTTATGTATTTTAATTCACATACTATTATGTTGGGATATGTTCTTATATATCCTTATTGATTTAAATTTTATGTCCAAGTGATGAGATCCCCTTTATCTCTCTCATCAACCCTTTTTGTAAAATTTTATGTGATGCCGTTAGGCTGTCGAATTTTACCAAGTGAACCTCTTAACCCAATTTCGATTTCTTGGGGTTCAACATGTAGTTATTGATTATGTCATCCTTTGAATATGTGTGAATAACCTTTGATTGTTTTACACATAATATCCACTTATATTGGGTGTATTTATATTTTTCACACATAATTACGAGATTGATTTATCCTTAATTTAAGGATACCTTTTTTATAATGGATTTCATCTCATTTTACATTTCTTTTGAGACTTCATTGTTGTCATGCACCAATTCACTACTATATGGTGTGCATACTGTCCTTTGACATATTATATCATGAATCCCTTTATTTTCATGATATTATAAAGTTCGGATTTAATTTTATTCCGCTATTATTTGTATTCAAGAGTCTCTCATTTTGTTAAAAACTCTTTAACAAAAATATCGTTTTAAATGTTTTAAAGATTTATTATTCTAAATCTTTATCTTTAATGTCCATGTTTTCAAAATGGTTTTCAGTATTTATTTATATAGACATTAATGTTTTAAAATTATAATTCCAATAAAATCTTCAAAGTGGTATGGGACACTTTGATTCAACAATCTCTTTTAATGATTTTTGAAAATGGATTGATTAATTCAATATCTTGGAATTACTTATTTTGATTGAAAATGAAATTTTGTTCTTGAAATGTTTATATTTTCAATATTTTATGTGTAATGATGGTACTTGGACATTTTATGGGTGGTTACATGATAAACCATATGACGGGTGGTGCCATGAATACAAGGACGGGTGGTTACATTATAACCTCCAATGCATTGGGTATGGAAGTCGGCCGTATGGATATTCCATTATGTATGTATGGAAGTTGGCCGAATGGCTATTCCATGAAGTGATATGTGTGGAAGTCGACCTTATGGTTAATTCACTTAAGTATGTTTATGTTCCAAGTTATCTTTATATGTTATGTGATCTTTATATGGGTTTTATGGTAATCTTTTGGTTACAGAAGGGTAAGTAATGAACTTTTATTCAGTGAAGAGTTTTTACTACTTCGAAAAGGTGAAAAGTATTACTTTGATAATGTATACATGGTTTACTGGTTGTTTTGAAAAACTAACATTTTTTATTCTTTGTGTATCCCTTAGTGAGCTTTTTATGCTCATCCTATGTTTTTGAAATGTTTTTCATAGGACATAACGTGGATTAGGGTCAAGGATGTGATCAAGGGAAAGTCATGCTACATAAAACATGGAACTAGACATGTTTCTTTTTAAGAGTTTTTTATTTTATGGAAATTTAGTAGAAGTGACTACTTTTTAATCTTTTGAGATGTAATAGTTATGTCCTAATTCTCTAAAACTCTAAACCTGAAAAGATTCTCAATGTGAATTATTCATTTAATTCAATATTAAGTAAGGTTTAAGGATGGGGCCTTATATAGAGATTTTATATTATATTTTATTTTTGATGAATATTATTTTCTATATCATACACCAAAAACATCCTCGATCACAAACAAACCACACATTAATATTAATTAAATATTACTCCTATAAACCAGATTTTAGGTGGTAGTTTTTAATATTATTAAATAAATGATAAAATATATGTAAAAAATATTTCCTCAAAATAAATAATTATTTCAATCAAAAAATTTATCATTTATCTAAATTTTTACTATGTAAAATATAAGAATAAATTTATTTCATGCTTAAAAGTAACTTGTCTTCCAAAATAATTTTTTTATTTTTTTCTTAAATATTACAGTTATTTATTTTATACTTTTATAGATAGTATTTAAAAAACTATTCGATTTTTGGAAAATATTATTCAAATTTCAGATTAGGTTTTTTTATAAAAATATATAATTTTAATTATTTTGTGAATAATAATTTTTTTTTAAAATGTCATTTCTTTTCATATATCGAGGTATTTAAAAGAAAAATAATATTTTAGATTTAGCTTGAAATTTTTATAATATAAATTATAATATATATAATTTATATTATACTACATGATCCAACGTTATATATTATTTTAGAATAAATTTATTTTTATGCCAAAAAGCATATTTTTTAAAAAATGTTTTAAGGGCATAATATTTCTTCTTTTTAATTAATTAAATCAATCCCTAATGATGAATTATTTTTAAAAAATATATATTATATATATATGATTAAATTCATAAAATGATTATAACTAGTCATATAGTTAATATTAGATGAACTTATTCTTAAAAAATGGATTTTCCTGAAACAACATTTCATCATGCTTTTCAAGTTTTTTTAAATTAATTTTTTCCAATTATATAAGTTATTTATTTTAAAATTTATTCAATTTTGTTAATTATGAGGATCATATTTGGTGAATAAGTCATATAATATTTTTAGTAATTACGAATAGTAATAATGGTAAATATGTTTCACCCTAGAAATGGTAAATTATGTATATCATGTTAAAAAAATGTAATAATGTTTTACTAATTTATCTAATAATATTATTATTTATATTTAATGATATATGTTAAAAAATTCTAATAATATATTCAAATATAACATAATTTTTTGAAATGTTTCTTCGATATTGAATTTAATATTATTTTACATAAATTAAAATTGATAAAATGTAACTATTTCACTTTTAATTTATCTCATATTCTAACATATGGATAATATTATTTTGTGAAAAATTATAAATGTTTGTTTTGGAAAAAAAATTATTTTTTAAGGTAGTTTATTTTTAATTTTTTGTGATGTTATAATTACCTTAAATTCTTATAAACATTTATATAATGCTAGTTCAATTAGTAAAAAAATCAATTTATATTATCTGAAAAAAAACCAATTATTTAGTTGAAATTTGGGTTCATAAGAATTTTATTGGTTGAATGTAATTTCTAATTGATGTTGAAATAGATTAGATTGAAAATGAATACTTATCATGATGATCTAAAATTAAAAATATCAGAATATTTCATAAAATGTATTTAATTGTATTCTATGTTATATAATACATTATTAAAAGACAAAAATCATAAAAATATTGAAATAGGAAAAAAGGTATACTATAACGTCCATAATTTTATCAATTTTCCTTTTCTGAATTTTTTATTATTATTAATTTTTTATTATTTTATGAAAGAAAAGACTATGCCCTCTGGTAATGTTAATATTTCTTAATAAAAGTGTTAAACCACAAGATATTGTTCATAATTCCGAATAAACATGTGTATAATTTATTTATTCTAATAAAATAAAACATAAATCATTATTTCTTTAAATTTGGTCCACAAGTTTACATTTTCATAAGAGAATGATTTTAACATATTTAAATATTTTATGTTATTCAATGAGTATCCATTACTTAACTTTTAAAGGATACAATTTATCCTCTCTTATTTAAAACACATATGAAATTTATTTGAAGAAAAACATAATATTATATCCCCAACCCCATTATAAATGTTCCATAGTTGTTATTGTTCTAAATAAAGCCACCCTAGGGTCATTAAGATGATATTTGACAGATCTATTTTAAAGAAGAGCTAATCATCTTAACCATGTACTTTCATATTTAATATTCTTTTACCTAATTAAATTATATAATAAAAATTAAAATATAATAAAAATATAATATAACATATATATAGATGTTATTCTTTTTAGAGAATGAAATTAATCCATCTCATTCTCCATACATGTAAAATAAAACGAATAGTTATGTGTGTGAAGACTACCACCATGAAAAATGATGTAATATTTTTCCTTCACTACCTCACATGGATAGACTTAATTAAGTAAATATTTTATTTATATTATATTTATGAAATAATATTTATTATATTAATTTAACATATCATCTAATTAATTACCCTTAAATCTTTTAAAAAAATTATTACATCACTAATGCGTACGTCTGGACTTCCACCTCTGTGAAGCGATGAGTTTTGTAATTAATCTACGATTTTCATGGATGATTATGAATAATAAAATAATGAATATATATATATATATATATAATATTTAAAACATTAATATATTTATGTATATTATTCTAATAAAACATATGTTCTAGAACAATAGTTTTGAGATGAAACAAGTATAAGAATACCAAATAGTTAACACCCAAAATGATGATTATAAAGAATGATCATTAACGAATGGGTAATAATATGATATAATTAGATGATAAGTGATATAATAAATATGAATATGGATTTTTAATTAATAAAATTTTAAAAAACAGTATTCTTGAGTTCAAATCATAATAAACAATGTGGGAGTGTATGCTAACGTGTTTCCTATTCATTGAGTTATACTACTATGTAACATCCCGATTTTGGGTGCAACCCAAAGGTACCACATACCATGTTGGTAAAATGGACTGAAGCGTTTTCCCCCAAATTCCAGAGGCTTCCTACTAGTAGTAAGGTCTTTGGGTGTGATAGTGGCAGAAACTATGGCCTCATTGGAAGAGTAATGCAGCAGAAAGAAATAGATAATAGTAGGGGAAGCAGTAATCATACCATACATCAGTAATAAGTGGAAGAATAAAATTAAATAAATAAAATGGAGAAAATATATAAATGATGCTTGTTACATATGTTTAGTAAAGAATCCATACAATTCAACATCACAAAATACATTATTAATCTAATTTACAAAGAAAAACAACTAAAAAAATCCAACAGTATCGCAAGCCTCAGCTTGGTCCCATGATCCCAAGGTCCAAAATAGTCAAGTACATTAAGTAGAAGGGTGCTTTCCTTAATCTATAGCTACAGCAATATAATCTGTTTGGGACCAAAAGAATGACCCAAACAAGTTTTCAGACGAATCCCAATAGGCATCTTCCCAATGAAAGGTGCCTAATATTCAGTGAATATATATGGCAAGCAATAATCAAATTATCGCAATAAACGTGGAAGTAATCCAATGTAAAAAGTCCACCATTTTCAATTACATTCATTTAGATTCATAAATCATTGAACCAAACTAAAAAAAGAAACTATCTAGTAGTTTCTCATAGCCTATCCAATTTGTTTCTACCAATCAATCTCATGTAACTCTCTAGGAAAATTCCCACAGCTTAAACCCTCGAATTCAACATATACAAGGATATAACGACCTCGTTGGAAAGCCCACACGGTCTAACCCCTTTAGACTCATGAAAAAAAGTCTTTTGAGGAATCAATCACTATCAATTACCTATATAGCCTTTTAATGATCAACTACAGACACTCTTAAGAGGCACTCAAAATCAATTCCCCCTATTCTCTCGTATCTGTAACTACAGACTCTCTGAGGGATCACTCAACGTTAATCAATCCTATGGTCTCGTAGCGTGATAAATAAAAAAACTCTGAGGAAGCCCTCAACATTTATTCTTCCTATGGTATAACAAAACTAGGTACCCATAGCCCTGTGTAGAGAAATCGTGCACAAACGAAATTCTGTATCCAAAGTAATCGTAAAGAACTACTTGGATAAAACTCTACAAATCATATCACACCATTAGATAAAACACTCCATCCCAACAACACTAGTCATGGAAAGAAAATATCATAATAAGAAAAACTAGTCCAAATGGTAATACCAAAAAAAACATTACAAAACACCTCTATAGCATGGAGAAATAACCCTATTCACAATCTCAAGTGCTAACCTAAGAAAACAATCATAGCAGGCATCATCTGTGTTAAAATCCTTAAACATGAAATACCCCAATATATGGTATTTGAAAATTTTCTCATAGAATTTAAATACTAACTATGGAAGGAACGAACCAGCTACCTCAGTATTATACGATCGATATACTCTAACGACGACACTGGAATCAACCTATAATGACGTGGATCTACAAAAAAGTCTAAAATATTCAACCATGGATATCTCAAAAAGGAGGAGAAATCAATGAAAGGGGATCTAAAAGAATTAAGAACTCACTATGGTGATTCTAAACCCATTGGAAGTGGTTGAATCAGAGAATGGATGGTCGATTGGGGGCTCAGAGAAGAATCACGCCCTACAGTCGCTCATGGATGAGACAAGTAGAGAAGAAGGTGTTTCTTCCAATTAGACGTGACCCTAGTCTGATTTAACAAATAAAAAAGAAAACTATATGGTGTGTATTATAAAAGCACACTACATGTATATTTTACTCCTAAGGTTGTTCTTGGTCGAGATAAATTTTCCTAATAGAATTAGGACATGTGTTAGGGTAATATTAATATCATTTTTACCCTTAATTACCATATTTACTTTTAACCGTGGTAAATAAAATTAAAAAGTTACTATTCACCAAAAATTATTTTCATCTCATTGAACCAAATTTTACTCCTTGATATTATCCATGTCTCTCAGATTTTTTGAAATTCTACTCACAGAAGTGGTAAAATTATGTTTTATAAAAAAATCAGTTTTTTTAACTACCACTTAGTGGTTTCAATAATCATCAAAAAATGAAAGTTTCCAGAAAAATACCAAAAACTAGGCCTAAGCTATATTTGATATTATGAATTCAAAAAGGAGTCTATGTTACCAAATTCAAAACATATCAGTTTCATTAATTAATTATAAAAATTAATTCCCATCATCAAAACAAATAGCGTGTTTTTAAGAGATAATAACTATCAAAAGATTGACACTTGTTTATGTCTGGTTTAAAAGTGAAATTACATCCAATGACCAAAATTGTATTAAATGGTAAAAATATATTATAAATATACTTTAAAACCAATTAAATTAATAATTTATCACTATTAATTATTTTGATTAAAAAATTTGTTTTTAATTAAAATTTAGTAATATTCATTATTCATCAAAATATGAATGTTATCCGAAAAGTTCCAAAATTTCACCCTAAAAAAATTTAGATATTACGAATCCAAAAATTAAGTCCATTTAGAATGATAAAATTTATAAAATTTCAAAAATTAGGTATTACTATTCATAACGGCTAGTTTGATTGGTTGTGTTGTGTTAGAATCTCGAAGTTGCGTACAATGCATGCCATCACATTATTCAAAGGGAAAAGTACCGTGGAAGCTTAGGGTGTTACAGATTTGAATCTTGGGAGATATATGTTAATGTAAATCATAAGAGACGTTTAATAATAATGAATTCCCTTTCAAAATGATGTGATCTATCTCAAATTTAGTTATAAGAGTAAACCATTTAGTATGATATTATAGATTGACATTTAATCTCTATGTTAAATAGAAATTGGTAGCAAAATAATGTGTGTTGGCCCTGAACTAGTCTAGTAAACTGAGATCTTCCAATAATCCTATTTTAATATTATATATTTTTTCTTTTTTCTATATGTCTCTATATATATCATATGATGTAATTTTTTGCTATCCAGGGAATATAAAATGACATGAAAAACGGTATATAATGTGCCTTTATATAGTTCATCATGCTACTACATTTTCCTACAAATGTTTATGAAATGGTTATTTGGAATGGTTGGGACATTTATTTTATAAAAAACATAGAATCTTATGATTAAAATTTTAGTTGAACATAAAATTTTAAAAATATTGAATCTTCCATATATGACTATATTTACTATTAATGTGTTATATGATGAATCATTTTGGGTTTACATTCCCTGAGAGGTTATTAAGGTTTTTTCACCAAATGAATTTCTCAAATGTTTTTTAACATATAAGCAAATTAATGTAAAATATTGGTAGTGTATAAAAGAATATCTAATGAAAGAATTAGACATGAAAATGTTATATGATTCCCACCCAAGCCTCTATTTAATTTTCCAAAATCTATCTTCTTCCTTCTTCCATTTCATCAGTACATACAATCATATCATGTTTATAAAGTGGCTCAATCCCATTAAATGGGTGATTTAGTTGAGTCACAGATACACCATAAAGGATGGAACACAATGGTATAATCTATGGAATCATCTTGTAGAATATAAATTACGGAAATAACTTGTGTTATCACCAAATAATCGTACAAGTTCTTTATTTATTTTGTAACTAGTATTATTTTTCATAGAATGTTGATATTATCATTGAGTTTACATTAGACATATATTATATTTTATATGTTTTAATTGATCAGTATAAACTATTAAATGGTATCAAATTATTCTAATATTCTTGATTCAATAAAATATATTTAAAAATATGAAAAATTGTGTATCACAATGCCTCCCATAATAACTAATATAGGATTATGTCATTTAGAGAGTCTTTTGATTAGGGATATCATAAAATAGATTTCAAATTTCAAATATTACCAATCTTATGATATGTCATATCATAATCTATGATATGTTCAGTACATATTATATATGATATTATAGGTGATTATACATGGAAGGTGTTGTCCAAACGAGACTTCACTAAGAATCACGATGGGTGATGAAACGAGTTCATTCAAAAAATATCATATAATATCATACAACCTCATAAAGATATTAATAAACATTGATATTTTCTATGACATAAGTAAAATTTTATATTAATGAAAAATTTAAATAAACCCTAAATTGATAGAGTTGTATTTTACATGCTTATCTTATTATAAACCAACAATTTCAAGAAATATAATTGATTAATTATTTCGTGATCTAATTTTTTTTGTTATTTTTCTCAAGATATAATTGGTGATATAAAATGTAAAAAATGATATGAATATATTGATACAAAAACACATAATTCCATGTCACTAAGGGGCTCAAAGAAACAAACAAAATTGATTTCAAAAGATGGAACATGATCTTATACTGGAATAAGTTCAAAATTTATCTAAAGAGGTAGTTATAATCATAAGAACCATTTACATAAAAAATATGTTGTTGTAGGTATAAACAAAATTTAATGTTTCATATTAACATGAGAAATTTACATCATAATATTCACCTATGATGAAATATTTGAGAGATTAAAGACATTTACATCGTCAAAAAATGTATTATGTTTTTAGGCAATGAAGTCATTAAATTTCAATGTCACTTCATTCATGAAATAAATTGTGTATTTAAATCATGTACCCATATTAAATAGTGTTCATGATTAATTGAATAGATACGGGGAATCACTATTCTGAAAAACAAGCTATTGCACTGCACTATTACTTTCTTTTACCTTCTTGTATTTTACTTTTGTCCTATGATAACTCCCTTCTTAAAAATCAACTCGAATTCCCCATCCATGGTGGGATGGGTTCATTGAGTGCCCATGAATGGGGGAGGTTTTTACTCCAATGAGATTCATGATTTTATATGAAAAATAGACTAAAAATACATTATTTATTATTTAATCTAGTTTCAATTCTTACTTATAATTTCAAATTCAAATGTGTTTGTGTTAGGATTTGATTATTTTTATTTTTATTTCAATGGTTGATTACATATTTCTCCCTCCTCCTGATATATTTAAATAAATTATGGAAGATATTTTAGTTTAGTGGTGAGTTCTTGAAAATTCTCATAATATGGGATGGATTTTTATTGGATCCATTGGTAATAAGTGAATCAAAATAAAAGGGTGGGGATTTCCCTAACAAATCTAGTGGAACCGTAAGAAAACCCAAACAAATTAAAAGAGGGTAGAAAATCATGAGGATTTAGATAGGGATATTATCACAATTAACATCAGGACATGGGGGAGAGAAACATTAGTATTGGATCTATCTCTCATTAGTTGATAGAAGAAAAATTGATAAAAATTGAAATATTGGTAGAATTTCATTATGTCTATCCAGACCCGCTACTATCACTATTTTAATAATGTTTTTTAAAACTAATCATGTATTCTTATTTTCATTTTCCTAAAATCAAAATCATATCCAAATTATTTTCCTAAATTCATGTTAATCCAAAAGTGAAAAACTCTTTTCTATGCACTCATCTTCATGTGACTACATTGGGAAAACCACTATAATATACTTGTGTATAAAAGTTATTTTTCAATGGCCAATGATAATAATACCTCAAAAATGGTGTAATTAATGTGGATTTATTATACCAAAACAAAGAAAATATTATAGTTAATATTGAATCACCCATAGAATAAATAAACTATTAATTGAGTATGATCTTGATATTGAATGAATGTAAACATAACTAAGGAAAATATATTCCTAAACAATAAATGAATAAATAAGCCTCCCATATTCAAGAGACACTCCCATTTGTTACATAGAACCTATGAAAAATGATACCCATGCAAATCTAACCCATTAAAAAAATATTTCAACATCAATTTAGAAAACATCAAAACCAATATTCAACGCCTGCTACCGAAAAGAATTTTGAATTATAGAAAAATATCTTTAATTAGATCCCAAAAGTACATGGACTTAAAGAATAATACCAATATAGAAATATCCATGAACTGTTCTATGTATGGTAAATATTCAGGATGATATATTCACATGAATAATAATTGTAGTTGGTGGAATTCTCTTTCTCACTTGAAGGGGTTGATAAAGATTGGACATGTAGTCTTCAATGAGGAGAGGTCAGTTTTTAGTAATACACAAAATGATGCTTCATATATAGATTATTTCTAACTTCCCTTATCTCATAAGTAATGTATGAAATATACATCATCTAATAGTTGACTGTAGAAAACCTACACGAGTACTGGTAATGCTTAAAAAAAATTACATAAGCTAACCCCATTAAGAAAAGGATGAAAATAACTTCCTCATGTTCTTCAATCGAGGACTAATCAAATATGAATGTAATGTTTAGGATTAATCATCTATAGGAGCCTTGACTGATAAATCATAACCATAATTCATTGGTCTCATTAAGAAGATTGTGTAGAACTCAAAGAATTTTTGAATTATAGGTAAAGGTTACAGGGTAATCAATGAGGTATGAACATAAAATTCATCAGCATTAAATGAAACCATGTTTTAAATACTCATGAAGTTATTATGTAAAATGGATTTGATGAAATAATGTGGAAACAATATTTATCTATAGTTTTTGGATTATTTGATTCACTTAATCATTTTACTAATCAGTGTCTTATGGTACATGGAACCAAAAACTACAGAGCCACATTTGATCCATAAAAATTTAGCAGAATCAAAAATGTTAATCATAATCTCAACATGGATACAACAAGAAACAAATGAATCTACACAAAAAAAACCAACTCCCACCACAACCTCTATTCAAATTGTAATATCATACCCATAAACCATTGCATCAATCATAAAAATGACCCTTTCAAAAATAACATGTTTTTCAACCACCACTATTGGAATGACAGAACAGTATTGGAATTTCTTACCATGAACCGAGGGAAGCTACCCAGGAAAATAACTCTAAACTCCAAGGAGAGTATAAAAATTATCACAACAACAAGACAAAAAGTGCCTCAACCTCCTGAACAACACAATAATGATGAATCTGAGTAGAATGGTAATGATCCACCCATCTATACAAAATAGCATGATATGATGAAAGAAAATGAATGAACAGGGTTCATAATGTAATATAAAAATATTCCCTTAATGATTAAGTAAATATAAAATAAGGATATACACTCACCATTTTCTTTTAATTTAATAAAGTTCAATTTAGTGGAATTTTATTTCAATTAAAATATGATTCATGAGAAATTTCAAAAGGATGAAATAAATATCCCTCTATAAAAATCATTAAAAAATTACAAACCATACAATGTTTAGGAATGAACTATTTACCAAGAGATGGAGATACAATGTAAATGGGTCAATCAACATAGGGATCAACATCTCTACATTGATAAAATTTTCAATACAAAAAAAAAATCATGATCCATGGACATTCCCCATAATCTATGCTATTGAATCATTTAATTTTACTGATTCATTATTTTATTTTGATGATTCAATAATTTTCATGAATCACTCATTGTATTCCTTGTTATATATTAGATAATTGGATCAAACTAATCATGTAGAAAAATTAGTGAATAGATCCAATGTATTCCTTATAGAAGTTATAGAAGATTTACTTTTAGGAGCAAGAGGGATGATCCTTCAAGTAGACTTATATATCCTTACCATGTAAGATGACACATAACTAGGCCACCAAAACACAGTTTTAGAGATTACATTCTTAAAAACTATAATGACCATTATAAATGTTCATGAAGGTACACATATAATAGAAAATGGAGAAAATATACTACAATTCATAATTTTGATAAAATAAGTTATCCTTTAAGAAACAATTAAAAATATTAATTATTTTATAAAGAAGTTACATTCCTGATTTATGATTCAGATATTATTCACAAATTCAAAACATTATGATAGAATTTATAATTTTAAAATATCAAAACCCAGATACCTAAAAATCCAAATTTCAAGATTGAGTAACTGGTTACATAATATTTTTTGATGATTTAATAAATTAAACAAAAATGATACATGTTATCGCTGATTTATTAGAAGTAAACCTCAAATTAATATCATCCAAAGAAAACCCTCCATGTCTGGAGTTCAAACAAATTACAAGTGATTTAATGTATTTTTAACTTATATAAGGATAGAATATACTGGTGATCATTTCCAATATTCTATCTAAGGCCCATGAAAAAACTCTATATTATATTCTCAAAAAAATCCATATGTTGTAGTTATGGAGACATCCATATGATTTACCGTACAGTCTACTCTCTTAAAATAATATAATAAGGTGATTATTCACTTGTTTGATAGACATAAGGAATAGTAAATCCTTTTATTATTAATGATGTTAAGGGACAAAGAGAAAAAAGGATATCACAAGACATCATTTACCCAATATCTGATTCTCAGTTGGATAGCCAAATCCATGTGTTACCAAATAAATCTAGTCTAATAATTGTCAATATATAGAATAATGAATGAGTCTTCATTAAAGTGAAGAATATCTTGATAGTGTGTGTATATTATAGGAATATAAATTATGTTACCCAAAAGACTATTTTACTATTCAAATAATCAATAAAATACTTGAAAACTCATTTGGGATAACACATTATTTATTTCTAGATGGCTTTTTAAGATTCATCCATTTATTGATTGCACCAGAATACCATGAAAGAAAACCATCACATATTGCTTCAGAAAAGTTTCATAATAAATTATTCCTTTATAATTATGCAAGTCCCCAGGAAACCATCAATAATATATGGTATGCATTTCCTTAGATCATATTGAAGACTACCAAGAGGTATTTCTTGATGATTTTTCTATTTTTATCAACCCTTTTTATCATTTCATTGTAAATTTGGGAATATATTTTAAAATATGATTTGATAAAAATATTTTTTTTTCATGAAAAATATAATATAATGGTTGAAAAGGCAACAATGTTAATACACATATTATTAGTAAAATAAATTGAGGTATACAAATAAAATGTTTATGTAATAAACACATTGTTTCATCCACCATATCTTAATAATATCAGCTAATTTTTTGTCCCTTGAGGGTTTTAATAATGGTTTATCAAATATTCCCATATTATTTATCATCATTTTTCAAGATTATTATAAAAATTATATTGAAATTAATGATTTTGATAAGGAAATGAAATTATATCAACAATTTGAAAAAATAATTTATTACTCAATGATATATCAAATCGATTACTGGGAGAAGTATTTTCATAAAGAATTGATTGGTAGCCACATTTCATTTAATATGATTATATTCCCACACATTCCACAAAAATAAATTATAAAACCACCCTGAAACAGTTCTTTTTAGTTTTATATGAATATATAAATTAAAATCCGATCTTCTTTGGAATAACATTGTTTTTTTTCTGATCATGTAGCTCTCTTGTATTTGATAAGTAATGGTGATGATAATCTATGACACATAAAATAGAGGATAATATTATACCATTTCAATTTGGAAATAAATTCAATAAGTGGAATACAAATCAGTTGTTCGATTATCATTGTCAACTACCATACACCCCTAAAGCATAACATCCAAATTAGGACCCACTCAATGATCAAATTCCTGGAAATAAACATTTCCTAATAGAAGGGTAAGAACATTGGTATGAAAATAGTATAAATTATTTGGTAACTTCTCACATACCATCTCATATTATATCTCATCAGCATCACATACTTCAATCTCACTCACGATTTCATATTAAAGAATACATGTTCTTTTAGAATATATGTACTAATCATATAATTATAAAAATATTTAAATGAAAGTGAAATTGGTTTAATATTTGAATTATGTAATAAATTATCCTGTGGAGTGAAAATTATTCCTTTTTGGAAAGCTAAAATATTTTTAGATTGTGGAATTTATTGGAATTCCTTATTCAACGATTCGTATGAATTTCTTCAAAGATTTGGAAATGATAGTTTTCTTGTAATACCTCAAAAGAATTGGAAATTCCACAAAATCAATAAATTATTCTATATTTTGGTATGTATTAGTAATATATATCATGGGAGAAATACCAATGTTATTAGTAAATTCTTATATTCTATTTTACGTAGTTAAATATTCAAAATGGGTGGAAGAAAAAATCACCATGACTACTGATTCTATATTTCCCTATGATTTTTTGAATGCTAATATATTATATATGTTTGGACTACATCTAGAAACCATTAGTGAACAAGGAACCCATTTTTAATATGTTGGTGGAATAATTACAACATTACTATGGATTAAATCATAAACTTTCAACACAGTGCCACAATAAAATATTTGCGATGTAGATGTCTCAAACAGTGAAATCAATGGAAATCTCGAATTGAAGTTCAAAACCCACATGAATGAATAGAGATAATTTTGGTAATATTAATTAAGGTATTGTTGGACCACCTAAAATACACACATATGTCTGAGGACATATAGATTTATTTATGTAAGGATATTCCACATCATAATAACATTGGAACACAATGTCAACTGGTTTTTAAAAGAGATGATGATAATGTTGAACAAACTGGGGAAGTGAAGATATTTTAGATATAGGTGTTAATAGAAATATTGAGGGAAGATTATGAACATAAAATTTTTTATTAGGATATGAAAATGATAAAAATGATAATATAGTTCAACTAATAACCATTAAACCTGAATAACTAGTATTGTTATACAAATCTAATAACAATATAATGCTACCTAAAATTCATTCCATACAAGAAGGTCCCTTTATTATTATATAATTATACCCCACTAGTGATGTGTAGATTTTAAAATAAGGAGGATAAAACACATTCACTATAAATGGGTAGAGTCTGAAGATGTATTACAAGAACATCTCTCATTAACCAGTGGAGGAGATTACTATCTTTCAACTTGATTACCATTAATGTCCTACCATGTTACAACTTTTCATTAATCTTTATTAAATTTAGTAATTCTATTTTATATCTACATACATGGAAAATGAATTTATATTATTTTAGGAAAATAATTCAATTGATTCTGTGTGTGGGGTGGGTGGATATTGTTGACTATGTTTTTCTAAATTTCTCATTATTTTGTGTCAAGACAACACTATTAATCAAAATCGCTTCATGGAGGCAACCCATGATTTTTATTTTTTAATCTTCTCATATTTATTATTTTTGAATGATTGAACCTGACTACAATATCAACTGGTTTAATTCTAATTTTCAATTTCCAAAAATGGATTCAATGTAATCCATGAAAATAATGGTAGAAACAAAATGAACTCCCACTGTGAAAATGCTTCAAAATAGAACTTAAGGAACTGGAACTGTGTAACCTATCTATGAATCATTTCTAATGTATATTTATTTTACAGTCATTATCATTTAAATTGCCTATATTGTTTTTGGAAATAATTTTTTAAAATTTAAAATAAATTTTCACTTACACAATAATATCTCATTCTTTATTTTACCTTTCATGTATACATTAATATATTATAAATCCCATGATTCCATATTTAGGGTTTTGATGTTAATGAGAATGAATGATAAAATGGGTAATTTCATAAAAAATGATTCATATTTATTTAATTTATGACTCAATATTTAATTATATTAATTGATATAAGTAAATAAAATTTCCTTACCATTTTCATACATTGAATATTTGATATTAATGTGAATTTATTTATTATTATTATTATTCATTATAAAAAACTGAATATACCAATACTAAATAATTTTGCGATAAAATTATTTAAATTATTTATTTATAATATTTTTTTACGGATCTTGGGACACAACACCTTCTACAAATTTCATTGTAACTTTTCTAATTTATGATTATGATAAACAAAATTTAAAATTTTTGAGGGAAATTTTATTACTTAACCCTTATAATTAAAACCAAAATGACACAAATCCTTTATTATACCAAATAATCTGTGAATTAAATTGTAATGAATGATCCCCAAGAAAATAAATTTATATCAATTCATCCTCAGGTCTATTAATAATACATGATATTTTAATTTTTATGTGTGCCAGTATAAGAGGCCTAGGTTGAAGCGATCTACTTCCTTGTTTAAAAAATATGTGGGGGATATATTATGTGTATTAGGATAGGGAAATTTTATACTAATTATATTTATTATTTTTCCTTCTCAATGCAAGGGGTTGGGTTTTGGGGAAAAAATAACCCTTACAAGGCCGATAATATTTTGATTGTTTGTGTTTAGTTGGTGGATGTATGATTTTTTTGAAGAATAAATTTCTATGAAAAAATGAATGAAGATGGAACTAATTCATTATACATACATTGATCGTGTATATAATTTGTGTTTTGGGGAGTGGGACTTATTTTTTTGATATTTTATTTTTATTACACATTAATTTAAATATCCTGAATTATGATGTAAAGATAAACATAAATTGTCATCATTAATACATTGAAATTTAAACCCTACAAAAATTATGTTTAAATTTAATATGAAAAATATTTTTAATCCCTTGTGATTTTATCTGAATTATTTCTTTATTAAATGGTGAAATAGTTCTTTTCCAAGCCTATGTAAAATGATAATGAACTCCTGATAATAGAATAAATATACCTGAGAATATGATACATGAAGAGGGAGAAAATTATAGATTATGATGTAAAATATTAATTTAAAAATTTGATAATAATTAATTTTTATATATATATAAATGAAGAAGAAAAGATCCACCGGTTCTTAATGATAAAATTTAAAATAATTGGATTGATTATTCAATTTTAAAAAAGTGTGAATTTTAATGGATTTCTGTTGTGTAACATTTAATGTTTTACTACCTTATACAATCATTTGATTTAATTAATCATTAACATTTATATTGGTAACATGTTTTTTCAATATGGTCTTTGTCTATATTATATGATTGAGGACAATACTATCTAATGCATGTGGGTAGTTAATAGATTTATATTTGACATATTTATTTGAATATAAAACGTATTTTTTATAGAATTTAACTTATTACATCTGAAATGTTATAAAATATTATTTTTAACATGATATAATGGTTTACCATAAAATGATACAAAATAGATGAATGTTGTTCACTATAAACATATAATAGTGCATCAAGGAGTCGTGCTTTAAGACACAAAAATTTTAAAGCTAAAGGCTTGGAAATAATATAAAGCTTGAATGAGCACAGAAACACTATACTATGGATGTTCATGTGACTAAAAATATTTATGTCATAAATATACATAGGTAGAGATTCACTGAGTTTCACATCACTTCTTCACATGAGACAGTTACATAATAAAATTCATTTACTAGGTAATATTTGTGAGAAATTAGATGTTTAAATAATGAAACTTTTTTATGTTGTATGTTTTTTTGAGAAACTATTTAGAAGATATGAATAACATATTTCATGAAAAAACACTCTATTTATGTCATGTAACATTCATAAATAGTGAAAATTTATTATTCAACTTGTGGGGTGTTTAAGGATTACAATTTTTATTAATTGAGGAATTCTATTAGTATATAAAGATGAAATTCAAGGATGATTAATCATGGACTATGGATTATTTTATTAATATAAATAAATTTATTATGTGGATTATTAGAGGATAAACAAGATATGGGAAATTATTAATAATAAAACATGGCTACATCATAGCATTGCTTCTTTTTCCTTTTTCCATTAATTTATTTACTTTCTTTCTTATGATGTCTCTCCTATCTGAAATCAATTTGAAATCCCAATCTTGATTGGGGTTGTTTCTGTGAGTAATCAAGAAATGGGTAGGCTAGGACAAATTTGTGACTGTTTATTTTTTATACAAACTTCAATAAAAAACATTCGTTATTCTTCTTTCTAGTTTCCATTCATATTTACAGTTTTATATTAATAAAGTGGTTGTGTTAGTTTTTGATAATTTATATAAATAATTTATTTTTTCCATGATCTATTTATCCCTAAACATAAATATTTTTTATAAATGGTGGTACAAATTAGGGTTGGGTTGTTAGGTTTCCAAGATAATATACACATGTGCAAGCTTGTGATAGAAACCATTCATAATTAGGTAATCACGACACCTGGTTGAGGTTTTTCCTAATTAATCAAGGGGTAATATCGAAACACCCATACACATATGAATGAGGGTTGAACATCATCATTTTTTAGATTGGGATATTCTCATAGTTTCCAATTGGATAGGCAAGGGAGATAAATCATTAATGGAATCTATCTCTCATCAATAGGTAGAATAAAAATTATTAAAAAAGTAAAATTTGAATGAATTACGTTAAATCCTTTCAACCCCACTCTAATAACAATTTTAATCAATTGTTTATAGAATATTATCATTATTATTTTAAACTTATGATGTTCATATATAAAAATGAAATCAGTTTTTTAAAATTTATTTTACTCTAAATGTGAAAAACCATTTTCATGCACTCATATTCAAGAGAATACCTCAGGTTACACAATATAATATAAAATGATAATAAAGTTTCCTCCACACCCATTGGTAGCCCCAAAACATAAACAATGCATTATAGTGTTTTGTGGAATTTAAATCCCCTAGTCCACTCCTCAAAAACTCTTCTCTATGTGTTTGGTGACTTTTACTAGACTAATCCCTTTTCAGGGAACATTAAGTCCTCTATCCATGTACTAAATGACATTGTTCTTGTAGTCCAAACAATGTATAACGACAATATCCTCTTTTAACTGGGATCCAACAATTATTTACCAATAACTACCCTCAATGATATTTTTTCATTAGCTTTACAATGAAATATACAACAACTAGACTAATTAAAGGTTGAGATCATAGTTTTAAAATACAACTACCAGATAAGAAAAATTATTCCAAACAGATGATAAGAATATAATCTAGTAGCAAGATAGCCTTTTTAAACAACAAAAAGGATAATCACGATATCAAAATAGTGTATTTAGAATATTTATATTTTTTTGAGAAAAATATAGATTCAGTCTAGATCTTCTAGAGTTCATTTTTGAATTATGATGTATAAACATCCATTAATCTAAGTATATATCATTTTCAAACATCAAATTACTCATGAATTATGATTAAAAACATGTCTTTTTATCTCAAATCACAATATACTGAAAATATAATTTTGGAATTTAAATGACATATTTTATTTTCTTAGAAATATATAAAAATTTAATTATCCATTAAATTGACCTTTTACTAGTTTTTTTCTTAGTACATTCCAATTATTATAATAATTTTTACCATAAAAATGTAAATATACAAATAATGAATGCAATATAGGATTAAATATTACTAAGTGTACTCCATCATTAATAAATACCAGGTTCTAGAATTACATAGCAGATTGAATATGTCCATATAGTAGATTTCAAAAATTTTGATTTACTATAGATTAATGGATCAATGTATTGATACTTCACATATATAATTTATCTATATATTTGATTTTGTGTAGGCCTACAACACATAACTTATTTCATTATGTATCATTCATTAACACTTATCCAAATTTAACATATAACAAATGAATTATGTATCCCAATAAGACCACATAGATGATTTCACCATGTATCCAAATATTCTCAATTGTTACCCCATGCGAATGATTCGTGTATCTATTTAATCTATATAGATAATTATTCAGATAGGTGATTGATTGATATAGCCAGTTTCCATGTAGTTGATTCTATTATATATTAATTCCACATAGGTGAAACATACACATGGGTGATAGACATAGTTGAATTCTTTACGAATCTATTTCCCCATTTACCTAGTTGCCTTTAATATTTGATTTTCAGAGTTTGGAAAATTTCATTCAAAACATCCATAAATTTGTACTTAAAAGTTTTTTGTAGAAGAAATGATAAAAATAATTATGATACATGATGAAAAAACATAAAAACAAAAACATCAGTAATATATGAAAAATATTTATGATCATCAAATCCTAAAGTACATGAGATATGTTGGGAAAAAATTTATTGTATAAAAATATCATCCTTTTTGTTGATTAGATAACAGATATAACATTAAACACAAGATTTTTTTTAAAAAAATATAGAATTTCCTGGAAAACTATATAATACAAATATTAATATTAATTTTTTTTGTTTATCATTTTCTTCTCAAACAATATTATACACTTCTTCTTTTTTATCACCTTGGTAAACTTCTATTTTCTATGTTTCATTAAAAAATATGGGTATAGATAAGAAAATAACATTTAAATTAGCAATTTTTGGTATGAAATAATTTATAATAATAATGAAATTGAATATGAAATTATGGATAAATTAGATTTTAGTAATCATAATAATGTTATTAGATACATTAAATGAAAAAAATAACTAAATAACCATAGATAAAATATATTATATAAAGACAACCAACAATTAAGAAATAAGGAATATACACAAATGAATATTATTAAATATTATTCATTTTTTCAAATTTACATCCACTCAAAACAAAGAAAAAAACATACAAAAGACTACTCAGAAGTCACTATATTATAAATAGGGTTAAAATAAGATGGTGGTTTTGGTGGTGGAATGTTGTGGGTAGATGAGGTTCTAGTGGTAGTAGCATGATCCATTGGTGATGGGGTCACAAAACTTCCATGAAAAATTGATGAACAAACTTCACTACCAATAACTGGCTTTTCATGTGGCCTTAGAATTTCCTAGGAAATAACTCTTTCAAAATCACCACTAGCTATACTAAAATCATATGATATAGTAAGGAAAAATGTTACATTCATTGTAGGGTAAGATGATGAGGATCATTTCATAGATCTCTTAGCTGCTATAGCTACATAAAACTTTGATTTATTTTTTTAATAGATCCATGATATATCATAAAAAATAAAAAAGTTATTTTTTCCTCTAAATGTATCTTGAGAATAAATGATGAGGGTTCTTCATTCTCTTAGATAATACAAAGTATCTATGCACATTTCAATTCTCTTGATGATTTCTGGCAAGAATAACTCAAGGATAATATTTTGTTAATGTTTATGAATATGTGAGATATATTAAAGGAAATTTATAATAAAATCTTTAAAATATTCAAGATGGCCAGAATATAATTTTAGAGGATCAATAAGCAAGGGAGTAATCATAGTATAATATTGAACAACTGGAAGATTAACAAAAAATTTAATCAAAATAAATTATAAGTATCCTTGAATACTGGCCACTTTTCCATTTATATATTGGAACCTCATGTCCATTATATTTATCTAATCGATAAAAACCATTATCAAAATCTTAAACAACACTGGATTATGGTACACGAAAACTAGAAAATGCATTCACAGACTCATGTGCAGTTTGAATTTAAACAGTAGTGGTAGTTAGAACTGGTGTCACAAAAGGAAGAGGCCTTAATGGTAAATATAAAAACATCTCTTTAACTATAGGAGAAATATTAATAGTTGAAGATTATTATACATTGAACAAAATTCCTCTACTAATGATTCATATTTCATCCCTTCAAAATCCTATTAATCATTATTCATTAAAATAACCAGTCATTGATTTTTTCCATACAGTAGACCGAGAGACCTAAAGAACATCCCTTAAACATATTGGAATAATTTTTTTTATCTCCTCGAACTTTCCGTCGGTGGTTTTATAATATAAAAAACATCATTTTTGTACATATCAGTTTGAACACCAAACATTCTTAAAGTTAATCTGGTTTCTTGGGACACTATATAATGATATCTCTTGAAGTCCTTTAAACAAATGTCTAAGAAAATCACACTAGAGACATTAAAACAATCCATATGGCCTCCAGGATATAAGGGTCTTCGGGACACCAATGAAATTCAAGAGGTAATGATTTCATGTCATAGAATAGAACAAGAATCTACTAGGGAACACAACACAAGAAGAGGCACATATGAGGATTCACATAAAATATAGAAACCACCAGAGCATAGCGTACTTGATTGGTAGAATGAGAACGTTTGGAAACATCCATTCAGATCAGAGACCATGTAGCTCTACATGGGGAAATTCAAGATGATCATCCAAGAATAGTGGGGAGCTAGGTGCCTCTATGATAAAGATTATTTGTAGGGTCTTTTTTAAGTGTCTTAGGTCTTGGGCCTTTTAGATCATGTACTAAGTCATATATGGGTCTTATTCCTTGGGGATACAGGTCACATAAGGGTTCCCCTTAAACCATTAAATGGGGGATTCTCCCAAAATAATAAAAAAGGAGGCCTTCAAGCTGTTTTGGAAAAAACAACATTGAAAATTTTGAACCACCAGTGGTACTGAGGTTGAAACTATGGTAGTCAGATAAAATCGCACAATGAATTCAAATTAGCATGCCAATACACCTCATAATGTGTGTAATAATTACATCATTTTTATGATAATGGAAATAATGACATCAATAAAATCTTCATACAAATCATATTGCACCCGTTGATGATTTTAAAACATATCTCTTTAATATTAAATAACACTCCAAGTTCAATGAACTCAGATTTGGAAGGAATGAAATATTTATGATCTTTTACTAGATATTTAATATCCAGAAGGTTTTTTCACTTATCGTAAAAGAATATTTCTAAAAATGGGGTACTATTTTCTAATTAAATATCATCTCTATTTGGGTTTCCCGTATCCTAGGAAATTTCAACCAAATTGGCCTTTGAAACCGAGAACTCTATGAGTTCACCTATCTCATTATTAGATGAAATTTTATCTTTTTTTAATTCTTTTTAATCTTTAATTATATTATCAACCTTATGAAAAAAATAAGAAGAGAAATATTAAATTTCTGTAATCACTAATATCTTATTACACGAGGTTTCTTCCCCATACACATGACTATAAGTAGTTGATAGAACATGTGGTGTATAAAAATGATTTATAGTATCCATCGCCACATCACCATATATATATATATATATATATATATCCAATAACAGGTTATCTGTGATGAATTTTATCCTCTCTCTACTACACAAATTTAAGGTGATATATTTCTTAAGAAATAAAAACACTAAAAATAATATCAATTAACATCTCTTTAAGGACTAAAACAGTAGTCCCAACAAATGGATCCCCGTGATGTGAAACTAAAACATCATTGGTTCTTTCAAAAACAAAATCTATTTAACTCTGAATTGTTTCATTCATTATTGACCTAAATTTTTTAAATGGGGTCTCTGATCCCTATAGTTCTAAAATATACACCACCCTACAAAGAACCATCTAAACTAGTGGTTCATCCTTAGGTGGTTAGGATTGGGATACCACAACCTATTTTACACCATCTTATCCAACATGCTTCATGTAAATCTAATGGATGTCCAAGAAGTACCCAATTATTTGAACAAAAAAGAAGAATGATTATTATTATAATTGGATTTTATGGGATCTCCCTCCTTTACATCCACTTCTATATACTTCACAACAACGTAGATTATCCATCCAAATTTGTAACAATTCAACATGCCATTTTCATTTAAATATTGACATATAAACCAAATCTTGTATCTATGAAGGTTCAGAATAAAATTATTGATCTAGATATTTAAGACGTACATACCCTAAAAATAGTTTATCCATATATCTAGATCTCAAGACAGTACCATTCAGAATAAACATACAAAAAACCAACCACTCATGATCTAAATCATTCATTGTATTTTTTCTAAAGGAAATGTAATAAATGTAGATTGAGAAATATCAATTGGTACCACTATACCTATGTAAACTAATGTACTACTAAATTTATACTCCACTGTTATGTGGAAAATTTAAAATCCTATCCAACTACTCTAATGATACTATAATGACTATTCTATTTAAAATTGGTGACATAACATCCTATGATCCACAAGAAATAATACCCGATATTCCTCAAAAAATCATTTAATTATTTTTCAAATATAAATCAAGATTTATTTACATAAAATCAATCATCCCATATTTAAACTGAAGGAAGTTCTTTAGTATAACTGTAGCAGTCGTCCTTGAATTCATATTGATGGTCATTCTAGCAACAACACTACACAGTGCACTAATTCCTGTCTATTTATTATATAAACTAACGATTGCATCACCCATATTCATATATTGTTTCATGCAAGATTGGCCAGTTAGAGGGTACACTATGAAACAAGAGGTACGATGGAGAATTTTGATTTCAATGGATTAAAGGATGTACACAAAAGGTAAATTGTCGAGTGATGAAATTAAATTTGTTCACATATCCAATTTCAAAAATAGATTACATACGTAGTTTGGATTTTGAGACTACTATGAATAATGACAAATAAAAAGAATATATAAAATAAAATAAAGAATATTATGTCATAAAACCACAATATTTAAATAAGGAACTAATATATATTCATTTTTATCAACTAAGTGTTAGAATTAAATATTAAAAATATAATGAATAATTTAAAATGAATGGAATAAGAAAAATTGAGCTAAATTAAATTCACCTAAAACTTATTCAATTTTATCAAAATAAAAACTATCACACATGAGGGGTTTAATAAAAATCAATTTTAAATGATTCTCAATAGAGATAAACTCAAGAGTAATATAAAATTTTTGAGTGAGATATATTAACAAATGATACCTAAAATATACATGGTTCATTATTGAATGATTTATCAAAATGTTTTAAATTTTTATACCACAATTATTATCACATTTAATTATATGTCATTTTAGTAGAATCCAAAATACATTATGTTGTGTTTTATCTACAAAAAATATGCACAATAACCACCAGTAACAATATATTCATCTTTATTAGTGGATATATAAGCTCTTTGTTATTTCATACTTGACCAATATACTAGTTATTTACATAAAAAATGTAAATTTCCTAAAATACATTTACAATCTAGTGTACACCCACCAAATTCAGCATTCTAATATGTTGTTAGATTAAAATCACATGATTTTATTAAATGTAAGGAATGAAATTTGTTTCTCTAAAATATCATAAAATTAGTTTTGTGTGTTTAAAATGAAATTCATTAGGATTTCTATTAAATCTAACACATAATCTTGATACAAACAAAATATATGGTATATTAGTAGTCTAATATAATATACACCCAATTATTCATCAGTATACATTATTTTATCCTAATATCATATCATAATCCAGTTCATTTTTTTCATTATATATCACAGGGGTTTTTTGTACTTTAAAACACTGAATTTAACACATTATAATTAATTCAACTATATATGTAAATAAATTTGGGGAATTCCCATGGTCGTTTTGATAAATATGAAATAGATGAATGTTTTTTAAGTCACCCATAATGGTCATTTTAAATTATTTTATGATATTTGGAAAATCATTACTCATGTTTTTAACTATAGATAAAAAAAATCACATCATCATCATATATATGAACACAGAAAATATATTAAGATTATGTTTTCATAAATATATTATTATCATCTATTCTTACTTAAAATCCATTTGAAAAATAAAAATATCTAATATGCTCATAATAAGATCTAGTTTCTTGATTAATTTCCTAAATTTACTTATTGAGTTTAAAAATAGAATTTATAAAATAAGAATTTTCAAAACCTGGAGATCGTTTAACATAAAATTACTTAACAGGAAGTCCATTTATGAATGATGAAGTTTCATCCATTATAAATTTTTTGAAATTCCAATGTGATTCATAGCCTAGGATGATCATAAGAGATTTTAATCTAGAAAAATGTAAAATAGTATCTTCATAATTTATTCATTATTCTCTGTTATACCCTAAAGTAACTAGTATAACCATTTTCATATTAATCAAACCATGTAAATATTTATTACTATTAAAACCCCATTTTTTCCACTAATAGGATACTCATAGTATAAAAAACCCAAACCTACAATCTAGTATTTGGTGATAAAATTATAATGAGTAGTTTCTTTATATTGATACTAATGAAGGTGACTCAAATTTTTCCATCCAAAACCTGCAACATCAAAATTAATTATAGGATAATTTACATATCTAAGGACCTTTTATAAAAATCGTTTTATCGATCTAGGATTAACTCTTATTTAATAAATATCATTAAATTGAATGAAATATTTCATATAGTATACCCAACATTTTATATTCATTATTAAGTCTTCAACAACATCCAAAACCATCATCTAGTTAGAAAAACTACTACACATAAATAATTTAATTATAAATACTCATAAAATAGGAAATATGAGATAATTATAATGGTGATATAAATTCTATATGACGGTATACATAAATATTATAAAATGATTGATATTAATGAGAATAAGAAGAGCATAATGGTATGACGATATAATAAATTTGCATAAGAATAACCAAAGAGAAATCATAACCATAAATACTTGGATCATAAATCATGAAACATTTACAAAATCATTATCAAAGGAATGATGCATAAAAATCAATACCCGTGATCCAAGTGATTTTAATTCTGATTAAAGGAAACATTAGAAACTCATATGAAGCATAATGATACGTATTTTTTTTATCTAGAATCATTATCTTTATAGAACCCTTATATAACCCTTACAAAAAAATATTTGACTATAAAAATGTTAAAATTCTAATATAATTATCCAATATAATGAAGAAATATCTAGGAATACCCATTGTATATTTTATATAAAGCTCACTTATGAGCTGTAATGGTTCTCAACCCTTCATAAGAAATGTCAAACAACCATATCATCAATTAACTATGTAGAAAAACCATATCTTTTTAAAATAAAAAAACATCAATTATTCCCTTCGTAACTCTATTAAACTATGGAAAGGAAATGGGATACATGATAATATTATTGAAATAATAATAATTTATCCACGGAAATATTAAGGAATGTGTTATTTTAACATATCACAGTTGTTCATATGTAACATCAAGGGTTTTTATGTCAATAAATTAAAATTCCAATAAAATAAAATTCAGAAAATTCTTGAGGGACATAATCTTTTTGTCACGACCCCCTCCCCACAAAGTGTACCCCTCTTGGGTCGGCAATATGAAAATGGTGATAATGACACCTGATTCTTGCCTCTAGTAGGCCCCAGGTTGGCGACTAGCACTGAGGGTATAGTAACATAGTAAAATAGGAGGAATTACCCTCTAAGAAAACACATGCAGTAGAGAGAGATAAGATAAACACCAATCAACTCCAACTCAGACTGCAATATAAAAACAACCCGAGTAGACATATGAAATGCCATGCAAAAGTACTACAACTGAAAGGGAAAAAAATGAAAGTACCCATAAGAAAGTAAAAACAGCAGCAACCACAAGCCCGGACATCTTTTGCAACCCCAAGGTAGTAGAAACCAGCATGATCTCCAACGTGCTCCAAGTGTCCTGAAAAATAGTTTATATATACATATGATGAGTATAACAATATACTCAGTAGGATCATCCCTAAATCCTCTCATGTAGAAGTAAAGAAAGCATGCTAAAGAACAGAGAACAACAAGTGAAACTAACTCATCACCTAAACATGTATACTATGTTCCCAGCCTCACAAAGGAAACTCTCACCAAATAATGCATACAATACTATATCATATAATAAAGAATGTCAAGGGTACCCTACTACTACTTCCTGTCAAGTTTTCCACTTCACCCCAACGTCGCACATCCTGATCATCTATCTCCAAAAAACCATGCCAGCAGACACCTAGGCGAAGCACCAAAATATGCACCTTGTGTAACAAAAACACCTCGTCCACACACCAAAGTAACCAGATAGTTTATGGGAGCCACCACATCTCTCATAACGTGTATCATATGTCAGGTATTATACATCAATCTATTACATCCCATACACCGATTAAGGATCCTCAAGCCATCAGAGCCTATATAAGTTACACCTATAGAAATACATATAAAACTATATACAGAATATATGTTTGTGAATAACAACAAGACATTACATCCCTATACACACATATATGGGGAAAACTAACTAATATGCCTGCCAGCACCAGTAACTACCAAAATAATAGAGCGGGGCCTAAGGGGATAGTCAGCCATCCATCCTCCCACCATAATGTTTGGGAAAACACCCCCCATGGCTCAGAATCCCCGGAGTGTTAGTTTCCCTTACTGAAAGGTTGGTGTGGCGTATAAAAACACAAAAAGTACAGGATATATTAAATCTCCCAACCACACTATGGGCATTACCTAGTCATAGAAACTACTGTAGAAAACGTCTCTCAGACTTTGTGCTGATACTTCTACAACTAGGTATCCTATAAGCACACAACCATTTAAAGTGCTTTATTAGATTAATTCATTATTTTTTATTAGTTCCAGTGTAAGTTAAATAATTCTTTATACATTGATTAACCATGAACAATTCCACATTAAATTTCATTAGCATCACACCCATAGTCAATTGTTCCTTAAAAAATTACAACATCATCATTATGTTCCAGCAACTCCATCCCCATGGGTTAACACTGTTAATTCAATTATTCATTATAGAAATACTTTCCCACATTCCCATGATTTCTAGAAAAACATTATATGCTACTAAAGACAAGGGGGATTAACACTGTGATATTTATGTACTACTCATCGAGTCTTTGACACTTATAGATAGTGCATATACCCATTCTTCCTTGAAGAATCTAAACACAGAAATCACATGGCATACGCCACGTGTCTTTTCCTCTTTCAGAAGAAGGGTATGTAATACCAGCTACCTTGAGCTGTGGGAAAAAGTAATGATGATAAACAACCAAACAAAATCACCAAGAATTCAACAATCACAACCATCCCATTCCATCATCCCAGGTATCCTCCCCTACACCCACATGCATAAACCGATGCATCTCGCCATTCTAGGCATCATCTGCTGCCCCAACCAAAAGGACCTCCATGCTTCCTCATATCACAACAGCCATCCATGATCTCATCACAACACAAGCAGAAGGGAAAACCACCACATTAATTGGGATCTTGTCCCTTTAATAATCAAGAGGGTAACTCAGAACCCTTTAAGGATTTATCAATCAATCAGTTCCTTAATCCATCCTGAATTAACAGATTTATTATTCGTAGGTTCTAAATTCTGGAAACCTAATCATTAAGATATCACAAATAATTAAACATACTTAGTGCGCCAATTTGATTAACATAGATTTACAACTTGAACCAGATTCGTTTACATGCATCTTTATCTTTAGCCTAATAATTATCAATTAATCCCAATTTACGTTCTTGAACTATTTCCATCAAGAACGAATAGCTAATCAAAGAAAGCATAGAAATAACACAATCTATCAAAACATGAGGAAATAACATACGATCGATATCAATTTATTTATCCAATTAAAATATTTATTATGTAAATTTAATTGTCATCCAGTGGGATTAGATATGGTAAAAATACAGTTTCTTGTAAAAGAAAAGAGAAGCAAAGAATCCCCTACCTCGAAGTGTTATTGACCTTCATTATCCACACAACGAGTCACGATCCTCCACTCGCGCCAACTGCATCCACCCGAGGATTCCACGGTACGACCGCACCAACAAAACCCCAAGAATAACCCCATTATAATCATGGATATTACATGAAATAATATGAATGGGAGAAATAGGATAAGATGATCCCAATAAAACGGATATAAAACATACCTTATATCGAAGATTGGCCGATATAGCTCGGTTGCATCAAAATGGAGAAGAACCATTCAGAGGAGTAAAGTTTGATTGTGCAACTATTACAGGAAGGAATGAATGGTTCTAGCATCTCATAGCCGAGAACAAAGAGGATGAACAAGGTAGGATGATATCTTGTGCCATTTGAAGATTTAATGGGGAGACAGTTTAAGATACGCTTAATTCCCCATAAAAAGCGGATCTCATTAACCCACACAGTTTTACCAAGTAAAAACGTCCTGAGCCATAGGAATAATTAATATAGGATTTATGGCCTTTTAATCAGCCTTAAGAGTCCTTAAAATAAGGCTTTAAATGTATTTTATGTCAAAGGAAATGTCAAAGGGGTGAAACTCTAGGAAGCTTTAAACACTGTTCACATACTCAAAATTTGTCAATGGAAAGAAAATGTCACCAATAGATCTCACCGTTAGAGGTTACCGATAGACGTCACCATTAGAGGTTACTGATAGACCTCACCGTTAGAGGTTACCAATACACCTCACTGTTATAGGTTACCGATACACCTCACCATTCTGGAAAAACTGTACACCAACTGTTCTGAAAACACTTTTGACATACCGTTACGGTACACCTAACATTATTGTACACCTACCGTTACTGTACACCTACCAGTACTGTACACCAACTGGTACTGTACACCTAAAATTACTGTACACCTATCGGTACTGTAGACCTACAGGTACTGTACACCGGTACTGTACACCTACAAATACTGTACACCTATCGATACTGTACACCTACCAGTACTGTACACCTACTGGCACTGTAAACCTACCGGGACTGTACACCTACCTGTACTGTACACCTAACATTACTTTACACCTACCGGTACTGTACACCAACTGGTACTATATACCCACCAGTACTGTACACCTACCGGCACTGTACACCTACCGTTTCTGTACACCTACTGGTATAATAAACCTACCGGTACCATACACTTACCAGTACTGTACAACTACGGGTACCTTACACCTACAATTATATGTTACCGATAGTACTTTACACTGGTGGAAATGTTCACAGAATTTGGAATTTGGAAAAGTGTTGAGGATATGGAACCTTGACATCCTACACCTCCTCAAACACCATATTTTAAAAATTAATGGTCTGGAGTGGTCCATTCCATTACATCAAATAACTCTCAAAACATTCTTTTCCTCGAAAATTCAAAACCAACCTAAAGAGAAAAAAATAGTAACGGGGTCCGAACAACCACCCCTTGAGATACCTCTAAAAAGAGAGCAAGCCACAAAAGAAACAAAATAAATTCATAAATAAAACATGAAATTTCAATCCACAAAGGAAACATTGTTACATGAAAAGAGTTAAACATCAAACAACTCTAGGTACTGAGCACGTATCTGTAACTCAAGTTCCCAGGTACTCTTCTCCATTCCTTCGTGTCTCCACAAGACACGAACTAATGGGATAGAATGCCCACGTAAAACCTTCTCCTTGTGGTCTTGGATCTCCATAGGTAGCTCCTCAAAGGTTGCATCATCATCAACATCGATCTCTCCCTAATCGATGATATGAGAGTCATCATGGAGATAATGACAGAGCTATGATACAAGGAAAACATCATGTATCCGACTCATCTGTGCTGGTAGTGCTACTTGATACGCCACAACTCCAACAAGAGTTAACACCTCGAAAGGCCCAACAAACCGGGGAAAAGGCTTTCCTCCACGACCAATCCTTCGCTGCCCATGATGTTGAGTCACCATCCGAAACACATGATCCCCAACATTAAACTCCAATAGTCTCCTCCTTTGATCAAAATATGATTTATGAAGATCATACACTGTCTTCATCCTCTCACGAATCACCTGGTCCATCTCTGTTGTATTCTGCAATAGTTCTGGTCCGAGAATTGCTGACTCTCCGACCCCAGTCTAGAACAACGGAGAATGGCAAGGCAGGACATACAAGGCTTCAAACAGTGCCATACCGATGGTGGAGTGAAAATTATTATTGTAAGTGCACTCCACCATAGGTAAGTGCCTCATCCATTAACCTCCAAAATCAAGAACACAAGAGTGTAACATGTCTTCAATATTCTGGATGGTTCACTTTGTCTGTCCATCCATTTGAGGATGAAAAGCAGTGAAAAGGAATTGTTGAGAACCAAAAGCATGTTGGATACCTCTCCACACCCTAGAGGTAAAATGAGGATCTCGATAATAAATGATCATCCTACGGACTCCATGAAGTCTCACCACCTCCTCTAGATACTGCCTTGACAAAACATCCATTGAGCTCGACTCCTTGATCGCTATAAAGTCGGAAGATTTTGTTAAACGATCCACTACCACCCAAATTGAATCATGTCCTCCCAGAGCTCAAGGTAAACCCGCAATAAATTCAATTGAGATGTCCTCCAACATCCATTGAGTAATCTCTAATGGTTTGAGATGTCCAGCAAGAACACAGTGTTCGACCTTCACCTTCTGGAAAACTAAACATCAAGACACAACCTCTGCAACCACACACATCATCCCTGGCCACCAAAACTGACTCCTCAAGGATCTGTACATCATTGTCACGCCAGGATGTATTGCTAAGGGCGATCTATGGAACTGTTTGAGAACCGTCTCACTCATCGTCAAGGGAACAAAAAACCTTCCATGATACAACACTCAGTGTTTTTCGTCCTCCGACCAACCATCAGGGGCCTCACCCCAAACAACTCGGTCTCTCCAGACCTCCACCTCAAGATCCCTCAACTTGGATAATTCCACCTTCTACACCAGGATGACTGTACCATCATATGAAAAAGACAACCTCTACCCCCAACTTCTTCTATATCAAGATGTAATTCTAGAAGTTCTTCCATTACCCTCTAGGAAACACCGGATTCACGCATAGCAACACTACATGACTTTCGGCTCAGCACATCAGCTACAACATTCCCTTTTCCAGGTGTATAAGATATTTCGAAGTCGTATTCCTATATGAACTCAATCCACTAGCACTGTCATAATTTCAAGTCACACTGGAAGAAAACATAACTCAAACTCTTATGATCGGTGAAAACCACAAAGTGCTCACCAATGAGCTAATGTGTCCACAACCTCAGAGAATACACCACAACTACCTAATCATGATCATGGGCGGCATAGTTTCATTCATGGGGATGTAACTACCATGGAATAAAAGAAACAACTGACCTCTACTGCATGAGAACACAGCCTAACCCCAGATGTGAAGCATCACAGAAAACATCAAACTGAACTCCCACAACTGGAAGGCAACGGACTGGAGCACTTACTAACTTCTTATTAAGATACTTGAAAGCCGCCTGACACTAAGCATTCCTTATGAAAGCCTGATCCTCCCTAGTAAAAGCTGATAGAGGATTCACAACTCGTGAGAAATTAGTTACGAACCTCCTATAGTAGCCTGTAAGACCAAGAAAACATCGCACCTCTGACACTGTCTTGGGGGGCTTCCCAAGACACAACTGCATATATCTTCGATGGATTTAAAGATACTCCATGTTAGGACACAACATTCCTCATGAAACAGACTTCTCGAGGACAATACTCACACTTCGACTACTTCTCGAACAACTGATGTTGGGAAAGAACTCCCAAAACAACTCATAGATTCTTTTCTTGCTCCTCTTCAGATGTGGAGTACACAAGGATGTCATCGATGAAAGATACCAAAAACTTTTCCTGGAACTCAATGAACATAGAATTCATCAATCCCAGGAATAAAGCTGGAGTATTCATCATGCCAAACATCATTACCATGAACTCATAATGCCCATGATGTCAACAGAATGCAGTCATCGGGATATCATCATCCTTCACACGCATCTGATGATATCATGACCGAAAGTCAATATTTGAGAACCAAATTGCACCAATCAGTTGATCGAATAAGTCATAAATTCACAGAAGAGGATAGCGATTCTTTATTTTCACATTGTTTAAGCGAAAATAATCGACACATAATATCAAACTTCCCTCGGCCTTCTTCACGAACAAAACCTGTGCACCCCATGGTGAAAAACTTGTCCGAACAAAACCGCAATGTAATAGACCATAATGCTATATATGTAGATCTCGTAACTCTTAAGGGGCCATCATATATGGAGATATAGAGATAGGAGACCCTCCTGGCTATTGCCCGATCCCAAACTCCATCTCTCGTCAAGGGGGTAATGCTGCAACCTCTTCTGGAAAGACATCAGGGTACTCTTCTACGACCCTAGGAAATTCCAACTGTTGAACCCTCGAAGAACGTACCATCATCTCAACCATCACGGATGATAAGGATGGAACACTCCTATTACCCATAAAAGGATCTCGCTCACGAACAAACAGCACTTTCTCTTGATTCACACCAATGAAGATGAGATTTTTCCTAAAGAAATCAATGATGACCTGCGATGAATAAAACCAATCCATGCCGAGGATGTAATCATATAGTTATATTCTTTAACATAAGAAATCTCCCCAGGATCGGTGTTTCCCCAACACTAGTTCACAGTCTCTACATACTTCAAACAAGTTAGCTCGACCTCCAACTGGCGTAGTCAATGCCAAGGGCACTATAATCCTCTCTACCTAAAGTCCCAAAGCATGGACAATAGTAGGTGATATGAAGGAGTGTGTCTCTCCTAAATCAAATAAGGAATACACCATGGTAGAAAAAAAGCACAAAGGGTACCTCTAACGACGTTTGGCTCACCTTGAGATGGTAACACTAGAGCATGAAGCTGACCATGGCCTCCTCCATAGCCTCTCTAACCCTGATGACGACCACCACCATGGCCTCTCTCTGCTCTCTGAGGAAGAGAAGCGTCATGGGGATGTCCCCTACCTACCCAATCCACCTTCTGCTGATCTAAAGATGGTGCAACTAGCTGCTACTACCTCAGATGGAACTACCTCAATGGAGGAACCTGGAGCGTAGCGCCCTGTGCACGATGATCGCTCTGAAAGGTCGGGCACTCCTTCTACTGATGGCCACGACCACTACAAGAAAAAAAGCACATGATCCCTTGGCATAGGCCTGAGAGTTTTTGCCTCTAGAGAAATGAGATTTGAAGGGCTGGGACCTAACCCTGGCTGAATGGAAATGATTCTACCCTGAAAATTGGGAACCCTGAACCACAGATCTGCTTCGTGATGAATCATGTGGATTCCCCTCTCGTGATGATCCGGTCATGGACAAAGTACTCTCGACAACCTCTGCCCTCGCAAGTACCTCAATACATGTCTTCAACATAAATGGGGTGACCCGACGTTGGATCTATTGACAAAAATCCTCCTCAAAATTCCTCTCCCTGGCCACCTCATCTAGTAACAGGTCTGAATCATATCATAAAAGGTTCCTTAAATGGATTCCAAACTCTTGAACACTGGATCTCCCCTGTCGAAGGGTAAGAAGCTCCTAGTGACTGGACTCCTTCATAATCAAAGAAAGAAACTCTAATCTAAACTGTTCTCAGAACTCCTCCCATGATATCGTTGACTCCTCAAGTTCCTTGAGGAACAAGAAACACCATTGCCTCGCTGCTCCACACATCATCATCAAAACCAAGTACACGCTGTGCACCTTCTGAGCATGAATCAAACAGAAGACGATCTCGACCTCCTCTAACCGGTCCTCCATGACTGCATCTGAAAGAGATCCCTTATTCTTATGTAGACTCTGGTGATGAAACTCTCAGAGTGTCTTCATCAAAGTGTCTTTGTCTTCAACCTCTACCCTATGGCGATCTGTCAGAGTAGAATGCTGGACATTTTCTACGAAAACCTAATGAGGATGTCGACCTAGAGACATACCTGTAAATTAACAACCGTTAGAGTTCCTAAACTTGAAATATAGAAGACATAAAATTAATTAATTATTTGTTTTCTTTTATTCATTTTAGGTTAACATATCCCAAGGTCTGCCCATTCAATCACATGCACAAGGAAGAATGATGCATGATCATTTCCTAGGTCTCTACCCTGCGACTAGTATCACCTTGTTTAGTAACCATTTTAAACTTAATGGTCTGTACATCAGATCATAGGGGGCCCTAAATGCCTATGAATAAGCCGGTCTGTAGTTTTCACCTCAGTTGCTAAACATGAATGACACCATTTCCCTACCAACCCAGGAAACCTCACCTGTGCCTAACTCCAAACTCCATCATATCCCTCAAACTTACTTTGATTCCACTATGTCAAGACCCCCTCCCCACCAAGTGTACCCCTCCTTGGTTGGAAATGTTAAAAGGGAGATAATGAACCCCGAGTCCCGCCTCTAGTAGGCCCCAGGTTGGTGACTATCACTGAGGGTATATCAACACACAAAAATGGGAGGCATTACCCACTAAGAGAACACATGCAGAAGAGAGAGATAATATAGACACCAATCAACTTTAACTTAGAATAAAATATAAACGAAAACCTGAGTACACATATGAAATACCATGAAAAATTACTACAACTAAAAGCAAAAAATTACAAGTACCCAAAAGAAAGAAAAACAGCAGCAACCACAAGCCCAAACAGCTCTTGCAACCCCAGGCTAGTAGAAACAAGCATGATATCCAACCTGCTCCAAGTGACCTCAAAAATAATTTATATATACATAGGTTGAGTATAATAGTATACTCAGTAGGATCCTCCCTGAAGCCTCTAGTACAAAAATATATAAGGCATGCTAAAGCACAGAGAACAACAAGTTAAACTAACTCGTCACCTAAACATGTATACTAAGTTCCCAGCCTATCCATGGAAACTCTCACCAAGTAACGCATACAAGAATATAGCATATAATAAATAATATCAAGCATCTCCCACTACTACATCCCTATTGGTTTTACACTTTTCCCCAACATCGCATGTCCTGAGCATCTCTCTCCAAAATGGCTTTCCCGCAGACCCAAGGGCGAAGCACCACAATAAGCACCTCGGGCAACAAAACCGCCACATCCACACACCAAAGTAACCAGGTAGTTTCTGGGGGCCACCACAACTCGTATAACGTTTATAATAAATCAGGTATTATTCCTCAATCCATTACAACTCATACACCAAGTAAGGAACCTCAAGCCATCACAACCTATACACGTTACACCAATAGTAGTACGTAGAAAACTATTTCCAAAATATATATCTATGAATAAAAACAATCCATTACATCCCTATACACACATATATGGGAAAAACTAACCAATGTTACTTCCAGAAAAAGTAACTACCAAGAGAAGAGAGCGGGTCCAAATGGGGTAGTCAGCCATCCGTCCTCCAATCAGAATGTTGGGGAAAACACCCCCAGGGATAAGAATACTTGGGGTGTCAGTTTCCCTTACTGAAAGGGTGGATTAGAATATAGAAACACAAAAAGTATAGGATATATAGTATATCACAACCACACTATGGGAATTACATAGTCTTAGACACAACTGCAGCTAACGTGTCTCAGAATCCGGGCTGGTACTTCTAAGACTAGGTATCCTATAACCACACAACCATTTAAAGAGATTTATTAGATTACTTAATTCCCTTTTTATTAGTTCTAGTGTACATTAATTAATTCTTTAAACATTAATGAACCATGAAAAATTCCACATTAAATTTCATTAGCATCAAACCCAAAGTCATTTGTTCCTTCAAAAATTACAACCTCATCATTATGTTCCTAAAAATCTACCACCATTGGTTAACACCATATATTCAATTATTCATTATATAAATACTTTCCCACATTCCCATGTATTCTAGAAAAACATTATATAATACTAAACTCAAGGTGGCTCAACACAGTGAGTAGATGTACTACTCGTCGAGTCTTTGCCGCTTATAGAAAAAGAATATACACATCCTTCCTTGAGAAGCTAAACACAGAAAGCATGTGGAATACCCCGCATGCCTTCACCTCTTTAAGAAGGAGGGTATGTAAGACGAGCTGCTTTGAGAAGTGAGAAAATATAAGGCAGATAAAAAACTAAAAAAAATTACAAAGAATTCAACAATCACATCTATCCCATTCCATCATCCCTAGTGTCCTCCCGGACACCTACACGCATAAACCGATGCATCTCGCCACTCTAGGTGTCATCTGCTGCCATAAACAAAATGGCCTCCATGCCTCCACATATCACTGCAGCCATCCAAGAGCACATCACAACACAAGCAGCAGGAAAACAAACACCACATTAATTGGTCTCTTGTCCCTTTAACAATCAAGAGGGTAACTTAAAATCCTTTATGTAATTATCAAACTATCAGTTCTTTAATCCATCTTGAATTAACAGATTTATTATTCGTAGGATCCAAATTTGGGAATCCTAATCAGTAAGCTATCACAAATAATTAAACATGCTTACTACTCTAATTTGATTTACATCGAATTACAACTAGAACCATATTCATTTACATGCCTATTTATCTTAATATAAACAATTATCAATTAATCCCCAATTACGTTCTTTACGGATTTCCATCATGAACGAACAACTAATCAAAGCAAGCATAAATTTCACACTCTCTAGAAAAACATGAGGCAATAACAAATGATCGATATCAATTAATTTATCCATTTAAAATATTTATTATGTCAATTACATTGTCATCCAATGGGATTAAACATGCTAACAATATAGTTGCACGTAAATTAAAAGAGAAGCATCAAATCACCTACCTTGAAGAGTTCTTAATGTTCATTATCCACAAAACGAGTCACGATTCTGCTCTCGCGCCAACTGCATCCACCCGAGGATTCCACTGTACAACCACACCCACCAACCCCAATGAAAAACCCCATTATAATCATAGATTTTACATGATATAATATTTAAGGGAGAAATAGGAGAGGATGATCACAAAAGAACGTCTATAAAACATACCATATATCGAATATTGACCGATATAGCTCGGTTACATCAAAATAGAGTGAAACCATTCCGAGGAGTAAAGTTTGATTATGTAACTCCTACGATAAGGATTGAAAGGTTCTAGCATCTCATAGCCAAGAACAAAGAGTAAGAACAAGGGCGGATGATATCTTGTCCCTTTTGAAGATTTAATGGGGTGATAGTTTAAGATACTCTTCATTCCCCATTAAAAGTGGATCGTATTGACCCACATGGTTTTAACAAGTAAAAACATTCCGAGCCATAGGAATAATTATTATAGGATTTATGGCCTTTGAATCGGCCTTAAGCGTCCTTAAAATAAGTCATTAAATGTATTTTATATCAAAGGAAACATCAAAGGTGCAAAACTATAGGAAGCTGGAAACACTGTTCACATATTAAAAATTACGAAATGGAAAGAAAAGGTCACCATTAGACCTCACCATTAGAGGTTACCGATAGACCTCACACTTAGAGGTTACTGATAGACCTCAGCATTAGAGGTTATCAATACACCTCACTATTGGAGGTTACTGATAGACCTCACCGTTAGAGGTTACCAATAGACCTCACTATTCTGAAAACACTGTGCACCTAGCGTTCTGGAAGACCTACAGTTACTATACACCTACTGATACTATACACCTACTGGACTGTACACCTACTGGTACTGTACACCTACCGATACTATAAACCTACCGGGACTGTACACCTACCGATACTATACACCTACCAGTACTGTACACCTACTGGCACTGTACACCTACCGTTAATGTACACCTACTTGTACTGCACACCTATTGTTACTTTACACCTACCCTTCCAGTACACCTACAGGTACTATACACCTACCGGCATGGTACAACTACCGTTACTGTAATCCTATATGTACTGTACACCGACCTGTACTATACAGCTACCAATACTGTACACCTACCAGTATTGTACACCAACCGGCACTGTACACCTACCGATATACGTTACTGATAGAACTGTTCAATGATGGAACTATTCACAGAATTTGAAATTTAGGAAAGTGTTGGGGATTTGTCACTATGACCTCCCAGAACACCTCAAACACCATATTTTTACAAAGTAATGGACTGGAGAGGTCCGAGCCATTGCACGTTTCACTTTGAGTATTATAATATGATGTCATCTTAAATAGAAATTTATTTGGAATGATCTCTAGGAACATTTAGGGAGGAAAATAACCTTTTGATTTTGAAAACACTTATCTAAAACCTGAAACATTCTCAAACAACAATGAACTATTTATTTAAAAAATCCTTCGAAACATAAAATGGATGTTTTAAAATTTTGAATTGTCGTGATGCATGTAAAATATTTTCTTATTATAAATGTCAAAAATAAAAATTATTTTCTAACATATAGTTAAGGGAGTCAAAGTTACCCAATTATAAAGTGTAATAAAAATTCATTTTTTAATCCTTTTAAATGATGTTCAAAGAGGATGAAAAATATATTAATTAAATTATAAATCTTTATAAAAGATTAATTTTTAAAACATTTTCAAAAAATATATTCTGATGATAAATATTATTGATCAAGAATAATGATACAAGATAATCATCACTTATAATCAAAATTCATGAAATTTCATCAAATAAAAAGTGAGGAAATAGAAATTAATCAATTGAACCACATTCATAACTACAGTATAATAAATGAAATGTGGTTCTGGAAAATAATATCACGTTTGTTCCTCCCAAATTATGTTTAACATATAAAATCCTTAAATGAAAATATATTTTATTACAAATTCTTTTTCACTTCGGTAACTCCTTAATCATATCCCACATGAAAGAATAAAATCAATTCAAAATTTAAATACAATGGGAATAAATATATTCATGATACAACATATCAAAATAGAATTATATCTAAATTATAAGATATTATAGGTTTATATCAAAGCATATGCCCTAAAGAAGATAATTTGTGATGAGAAACACTTTCATTGATTTTAATGTTGAATTGTAAATTAATAAATGAATCGATTATGTGTTTCCAATGTAAATCAACATAAAAAAGTGGAAATGAAAAACAATATAATAAAATTTCTATAAATATATAATATAATAATATAATATAGAATTATGTATCAATACAACACTATGGAACGAAATTGAGACATTATATTCATTACCACTTGGTATCATTAATGTGAAATCCCCTAACATGAAATAATTAAAATTTCATCTTAAAATACATAAGAGTATGAAGGAAACATGATATTAGTGTAAAAAGTGTAATTATATAGAACATATAAACTATAATATATTAATAACATTATAATATTCAACAATGATGGAATATTGAGTCAATGTTCTTTACTTTTAGTCTAAACATTATGTGTTTTTTCTTTTACTTCTCTTCATTGGACAACCTCTTATGGTTTACAACCAAATATTTCCCTGAATGTTTTATGATAAAAAATCCTATAAAATATTGGTTTTAAGTTAATGAATTTATTTGGTTAGGTCTTAGCCAAACAAAAAGGCAATCAAGGTTAGAAGAGGAGAGGAGATGGGATGCCATTTATATGTTAGGTGAGTGGCACAATTGTAATTTTTGAAATGAAAAAGTTGTACCCACATTATTATCAAGAAAAAAGGATAAAATATAAACCATTGTAGATTATATTATTAAATAATATCTAAATATTTCCATCCAAAAAAAAAATTATAGATGTTTTTAGGTAATTTAAACCCTTATCATTGTAGTTTAATCGCCGATAAACTCATTTTCAGCTTAACGATGATTAATTATTTTTATTTATTTCAATATTAATTGAAACCAAAATTTAATATAAAATTTTTATATAATAAAGATAATTATGATTAAAAATATAGAGTACATTTTATAAAATTAAATTGACATACATGGCTGAATATAATTAGCAATAAAACATACAGATGTGATGAATAAGATCTTTTAATGAAACTTATTTTTCATAGATGAAATGTTTTTATAGAAAATAATTTACTTGTAATAATTATTATATTAAGTTAATTTAATTATTATATAAATAGAATAAATATATTTAGTTTACATTATTATGTATTATGTGTTTTATTGAAAATTAATATTGATAAGCAGTATGCACTTTAAAATCGTTTTTAGAGGAAACACTTTTTTATTCCAAAAATAAAATTTTATAATAATAAGTTATATTAATAGTCAAAATGAAAGAACATGGATTAAATAAAACTCAATAATTCACATCTTTTATAAAATATAATTCAAATCCCAATGATACATTCATGATATTGAAATATCTTATTTGAAATGATAGTTTTTACCAAAAAAAGTATTTTCACTATTCACTAAAAATCTATATTTTGAAATAATCTCGATAATTTCACACTAGGTTAATTTTGATATGATTTTTTCAAAATTTAAATTTATTTTATCAAATAAATTATCTAAAATTTCACTAAATTAATAATAATATTTCATCAAAAATGGAAATAATTTCATTTTTGAGGAAAACGTTTTTTAAAGAATAATATTTCTTTTTAAAAAATTGAATGATAATTAATAAAGAATTAATATATAAATTTATATTGAGTATGAAATAAATATATATATTTTATTATTTTGATTGTACTATTCATACACAAAAATTTAATTACATATTTATAATAGCAATATATCTCTTGGGTCCTTTATGTTGGGTGTTGCGTTTCGAATATGATATCAAACATATTGTTCTTATTTAAAAATATTTGGTGGTTACACAAGGGGTATATAACAAAATTCCCATAAATTATTATAATTTATCTATTTTAATTTTTTTTAAATTGATAAAACCTAACTCTCATAAACTAATGTTACCACTAATAGACATAGGTTTTAGGTGACATAATAAGATAGAAAATTCTGAAATATTTCCTACAGTACTTTTGGTTTTAATACCTTCATCTAAAATTCCTATGGCTATTATTAATGGATGATTCATAAGTGATCTTAGTTATGTTGGGGGTAAATGTTTTGGTTCACTATTTTCCATCCTTTTTGTATTTTTTTCTAGAAAATTATGATTCAATGCCTCGTCCATTTTAATTTCAATGAGAATTTCATATTTAATGTTTAAAAAATGATTACATAGAAAATAAATTTTATAAATTTTTGTCATTAATATTATCACATTAATAAAATTTCATGTGGGTTGATTCTTAAAAAATCTATATACATTTATTGTAAAATTTATATTCCATGTAATTTGTAAAATAACCATGAAAAATCCATTCATCAACCATTGGATCAAATATCTCTAGTGCATAAAATAACTTTTCACGTCAGTTTTTTATTTTCTATAATGTCTCTTATTATGATCAATTTTTAAAAGTGACATTGTAAATATGTATTTAACATAGATTAAAATAATGTACACTGTAAATAAATTATCTAATTGGTTTATAATATTTGTTATTGGATAACTGACGTGATAAACCCATTATGAATGGTTTTCCATATAAGTTATTTGAAAACCGATGTAAATAATTGATGTTATAAACCCTTTTTTGGTGGGTTATTTCTCTTCACATATCCATCAAACGATTTTAAATGTTTTTTATAGATTGGTTTTTTTATAATCATCATGGAAAACAAGTCTATAAGGGTTTATCACATCAGTTATTAAATAATTGATGTGATAAAATGTCATTATAAATTTTTCACATTAGTTATTAAGTAACCGACATAAGAAATAAATTTTATTAAAATAAATCATTTACAACCAGCCACCCCACAACTGATCATTACAACAAAAAAATTATAAAATAGGAAAAATTTGGAGAAAACAATAGCAATACTCAAATACTTGTACAACATTCAAAATTACAATTTATATTACATGCAAAATAATATCCATAAATATCAATAAATTTTTTTTCCTATTAAACTTGTATGTTTTTATCTCCATTTCACTATAAGTTCGAGGATCATAAAAATGATACATATTAAAATATAATCATGTAGCATGTATTAAGAATAGAAAAATGAATTTTTTAAAGGAATGTAACTGGCTGGAACATTTTAAATTTACCAAATGTAATTATTTCATACATAAATATTAACACATAATATCCAAAAAAATTTCCAACATCTTTTTTTAATAAATTGTAAATGTGTTTTTCAATTAGAAATAACAATATTTGTTTATATATTAAAAATTTATTAGTTACAAATGAAAATTCTTGTTTTGTAGTACATATTTTATCATGGATTTATTTTTCATTGTGCTCTCTATAAAAAATATCATCCCCTATAAGAAAATAATTTAATGTAAACAATATTATAATATATTCTGATATAAAAAATTATTATGAAATTCAAACATACATTCATAATACATACATAATCTTTTTTTAAACTTCACTATAGATAGAACATAACCAGTATGGTTCCTTCTCCTTAAAAAACATTTAACATCCAATGAAAACTAATAGATAAAAAAATTTAATGTTAGTGGTTATTTTGTAAAATGATATATAACCCTTTGTGATATATATGTTACATACTCTTAGTGATAAGGAAACATCCCACACATAATAATTACATACTTTTGAAATCATTCATCAATATAACATGCCCTTTATGCTTTATTTATTTTCCTTAATACATGTAAAATGAAATGCGGGTTCATAAATTCATATACATCATTATTTTAATCCTCCTAACACATTTTATAATTACACCTAATAGAAAATAAACATATGTTTATATTTTAAATAATTTAAATGCACAGAAAGATTTATCTTAAGAATTACAGGGAAAAAGTTTCATCATGTTAATACCTAACTAATCTTTAGTTACAAGCACCATGACATCATTTTTTAAAATCACCATAGTCATTTATTTCCCACAAACACAATCAATTATTAAAATATCATAAACACCATATAAAATTAATATCATGAAAATATATCAAGACTACTAGAATATGTATATAACATCATTTCTCATTATATTTATTGTGGTCTGTAAAATATTTCTTGAGCGTTAATGTATTCCAGTTACGGAATAGATAATTATATATAAATTTATTTTTTAAAAATCTAATTCAAAAATGTAATAAATGATAAAATATACACATTCCTCTATGATAATATGTCACCTCTATCTAGATGGAAAAAATAAAAATGCTTCTTATACTTTTTACAACTATACTCACCTCATATGTAGGTAAAGATATTCTTACAAATATATGTATAATATAATGTAATGTTACCATATGATGCTCTATATCTACATATTGATGATGAATTGGATCTATAATATAAAATTTCATCCCATATGATATAATTTTATACTGCAGATCATCATCATATAACTCATAATAAATTGGAAGAATTGGATGAGGGGATTAACGGGTGTGATAATGAGTGGGGTCTGAAGACAGATGTGGATGAGTGGGAACTATTGGAGGAGGAGGAGGTGGTGTAAGATTAGGATAAGGAGTGGGGTCTTCAGGTAGAGTTAGAGAAGTGGGAGCTGCTGGGAAAGGCGGAGGAGTGGGAGCTTTGTTCTAAAACTATATTTTCATGTTTTCACACATCTACTACACTGAATCTCTCATCACAACGTAAATTATAACAAGAATATCCTAAACATGATCCCCCAAATAATCTATTCCTATTTTTATAAGAAAACTCCATTTTATAATCTTATGAACATGGGAACACAAATGTTTCACTAACACACCCACTAGGTATCCTTGTACAGGGCCTGGGTTTTCAGAAATTAACAATTTTTAGATAAAATATCCATCCTAAAAGTACATAAAAACACCCCAAGTATTCCTTGCGGCTCAATAGATTCATGTATTAATTATATGAAGAATTATGTGGTTAATCAAATTATATAATCAATTTACTATATATATATATATAAATGAAATAAACATCTTAAAATGCTCTCATAGACAACCGATGAATCTTCAATAAGATATTTTATTTTTTGATTATCCAAGCCCTATTAAATTTTTGATATCTCGCAATGTGGGGGTGGGAAAACCTCTATAGATATTAGAGACTCAACTCACAAATTTTTAGAATTTCCATCTATCCATTATTCTACCAATATAGTATACCATCCCCAAGAAAAGGTATAAGGGAATACATTTCTAGATTGGATCTCCTGATTAGAACTCTATGATATCTATTAATTAAAAATAAATAAATGACTAGTAATATCATTAATATTATCATTAATATAAAAATAACTTATTAAAGTTTGGATTATACATAAAAAATGATTATCATCTTCCACGGTAAAAAAATAATTCCACATAACATCATCTATAAAAGAAAAATATCAGATGGATTATGATATTTTCTATGAAAAAAATAAACTCAGGTGTGAGTTTTTATTTGAAATCACTCTATCTCTTAGTATCAAAGGACAAACTTTTCCTTTTAACTCCTCCAATGTTAGGTATACCATATGTAATCAGAAAATAAGAGGGAAATAGTTTATTACTATAAATATTTCATGATATGTAAAATATTAGCAAATGGACTTACTAGAATGATATCTCAAAATTGAGATATTTCTTATTAGTCAACACTTCTACAATCATCAATCAAAATAGTGAAATTTCATTTAACCTAAACTGATAGAAAACCCTTGAATTATTTTTAATTAGGACACCTTATAATGACAGTATCATCAATTCCTACATGCATCCTCTGGTCTTGGCTATGAGAAACTTCTAATTTTGGTAATGGTTGGATGACACATTTACCAACCCTTGAACTCTTATTGGAACTGTGGAAGTAAGCATCCCTTGTAAATACGGATGGGTCTCATCAAGAGCATCATGTGCATGTTCCTCCCAAAAGGTATGAGTCTAATCATATCTACATGTATTTGGTGGATTATTTTATTGATTTTCATTATACTACATGTCAAAGATACAAATAATTAGTACACAAATATACAAATTCTACTATTATCATTCAAATTTAAATAAAAAATGAAAACTATAAACCAAAAAAATAAACTAAATTAAACATAAAAAATTTATATTCATATTATTTATAGATAAAGAAAATTATAAAAAAAGTAATGAGATATTAAATTTCATGTAAATGAATGAAAACATATCTAAAAATGATGTGTGAAACATTAAAATACCCCAACATAATAAATCCATTTTTAAACAATTTTTTTTCAATATACTATTGTAAAATATTTTTTTTCTTAATTTAACATATTAAATTTAAAATAAATATATTTCATGAAAATAAATTATTAGATAACATTCGTAAGGGTAAACATAGTAAAATTTCAAAAAAAATATAAACAAAAAATAAACATAATAGTTATAGTACATCTCGTCATAAATAAAATAAAAATAAAATTATGAAACTTTTATAAATTTATAAAAGTAAACATGAAATAAATATATGTTACAACCTCTAATATTAGGAATGTACTGATGGATTGTTTTCTATATTCTATCACCATTATCATTTTGTATGGAACAAACCATGTCTACCACATTCTCATCAATATTATCTATTAACATTTCCTTGGAAGTTGGGATCCCACATAAATCTGCATCATCGTCAATTTTTAGATCACCAACATATTATTTTTTATTCGTAAAATAATTTACCACAGATTATAGGATTTATCAAGAACATAGAATATTTATTTTTCCATATGTTTCCAATATAAAAAGAGAAGTTTTTTATTCTAATATATTTATCTTATCATGTTTCATTCCAAATCCATTGTGTCAAAAACTATTTTTACTAGTAAACCATTTTCATTTAAACACTAGAACATGAAATTTTATGTAATCAACAGAAAATATTTCATCAAGGAATATATAATATTAACTCAATGTAGAAATTGTTTTTTTTCATTCACACTAGAAAAATGAATTACTTATATAAACACCATTGTACAACTATTCTAAACTAAATTATTTTTTCCTGATATTTCATATGAAATTCATAATGATTAATGTAATACTCAGAGCATGTTTTAAAATTTAAACAAGGACTACTCACTAAAAATTTCAAATTTTTTTATGCATATGATCTACCAAGCATTGTATCTTTAAACCATGAAAAAAAGTTATGTTATGCTCATTCAAAATCCATACATCTTTCTTATTTGGATAACATTATTTCAACACATTAATATGAAATGTTATATATGGTGGAGCATCATCTATGTTATTAGGGAAGTGTAAATTTATATTTATTTATATATCCAACTATCAAGTATTTTACATTCAATCCATATATCCCATTTCCCTATAATTAAATCACTCATAGAGAGATGGAGTCAAACTAATGTTCTACCCTACAGAAAAATTTATTGTAAAAACCTCTATAACCCCATTAGAAATATACTTCTAAACAATTATAAAATTAGGTCCATTTAGATTTTTTACATACACATTAAATATAATCATCTACCTTTTAAAAGGAAACATACTACATAGATTTAGAGATACATAATTAATTATTTCTCACACCAAATGAACCATGAAATCAAAAAAAATTATAGCAAAAACATTTACAATTTATAAAGTATTGAAATTTCAACATTTTTCAAATTGTTCAATGAATTCAAATCAATAAACATATTAAAATTTTAATTGATAAGACAATAGAACTTTATTATAGTCATTCTAACACTGATGGGAAATATTCCTGCAATGAAAATGGTAGGAGTTGTTGTATCAGGACATTAAAATCATGAGATTTTATACATGTGAACTTCAAATCTATTATAGACAAAAAATATTTCATTTGAATAATAACCATGTCAAACATTGATATCATTAAGAAACATAAAAATATAATTACTACCCTATTGTATAACGTATGAAAAGACATGGGTAGGTTTGTTTTCATTTCACCTGGAGTGGGAGTTAACTCCAAATGTATTCCCATTGAGAGGTATTCAATCATGCAATAAACCCATCTTTATTATTTCCATTAATATCTATAAATGTTTCAATCATGTTTTAAGATAAATTATTCCCCACATGGATGAAAAAATTTTATTTTTGATATCAGGATATCTTCAATGTGGTATGTAAATAAATATCGAATATTTATTCCAAATTGTTTTATCATTAAAAAATATATCTTTCTTTTAGAATTACACATAACGGTTCTTCACCCTCTAAAAATTACAATCATCCAATAAAATATTTGGAGTTATATAAAATTCATGTGAGCCATTGAATTCCTTTTTTAATTTTATATAAGTTTTATCTAAAGGAAAAAACTCTAAATGACCCATGTGTACTATTTTTCTCCCATGAGGATGTTTATAATATGAAGAATTTTTTTAAAAAAAACTAGACATGATTTATGACCCTTAACATTTTGTCCAGAAAATTTTTGGAAATATGGAAGGTCATTTCAGAATATTCCATTTTATAAGAATCAATAAAATTAATTACATCATCCTATAGGAGATTAATATTATCAATTAATAGTGAAAGAAAATTTAAATATCATTTCTCATCTATTTTGGACAAGTAATCATTAAACAGAACCTTCCATATTTTCACATCATACAAAACTCTAGATATAAGTTCAAAATAATCAATAAAACATTTAATGACTTATTTTTGAAAATAAGGATGTGATATGAATTCCTTCCATTGGTGCATAATACAATTCAATGATATTTAACTTTATTTCCAAATATTGGAAACTATTTATAAATTCTCTTCCACATTAGAAATCAACATGATGCCTTATTTTTCCATCTCATATCCACCCATCATTGTGCCTTCATAAATTTTTTTTGATTTTGTGATATTGAAAATAAACGTTTCAAACAAGTAATTATAGGAATATCCCAAAATTTCTTGGAATGGATCTCTATGACAACTAAATCATCATGTAATGTTTCGTTCAAATTATGCTGTGACTCCCCAATTTAGGAAACTTTAAAAATATTTATATTCCTTCCTATATAGAACACATTAATTCAGGTATAAATTTATTTTTATCTAACCTAATCCTACCATACATAGTATTTTCCTCTAATTATAATGTGAATTAGGAACATCATTATCTTTATGAAGAATATTTTTCAACAATTGTACCAAATCAGTAAAACTCCTATTACTCCAACTATATTTCACCTTCATGTTAATCAATATTAAAAAAGATGATAAAACAATGATTCTAGTACAATGTAGATATATTGGTTTTTCATTGTCACCATATAGTCACTAAATTATCAGTTATTTATAAATATCATCTTCTTTAATATCAAAAATCATTTCATCAATCTCATCATAGTTATCATGTTACAAAGAATCATCGTCATTAGATCAGATATTCTACTCAGTTTCACAATGGAAAATCTATTTTGTGTAACTCATAATGATTCCATGACAAATTAAATGATATTTAATGTCTCTTATTTTTAACTTTTTTATATTGAAACATTTCATTCATGTATATAAAAATATGTCAATTTTTGGAACAATAAAATTAGAAAATTCAAAAAATAAATCATCAACACCTTCCTTTTAATCATTACATATTTTAAGTTCCATAATAAAACTTCAAGTCATTATTATCTATAAAAAATATCAAAGATAAATATATTATCAAAATAATATAGTCATGATAAATGTGATAATAAATAATATATGTAAAACTGGGTTTAGACTTGTATCAAATATGTCATTCATTGAATGTTACATAACATATGTTTTAAAAAAAATATTTATGTATATTAAAAATACATAATTATAAATTATATAAAATAGTTGAATATAATTTTAAACCTAATTAATAAATATGTTTTAATCTACTAATAATTACATAAACAGATATCATACTTATACTATTTAATTTTATAACATTTAATAAGGTTTTTAGTTGAATTATGGTAACATTATGAGTTTTTGATTCATAAATAATAAAAATCCATATATAAATATAATTATAATGAATTAATATAGATAACATAAGGATACAATAAATATTTTAAGTATGATTAGTAACTAAAATTTTATCTCAAGTTGTTTTATGTTGTCTATTAGTCCACATGTAATATGATTAATTGGACACATCTATCAATATATAATACATCATCATGAACTAAATTTATATACAACTATGTTGATGAAAATCATTCATTGTATATGTAACATATAAATAAAATAAATTTAAGAGTAAATATACAACTATATTTGGAATGGATATACGATGAAACCAATAACTGTGAACTGTAATATTTTTAATCAATACTCATTGAAGGTGAAAATTAATATAATTAGCTAAGATATTGAAAATAATTTACATTATAGTAAACCAAAATAAATGTTTTCTATATGAAAGTGTGATTTAATACTATATCATAGTCTAATAAACACTAGTCAAAGAGTTCTATGAAAATTCACTTCCATATAGTTGAAGCACAGGAACATTATGATATAATGACTAATTTATTCTCTAACTTATAGCATTAAATGTTAATGAAATCCCCACATTATGACATAAATCAATGGATTACTAAAGTATACGAAGATGGTAATCTGATATTTGCGAAAGGAAAATGCATATAAATATTTGAAATGATGAGGATGATCAAAATTAAGAGTATATAAATACGATAATGCAATATGTGAGTAAATGTAATAGGATAAAGTTAAATTTATAGTTTCCATGAAATTGAAGGACCAAAAGAGATTATTGACGTGTGAGGCTTACTTTAGAGTTAATAGATGAGTAGATCGAATGAAATGCAAGACATGATTAAATTTGATGATGTTTAATGATGTGAAAATGTCATTACAGGCTATTGGATTGAAGAAATGGGGTTAGTTATTCTGCGCTTGAGAGAAGCGAGTTTTATTTCATTAGATAGAATAACACCAAAATGAATCCAAGTGGAAATTAGTAAAATTATAAATGTTTTATAACATGAGTTATATAATAACTGATGTTATAATGTAATTTTTGTTGTTTTTTCACACCAGTTATATAATAAATGACATGAATATCATCTTTAAAAATTTTATTAAAAAATAACTTATTTTATAATGTAAATAGATATTTTTATCACACGGGTTATAAAATAACCTTCGTAATAAAGCGTGGTAACTATTTTCTCATGTTAGTTATCTAATTATTTATTTGATATATCAAAATAGATGAATCTTTCATAGTAGTTACAAAAAACTAAAATGGAAATGATGATGTTAAATATATATTTTTACTATTGTTTACCATGATTACCCTTGGTGTTTATAATAGAAACCTTACATCCAGACATGTTGAAGTAAAAAACATTTGGATTTTTATTATTACATAGCTTATAGTGGATTTAATTCTAAATTGGGATAATTTTTACTTTATTTATGACATAATATTATTTTTTTAGATTCACTCTAAAAATGAGAAAGAAGGTTATAATCACATATCATTTTTCTAGAAATTTAATGTAATGTCTTATTTCTACTTTCAAGAAAAATATTTTGTTGGGGGTTTCCTGGGGAAGAAAAAGTGTGTTTTATACAATGATTTGAATAATAGAAACTAATCTCATTATTATCAAATTAACATTCATGATCACTTCTCAAAGAAATAATTTTAGATTTATTCTATTTTTAAACCTATTTACAAAACCTTTTGAAAACTGAACATGTTTCACTCTTAACACATAGAAAACTTATTTAAATAAAGGAAAATATACAATAAGAACACAAATATTTATTTTCCTCTTAGTATTTCTATTCTAGATGGACTATTTAAATCCATATGAATTAGTAGTAGGAGTCTAGTATTATCAAACTATTTAATTTCATTAAAATATTACTTGCATTTCTTTCCCATTTGGAACACATCACATATTTTCATTTTATTTAGTTTATCGTGAGGTACATATGAAATTATAGTATTTTTTCAAATATTCTGAATGAAATGAAATTAAAATTTCTCTACCTTCTATATAAAAAAATGATACCTTTTTTTATCATTTAATCAATTCAATTTTTGTCTACTCAAATTAATAAGATCTAATGTATATAAATTTACTATTCATGGTGCATTAAATAAAATAATTTTTTATTAAAATACATATTATAATTTAAATATCAGAAAAATAATGTTTATTAAAATGTTGTGAATTAATTATTAGATTATTTATGAATCTTTCCATATAACAGATTTTTATAATGTGGATTGATCTTGGATTTCTGATTGATACAACTCTAATAATTTTTCCTTTATCATTTTTACTAAAAGTGACATAGCCTTAATAAATTTAAGATAAGTAGTGAAAATTGGTGAAATATCCACCCATATACCTTCAGAATCCATAATATATTTAATATTTATCATTAATACCCTTGGAATGTTTTCCCTACAACTAGCTCTCAAATAAGAAATTGTTTTGGAACACATATTCTATTAGGTAAAAAAAATTTGTAACTAAATGTCTTATAAACAAATTAATTTTTTAAATTCAGAAAATAAATCACTATATTTTGAAATTTTTTTGAACAAAATTATTGTCTTAGTCAACAAAATTGAGGGTTTAATAAAAAAAATTTGAATAATTCCTTTATTCTCCACAGTGAAAACAAGTAAATTTGGTGAGTATTTTCTCATTGAAATAGGAACAGAATAGTTTTTATAAATTAATTAATTTCACTTTTATTTACTATAAAAAAATTATATTTATTTGCTTTATTACTTCAAAAAAAATATTTAAAAAATTTTCATCTTTTTAAAAAAGATAATTAAATCACCATTAATGTCTTGATATTTTTTCTTCAATATTTAAATTTTTTTCCCATGATCAACAATATATATTCCTGATTTTTCTAGATTGGTTTACATATACTGATATTTATAGTATGTATATTATTTTTCATTAAAAATAATATCATACAGTTTTTATAATTTTTATTTTCTTTTTAAAGGACTTATATTTTGTTTCCAACATGGTAAAATATCTCTTTAATTAGTCTGAAGATCATTTTTCATTTTCACATTCAGATTCATTATTAAAAGATCAACAAGAATCTACATTGTTCTAATGTCCTATAAAACACATGTTGGACTTCTGATTATAATTTTCAGCTTCTAATTACGAGGATGTAACGTCACTATAATATTTTGATTCATCCCATATTTCAGTCATGGACTTCATGGATTTCATCATATAACTTACTTTCATGATGTACATTTTCTTTTTACTTTTTTATTTAATGATTTCTAAATATGGTTTGATGTATCCATGCATCAGGTGTTTATAACATCACACAAATTTTGAGTTTCCATTATGTTTTTTAAATTTATTCAGTTTTTATTAAAACCTACTCACTTATTATATTCTTTTTTACCTTTTATTGAAATTTTAGAATGATCGCTATCGGAAAATGAAAGAATTATGGAATCACCATTATTTGACTCAGCTTTTTGAGTTTCATTTCATTATTATTATCCCTTGAAGTTGAATCATTTACATAAGTTTTCTTCTTCTGAACTAATATTGTCTCTCTAGCATTAGCATCCTTACTTTCATAATACGTCGAAAGAATTCCATTACTATAATTTAGTTTTACATTCATGATCTCTATAGATTTCTTAATGGAATATGAGATCCAACTGCATATTAATGGTAGAATTTTGTGGATATCCAAATATTGATCTAGTTTGGGAATGGGTGTTCATAAAGAATAAACATAATTTATCACCTTAGTAAGTCTTCCGTTAAACTAAAATATTCATTATCCTTCCATCCAATTTAATGTATCGATCATAATATTGATTTTATTATATATATGAACATTCACATTGATATCACTTTCAGAAGAATCTACTATAATAGTTCGCATTTCATGATCTGTTTGACATTTTATTACATCGTTGAATTCATATAAACCTTTTATATATATTATCTAATTCATATATATAGAGTTTATATCATAGAATAATTCATTATCAATGTCCCATATTTTTAGTTGTGTAATTGAAATTACATAAGGTATGACAGATATATAATAGAAAATTATACCATTTTTTTCATAAATATTATCATCCTTGTCTTTAATAAACCACAATACTCCTCATTAAAAAAGGAAACCATTACAATTGATATACCTTCTCTATTTTCATTCATAGAATCTATCATAATTTCAATATATAGATATCATCTTTCAAAAATTAATAACTCCAGAATCACAATCTTCAATAATAAATTTTTCCCTGAGAGGACTGAACTATGACTAGATAAGGGGTGTGAACTGAGTTCTTTAATAAATAATAGCTTAAAAAACCACCCACATTAATAAATGAATAACTTCTAATATATTCATTGAGATAAGAATAAGTTTAAATAAAAACACAAATAAAAGATACCATAGAAAAAGATTTATGATGTTTAGGGGATTATAAATTCCCTAGTACACTCCTACAAAACTCTACTCCATGAGTATGATGATTTTTCTGGACTAATCCTTTTTCTTGGGACACCCAATATTTTTTTGGTACAGTATGACTCAGTACAAGTAGTCAACACATAGAAAAATGTTGTAAAATATTTTACTATGTTTGAACAAGGATTTACCTATAACAACCATCAAGGATATTTTACAAGGAACATTTACATTGAAATATAGATTAAATATTTTATTTATAGGTTCCTGTCATAGTTCTAAAATATTAACAATATATGGGGAAAGAACTCTAGTAGATATATTAAGAATAGTATAAAACTATAGGAGTGTATTTGGAAAATATAAAATGGATGATCAATATAGATAAACAATAGATTTTGATGTTTATTCTTCTTTTTGATTAAAACAGAGTTGCGCCCAAGTGATTTAGGTGAATCTTATCAAATTAACAAGAATATGTTTCCAATACTCTCAATATGTACATTTTTGAATGTTTATAAAATCAATAAATAAATGTAAAAATTTTAAATTAATAAAATATTTTAAGATCCTTAAAATCATGAGTCTTAATTTAAATTACACACATTAGATCATAGTAAATGCCTCAACAAAAATAATATTAATTAAATTATCCTTATTATTTTTTTCATTTCTCAATACATTCATGTTATTCTAATCATTTTTAAGATAAATAGTAAAATTAATAATTAATTAATGGATAAAAACATTTAAAATTGATGAATGCACTGTAATGCTAATAAATACCAGGTTACAGAATGATGTTGTAAAATAAAAATCACAACATATAATATTTATTCAGATTTTAATTCACACAGATGAATTAATCGACATAGTTATTCTTCATGTATTAAATTTATTTACATATCTAAATTTTGATAGGCCTTTTTCGCATAGTTATTTGTCTTCACATGTCCACTATGATCACATAGATAAAATTTATGTATCAAATTTGAATGGCATAGCTGATAGAAACACGTAGGCGATTTCACCACATATCCCAACCATGTAACTGAATAATCGATGAAACTTATTCACATATTTTTTTGATCTTCATAGCCCATTTATCACAAATATGATTCATCAATGAAGGAAATTTACATGCAACTGATTCCATGATGTAAACATTTCAAATAGGTCGAAACATCACATAAGTGATTTTGGTAGCCTTTTTTTCAATGTATCTATTTATCAACATATCTAATTGCCTCACATAAATTTTTTTTATATAGAGGAAAATTTCTTCTCAAAGAATCTAGAATTGCAGACTTAAAAAATATAACTGAAAAAGGGATGGAAATTATCTAAAAACTGATGAAAACAACTAAAAAATCAATATTATATGAATGATATTTTAGATCATAAAAATAAACTATATATAGTTAAATATGGTGGGACATTTCATTATTTTATAAATTCTATTATTTTTTATATAGAATGTTTATAAATAATTAGAAAAATTATTTTTTTAATATTTAATGAATTTATAAAATATATATAATTTAATTGATTCAAAAATTTTAAATTTATTAGTATCTTTTCAGAAAAAAAGATTATGTAAATATAAAATTTCGCAACTTCTCAAAAAAATTCACATGTGCCACTCACTAGCTAAGCGGCTTATTTATTTTCTAGAGAATATTGGGTATGAAAGATATCAATAAATATTTAATCTTATGGTTATTGTTTATATCATATGATTATAATACTTTACATGAAATGGTTAAATTAAAATTATTCATGGAATGCATTTGAATATTGGTGAATATAGTTGCTTTTAAATTTCTATTATTAACAAAACCTATAAACTATGAAAAAGTCACACATTATTTTTTTAAACGTTTTAATTTTTTAAGGAATATATATTCCAAAAAAAATCACTATAATAATGGATATGTGTAGAATATAATTATATTAGAGCATGATATTTAATCCCATTAAAAAATACAACAGGAAGTATTCATTAAAAATAAACACTTTCTAAGACCTCAATCATCCAATTAGGTAGAAAATGCCTAATATTGGATCGCATTGATTACATTATATATGGATAAAAGGTAATTAAGGTCCCCTAAACATTAGGATCCCCATTTATTATATATTCTTTTAGATACATATATCTAGGTAACCAAAATTATTAGGATACATGAGGAATATAGCTGAGATAATCCACATGATTCAATGTTTAAGGGGTTTTCGTCTCATCTAACCAAGAGTCATTTGGGATATGATTAATTGGAATTCATATTATATATATTAAAAAATTATTTATTTTATTAATCACTGTATATGACAATGAAATATAGATCTTATCCCACTAGTGAATGTGATGTATATTTAATGGTGTGTTCAATTTAGTGTTAGAAAAAATAATGAAATTCATTATTAAATAAATTCAATAAATGATACACATATGATAAAATAATCTATTGAGGAAAAATGGAATCATATTTATTGAAAATGGTTTAGAAAATATTCATTTACATTGAAAATTTTAATGGAATAAATTTCAAATATTGGTAAAAAAATTATTTTAAAAAATAATTCTTAATGTAATACCTTCTAAAGTGACTAAGTACTAATGTTATTCAAGAAGTGAATCTATATTATTACCTGAATCATTGATGGATACACATATAGTTTAAATGTCATTATATGTTAATTTGATAAAAGGCCTTTAGTCACTACTAAGGTACTCAATGATAATTGGTATGTTTCAAACTCGCCCATACTAAAGATATCATTTGAGGAATGATTTTGATATTGTTAAATTTTTAATCAGTGTTGATAGTGTTAAAATAGTGTAAATTATTTCTATATAATCATACTTAATTTTATTAATTTTTTTCGGAAATATGAACCTAACATATGTTATCTAAGATCTACTAATACTTTAACAACACATGAGGGTAAATGATTGAGTGAGATAAAGATAAATTAATTTTCCAAATATTTTTCATTTTATATTGAAACAAATAGTGCTCTATATGGTAATGTTTGTTCTATATGTGATGGAATTCTCCAGATTATATGAATTTATTTTTGGAAACACCATGATATTCATGGCAAATGTAATTGTTATTGAATAAATTCATCAATTTGAATTTTATGAGATACCAAATGTATATTTTTTAATTTTTTTTAAATATAAATGAGTTAGAAAACATAAAAATATTTAAGGGAGATATTATATTTCATAAAATTAGCCAAAAAAGTTATTATTATAATTTATTTTAATTTAGTAGAATATATATAAATATTATAATGATTTCAGTAAAAACAACATATAATTATATCACTTTTATTTTGTGATGAGAGAGTATTTTTACTAAAACTGATTTATTATCAATAATTTGAGATAACATTTTACACGTACATATGAATTTATTTAATTATAAAAAATGCTTTCAATAGACCATAAGAATAATAATAATTTATGGGAGAAAATAAAATTTAATAAATTAGGCAGGAATTTTTTTTGGGAAAGAGTTCCCACCGCCTATTAGTTGTATATTTTAATGAAAAATGATTTTTTTTGAATAGAAATACAATCACATAGAATACCGTATGAGATATGGTTGTTAATAGTTATTGTCCAAAAATTCCTACAATGGATTTTTTTTTGATTTCTATGAAAAATTATGTTTGTATATCCTAGTATGTTATATAAATTATAATTTTTCTGGAATGGCTAGTTAGTGTATGTTTTGAAATAGAGAAGTTAAATTTAAAAATAAATGATTATTATAATATTAACTAAATGCTAAAATTGATTTAAATACTAAAATAACATAATATGTGATGGTGAATAAATAATTTAATGGTTTATATTTTATTTAACTGGTGACTTCAATGAATTTAAATTTATGTAAAATTTTAGAAAATGATTATATTGATGAACATAGAAAGAGTTTCATGTATTGAAAAAATTTACTAACATCATAACATTTTAGGTTGTGATGTTAAATAGTTTTCATATCATATTCAAATAATTTAAAATCATGAATATGAGTCTTAAGTATCCCTATATTGAAAACAAATATTTTTACAAATATTTTTTTTACTAGGGGTTTGTATCATTATTCAACATGGAATGGTTTCATTGCGGTGAAATGAGTTTAAAAAAACTCCAAATGTTTATAAAAGATAACCCCACACTGGTAGTCCGTTATATGACATATAAATAAACAATAAAAGATTTGTAGTTTTTTTTGTGTTATTAATGTAGCATAATAATATAAAATTTGGAATTTAATTCAAAATTAATTCCCCACATTATCATTATTTCTTTTCAATTGCCTATATTTTGTGATCTGAAATGATCATTGACCTGTCAAAGAAATTAATTTGGGTGGGTGGAGAATTTATAGAATGCACTAATGGGTTGAATATTTATAGGGATAGGGAAGGGATTAACCACCATAAATTAATATATATATATATATAATATGATAATTTAATGGCTAGTAGGACATGAACTACATAAAAAATTTACCTCTCAGAGTATGAATATTATTTATCCCTTGTTTTTTTATTATTTATGTAAATAATTTGTTGTAAATATTTCAATACGATTTTAGTGATGTTCCGAATGGTTCTTGGATAATACTTAGGAATTATTGATGAAAATTCCTTACACTTCATTCTTGAAAATATATCCATGTATGTTCATTTGATTTTTTATAAAGGATGGGCCCAATGCCTCAATTTATTATTAAATAAAAGACCACTTTTTTTTCTGGGTAGAGGGAGACCCATTACATAGCCCAAAGGCCCAATGAAAAGTGTCTTGAATACGTGGTTTGAAAGCCCATTTTCTTGGCCCAAATCACACCTCGATTAATAGTACTGCTACAGTTCTTGTGCTTATCCAATATAGCTGCCACTATAGTTATACTAAAGTGCATCCGCTACTACAGTACCATAGCTTCTACAATTCCGCCACTGCTATAGTTCCGCCGCTGCTATAGTATTACTACAGTGACCTTCTATAGTACTTCTATAGAACCCAGAATTGCATCCATTCCTTGATTTGATCATGGGGCTGTTGGATTCCAAGCAGGAGCTTGTACCACTTGGGTACAATCTCATTGGCATATATGTTCATTATATTATTGAGCCACATTACTATTTTATAGAAGAGAAACATTGAGGCTACTCCTTGAGTAACTCAATAGAGGAAGCTAATGAAAACAAGGTAATAAAATGTTTCATGATTTGTGAGATGATCATCAATGGATGTTAACAATTACCATTTTTGTACAAAGTATCACAATTGATAACATTTTTCATAATTGATGATGATATTTAGAGGGGATAATAGTTTGCTGCATAAGATATGAATTAATATATGTGATATTTGGAATGTACTGTCATTGGGTAAGTGTTTTAAGCATATAATAAAATGAAAATAGTTGAATTGCTAACATAACAAAAAATTCCATTCATCGTATTAATATAGGAGAATATTCTCCATAGTAATTTTGGATAGAACCACACAACTGATTTATACGTAGTCAATGGAACCATGAAGTCAATTTAAATATACAATATTCATAATCATATATCATATTCTTATGTTTTCAATTTAGAATCAAATATCTAATTAATACATTGTCGAATTCTATGGTATATATGATTTCATGTGGTCATGTAAATCTCAGATGACATTAAAGATGAATGATTGGAGAAAATAACTGGGATCATTATATTTTATATATCATGTGGAATAATGTTTCTTGATTCTATAAGATATTTAAATGAATATTTTAATTGGAATTCAAATAAATTTATATGTGACATAAATCATGAATTAGCAAATTGATTTGTATTATATGATCTCACTTACAATGTTTAGGGTATTAATATAATTCCTATTTTAAAACATTGACTATTATATTTTGATAATAATGTTCTATAATATTTTTGGAATTAAATATTTTGTGAAGGTATCAAATAGAGTATATAAAAATAAATTATAACTCTTTTTTCATCAAAATATCATATGAGATGCTAATACATTAAAAATGAAGGAGAAGAAATTTTTTAGCTAATTATAAGATTCTATTAAGGATATAAACATGAGTTTTTTATGATGGAGAGAATAATATCATTAATGATATGAGAATACCATATATTCCAAAAGAACTACAATATATTACTATTAATGAGGTTGTTGAATTATATATTTCAAAACCCGATACTATACGATTATGTAGGAATACTTCCATCTATAAGGTAGGTGATTTTTATAGATTTTGATCAACTTTGATATGTGGTGAATTGTTAAAATTGGTTTTGGATGTTTAGGAAATTAGGGGGACTCTATGTATATCAAAGTTGGACTAGTTGTGTATATAATAACATTTTTATTATATATGAATATATGTGGAGTGTTCTAAAAAATGTGGGAAAAAAGTAGGCTTTTATGCTAATCCTTGTAAATATTTTATAATTATATCCTTTTTATTACATCTATAGAAAAAGTGAGATTGAGTGATATTATTTTTTAGATTGATAATCTTAACATGTTCGAGTGGTTGAATTCAAAAGAAAGGTAGATCCAAAAATGAAACAATTGATTCAACCACAATTAGTGGTTCATATGACATAGGGAACTTATAGTTAAATAAAATGAGGTTTCCCCTAAAGATCTCATGTTTTTCCATATTTTTATAATTTATTTTTTAAGTACATATTTTAGGAATAGATTTAATTTCCATTGATGGAGAGAAAATATATTTTTCCAGAGGATAATGACTATTATATTTTATCAATGAAATATAAAAATATAAATGAAAAAGTGGTAATGGAGTTGAAGAAGATTCCGAATCCAAAGGTTGAAGCACAACTTGTTGAAAGTAATCATAGTGTTTTAATAAGTAATTTTTTATTCTGATTCATCAAATGAATCTTATTCAAGATGTTATGATAATGTATCACTTAGTGATAATCATTATTAATTCAAAGAACACATACAACATTTTCCTAAAGAAAAGATTAAATATATTATTATTAATATCATAAGTGTTATTTTTGGAAAAGAAAAAATAGAATAAAAATTTGATGTTATAGTGGATGCACTAAGTAATATGTTTATAATGATTATTACTCTCACAAAAAAGGTTTAAAATGTTTTAAATTTATTCTTCACAGTGAATAAGAATACAAAAGTTACTCTTGTGTGAAATATGTTTTTCAAATTCTTATTCAATATATTCAACTCAACTAAATTTTTTGACTAAGTATCTATGGTTTTAAATGATTCTCATTTGGAGGTTAATGAAAGATTTTTAAAAGAGATTGAAAAATATATAATAGAATAAAAAAAATGAAATAAGGGTAAATAATGATGAAAATGTTATTGTTAGTGGAAACAAAAATGTGGTTATAATATTTTGTGAAATGTTCATGAAGTCAGGTCAAAAAACAAAAAAAAATCATGAAATGGATTCTTAGATAGATAAAGCTATTTATATATAATATGGTATAACATGAGTCTTCATGTTATGAAATGAATACAATGTAAAATGATATTTCACTCCAACGAAATAATGATTTATAAACGAAAGTGTTTCCTATGTTGTGAGGAATCTAACATCCACAACGATACTTTTAAGAAATATATAGCTCCCTCTTAACTCCATATTATTTAATATCATTAGAACTAGAATATTTGGAATTAAAGGAAAATATTGTGGCTATAAATTTTCGATAATTTCGATATATTTTCCTTCATGGAGCCTTCTAAATACAAAAAAATTGAAAAAGATGAGTTCCTCCCTTATGGGGTGGAAAAATTGGGAATGGAGGGAACAAAATAATATTATATGAATGAACAATTTTCTAGACCACCTTGTAATAATGTATTTTGACTTATTTCAATCACACTCTCATCCCTAATTGTTATTATTTTTAATCTTATTTATTAAGGGGTACTTCTGGTTTGATGAAAATTTGATACCAAGTGGGAGATATAATTTTCTTTTACATGAAAATTATTATGTGTTTATTTATTCTTGTAGGATTATATGTTCAAGTTAAATATATTTCATACATCCAAAATTTGTGAAATAAGTAATTTTTGAGCATGATATCACATTCATGGTAGTTAATAGAAATCCTAAAAAATATTTTGTTGTGTATCTCATGTTTTATAAAATCATTACTCCCATAAATACATAGAGATGCTGACTAAAGTCTCTTTTCTAAGAGAACAATATATAATTATCCCTCTCTTAGATAATGGGGAAGAGAAACAGGTGTGCCTTGAAATGAAGAAGAATATATGGGAAGACACTATCATTGACCTCATCATTTGATTAAGAATAGGGGGATAATTCATCCATCCACACATATTGATATTGATGATTGGTTTTGGAAATAAATTCAATGAGTAATATTTTTATAATTTATTTTTTTATCAATAGTTTAGTACGTGTAAAATGGAGTTGATAATTGATATTGGACAATTGTAAAGGATTATTGAAGAAAATAATTATTCATGACTAATAATTCATCCAGTTATTCATATATGTTTGTTTTGAAACATCAATGTTATGAAGAAAATGAACTATAAGGCTACACCTTTATGATCTCATGTGGAGAAGTATAATACAATGTGGAATTGTAGTTTTTTATGATTGATGAGATAATACTCAATAGAAGTAAAAAAAATTGTTACTGGATAAAGGATATTTTCTATATTACTTTTGAGATGTGTAGAAATAATTGAAAAGGTATATTAGTCTGCTAAAGAAGTTAAGAATCAATATAAGGGAGATGTTGAATATCTAAAATTCATGTAAGAATTTTGATGATGTGTCCCACCCTAAATCTCTTAAAATCCCATAGAGATGAATCCTGGAGGAAAATATTAAGCATAACCATTTTGGATAAAACCACATAGCTAATTTCAGCAAACCCAAAGTGAACCGTATATCCAATTTCAACATAATAAATTGATTATCATGTTTCTAATAACTATATATCTATTTTGGAATCACATAGTTTATCACTAAAAATCTGATTATAATATCAATAATTGCTATAACATTGTTGATTTAATGATGGCATGAAAATATTAGATGACATTAAAGAATTGATATTTTAGGAAATTATTGATATCACATGTATTTATATATAACCAGAAATTATGAATATCGAGTATTCAGTGGATTCAAATAGATATATGATGGGAATTCAGATGAGTTTAAATGTGAGATAAATCTTGAATTAGATGACCAATATAGATGAGATGATCTTAAATATAAAGATCATCAGATTACTATCATTCAGATATATAAATATTAACTATTGTATTTTATGAATAATTTTCATGATGATTTATTTAATATAGTCATACGTAGTTGGTATCATATATTTTTTTAGAGATAACTATGAACTATTTTTTCATCACAATATCATCTAATAGAATTATACATTCTGTATCATAATGATGAAAATATTTAGACAAATCATAATTTCCTTGATGGAAAAAAAGATTGAGTATCCAATTATTTGTTGAATAAAATCATTCAAGATCTGTGAAATGTTTTTAGGACAATAAACCTACCACATGTAGCTATTAGAGACCTTAAACAATATAAAATTTTCAAAACTTCTATTTAAGACTACTAGATTAAGACTATTATCTAGAATGTTGAGGATCAGTCTAACATTGGATCAGTCCTAAATTAAAAATTATTTTTTCAGTTGGTGATGGGAGTGGATGAACATAGTGGCACTCTATGTTGATCATATGAAAAGTTTCTATGGAAATAAGTATTTTTTGGTAGTGAAGAACAAATTTTTTTGGGTTTCACTAATACAATAATGAGTATGATTTTATACAAAACCTTTTATATAATGTATTTTTCTCTCTCTATTATTACAATTATAAATGAGGTAGGAATAAGAGAAAATATTTAGTAGATCTGGAAACATGTATATTATGAGAGGCCAGGTTTGAAATAAATATAATAAAAAAACAAACCATTAATACACAATAGTAGTGGTTCATACAGCTAAGGGCATGATATTTTATTAAAACATGAGTGCCAAAATAGTGTCCATAGTGTACCATGTTTTCATAAATAGATAATAAAATTATTACCCTTATTATGATGGCTTCTCTATATTAGACAGTTGTAGTGACCTTGGTGAACAAAATGTGGTTGGGAGAACCAATAACGATATTATAGTAATGCATGTGAGTATTTCGGGATAGATCCACCCATTACTCTTCTAATATTAGTGGAAGGGGCCCCATTAGATCACTCTGTTAGTAATGAGAGGGTGATTGTTATGCCCAAGGTTATGCAGTGCTCCAATCATATTCATAAAAAAGGAAAATGTCCCAACTATTGAGTTTCATCTGTTAGCATGTTGTGAGTCCCACAAAAGTATAGGGGGAGTATTTCATGTTATTAATGAGATATTAGTGATCCAACCCATTTTATATGGCTTTTTATCCATTGGATGTGTGTAATGGCATATTGGGAGAAATAATTTGGGTGGGAGACCCAAATAGGATTGTGCCATGACACATGGATGTGATCATGCATGGTTCCACACATTCCTCATCAATTTATTGAACAATTATCCTTTATCCACCAACAATTGTCTTTAAATCCATTTAGGATCATTTCATCTATCATCATTATTTAAATTTTTAATTTTTATTTAACATCGACACTGAAGTTAATAATGCATTGTCTTCAATGTCCTTTTTCTATTGAGCATGGATGTTCTTAAATCATCATACATACATAAATGGATATTTTATTAGTAGTGGCATCAAATTTCATTTCTTCAATAATGATAAACCAATATCAAATAACTAGCATGAACTCTTCGAAACACATTTATAACTATTTAAAACAAATATAATACTTAACAATGAATAAAGATATATCATCTTTAAATTATTACATTTACTATATATATATATAATAATGTAATGGATAATAGTTTATGAACCATATAAAAAATTTGGAATCTCATTGTTTGAATTATAGTTATTCCTAACAAGTGTTCATCATGGAGTGTTATGATCTCTGAAAAAATGTTATGGTTAGCAATAGTAAAAAATCATATAAGGAAAATATAATATGATGAAAAGGAACAAATTTGGTTTACTTTTGGATAAAAAATTATGTATACAATAGGGAGTGTCAGATACTATGTCTTTTGTATACTATGGTTTCATATTTAATATTTAATCCATGTACCTATTGTTTGAAGTATACTAATACTGAGAACCTTTATTCCCTAATAACATATTTTTGTAATCGTTGCGACATAGTTAATCATGGGGTGGTTGACTATCCAAATGACAAATTCATTACACTAGTGTTAGCCATTATATTATTTTTTCTCTCATATAAAAATTATTACATATAAGTTCTTGATTTGGATCGAGAGATGAAATTTATGGAAATACATAGATATTGTTTATGTGATTGGTTTATCTATTTTCGTGATGGTTATTTTATGTGATCATCTACATAAAAGAAGGAGAAGTAATGTTTTTACTAACCAGGATAGTATATAGTTTGATAATAAATAATATTTGATTATTCTATATTCGGTTGAAATAAATCATGTCTCATGGACACTCTATGTCTAAGGAAAACGAATTATATTATGACGAATAATTTCAGTTGACACAACTATTAGACACTAGAATATATAAACATGTGTTTGATAAAGCTCATAAGGGTTCCCTTTGTATATTAAGTTGAACTAGTCATTTAATATATTATTACCTTCTCTTAGGTTTTTTAATTTATGAATTAATATTTTCTATAAACATTATAAATCCTCATGGGATCACACTTTTTAGTTGACTAAATAGTGATTGTGTTTTATAAAACTATAATAGCTAGTCTAAAAGTGTTTTATTGTTTATCAAAAATTGGTTTTTGATATATATATATTAGTTATTTCTTATGATGTCATTTCTTAGTAAAATTATTCTCATATATGGTTTATGTTTTTGTATTGACCTTCTTTACAAAGGTTGGTGGTCCTTAGGGTTAGTTAATTAGACAATATTTTTTTATCTGGGTCATGTGTATATGAGTTAATTCAATACTATGAAGGGTTTTATATACAAGTATATGGATCTATTATATATTTATCATGTATTTAAAAAATATTACCTAAAAAATACAATTATGTATTGTGTCTATATTTATATTTCTGAATTTCCTATTCGTTTAGTTTTTGGAAATAACAAACTCATTGTTAAATACTTAATTAATAAAATTTTCTATACAAAGAGTTTTTATAATATTTTTTTAGAAAACATAAACTATGAAAATAAATATATTTATTTCTGATTTAATCATGAATATAAACTAATATAATTTATTATTATTAGAATAATTGGTATAGATCTGACAAATATGAGATCCACCATTATCGAATTTGATTTAAGACTTTTTGTAATGTATTCATACTAAAAAAATATTTCTTATTGGACTCATATAAAAACTGATAAGCATTAAATTCACACTCAAGAATATATTCATAATTATTTTTTAGGAGGTCAATAAGATTGACATAGTTTAATTTCTAAATTAGAAAAAAAATATTTCAATTGCAATAGATCATCCACTATAGTGTGATAATGTAAAACAAATACGATGTAATAAAATATGTTATAATGTATCCTTTGAAGTTCCTGATGTCTATGTCATTTAAAAAAACATAGATAAATATAAAAATTGGAAGATTAAGATGACCATTGGAGTTTCACCTATAAATATTTGATTATTTAAAGAGTTTGGAGTTTATAGTTGATTGATAATTTAATTTGAAAATTTTCATTGTGTGGAGATCTAAAGATTAACATTCATGAACATATTTTTCATAATCATTTTTATTATTTTATAGTTTTTTCACCTTAGGGGAACCATTTATGGTTGTCCCCTAAAGAATAATTTTTCTCTGTATTTGTGCGTCTGATCTGTGATTAAAATTGAATGTTTTCATGGATAGTACGATGTAGAATCTATTCAACATATTGACCAAGGTATTATAGGTTTAACATGATAGAGTATACGATCCATATAACTGAGGGAAACTGAGTCTTGGTAAATAAACAATAAGATATTCTAATAGAGGGATTTCGGTGATGATGAATTATAGACTTGCTTGTATGTATAAAACATGGGATAACTTTACTCATGTATTATAGCAACCTTACTCTTACAGTTAAAAGAGATCTACTGTTTTAAATACTTATAAGTCATTATTATATTCCTACTATTCTATTACATGATTCTTATCAGTAATTTATTTTATCATTCTTATTTTTTTATTGTAATGATTCTAAATACAATAAACACAATCTGAAAATTTATCTGGATCTAGTTTGAATTTGAAAAAACTCTAATATAATCATACCATTCTAATTATGATTGTTTTTTTCATAAAATCATATGTTATTACGTTTTGTTAACTCTAATATTACCAAAATCATATGTATTAGGGTACATAAATAAATTTTACCTAAGTCCACGTCTGAATCTAATATGTTTACATAAATAGGTATTGTAAAAAAATTATTTTAATTATTTTAATCTATTCTATTTTTAATTTATAATTCATCACCCCTATTTTAATAGATCTATCTATAATACATTATTTTGATCTTAATATAAATATAACACTTATTGATATTTAATAATTGGTATCATTGTAGGATTAAAAATCTCAAATACATGATATGTTTTTACAATCATTACTATTTCAGGTTTGTTATGTTTTTATAAACATTTTGTTTATAAATTTTTACGACACTAACATGTTTATGGAAAATAATGATTTCCTGTTAAGATGTTAGGTTTAAATATCAGATCCATTACTAATATCAGTCCAAATATAACACCAATTTTTATTGGGCTAACAATGTGTATTGGAGATAATGAATAATGAATATTATAATACACAGTATATTTGATAACATTATGAAACTTAGTAAAATTGTTTTATTCTTGATAATAATGTTTCATCCTTTGCAAATTGGGAAATTAAACTGTAAAAAATAAATTATAGAGTCACATATACTTTGTTACGTTAATTTACCAGAACAATATATAGTCAAATATTATCTTTTCAAGAAGAAAATAATATTTGTAAGATGTTAGAGGTTACACATTTTGGTACATTAAATCTTTTTGAAACAATAAGATTAATACTAAGAGATAACTATCAGGTTTTTTTATTTCTTACCAGGTGAATTTTTTATAAATTATCATTAATGATTTATGAATATCATAAATATTCTACACACTATTAATGAAAAAGGATTAGAATATGATATCTTTATTGAGAAAATTGTTGATATCGTTCCTATTGAATGAGAGTCTAAGAGGACTGTAGTTGATGAAACAAGAAAAGTTATTTTATTACCTTAAAGGATCTTATAAGAACAATGATGTAGTATGATATTATATTGAAACAAAATAATGAAGAAAATAGAGGTATTTCCTTTTCTATAACATCTTCCATACCGCCCAAATGTGCAATATAGTGAGAAAGTAGTGAAATCTTCTTGAAATAAATAAGTTGCTACAAAATCAGACTCAAGTTCATTAGAATATTATGAAACTGAATTACATAATCATTCTCATAGGATAAATATGATTGTAGTTAAAAACTATTTTCAGTATCTATATAATAATAGTAACACGTATATATGTGATATGAATTAATATGATCCTCATTATGAATAAATGAATCTTGGACACATCAGACAAGATTTTACAAATCTGAAAAGAAATATAAAAAATATGGATTTCTAATAGGAATACAAAAAAGGTTTTATAATTAAAAATAAAATAATTTCTAAAAATGTAATGAATCGTGGATTGATATTGGAGGAGATTCATAAGATAACCATTCAGATAATAATGGTCGAGACATTGGAACAGTTGTCTTATTTTCTAGAGTACCTAAATAAAATCCTTATCTTATAGATAAGGTATGAACTGTATAAACCCTTACAAACATATCATAAAAATATAATTATACTGATATAGAAGATTAAATATATTTTCATTATGCATCTTCCTTACTAGAAGATAATGAAATAATTTCTTGTGAATAAGTATCTTGTTTTTCTAATCTTCTAGAAAATTAGAATTGAAAAATTAGAAAAACAAAAATAATAAAGATGATTCTAGAATAATTATGTTCTCAAAATAAATATAATAAATGTATAAATATCATGATAATAATAATACTTCAAAATATACTATTTCTATTCAATTATAAAAAGATCTATCTGAAAAAGATTGTATACAAATTATCTTTTTATACTAAATTCTGAAAATTTTACTAAATAGGATAAGGAATTAGATTTAAGACTAAAATATATATTTTCTTCCATTAATAAACATTTTTCAATCATTAAAACTTGTAAATATAATGTTTAAAAAATGGACATACAAATTCATCCTCATGGTAAATATTGCAGAATGGAATTTACTCATAAAAAACAATTTTGTACCAATTATTTTGTTCCAAAAAAATTATCCTTTTGTACTAAATGTAAAAGTGGAGTACATTGGTTAAAAAATTATTCTCTTACTAATGTTCTATCCTTAGGATTACACACATCCTATTTTGAAAAACAAATGTGGATTCCTAAAATATTGTTTTCTAGCACAGTAGAAACCATGATGTTCAGGGTTCCAAAAGTCTACTATTTTTCTTTAATGATAAGTAACAAGGTATAAACAACTAAAATATATGGTATATGTATAGGGGATGTTCCCTACAAATGACAAGTAATTTATTTTTAAAAGATTATAAATATGAAAGGTAGAAAAGTTACCTTCTGGGATAATGCACATGTCGATATTATCAGTATATTGAATATTGTTCTTCTTAGTAAATATTTAATATAATTTTTTATGTTAGTTAATTTTATTAATGAAAACATTATAATCATAAGTTAGTTATTTGATGAATTTTACCTTGTCAATTTTAAAAATTACAAATCTATCGTATACAATCCCAGGGATAAATACATTCATTCTACCAATAAGCATTAAAAAAATTATATACATAACTTAAAATTCATTAAGAGTAAATACATACCTTACCTTAGTTTAATGTAAGATCAATATTACTTATAGAATAACTTTTTGGAAATTTTAACCTTAGAATCTTATCCATGTTGACTAAGAGAATAATTGTTAAGGATATACCTGAACATTAGATTAAATCTATAAATTTCTATGACCCTTGTCAATATATTAAGTCACATAAGACTTTCTTTAAATATATTAGTGATGACTAAACAACTAAATCATTATAATTATTGTACATGGGGTTATTTAGTATTACAAAAACTGAGAGTGTTGGGGTAAAACACTATTTATATTTCATGGTTTATTATTAAACTAGATATAAATGAGTTAATTTTATAGTAATGAATTCTAAAGCCTTTTCTTATTTCAAAACATTTGTATCCAAATTTAAAAATTAGACAAACCATCCCTTGATAAAAACTTTTAGTGATCACGATGCAACATTTTTTAATACATATTTAGAAACTTTTGTAGCAAAAATGTTATTCCACATAACTTTTCATTTTTTAGTGTCCCTCAAAAATGAGGTTTTTTAAAGGATAAATCATATTCATCAATTAATAACAAGAAATATATTGAGTGAAAATGTATATTGATAAATAGTTTTTGGCTGAACCGGTTAGTACATCCTACTAGATTATAAATCAAGTTTTAATTCGGAATTTTCATAAGAAAATTATTTATGATTTTTGAACTAGTAGAAAACTAAATTTTTCTTACTTTAGAGTATTTAGAGGCAATTTATTTATATTGAATATGAAATAGTACACATAAAAAGTATTTTCCAAAATATCAAGAAGTTATATTTTGAGACTACTCTACTACTTATAAGGAATATTATGTTTATAACAAACTTTGTTTTTATACTAAGGAAATAGAACATGTAACGATTGATGAAACCGGCCTTTTGAAATTTAATCAAACCCAACCAAAATCCATAGATGAGTTATCTAATAATAGTTTTTAACATATGTTATAAAAATTTTATTATAAGCAAAAATCATATGAAATTATTTCAGAATATATTCCTTATGAATTTATTTACCTTATAATGGTGAATATAATTTTCATAACCAAATCTGTCATTTTTTAATTAGGAATCATTATTGTGATAATATCATTTGTGATGTTGATCAACCTTTTAGGACTATATATTCCTTATGAAATAAAATTGAACATCAAGATTTCCATTCGAATTTTGAACCAAGTAATCCTAATGAGTATGTATGTGAAGAGTATTGGATTAAGGCTATGAAATATGAGATAAATGTATTCAATTGGGATAATGTTTGGACCATGGGTTGAAAACCTAAATAAACATCTATAATTGGTGTAAAATAGGTTCTTAGTAACTTATGTGAAGAAATGTAATTATTATTAAAAATAATGAAAGCCTTGTAGTTATGGGATATAATAAACAAGAAATCCTAGACTATGACGAAACTTATTATCCCATAGTGAGAATAGAATCTATTGGTATTCTAATATCCTTTATATAATTATTTAATTTTGAAACATTTTCAAATGTATGTGAAATTATTATTTCCTTAACGGATATGTTTGGATGAATTTTTATGTTTAACACCACCCTAGTTTGGAAAATAAAAAACATATTGAACAAGTTTATAAACATTGTAATGCTTTATATGGACATAAACAATAACCTATAGCTTGGTATGATAGGTTAATAGGATTGTTGTTACAAAAACATTATTATAAGGGAATTGTGCATACAAATATTATTATAAATAATGTTAACTAACATATTATGATTCTTAAAATTTAAGTTGATGACATTATATTAAGGTAAAATAATTTTTTTAACAGATTCCCTTATAGATCTAATGAAATTTGAGTTTGATTTGAGTATGATGGGTGAGTTAATATAATTTTTATGTTTTCAAAATTTTCAATAACAAAACAAAACATTTATATTTCAACATATTTATATTTAATGTCATCATAAATAGTATATTTATAACAATACCAAAAGAATAATTACTCTCATAAATAAGAAAAATGTTCTTGGTCATGATGAAGTTGGGAAACAAGTTGAATATAATATTTTTAGAGGTATGATGGGAAGTTTAAATTAATTGATATAATGTCATCCAGATTTTGTGTTTTCATTATGCTTATGTGTAAGAAATCTTGAAAATCCAAAATATTTCACCTTTAAATATATGAAATGAATTTTTCATTATATTATGTGAACTATGGATTTTGGTCTTTTTTTTACTTCTAGAAATTTGTTCGAGTAAAACATTTATTGGCTGCTTACGTTGGGGTTGTAGAATGGATGAAAAAAGTATATACGAAATAAAATATTTCATAGGAGATTCATTAGTTTCTTGTTAATGTACAAAAAAAACTTGGTAAAACTTTACAATACTAAATAAATATATATGGTAGGAGGATGATGTTGTTCTATTGTTTTTTAGATGCAACACACACTAATTGACTATGACATGAGTTTTATAAAAACATAAAAACTATGTGATAAAACTATTTCCATTCCCTTAAGAATGAATCATAAATATCAATCCTGTGCAAAACAATAGGATACTAGGAATCAATTTCATGGGGATCACACACATAAAATAGATATCATTTTACAATTCATTAGAATAGAAAAATGAATTGCTAATATTTTTACAAAACCATTACATTTATATATATTTGAATATTTTAAAGGAAATCTTGGAATGTTAAATTTGAATTAATAATTCACATGTAAATCATGATTACAAATCACCCAAAATTATGTTATGTGACTTCATAGGGGGAGTATATATGTTTTCTGGTATTCATTTTTTTTCAAAATTTGAGTTTTCTTAAAATATTCATAATGATGTTCCAGAATAATTTTTCATAAAAAATAATTAATGTAAATATTCTCAATAGAATCATCGATATCATGAAATACTAATAATCATTCATACTCTTGTTTTCAAATAAAAAAATTTGGGCTCAGTAAATTTATCGTAATGTGTGTTTACTTCTAAAAATATCATATTAAAATTTTACTTCCAAAAATGTATTGAATTTTCCCTTAAAACTTTTTAATTTTTTTTATTCTAAAACTATTATATTTAATATCATAAAACTATTTTAATCTAATAAATTAATAATTTCAATAAGAACATGTTATTAACAATGATGAAAAATTCAAACACTAAAAATTAATCTTCCTATATTTTAATTTTTTCACTATTACATTAAAATTATGTATATATATTTTTGTTATAATTGGTTTTAGTTTTTCTAAAAACTCTTATTTTTATTTTATTTTTATCTCTTAAATTATACTTCCAATTTCGTATTCACACTCAATACAATAATAATTTTTTGAAAAACTTTTGTGTTCAACATACATTAAATCTTATTCAATATTTTTCAACCATGAGATTAAATCAGGTTAAATATTATCTATTGGATTTTTCATCGCATTTGATCCATCACAATGTATCCTATATAAAGGGGACCCAAAATGTCCAATAGAAGTTATCTCAATTAGTTTATTATAATATTATACTTTTCTCAAAAGTGTCACATCTAAAATCATCACTCAAGTTTGAATCACTAGTCCCATCTCTGAATATGATCTATTTTGTTAATCATTTCAAACACCCATTTCTTTCATGAAAGGTTTGTACTATGATAATTATATGGGAATTATTAATCCCCATTGAGATATATTATATAATTGTAGTGATGGGATTTTAATTTTTATGATAATTTGATAAATATTTTATCAAATTTATCTTGATCTTATTCGGAATTTCTATACACCCATTATTCTTTCATTAATGATAAAATTAATCTATTTAATTATATATAAAAATGTTATAAAATTTCTTATAATTACCCAAAAATTACGATTAAAACTATATATGCTAGAGTAATTTCTATATTTCTCATAATATTCCAGAAGAACTGGTTTATTTTAATAAAAATAATGTGGAATATTTTCTGTTTGATCACAATGAAAAATATTAAAATTTGAATCATCTCACATCAAAAAACTAATTCATCACCCATTGGATGTAAGGAATTCTAATAATGAACAAAGGGGATTGCGATTACATTAATGTTATTGATGTTTTAATTTTAAATTTGCATGTGAAAATGATAAATATTGATCTTTTGGGATTCATTTTTCTTTCCATCATTGCCATCAAGACCAGATCCATAATGTCTCAAATCATCATGTTTATAGCTATTCTAATAAATTCAATGATGGTGAGCACTAAATATTTCAATATTGAATATAATTAAACTCTAAAGAGTTTGAAAATCCAATTCATCAGAGTTGATATTATAAAATGTATGGGGATTAGTTTGGATGAGGAATAAAAGTTGTTTATTGATATATATGGTGGTGGTTCTTTAGAAGAAAACTCATCCAAGAAAATTGAGTAGGGAAATTAAAAAAATATGAAGTAATATGTTCAAGGTTATAAGAGTATAAAAATAATGTATTATTCATCCAGCTTGATAAACAGAAGAAACAAAAGAATCATTCAGATGATGTATGAGATAAATGGATAAAGAAAAAGCCTGAGAGGAATGTAGGTGATCCATTTTTAGGAAATGACCCTATAGAGGTTGTGTCTGTAATGATTCATTGTTCTAATAATCTAGATAAAGAATAAAATGACAATAAAAAGAAGAAAATAATAGTTTTTATGAATTGTATATTCATTTATGTATGGCCTTGAACTGGTCTCAAAAACTATTTTTTAACCTGCTTCAATGTCTGATCAACAAATTCTTGAGGTCTATAAAATCATTCAAGGAAACAATTTTTTTATGCTGATATTCCATAAATCATATACAAGGGAAATGATATAGTTGTTAATGAGGAATCGAAACTATTGTAATAGGATGATTCAATAACAAAGTCTCAACTCTATGAATAGTTTATTAAATAAATGGATGAAGGTTATATAGGGATTGATATTCTAGAGAAATCATGAGAAGGACATCATGAATAATGTTAATAAGAATAATTTATCGTGGAAGAATAAGTGAATGATGATGAAATAAAATAAATTGGTAAAGAGGTTGAATAATAAGTGTATGGAAATGATTTTAAGGTAGTCTGTGGAAATAAAGAGGCCATAAATGATAAAAATAAAGAACAAAACGAATGATTTGAAAAGAAAGAATCAAAATATGATAATATTTATTTTATAACATCACAATATTCTTAATTATAATTTCAATCAATTGGAAACTAGAATGAAAAATATAAAAGCTGTGAAATAAAATCACATAGGATTAATTTGAATCATAATCCACGAAAGATGAGGATGATCAATATTCAAAGATAAATGTTTATAGAATTGAAACCAATGAATTAAATATAATATAAATTACTAATGTAAAATAAATTGGAGATAAATGTGATAAATAATTCTCAATTAATGATGATCATGGGAAAGAAACAGTAGTGGAAACCAGAACGAATCATCCTAAGCATCAAAAGATAAAATATTATTTGGGGAATTAATTTATATTTCAAGGTGTTGATCATGTAATTCAAAAATGACTATGACTTGAAGGAAAAATTATATACATTATAATACCAGAAGACAATGTGGAATTTATTCATGAAAATCAAATTGAAAAATCATATTCAAACAAATTTTTAACATAATGGTTGATTCTGCAAGAGGATAATCTCAATGTTTTCAATAAAGTTTCCATTTCCCACAAAAATTCATGAAATAATATTTTGAAGTGGTCCATCATTTTGATTTTGATGTAAATTTTTACAAAAAAAATTGATTATGTGAAGAATTTTTTCAAAGATTCTCCCCAAACATACAATCAATTCATAGAAGATGTAATATAAATAGTATAGTTTATATAATGTTTTAAAGGTGATCAAGTGGATAAAACACCTGAAATAAATAATTTGGATGGAAAAATCCTATACATGAATTCGGAATTTTCATTACTGAAATCTTTTGGAGAGGATCTTTGTGTATTAAGGAATCATAATAAGGAATTTTCTGAGGTAGTAATTGGCTTGAAAAATTACTATCACTAATTTTTTGAAGGATTCAGATTCAAGAATAGAAAACATGGTCACAGGATGAAATTATAAACAGGTTAAAGGAGGAACAAAAATTGTCCATGAAGTTGAAAAAAATTGTGAGATCCATGATAAAAAAAGAATTAAAAAATTTCTTTTTGAAATCTTGTTATATTCTATATTTTGATAAAAATTATAAATTTATATTTTTAATGAATGATTCTTCATTCAATAATGATTTTTTTGAATATTCTCCAATTAGTATTGGTTTAATACTATTCCATTTTTTGTGGATGATTAGATAGTTCCTTACCTTGTTTTATAAATTTTTTTTCTAACACTTTCAATAAACGCATGAAATTTTATCCAATTTAATTTTCAATAAAAAATGTGGAGAAATTATTATTTAGTGAAGAGAAACATTTTATAACGTATAATTATACAGAAATGAGGATATTTTTTATGGGGAAACATTTACTTAGGTTTATAATATGATCTATAGGTGTAGTTCCATTCCAAAAGTGGAGTTAGTCATTGTCAACATTTTACTACAATGTTTTATAATTATAGAGGATTTTAGAATATATATAAAATTATGAATATGAAGTATATAAAGGATAATAGATTTTATGGTTTTCAAAATTATTTTTTATTAATTATTTTTTGGTTTTTGCTTTAAAAAAAGGGGTATATAATTACTTTACAAATTATACATGTAAATTTTCCAATATTTTACTTTGATAAATTAAAAAATCCTTCTTAAATAATTGATTACATACATTTAATGAAAAAAATATATTTTTAGAATGTTTTTGAAGAAAAAATAAAATATTACAGTACATAGAATTAGTTCTAAAGTATTCATTAATAGAAACTACAATTATTCATTAATAATATCATAATAGGTATGGATCTGATAAAAATTAGATTAACCATTATCAGATAAAATTTAATAATTTCTATATTGACTTCATAATAAAATAATAATTATAATTGGGCTTATATCGTAACCGATAAACATCAGATTAACAGTTAAATGAATTATCACAATGATATTTAATGAAGCCAATTAGAAAAACACAACACAAATTCTTAATATGGAAAACTAATTTCTATAATAATGGAAAATATTTTAGACATTTATGGAGTAAAACCAATATGATGTGTGAAAATATATTATAATATAGTCATTGAAGTGCCAGTAATCCAAGTCATTGAAAAAAATGGAGAAATATGATCGTTGTAAGATAAAGATGGTTGTTGGATGATAACCTATAAATATTGGGTCATTCTAAGAGTTTGGTGTAGATGAATTATTGTGGTTTAAAAATTCTCATTGTAGGAGATATATGAAGATTAAAAGTTTTGATTGGCCTAATAAATGACTTTTGTAATTGAATTAGATTATTCCCTTATTAAGGGAACCATATCATTTTATCCCCATACAAGTAATATTTAATTGTATTTTTGTGTCTCCTTTGTGATTACGATCGAGGGATTGTAAGAATATAAAGATAAAAAATCCAATCATTGTATTGGTCGAGTGCTTGTGGGGATAGAAATTCAAGGAATCATATCCATGAGATCGAGGGATTCCGAGTCCAGATAGACAGAGAATATTATATTTATATCGAGGGGTTTCCAAACATAGAAATGATAGGCATTATTGTAATTATAAAACAAGGGATACCTTTATCAATTGATTGTGTCTACCTTACTCTTATGGTTAAAATAGATATATTATCCTACATAATAATAAATAGTTATTATATTGTTTCTATTATATTACATATTTTTTAAAAGCCTTTTATTCTATTGGGATTATTTTGATTTCATTTATTGGAAAGATTTTATATACGATAAAAAAACATAAAATATTATTCATTCATACTAGGAATCTAACACATTCTGAAATAATCATAATTTTTTTTGATTATGATCTGTTTTCATTGTTTTCATGGATTCATATATGATTACGATTAAATAACTATGATATAATCAAAATCATACTGATTATAATACTTTAATAAATCAGGCTATGTTCGAAGTCCGAATATACCTTTTTCCATAAATATCATTTTGAAATATGTTTTGTTTTATTATTTTAAAATGAGTTTCTTCATACTACATTGAACACCCTCTTGTAATAGACCCATTTAGAATACATTATTTCGATCCTATCATCAATATAACTCATATTGATAAACAAAAAAGTACACATGTGTTTAATGGTATTTATTGATAGCATAACTCAATGTGAATATATATATATATATATTAATGCTTATCCATCAATATTTACAATGAGTTATCAATACAAAACCTAAATTGGTTGATTAAAAATGTTTTTATGTCCATATAATTGAAAATAATGTAGTTTATCTTTGTCTAGGGAAGTTATAGGAAAAACATAGTTTTGATTTTTCCCATGAGAGTGTATAAACAAGTATCCTAGTGAAGGGATTTAGAAAAAGTAAATATTAGTTTTTTTAATGATACAAGTAATACATTTTAATTTATCAGGAAAATTACCATTATTGTACCTATTATTGTTTAAAAAACATAAATAATGAAGTTTCTTTTATGTGTGTGCATCTAAGACTTGGGATTCCCCTTTTACAGGTAGGAAACTAAAACTAGTGATTTTCCTTTATATGTTTTCTAAAATATATCCATTTTATTGATTTGTTTATATTTATATGATAAGGAAAAATTCCATTCATCATAGTGTCAAACACAATAGACAATTATGAAGAATGGTCCTAGAAATAGGTTTTTGTGGTATATACTATTGAGTGAAATTTTTTTATATAACTTGTAAGATTTTATTGGTGAATTTTAGTTAGGGATTACACTAGGTCAAGGTGTATTCCATTTATGGATCAATAGTTAGATATAGAATTGATATTATCAATGAGGTTTTTCATGGGGATTACACCTAGTAATAAGAACATGAGTTGATATATGGATAATTGACTAGTAAACAGAGGTTTAATGGGGGATTGAATGGATTCTTGGTGGACTTGGAGATCTCCTAAAAAATGAAATTTGGTGGGAAGGGAGGTTTGAATATAATATACATACATCAATCTATTGACATCAAGTTTCAATCATATTAATGGAATGCAATATTTATTATTATATTTATATTATCTTATTTCTAGTAGAGGAATGTTAAGGGATATATTTTATAGGATTCCCTATTCCCATTATCAATAAAATACAAGAAAAAAATGGATTTATCTAATATTAATAACTCATTCATGTATCTAAAGAGGTCTTAGAGGAGACCTAGTTAGGTGGGACACAATATTGGGTAGGTCTTGGTTAAATATTTCTACTATTCCCTTTATTAAAATTAATTTATCATATCTAAAAGATCCATGTGAATGGTGCCCCATGTTGGGTTTCATGTTCGATGATAATATAGAACTTATTCTGACTATTAGTGGAAGGCATGGGTGATGGGTAACCTTGTTTTGTGAATAAGAAGATCTATATCTTGTTAGGACGAACTGTGTAAATAGAAACCCATTATGGATATGTGGGTATGATAGTAATAATGAAAACATGGGTTCCATGTCAATAAGTTATTAAAGATTTAATATCACAATATATATGGGGGAATATGAAATGGTCAATTAGTTCATTTGCCCTTGAGAACTTGGCATTATATCATTATGGAAAAACAAATTATGAAACCATTATAAGATAATTGGGTACCACATCTTGATCTGATTTCTTTAAATAAAAATTCATGAAAATTCACATTCCCTATTCTTGGTGAAGAACAATGTGATGTTCACTAGTCAAATTAAAATAATCATTATTGGACATAATTATACATACTTAAATTTTGTTTCACCTTTAATTGGATTTTAATGTCACAAAAGGGAGAGCTTGATCATATATGGATCACGGTTCATGTAATGGTTTTTTTCAATTTATCCCCTCATTAATGGGAGTATTGGTGTCCTTATGTACTAAATAGTAGTAAGAAACCCATATAATCATAAATAACCTTCCTGAAGTCCAAATTACTCTATATTGGGAACATTTTATGGGAATGAGATGAAATGGACCTGTGGTAAGACATGACTAGATAGGGTGAATGGATGGGTGTTTCCAAAAAAATATTATGGAAAATATCATGAATGTAGGGAACAAGAAATTAGGGTACACGGTAGAGAAAACTTATTATTTTTATCCTTATTAATTATTTTCAATTATTTTTTATAATTTAAGATTATCTTCATTCATCCTATTTCACGAAACAAATTTTTTTACCCATATGATGCCTCTGACGCGTTCCTTTGGATCCATTTCTCATTCACGTATACTTTATATACATTTTTTGATTTCTAGCTATAAAAAATGTATATAAACATCCATACCTTAGAATCAATAAAAAATAAAAAATCTCTTACAAATGAAGCATCGTTTCAAGTATATATATTTAGAATATTATGAAATAACATTAACAACGAAATTCCATGTTAGTTGTATCAAATGTACATGTTACACATTATATATGATATTTAATTATTTATGAATAATTAACAACCACTCACAAAAATTATTTAAAACATTTTATTCTTCTAAACATGATGAATGCACTAAATATCTCCATAACCATGGGAAATGGAAGTATATGTTGGGGTGAGCAGAAACAATAACTATGAAAAACACATAAAAAAGAACACTTGTCAAACACATGTACTAAGTATTATTGACAGAATAATTAAATAGTATGAATCATTTGTAAACAAGAAACTACGGTCATGATTTATCAATGAAAATAAATGGAAATATAGATATTAAAAATATTGATCTCATACAGATGGAAGTCACAATTATATACATCAAAAATAGGTTTTTAAGGCCTTATTACAAAAAAAATTACTTTTCAATGAGGTAATAGTCTCTCCATCATTTATAATTGGTTTTACATACATTAAATTCCAAAACATATTTGGTCTCATGAGACCTGTTGATGAATCATGTGGCTAAATAATTCTTCGCCCCACCCACCACCAAATTATGTACAATGCATTCACCAAAAGATTCATTCAAACCTTTTATTCCAATCATTGAGGAATTTATTACTAAATAAAATTGGGATATCCATATTTGAGAAATATGCAAATCAAGTACTCAATATACCTTATTTAGAAGTTAATAATAACCATGAATGCACACACCATTATATATTTCAACAAAATAGATTACATGATCAAATCACTTCCTAATGAAGAATTTTGATGGTTAAATAATGAATAGTAATATTTACAAGGAAAATCTATATTGAAATAAAAAATAAGAAACATGACATTTTGTTCCATTGTAAATAGAATAACAATCTACTTAGTTACCATCATCCAATCTCAATTATGTAAGATCTGTTGTTCAATCTTTATAGATAAATGAGTATATAAATAAGCTAATTATTTTAGAACACGATAGTAATCCCTCATATAGTATTATTTTGATGGTTTCAAAATATAATATAGCAAATTTAATGAAGGAGATATGGAATGATTCCAACATAAAAGAAAAATTCCGTGCAAATCGATGGTTGCATGATACCTCCATTAAGGGATCATTAATTTATGTTTCCAGTATCATGAGTTTTTCACATAAAAATAAATATGTATATATATATTTAATAATAAAAATAGTTATTTTTAAAATTTATTATGGTAAATACTTTTGAATCTAAAATGAAAAATAAATTTGAAAACATAAAAGATCCCTTTAATACATTTGTCATATTTTTTTAAAAAATGATGTTATAGGTCACAAATAAAAACAATTTAAAAAATAAGGAATAAAAAATAAAGGGTATATTTTACATTTAATTAATATTCATGAATACTTTATTGAATATAAAATAATTTTATCTCCTCGAAATTTAGATCAAACGAACATATTATGATAGGGAAATTTATAGTACATAAAATTACCTTTTTTCTAAACACACATTGTAAAAAAGTGATTACACAATATTTATATTAAAATATTAGTTTCATGATTATGGGAATAAAATTACATATAATAAAATATTTTGGTAGAAAAACATAATAATATAAGAACAATGTTCATGATAAAACATTATAACTCCAGGAATGGGATTTGAGTTACAAAAAATCCCTTCTATAAGAGTGAAAACTGTATAAATAGCCACATGAATAAGGGAACATGATTTCGATAACCAATAAAATAAATTATAAAATGTATAATTTTTTTTCAAAATCCAGAGTAAAAACTATAGAAACAAAAAATGGTTCATAACACGTACTATGTGTCAATAAATGAGAATGGAGTCCAAGAAATACTTTTTTATTTGGAAACACATTAATAAAAACCAATGAATGTGACAGTGTGTAATTTAACTATGAATATTATTTTTAAAATATTTCTCATTATATTATTTCTAAACTAGGTATTATATACTCAATATAAATGAAATTAGCATTACAATATCAAACATGTCACAAAGAGATGAATTTTAGATGAAACCACATTCCAATTTTCCAATAACAAATGAATATACATTAACGTATTTTATAAAAAACTTATCTAAAATAACGACTTAATGTTTTTCCATAATAATTTATATATGAATTCAAATATTCAAAAAACAATAATTTTATACATGAATTATTCTAATTTCCAATATCATGTGTTTATAGTCAGGAATGTATGTACGTGTTTCATAATTGAAGTGTATATATTTATTCTTCTTATGGTGTTCATTGATACTAAGAAATTGTGGTTACTACTACTTTTTTAACTATTCAAGATGATCCAAAATAAATTGATGTGTTCTATAGTATTTATCTATAAAAATGAATTTGTTAAGAAACATGTTTCTGTGATTCATAATAATCAATGTGTTCTTTGATAATTAATGAAATAACTATTGATATAAAATCTCAAAAAATGGAAACAATTACTATATTCTACCTTATTTTAGCCGTAATTTTCTACCCTCTTTCATTTATGATATAGACACATAGTATTGTTCAATAGGATTATTTAACCAATCCAAATATGAACATACCCTGATTTGATTAATGATTATGATCTTTCTTGGTGATGATATAATTATAAATGAAGCATAATGAACATAGTTAGGGTAAAATATTGTTATATATCAAAATATGATGAAATTAAAAGTATAACTAATGTATAAATACATTTTACACAGTATGAATAAATCGATATCATCATAGAACTCCAATGGTGAATGATTAAATTAACCATGATCATTTAACGATAATACCATTAATATATTACCTAATTTTTTAATACCATAAATATAATAATATAAAAAATAATATTTTTAATCTAACACCATCCATATATAAAATATTTTGTAGAGGTGACAGAATGAAATACATGTCATGTATTGGAGGCTGTAGTCTACACAACAAACGAACTACATCTTTATTTTTATTAAGGGATGGGGTATATGAATTAAATAACATAGTACCATTAATATAATATCATTATGGTATGTAAATTAAAATAATATCATTATATTATTATATGTATAAAGTATTATGATGAATATAATAAAAATGAAAAATAAGTAGTGGATAGTAATCATATCAGGGTCTTGAATTTTAATTAAATGTCTCCGTGGAAGTAAAGGCCTTAGGCTAACTAGTGGTGTCTAAAATATTTTAAATATGGATGTGGGGGTTAATTAGAGAAAAATGGTAGTTTTTAAAGGATAAATATGATTTAATTGAGTGTTTTATTGTGGTCAAGATGTTTCCTTTGTAAAGACCCAGGAATTTCAAGGAAAATTCTTTCTTAATTCATTGGAATTTTATGAGTCCGAAGTTTATGACGGCACCTGATTCTGTGTCCAGGTGTGCCCAAAATCAATTTTTGAAGTATTTTTTGGGTAGTTTTAGTAAATTTACGTGTGAGTTTTTCTATATTCTAATCCGGTGAACGGAATTGAAATCCGAGGGCACCAATAAACTCGCAGCACCGGTATTCACTTAAGGGGACCTTTACCGCAGTTGTGTTTGCTCGGGAGGAGAAGTTAATTTTTTAAAGATTTATATTAAATTAAATAAAATTGTTGTACACAATTTTATTGTTTAATAGGTGGTTATTTCCTATAAGGGGGAGTTATAGGTGGGGCCCACACCCACATAACCTTCCATGAGAGGATTTAGTGTGGTGGGGCCCACATGTACCCAAACCCTTTCACCTCCCCTCATCTACCATAATCTCCCCTTTAACTCCACTTCGATTAATTTGTCAACTTCCCTCTTTTAATGTGAACTCTCCACCTCCCCTCTTTTAAATTTCATTCTCTTCACCTCCTCTAAATTAATTCCAACAAATAAGATTAATTAAATTCCACATTTAATTAATCGTTGATTCAATTTGAATCAATTTGAATTGAATGGAAATTGTTTTAAAATTGGAGAGCCTTGTTATTAATTTTTTTTAGAAAATATTTGGTGGTGGAGCCTTTGGGGATTTAGAGGAGTGCTTCATCCCTCTCCAACGAAAAATACGAGGAACGATATTCTGTTGACGAACGAGGAAAGAACGTTAGACGATGCTCGTGAGGAATTCCTTCATCCTTTTTTCGTCCTCCGTGTCAAGGGAGAAGACACCGCTCATGAGGAACGCCGTCTATGACAATGACTTCTATCGTATACTGGATGACACCGTTCTCTACGACGCTCGTCTTCTGCGGCTCGACGACATGCGACGTCAATTTTGAGGTAGGGGGTTTGATATAATTTTAATTGAATGAAATTATATTCCGTCCTTGGAGAATTATTTTATTGTATTTGGCCATTTGATATCGCCTAACACGGAGGGAGCATGCCGAACAAACAGGGCCCGACCACCCTTTGATGGTTCTTGACTATTTTAGCAGCGGCAATCAAAGGCGATGGCGACTGGAGGATACGGTGACCAAGTGCCGGCCGCGTAGAGAAGTACCGCGGCCTGCATCTGCGGCCCCTCTCTGAATAAGAACCGACCGGATAAAGCCGACCGAGCTGAAGAAACGGCGGGGCCATGAGCGCGGCATGCTGCGGAAGAACCGCAGCCCCCAATCCGTTGGCTGCTCGACCAAAGAAGGACCAGCCATCCGTAGCCGGCCAGACATGGAGACCGCGGTGCCACAAGGGGCAGCGCTCTGCGGAGGACCGTCGCCCGTGCTCCGCGGGCCCCTTGGGCGTCGAACCTGTCGACCGCCTTCCAGCCGGTTTGAAGGTCGCGGCGCCGCCTGGTGCCGCTTGCGGAGGACAGTGGCCCGCAACCGCAGGCCGCTCGCACCGGGAAGACCGGCCTGCTTTCGCTAGCCGGATAGGAGGGGTGGTGCCGCTCGACGATGTCTTTGTGGAAAACTGGGGATCGCCAGGCCGGGATGTGCCCCGCCTGGTCGGGCCGAGCCCTCCTCAGCCAGACCCGGACCCGGTTCGGTTTGACCCGGTTTGAGCTGACCTGGGGTGGGTTAGGCCGGGTGAGGCCGGACCCTAACCCGCCTCTTCGGACCCATTTTAGTCATTTTCCCATAACCTGAACTACAGACCTCTGATCGATGCACCGTCAGTTTCATAGGATTCATTGGATTGAGACGGGTGTTTCAGTATATTACACTCAAGGTTTTAGAGAATTTTGTGTACGTGCGGGTTTGTTAGAACTCAAAACCAACTGAGCCCTCGGAGAGTAAACACTTATAACTTAAGGAACTGATGTCCGATTGACATTCCGTCAACTACGATGGTTTACTTTTGAAGAAACAGTCCTTTTGGCATACACCACATGGGTTTTGGATGATATTAGAGTATGGATGGGTTTGATTGTACCTGAAATCCAACCGGGCTGCTGGAACAGAAAAGCTAATAACTCTCAGACCGGGCGTCTGATTGACATTTCGTCTATCGCATTGGGTTCCATACGATGTGACAGAACTTCGGTACAACTCAAATCAGTACATTGTGATAGTTGATGTGTCAACCCCTTTTCCTGAGGAGCAGACCCTCCCGGATTCGAGTGTTCTGTGTTCGAGAACCCAATAGCTAGTTGTCACTATGTTGACTTCCGTTCTAGGATCCTTCGTGTGTTCGATGACGACTTCTACCGTACTGGAATCCTTCACAGGTTCGATGGTGATGAATTCCATAATAGGATCCTATGTGGGTTCGATGAAAATGACTACCATACTAGGATCCTCCGTGGGTTCGACGACGACGTCTACTGTACTAGAATCCTCTGTGGGTTCCATAGCGAGGACTACTGTACTGGAATCCTCCATGGGTTCGACAGTGACATCTACTATACTAGAATCCTCTGTGGGTTCGACAACGATAACTACTATTCTTGTTTCCTCTGTGGGTTTGATAGTTTTCACTTTTGTTCCTGTATCCTGGGTGGGATCGACGGAGTAGCTGGTCTTGTATCCTATGTGGGTCCTACAACTTAGCTAGTCTAGTATCATATGAGGTTCTGACAGCTTAGATGAATCAGTGACTACATCTGCTCCTCTCGATATCTATACGAATGATGTATACCTATGTGAGTTGAGTCTTGATTTTCAATCACTATCATCAATGTGATTGACTTCGTCCTTGTGTGGACTAGGTTGTTCTTGGGCTTGAGAGTTAGAGCCGAATAGTGATTGATTACTTAGGTATATGTACGGGAATATACAAAAGTAGAGTTGGTTGATACTTCGTTATTGTACCCTTCTTTTGTGGTTTATCCTTCATGGATTCCGAGAGACCTTCGAGAGTCTTGGGGTCCCTACTGAGTATCGTATACTCACCCCTGTGCAGGTTATACTCGAACTACATTGTGTTGGATGCAAATGACGGACATCACTGATCGAGGAGGAGACTTGTGGAGCTGGATGGTACCCGGAGGTGGACCACTTGGCGAGACGTAAACGGGAAAAACGGTCGGACCTTAGGTGCTGAGGAGGCCACCATCCATCAGGTAGTATTTCAGGAGGATGACTCAGTGGTTTCTATTTTACTATACTGCAGTTGTACTAGCTTTTCAGTGGTACTGTACTTATTTTTGGGCTTGTATTTCCGACCCTTTTCCATTCAGCACGTACTTTTGGTAATCAGTATTACATAGTGCTTACTACTGTTGCGTACTCTATAGTGTTTGTTTACCGTATAAAGGAAATGCCTTTCCTTTATTTATCGGGATTTATGCCTTTTGTGCTAGTCGCCATCCCCTGACCTATGGATAGCGGGCTTGGGGTAGTCACAACACGGGTCCAGAGGACATGTCGTGACAATTTGGTATCAAAGGAGTCGGTTCTACCGTAGAACTCAGCACTCTGATCACTCTTTTCTGTGAAGCAATAGTGTTAAGAGTATTGAGTGTGGTTTTAAGTAGATGGAGTCCTGTGTTGGGGAGGAGACTGACGTATCCATACACCAGGACATTGATCAATGAATTGCGACATAGTGCACGAAAACACTGATTGCAAGTGTGTTTCATTTGAAAAAGTTTTATTCGGGATTACATTGTGTCAGCTCACAAGGTATACTGTTTAAACCATGGAGCACCTGTTCCTTTTCAGGATGTCCCCACGAAGGCAGCCAGCTAGGGTTCCGAGTTATGTACGAGATGGTATCCCACCGAGCGACGAGGCCTAGGTATAGGTCCCCATCACAGCTGAGGCACCAATAGTACCACTACCCGCTGGGCCACTGATACCACAAGCCCCAGCAGTAAAGAGTGGATGCCGCATGAGTGGGTTGCAAGAGTTCCAGCGACAGAGGTCGCCCAGGTTCTGACGAGAGATGGACCCCCCAGGTAGGTGAGGATTGGCTGGAGGCTATCTTCAGAGTTTTTATATTTCTATGGAAACCAGCCGACCTCATGGTGATCCTTGCCGCGAGTCTCCTGCATGCAGCGGCATGCATATGGTGTAGCCTTATGCTCTAGGTGCATGGTGAGGAATCACTACTCTGGACAGACTTTGAGAGCCTATTCCAGGTAGAGTTTGTACCATATTCCCTTCGTACGGTCCGAATTCAGGAGTTACTTCATCTGTAGTAGGGCATCATCACAGTAACTCAGTACTCAAGGAGGTTCACTTACCATTCATGATACTCCACAGATATAGTACGAGACCTGTTCTTCTTGGCCTGTACATTCAATCAGGGACTCAAGCATGAGATCAGGGTATCGATGATCCCCCTCAACATCTCGACGTAGGTAGGGGTGCTGGAGAGAGCCCTTCTAGTGGAGTGCTTTGTCGCTGTGTAGTCACCAGCGGTGAAACCCTATGCAAGAAGACACGTAGAGGAGTCTTCTGCAGTAGGATGTAGACATTTGAAGCAGAGGTCCAAGCGGACCAGGCCATCCGATGCACGACCAAAGGATATAGGTTCGGTTGTGCGAGGCACACAAAACCGAGCCAGCGATATGAGTTGTAGGCAGTGCTACGCATGCGGCGGTTAGGGTCACATAGATCGGGACTATCCAACCCACCCTGAAGATGAGCATCAGGAAGTTGAGGGACCTCCCAGGTAGATGCAGAGGTTCAAACATGGTGGTCTTCCGGGAGTAGGCAGATGTGGCAGAGGAGCTGGCTGAGCAGTAGGTGGCAGATGATGTTTTGAGGGCCTACCACCACCACCACCAGGAGGTCCACCCCAACCATATGGAACTGGTGGACAGTGGAGAGCTCAGCTTTAGTCACATGAGGCCTATGACCATAGAGCTCCGGGTGTAGGTGAACAAGAGTGGGACTAGCTCCAGGCATAGAGACTATTGTTCATGAACCTTCTAGCTTTGTTGAAGTCATTGTTTGTGGTTGCATTTTGTCTTTGTACTTTGAGCTATTGTAATAAAAGGCACATGTCCATGTGATTTTTTATTTTATACCTTTTTTTATGGTTGATACTGAGGGTTCCAGTTAAAACCGTTGACTTGAACCTCACATTCGATATTCCTATTGGAGGAGACCCAGTGACCACACACTACTACCCATAGTGTGACTCGAACATTTGAGGTCAGAGAAATAGTTAAATCTCATGGTAGTAGCGTCGAGGCCTTACGACATCATTCATGGAATGAAATAGTACCGTTCATATTAGGATTGACTGTATTAGTAAAAGAACATGGTTCATCCAAGGGATGAGACTGGATTTCTCTTTTCGGCAAGGGATAAATCTTAGCAGTTGTTGTAGGATGTAAGCAAAAAAGGGTGTAGTTGAGTTCTTTACAAATAGCTAGTCACACCAATAGTTTGTTGAGCGAATGTTTTACAGTTTACTCTAATCTCAAATGTCTTAGGTGTGTCTTCTCGTAGAAGGAACTGGACCTGAGACAGTGACGTTGTCTTGATTTCCTTCAGGAATATGACTTTGAAATAGTCTACACTCTTATGAAGGGTAATATTGTAGCAGATGCTCTCAGTAGATGATCAAAAATTCAACAACTAGGAGAGTCGACGAAGCAGCTGGCCGCGTTGCAGATATCCTTTGTGGATAGGGATGGAGCAGCCTTTCTGAAGTCCCTCACAATCAGTCCTCCACTACTTCAGTGAGTCAGAGATGGGGTAGGCTATGACAGAGAAGGTGCAGATCATCCGGGATCGGATGAGGACTGCACATATCAGACAGAAGTCCTATGCGGATAAGAGACAAAGACCACTGGAGTTCGAGGATGGTGACCACGTCTTCTTACGAGTCTCACCTCGATGAGTTCTACGTAGATTTGGTCGAGGCGAGAAGTTATCTCCATGCATTAGTTAGCCATTCTAGGTCCTTAGAAGAGTAGGAAAGGTGGCTTACCACCTGGATCTTCCACCTCAGTTGCACCAGGTGCACGATATCTTTCATGTATCTCAGCTGAGGAGATACGTGCACGACCCATCACACATCATCGACCACGAGGAACTATACATCAATGATGTGGTGACATTCATGGATGTCCTAGTGGAGATAGAGTATCGTCAAGAGTGGTTCCTATGTAGACATTCGATTCCTCTGGTGTGCGTACACTGGCAGTACGGAAACCTCTAGGAGAGCACATTGGAGTGGGAGGCTCAGATTCATGCTCAGTACCCTATTTCGTTTTACTAGTGTATGTAGTTGCTTTACGGGGACGTAAAACCCTGAGATGGGGGTAATTTAAAGACATAGATATTTCATGGAAACAATGTTTCATAATTATTTGGAATTTTACGAGTCTGTATTTCTTGATGACGCCTGATTCCGAGTCCCGGTGTGCGTGAAATCAATTTCTGAAGGTTTGTTCGGGTACGATCAGTAAATGTACGTGCAGATTTTTCTATCTTTTTAACTGGTTCTCGAAATTGAAATCCTAGGGCACCGATGAACTCGTAGAACCGATATTCGTTTAAGGGGACCTTTACCACAATTTTGTTTGCTCGGGAGGAGAATTTAATTTTTTGGGGATTTATATTAAATTAAAAAAAATTGTTGTAAACAATTTTGTTGTTTAAGAGTTTGTTATTTCCATCAGGGGGGAGTTAGAGGTAGAGCTGGCACCCACATAACCTCCCATGAGATGATTTAGTGTGGTGGGGCCCACAGTAACCCAACCCCTTTCACCTCCCCTCAACTCTCTTAAACCCCCCATTAACTCCACATCAATTAATTTGACAACCCCCCTATTTTAATGGGAACTCTCCACCTAATCTATTTTAATTTTAATCACTTCACCTCCTATTAAATAATGCCAACAACTAGGATTAATTAAATGACACATTTAATTAATCATTGATTCCATTTGAATCAATTTTAATTGCATGGAAATTCTTTTATAATTGGAGAGCCTTGATATTATATTTTCTTGGAAAATATATGGTGGTGGATCCATTGTAGATTTGGAGGAGAGCTTCAACCCTCACCAACGAAGAATATGAGAAACGATATTCTCTCGACGACCGAGGCAAGAACAAGAGGTGATGCTCATGAGGAACGCCTTAACCCTTTCTTCTTACTCCATGTCAAGGGAGAAGACACCACTCGTGAGGAACACCGTCTACGACAGCGACTTCCAACGTTGATGGAACGACACCGTTCTCCACGACTCTCATCTTCCGCGGCTCGATGATATGAGATGTCAATTTTGAGGTAGGGGGTTTGATATAATTTTAAGTGAATGAAATTATATTCTGTCCTCGACGAATGCTTGTATTGTCTTTGGCCAATTGATATCGCCTAACGGGGAGGGTGTGGGCCGAATGAACATGGCCCGAAGACCATCTGATGGTTCGTGACTATTTTGGTGGCGGCAATCAAAGGCGATGGTGACCGAAGGAAGCGACGGCTGAGTATCTGCCGCGTAGAGAAGAACTGTGGATGACATCCGTGGTCCGCTCAGCCGAAGAAGAACCAGCCAGCTAATGATGACCAGGAAAAAGGAACTGTGACGCCACAAGGGAACCGCGCTGCGGAAGAACTGCGTCCCGCAATCCACGGGCTGCTCAACCAAAGAAGGATCGGGCAGCCGTTGTCAGCCTGACATAGAGACTACGGTGCCATAAGGGGAACCGCGCTGCGGAGGACCACGACCCGCGCTTCGTGGGCCGCTTCGACGGTGAACTGGCCGGATGCCTGCCGGTTGGGTTGAAGGTCGGGGCACTGCCTAATGATGCGTGCGGAGGACAGGGGCCCGCAACCGCAGGCCGTTCACACCGGGAAGGCTGGTTGGTTTCATCCAGCCAGACAGGAGGGGCAGGGCCACTCGACACTCCCGTTTCGGAAAACTGGGGGTTGTGCCCCCCGGACCACTCGACCAACTGGTCGAGCTGTGGCATGCCACTCGGCCAGGTCATGCCCCACCAGGCCAGGCTGCACCCCTCCAGGCTGGGCCGAGCACTACTGGACCGGACCCGGACTAGGGTCGGGTCGGACTGGTCCCAAACCACCCTCTATGGACCCATTTTAGTATTTCACCGATAACATGAGCTACGAACCTCTGATTTATTAACCATCAGTTGCATAAGATTCATTGGATTGAGTCGCTCATTTCGGTATATTGTAAACAAGGTTTTAGAAAAGTTTGGGTTTGACCGGGTTGATTCGAACTTGAAACCAACCGGGCCCTCGGAGCAGAAACGTTTATAACTTAAGGACCAGACGTCTGATTGAATTTCCGTCAACTACAATGGTTTAATTTTGACGATAAAGTCCTTTTTTCATACTCCACACATGATTCATATGAGATTAGAGTATCACCGGGTTGGATTGTACCCAAATTCCATTCGGGCCCCTCGAATGGAAAAACTAATAACTCTTAGACTGGGCGTCCGACTGATGTTCCGTCTGTCGCGTTGGGTTCCTTATCATGAGACAGAACTTCGGGATACATAAAATCATGACTTTTTTATAGTTGATTGATCGAAACCTTTGCTCGAGGAGTGGACCCTCCCGGATTCGAGCGTGCTGTGTGCGGGAACCCTAGAGCTGGCTGCGTCTGTGATGACTTCCGTACTAGGATCCTCTGTGGGTTCGAAGACGACAACTACTATACTATGATCCTCCGTGGGTTCGACGACGACATCTATTGTAGAGGAATCCTTTTTCAGTTCGACTGCGATGACTATTGTACTGGAATCCTATATGGGTTTGACAACGACATCTATTTTACTGGAATCCTCCATGGGATCGACTACAATGACTACTGTACTAGAATCCTCTATGGGTTTGACAATGATGACTACTGTTCTAGTATCCTAAGTGGGTCTGACAGTTTTGACATCTGTTCTTCTATCCTATGTTGGTCTGACAAAGTAGCTGGTCTGGTATCTTGTGCGGGTCCGACAGCTTAGCTGGTGTAGTATCCTATGTGGGTCTGAAATCATTGATGAATCAGTGACTAAATCTGATCATATCTATCACTATACGAAATATTTATACCTGTGTAAGCTAAGTCTTGATTTTCAATCATTATCATCGATGTGATTGACTTCATTTCTGTGTGGAATGGTTTGTGTATGGGCTCAAGAGTTGGAGCCAAACTGTTATTGATAACTTATGTATATGTATGGGCATATACCTAAGTATAGTTGGTCGATATTTCGTTATTATATCCCTATTTTGTGTTTTACCCTTCGTTGTTTGTGAGAGACCATCAGGTGTCTCGGGGCCCCTACTGAGTATCGTATACTCACCCCTGCATGGGTTATGCCTGCACTATGTTGTGTTGGATGCAGATGACAGATAGCACTGATCGAGGATGAGACTTGTGGAGCTAGACCGTACCTGGAGGTGGAACACTTATAGGGACGTACACGGGGCGGACGGTCAGACCCGAGGTGCTGAGGAGGCCATCTATACCCACCCTTCAGGAGGGATTTTCGGAGGACGACTCAATGGTTGATATTTTCTTTTACTACATTTGTACTAGCTTTTCAGTTGTATTGTACTTACTTTTGGTCTTTTATTTCTGGCCCATTTCCTTTCAACACTTATTTTGTATTCAGTATTACTTAGTGCTTACTACTGTTGCGTACTTTGTTGTGTCTGTTAACCTTATAAAGCCAATGTATTCCCTTTCTTTATCGGGATTTATGCCTTTGGGGCTAGTCTCCTACCCTGTGGCTAAAGAAGGCAGGCTTGGGGTAGTCACGGCATGGGCCCTAAGGACGGGTAGTGATATCTTTTTATATTTGAAGATATAGATAGTTTTTGAAAAACCAATTAAATTTGAATAATTGTATTTCAATATATAAGGTTCAAATGATAAAAATTTGTAAAAATTAGGAAATTTTTAGTGTTTTGGGTGAGAAACACCTGATAAATAAAATTTCAAATGTGTTCCTATCATGTTATTTACTTTCCCCATAGTAAAAAATCATTTCACAGTTTAAAATTTTACTGGTGCAACAAATTATTAACCATAGTAATTAATTTTATTTAGAATAATTAAAATTTAATTGATTATATAATTTTTACTTTCTGATTTAAAATTTTGAAACAATTTTTTTTAAAAGAATTCAGCTTGTATGAAAATGAAAATTTAATATATAAACACATAACTCTGTAAGAAATTTTTTAGAGAAATAAAATTTTTAGGCTTTAAAGTCATATTTATTTTAAAATTTATCTTAGATAATAATTATACAATGGTAAATATAATTATAATGAAATAATTATGGGATATTTTTCGTTCATTAATGTCGAAAATAAAATCTACCATAAAAAATTATTGATCAAAAGAAAAGTGTAAAAACATTTTTTATATCAAATTAACATTTTAAATAACTATAATTTTTTTACTAGTGGTTTTCTATTTTTTAATAAAATTTTAAAATATTTAATAATAATCATATATCTGTTATGTGGTCTAAAATTACTTTTTTTTAAATTTCTATTTCTTTAATATATAATGATATAATCTTACACATTTTTTTAAAAAACCATAATCATTGAAAAAAAATTCCCCTTTCAAAAGATGCACAAAAATTCATACTAAGTCTCTATTGATCTATAGATTTGAAAAACAATGTTAATTTATATTTATTAAAAATAATTAAAATTTAAAACTATTTAATTCAATAAAATACTAAAATATTATTGAAAAAATCATTTAAATGGAAAATATCATTTTAAAATATTTACTACTATTATTATTCTTTCATATTATCTTCCAAATAATTTATTTCTAAAATATTATTTATATATAATATAATTTAACATTAATTTTATTTTTTAAAATAGAAATTTTTTTCACAGAAAAGGCAAATTGTTATGAAAATATTTATCTAAACAATAATTTATTTCATTTTTTCTTTTAGGGAATGTAATTTAATTTAATTTATATTAAAAGATTAATTTATTTTAAATATACAAGAATGTTTAACATTATTCTTTATATTTTATTCAATATATATTTTTTCAAATAGTATATTTAAATATTTATATTTTATGTTGATATATCAAGGAATCATTTATGTTTGGTGTTGCATGTGGATCAAGATATCAAACACATTGAATTATTTAATGATAATAATATGTTATAATTTTGGGTAGTTATATTCTACCACCATTAAATAAAATCCATCCTTATAATTTTACTCAAATAAATTTCATTAGGAAACTCATTATTAATCTATACACCACAAGATGTTCATTGGTTTATTTAGGATGTTGAATGAGATGTATATATATGAAAATTTAGTATACCTTCATTATAATACGAGATAAACCCATTTATAAATTCACATAGATATATGTAATGATATACGTTATAGATCTATAAGGTATAACCTCTTTCAAACACTAAAATTGATTTATATGATAATTATTCCACTATTGGTTATTATTTAAAACTCAGTATCCTATATTAGTGAATTTTTTTGGCATCATACACTAGAAAATAAAGAGTTAAAACTCACTATATAATTTTTTATTTGTAGTTTTTTATGATTTAACATGTTCTCAAATTTGTTGGTGGCTATCTCACTCATTATCCAGTTTTGTTGGAAAGAATGTCCCACAAATCCCACCTATCTTGTTTTTGAGGTAATAGATTTTTGTAGATTCTCTCTTTCCATGCACTTATAATCCTGACAACCTTCATATCCATCCCTATATCATTTACCTATCCCTTTAAAGAAATTTTCCCCATCTATCTTTCCATATTTTTGACCTATATGAAATTTAATCCTCTTTCCATCATCTTCATCCTCACATCATCTTTCACAAGAAATCAAAATTAATATTCAGGGTTTTGTTGGTACATGAACTATTTTCACTATGTTAATTATACACCATAATATCTATTTTGTAATGATTATAAGGATTCTCTATCCACCTCTAATTCTGATTAGTTTTTCATTAAGGTGACCCGCAAAGTACCATTCCCATCTATAATACATTATCATTCCATCCAATAATAGAACTAATTGAATTAATATGAGTGAAAATCATTATAAATAACTATAGTAAAATAAAACCTCATCATCTATCACATTATAAAACTATCATGTCAGGCAATAGTTCTTTCAACTGAATTTGAGTTTGATTTTGTTGAACATATATCACTCTTAGTGGAACAAATATCATTCAGGGTTCATCCTAGGTTATATAGAATTGGGTTATCATGTATTTATTAACCTAATCCTTAAAATATATATCCCAAATAAGCATTAGATTAATTAAAATATGGAAATCCAAATAATCACTAACATCTACGCACTCAAAATTAAATTTATTTTTCTTGAGGCAACATTAAAAACTCCCAAAATAATGTACTCAATTATATACATACCATAATCATGTTCATTAAATAAAATATCTATCTCAAAACCTATTTTAATCTCCAATACATTAAACCAAAACAATATTAAATATACTCCATAGAATCTATCAATCTCATTAATCCTATGTTTGTTTTTACAACTATTTTATAAGTTCATGGAGTAGTCACTATATATCATTATCCTAAAATGAGATGAAATTATCAATAAATAGCAGGAATCTATTATCAATCCCATGGTTACTAGTTACTCTCTATCTTACATCCTAGAAATAAATCCATCCTTTATTCCCAAATCTTTGTGTATGTTAAATTTAAGAGTTATCTATACCCTAATAATGTTCTCTTTATTAGTTATTAGCAAAAATATTGAATTAAAATAAAATAATGTCACTTTTCTATTTATAAATGTTAATATATGTAAAAAAATGATAAAATAATAACTAATGAATAATAATTGTTATATTTCTCACATAATCCTTATAACATTAATAATATACTCGAATATGATCGATAAATATAACCTAATATCTATAAAAACTATGAGTTTCAACATTATGAAAATAACAATAACCATATCATAGGTAAGACTAAAATTTTATCTTCTTCCAAAATAAATAGGAAAATAATAATGTTCTCAACCATTAAATTATGTTATCTTATTTGACTATAAGACATAGTAGTTTCTAGGAACATAACCTTATCAGTATCATATGTATGATCTTGTATCAACACAATACTAAATCAAAAATAAATTTTATATTATCCAAATATAAATTTGAATACATTAATCAGAAGAGTTCATCCATTATTAAAACACTATTTTTATCATATGATACTACTGAATCTGTGTATAACTTTATCTAGTCAGTCCATTTTCATACATGGTTATTTTTATATTTTTTTCTTTAGTAAAAATATATAACATCATTATTAAATCATTTTTTATGGTTCTTAATGAGAAATTGATTAACTAAGGAATATATTTCATAATTTCTTCACCTTGTTTATTTTCTTAGTCTCACTAATCATGCAATAGATAAGTGACTATATCAATGCTCGACTAACCCTTTTTGGAGTGGTTATTCATATGTGCCTCCATGAAACAACTGTATCCACATGACATTATCTAGATAAGGATGTTTTTATATGAAATATATCATAGTCAATAATTTCCCAAAACATCACAATTTTATCAATTATATAGAAAAATTCATAAACTTACCTCATCATATTCCTGAAAAAATGTTCAATATTGTCTATTAAATAAGTCACAAACAATTCCAAAGGGGTATCATTACCTTTGAAACTGTGATCTACCGAAACATATTATTCATTAAATTTTCTTTAATAAATATACTAATCCCAAATGTCATATAAATAATTCCTTTTTTAATAATAATGTTTTCCCAAACCCGCTGTCCAAAATCTGGTGCTCATAGACACATAGTATATGTACTTTTTTTTGATAACCACATTAAGTTCATGTATATATCCATACATAACTAAAAATAAATAAATATTATAGTATACATTAATTAAAATTATTTTTTTGGATTATATTTTTATATCTGAACATTATCCAATTTGAATTATAAAATATGTGATGTTCACACCATAGACATAAATGTGTATTTTTATAATTAAAATAATGAAAAAATTATTATATTCCACCAATGGGAAAGTGATAGTTGGTTTCAAAATATTGTATCCCCATGTATCATAGGAATCCTAGAAGGGTATTTACATGGGTTTAAATCAACCTTCAAATGTAATTCCTAAACGATAGTACCCTTAATGTGATTTGGAATTGGATTATTTGGTATCATGATTTCATTCCCCCAATTTATATACATGTATTTATATATATTAGATTATAAATAGTGTAACATAAAACCCATTAGTGGAAATAAATTTGAATATAAAACATAAAATGGAAGTTAAATATTAAAATATCATTTACAAATTATTATAAATAGTGATGTAAAAGAGGAAGTTATGGGTCACATCCAAAAGAGTTTTTCCTTAGGGGGAGGTAATATTAATTTTCAAATATTACTTTTAAAATAATCTCTAATAATTTATCTTTAAAATGAGATTAATTTTCTAATAAGAAATATGGATCCAAAATTTTGATTATGAAAGGGTCATTTTAATTAATTAAAATTACCTTTTTTTAACCCACATAGTAAAAAGAGACATATAATTTTATTTGTTTTAAAAATTTATTTACCCAAAGTGCCTCATAAATACCATATAATAAAATATTAGAGTTTGATAACCCATGCATAGAATAATAATGTTCATGATATTACATTGTAACTCCATGAAGGGGATATGTGTTTGAAAACAACATAACAGTTGGGGAAACAACTATATAAATAAACAATTGATAGAGGCAAAATAATAAGAATTGAAAATTCATTTAAATACACTGGTAATGATTAAATATACATCCAAAATAGTATAATGGAAACATGGTTCTTAATATGTAATATATCTTAAATAATAAAAAATGAGACCATGAATATTATTTCGACATTAGACTATTTTTTTAAAAACCCATTGAAAGTGACTTATTCTAATTGAACCTCAAATAAAACTTTTAAAATATAAATCATGACAACCAATATCAAATAGGAAATATGTACACCTCATAAATAAATTTATAGGCATAATATCCAATGTGTCTCAAAGAGTGGAATTTTAGATGAAATACCTTACCCCATGTCATAAAATTGATGAAAATTATTTAAGGTTCTTTACAAAATAATTTATATCCTAATTAATTAATCGATAACCTTAATCATAACCATTTAAAATAATAAATTTCATAAATAGTAATTTTCAATATAAATTGTTTTCGTTTTCCTGATCATATATTTATGTTCATGGTCATTTATACTTGATTCAAAATATTAGTGGTTCTATGAAATTTTAATCAAACGTAAACCGCTACTAGGTATTTATGGTAACTTATATGTTTTTTTGTAATTATTAATAATTTTAATGAATCCTTTCATGAGTTTCTTACACTTCATCCTAGAATAGGAAAATGATTGAAATCATGATTCAGTGATTCCTAAAAATCAAAATTTGATTTCATAATTAATGAAATAACTATTAATATGACATTTAGAAAATAAAAAAACATATTTACTATTTTATATAATATTTTATAAAAAAAAATCTTCCTATATTCATTATTGTTATGAAATTATATTATTTTTTATGTATATAGATAAATAAACTTAAACATGATCATATCATGATTAAATGAATGTTTGAGAGGTTATTTCGTTATAAACCAATTATACCAAAATCATAATGAAAATATTAATTTCTTCAATTTTATAAATAATAATATGATGAATTTAGATGGGGAAGTAATGTATTTGAATGTATTACACAATTTTAATTAAATTTTATCCTATTGGTTGGATTATTTATATGGATTAAATTATTGACAATAATTTTTAGATCTGAACATTAATATGATATCAATTATTTTAAAACATACACTTAATTACATAAACAACATCATATTTATCCATTAATAGCATCATTATATCAATAAATGTATGTCAGTGAAGTAAAAAAGAAACATGTTACTTCGTGGAGCCAGTTTTCTGCACAACCGATGAACACTAGTTTTGTTTTTCATTATAGATGATATATATTAACCAAAATTTTAATAACATTAACAAAGAAACATTAAAATATTTAAATGATACATATATAATTACATTTATTTTCCTATATTAAATTTTAATTATGATCATTAAGATGATGACTATGTAATTGATAAAACTCACATCATGGACTTGGATTTTCCTTGGAAATGATGGAATCATACTAAATAATGGTGACTGTAATATTTTTAAATAGAAATATGGTTCTATGAGGGAAAATGTAATAGTTAATAAGATAAATTATTTAGGTAAATGAGACATTAATTTGTGATGATTTTACTCTATTATATGTGAGGAGAAGGGTAGCTTTTCAAAATACAAATTGAATTTCAATTATCAAATTAAAATTTTATAGGGGAAAGGGATTCAAAAAAGTAAAAATAAAGAAAGGGGGAGGTTTGTTCGATAATCCATTAACAATCCATTTTTAGTCATGTTTTAAACATAATTTGACATTCTCACTTAGAAAAATACCTTTTACAATGACTAATTTTTACTAGGGTAACTAATTTTGAAACATAAATATTAATTTTTACAAGAAAATAAAATGAAAATGATTGCATATTTTGAAACATATAAATTAAAATTTGAAATTAATTTTATCAATTAATATTTCAACATATACGAACAATTAATTTTGAAATATATACACTTTAACATGTAAAACTATTTTTAAAGAAATAACTTTTTCGAGCATTAAATTAATATAAAATATATAATTATATTTGATACCGATTTTATTGAAATAAATTGAATTATTACAAAAAATAATGTCTATGAGGCTCCCAAGGAACCCTAAAAGAGAATAATCCTTGAAAAATACTTGATTTTGTTAGAAAACCAAAAAAAAAGTATAATGATGTAATATTTTATGTAGTTATAAAAACAAATTTTCAATTGTTTTTCTATGTTCATTGAATATTTTAAAATTTTTATTTTATTCATAAAATTATTATTTTTTAAATAATAGGTTTCATAAATTTATATAACTTTCTTATAAATATATATATATTTATCAAAATATTAAAATTTTTGGAAGAATAACGTTCTGACAATAAAATTATCCTTTTCAAAAAAAATTCATATAGAAAAAATTTTGATATGTGGAAATAAAAAAATAATTATTTCATTATTAATTTTCAATTTCAAAAAATTATTAATTAGTTTTTAATAAAACCATATAATATATTGAAAATATTTATTAGAAATTAACTTTTTAAATATTATGAACTATGATTATTATTTTATGTCATCTTCCAACTAAATTGGTGTAAAATAATTTTTAATATCACAGGTTATTTATGATTTATAGTATGTTTCTTCAAATATAAATTTTTTTCATTTAAAAGATACTTTTTTTAGAATAATAAATTTCTAAATAATAAATGATATTCTATTCTATTTTAGGAAATCTAATTTAAAATAATTAATATTAGTGGAATCCTATATTTTGTATATGAAAATAATTCATAAAGTGGTTACACATATTAATACATGGTAATTAAAAATCTAGATTCTTAATTTTAATATTTAATCTAAATATTTCATGTTTTTTATGTTTGGTGTTGTGTAAGAGTAATTGGTTTAACCAAATGTCTTATTTAAATGTCATCTTATATTATAATTTTAGGGTGATACACTTGTCCATCAGAATTGGTTCAATCAACATGAAGAGGATAAAATATTGTAGAAATGTTTATATTGTCCTAAGCATGCCTAGGGGAATATTCCCAGACAGAAGAAGTTGGTGCACACCCAAGTCTATAATAAGTCACACACACTATATAGTATCCTTTTATAAATGATATATATACACCTAATTAATGATCTCTAATAACATTGGAGAATCATGTAGATCAATCCATTTGTTTTCCCCATGTCTAGAACATAGCACTTGTATTTCAAGGAACACCAACACACGGAATTTTTCATCAGGAGATTAGTGTAAGAGGTAGGAAGTAGGCCATGCATGAGTGACCCATAAATATTGATTACCACGACATGAGATTTCATTTACACTCCCTCTAAGGGTACCATTACGAGTGGAGAGGGATAATTACCCTATAGTCCCACCTCCAGCTGGTCCTGAGTAGTGTACTATAACTGATGGTATAAAAATATCATTAATGGGTGGCATTACACCCTGTAATATATATAATTTTGAGTGATAAGATGAATCAAAAAAATATACTCCATTAAAATTTTAAAATAAATAAAAAATTCATCTCACAACACCCATATAAATAAAACTGATATAGATGAAGTTATTCAATGTAAATACCCACAATGAAAAAAAATTAGCGCCACAAAAAATGTTTAATAGTCCAATATAGTAACATCTATCATGGTCTAAAATGTCCACCTAGAAAGCTAAAAATCATTTTATATACATTGGGTGATAATATAGGTATGATCATAAGAAAAAATCATGTCTCTAATGTGCATGTGAAAATAGAATATTAATGCACCCATGTTAAAAAAAATTAGAACCGAACCAAACCTACATTGGTACGCTAACCAAATGCTCAACATCAGCAAGGAATTCTCACAAAATAATCCTTCCATGTATAATAGTATAATATGAATCATATTGATGATAGTGAAACCCTCACTGCATTCACACATATATTCCACTCTCACACCACAATGACGTACACCATGGTTCTCATAACTCTTCCATATAACATTACATCACATCACATCACTTCCGTAGTCACCTGGACTATCTCATCGCAACACATCTCATAACATGTGTTGTAGGGTATCATGAACACAAATATAATAAACCTCATTATCTCCTTATACCATGAATGACCCAAAACAATATAAATATCATCACATCTCTCATAATGACGTCTAGTCCATAAAAACTCATCACATCACTTTTTGACAGCATCAGTTTTCACTTCTCGCTATCACTACCAATGCATATCAACAAGTCCTGGAATAAGGAGTAAGGAGGAGTGGGTATCCATCCATCCATCCTCCCACATTGATGTTGGGGAAAACCCTAAATATATATATATATATGGGTGTTTACACCATATACATAAATGTGTGGGTTGTGTAATGATATCAGAAGGAAACATAATGTATATAATAGCTATACTCATGTGCTTCTTGAGGATGCAAAAAAAAGTTACCAACTAACTCAGAACATTCACTCACCTTGTTTCTTCCACTAAAATAAATAAAACTACACAATATTATATGACAAAAAGCAATTTCCAATTAAATCCAACATCCATATTATCCATTTTCATCCCATTTCAATTATAAATATCATCTTGTTTGATATTTACAACCCATATTTTCTTATATAAACATTATCCTTTTCAATAAAATAACCATTCAAACCAAAATTCATTAAGCATTCAAAATCATATAATTATAATGAATTAATTCAACTACTACTCAAGAAACTATCATAAACAACCAGCATCATAGCCTCAAAGAAAGACCCCCCCCACCCAAAACCACCAATATAACCCCGCTGCACAGCGATACAACAAACACTATCGTAGCCTCGCTGCATAACTATATCACATCCATTTCCAAACATACATAACAAAACAGAAACCACCAATTAATTGTATAATAAAATCCTTGCCACAATACACAACTTTATCCATAATCATATTACAAAAAATACCACCATATTTTCCAAATTACGAATAGGGTATTTCCTTCAATTCTACATATTTATTTGAGGGTGTTTTCACCAACTTCCTACACTAAAAATAAGGACTATACATATAGGAGGACACCATTTTAGGGAAACTGAATCCAACTATAGAAACACATTTCCATGTCTATAAGGGGAGAAGTATTTGGATGCTCATATATTAAGAGATTATATGTTCAAAAAATTGTAGTAACGATGTTATCAATTGAAATATTAGATATAGAATCAACAAGATTATATATGATTGATATTTTCCATTGAAGTCATGTGTCATAAAATACATTCATGTTAAAAATTTAAAAGTTCTCCAAATTTTTAGTATTTAAATATATGATTAATACTAGTTGAAACAGCATAAAAATTCATTAATATAGGCATTAAAATTATTTTTCATCAATGAAATGAGTAAAATTGACATTTTTTTTGATTTCTAAAAACACAGAAACTCTGTAAAGTGCCATCATCTGTGTGACACCACTAAGGTTACAGTACAAGGGTGGAACCACTATGGTGCCACTGCCATGGTCACCCCACCAGGCCCTACTGTCAGGTTCCACCACCAGGGTTCTACAATCAGGTGTTACCGTTAGCGTGTTTCTGTCATGTTCCACCATCTAGATTCTTCTACTAGGATACTACTATAGCCCCAAAAATTACAATAACATTCCATGGAAATGTCAAACACCATATTTTCCATTTCTTTATAGTTCATATTGTATTGTTTTTTTTTGAAATAAAACACACAAACTCTTATCTCCATCTAGAATTCAAAACCAAACTGAAAGGAAATTGAGTACAACATTGAATGACCATCTCTCGAGATACCTCTCAATGATCATATTACATATGAAATGCCCGCAAAATCGAAACCTAAAACATAAATGACCCTAAAATATGATAAAAATATACGTCTATGACATAGGAATTAGTGAATTCTATCCATAATGTCAAGATAGTATCCACTATATGTGTAACTAACTTGGCTACATGAGTATAATCACATCATTGTTAACGCATCTCGATTATAAATATGGTTGCCCATTATCATATATCAAGAATTTATCACCCATAATATATAAAAAACAATGTAAAATTGATGATTTCATAAAACAAAGACATTAAAACATAATATCAATAGTGAAACAAAAAAGGGAAAAATAAAAAAAACTCTAAGTACTATGAATATATCTGTATCACTCGCTCAAAATTACTTTCCTCTATGATCAAATATCTCAAAACACATGAACCTAGGAATTGTTTTTAGAAAAGATCCACTGATGTTCATGAAACAATCCTGTAACATATCATCTACTGTATGGATTGTCTAATAATCATACCAATCTCTAGAAGGGTGGAAAGTTGTTCAAAGGTTTAACGAAACTTTTAAAGTATGATTAATTCTCCTACAGACTCACACTGAAAAAAATTTTCCCATCCTGAGAAAATGGATATCGGGACTCCATGGATTTGTGCCACCTTATCCAAATAGCTCTCTTCCAAAGAATACACTCTACATAAATCCTTGATCACTAGGACATGAGACGATTTCAATAACCAATCCATAATTTCCAATATTGCAACACAATCTCATGGATCTCATGGAATTAAGGTGATGAAATCCATTGAGATTACATCCCAATTTCCAAACAGAAACATCCGAAGGCGGGATCAAACTTCCAGGAAGAGAACGCTCAGCCTTTAAATACTGGAAAACTAGAAACCAAGCCACAAACTTCTCCATTTCTATTTTAATGCCTCACCACTAAAAAGATATCCTCAAACCATGATATATCATTCATTCTCCAAGCTGTACTAAAAAATTTGAATAACGGAACACACAAAGTACTTCATTCATAATCACTACCTAAACAATCAACCTACCACAAAGTTTCATTCATTTTGGACCATCCTTATACCATTACACCAGGTCATCCCATTGGCGAACATGATCATGCATAACCTCTACTTCAGCGTCTCCCTAATGAGACTCTTCAACCTTATGCTTAAAATATGAATGCACCATTCTTTAAAAAATCATCCTTTTCCATCAACCACCCTCACATATAAGTTCAGGGCTACCAAATCATCCATCTATCTTAATGAATATACAAACTCACATAAAAAATACTTCTATGACATTAATATCTAATCTTCTACCATGACATTCCCCATTCATAAGTTATAGAAGATATGAAAATAATAGTCCTAGAAAAACATCATACACATCCACTATATCATATTCATATTATGCTGAGAACACACGTACATCAATACCTTGTGATCTATGAACACCATAAAGAACCCCCCCCCCCAATGTGGTAATGGCCCCACAAATTCAAAGAAAACACAATTTTTGCAAACTCCAGATCATAGTTGTTTTATTTATTAACATAAGGATTTAACTATTTAGACCCATAGGAATCCAATTTCCTTCTCTACATTAATATGTATCCCAATCGAAAAAGAATTTAATCAAAGAAAACCTCAAACAACAAACCCTAATTTGGTATCTGAATCACTCAAGCACTGACCAAATTTCCCTATAGAAAGTTGAATGCTTCATGAAACTAATAATTACAAACAAAATCCTCATTCTTCCTGGTGAAATCAGTCATTATGGGTGAAAATATAGATACATTAAGTACAACCCTATGATAATATATGTTGAGAGAAAAGAACCTACGAACTTATGCCACATTTTCGATTCTTCCCATGATACAAGTACCACAACCTTTGATGAGTGAACTATCACATCCTTCTAAGACACCATATGGACAATTATAATCCCCTATTGTGTCCAAAACATACACTTGGGTGACTTCCCATAAATATGGTGGTCATGAAGAACCAAACAAATAGTTATGATGTGATCGACATTTCATTCCACGACATTATGTAGATCAATATTTAATCGATGAACAAAACTATGAAATGGTATAGTAATTAATGGAAGGTATATTTAATGATCCCCATGAACACAGGTGGTATGCTATTGAAACCAAAAGGCAAGTCCATGAAATCAATGTACGTGTACCTATATCTGAAGATAGTCTTATGGATATCCCCATCATTTACACTCAACTATGGATATCCAGAATAATTATCATTCATGTAAAACCAAAAGTATCTCCTATAGTAGTCGAAAGAATCACTGATCCTTGGAAGTGGATCGAAATACATTATTATCACCTGGTTCAACCATTAAAACTCAATGGACAACGTCATAATACCAACTTACATCATAGGGAATATGACTAGAGCACCCTAGGGTGAAATTCTAGGTCTGATGAAAACCTTATAAAATATATCATCTATATGAAATCCAAGAAACTAAGGATCCACAATCTGATAGGGATCCATCACATTTGGTAAAGCACTAGGCTACAAGTCAATCCCAAAACCAATAGAACATTGAGCGGGTACTGTCATGACAACCTCAGTGAAAACATCCAGTAACTCCTTGACTACTTTGGGAGACCCTTCTGTCAACGTGTCTACTGATTTCACAAAAACACATCATCAAATGAATGAAGGGGATTCAAATTTTTACATCCCACCTAAAAACTCCTATAAGAAACAAAAACCACCTGATGGCCATCTTTATCAGATAAAATGAATCTCATATAGAAGCAGTTGATAGTATCACAGAAAAAATACAACCATTTTATATCAACAAAGAAATCATATGGATCCATATAAAGTAAGAAGATATCCACAATTGACTATTGTAGTTCTATCATTAGTGAACACCCTCAGTACTCATCAAACTAGGCAGTGGTTGATACAGAACATCAGTAGCTTTTCGAGTCCATTTATATTAACTCGGAACCTGAAACTTTTGTGTTCACTACATCCTCCTCTAATCGATTATTTACCAAATATTATCACAAAATCTTGGTTTTGTTGAGCCATAATGACCCCTAAAATACCACAGTTTGGTGCAAACAGATTGCTTCGAAATATAATTTTCTAACACCGAGGATCAGGAATAATGATCTGGCCGTAGAAGAGTAGGTTAAGAAGGTGAGAATCACTCAAGCCTCCAGATGCCACTACGACTGTAGTCCGAGGGAGGAGATCACCACCCACTTATTTTTTTATAGTTAATGGGCCCAAGCTATTTAGTATTTTTTGGGAAACATCATGGAATTTTCCTCTAGTTTTCATTGGAATTCCTGTTTTCTCTATAGATTGTATCACATGTTGGATAATACAGACATGGAGAGTGGGGTAAGGGTGGGTGCTCCATAGTCTTAAGTGCTGGGTGCTACTACATCTAGAAATCCAGTAACCCTGATTGATTTGAAGGGGATCATCCTATAGCAAGGTCCATCATTGTGCGGTCATGAAACCTACTGGCGGACCTGGTTACACTTATCCCCCGATGGCGGGAGGCTCCTTCGGTGAATCTGCTTCAGCATAGTTCACTCTTAGAAATCTCATCACGTAACAGGCTACAAGGAAAATGGATACGATGGCTGCCTCTGATATCGGGATACAAGCTCAATTTGGTTGTATCATAACAGTTTGGGGAAATAAAATGTGGGGGAATAGTTAGGGACATGTGGGGTGATGTTGTGATGTCATTCACTACATCTTATGGGAATGGTTCTCTAATCCAGACAAAGGCGAAATCATTACTTACAGGTATCTCTCTTTGCAAGGAGATGAACATCATGATTACCCATAATGAGACAGATTCCATATTTCTTCATAACTCTTTCAATGAAATGGGTAATATACCCTAGTAAATTTCATACATGGATAAGAACATCCTTGACCTCCTCCATAGTATCACAGTGACTCATACATGGCATGATGGGAAATATGTTTCAGGTCATATTGCGTCTATTGTGAACTCAGGGCCCAACAACACTTGCATTACATAGATTAACCACATGAACCCTTAGAGTGTCAACTTAATTAGAGGAGATGATCTTGGTCTACATTACTTCCGACCCCCATAGTCTCAGGGACCTTGTGAATGTTTGTTGTGTATGTTTCATGTGGATCGTTGCTTTTCCCCTTTTTTGTTTCACATTCCCCCCCTTGTATCCCTCTGTTATTCATGTATCTCGGTTTTTCTTCCTCAATAAAAATTTAACATTGGATGGATCTCCCGTCGCTCTCGTGCTACTACCTCCATTTCCTAAAACTGAACAAAACCATATAATATACCTATTTGATGACAACAACCTCCTTGACCATTATTGGGTCATGGTCCCTAATTTTGAGTTACATCCTGAGTTTGAACTATGGCTACCATATTTTCTGTTAGAGGAGAATAAGCATACTGCAACTTTTAACGGAACACATATAGGGAAAATCATAGATTTATATTGAATTTAATCCCAATCTATAGAACATAAACACTCCCATACTTAATGGATTGTATCTCCTACCACATCACAGCATTAGTGGTCTTTGAATGTAACTCTTCATGGAACTTCATATGGATGTCGACCCATGGAACATCTACCATATTCTGCTCCCAAAGTTACTACATCCAAAACTAATGAAAAACTATTTCCATGTGAATAAATACCAAGGGGACCTAGTTTTATATCGTGTCCTATGACAAATTGAAAGAGACCTAAAATCAACTAGCTAGCCCTCTGTTACTATATCTGAGAGACCAATCTCATACTCCCCTAAAGTTTTTACTAAAAATATTTTAATGTCCTCAGTGAGTTACCATCATCCTCAAATGGATAGACCCTTTATAAATTAACTATTCCTTCCTCATGAACCTCCACTACTTAATAAACATGAGAACGATGACCAGGATCTATATCTATAAATGTAAATAATGATTTTCTATGTAAAATTGTATTTAATTTTATATCATTTTTGAGTACTTTTAATGGAATTCAACATTTCCCCCTCCAAACCACCCAATTCAAATAGGAACTCATTTTCACAAGATTTATGTACTTCTCATTAGTCTCTACATTGAAATAATATCTAAATCACTCAATCATTAAATAATCTCAGAGTCTGGGCACTGGATCACGAGTTGCCCATAAATCCTATGTCCTAGCTTGTATCCCTGGCCTGTGTTGTGGACCATGGTTAACTGGAACCATTACCCTAAAAATCCCTGAAATCATCAATATGACTAACTTTTAACACCATGCTATCTCTTAATCATCAGATTTTATACCACATAGTCACATCCCCATACCTCTAATGATATTACAATGAGGGGAGATAGATAATGACAACAGAGGGTTCCTCATGTAGTCCCCGAGTTCGCAACTAGAACAGATGGTATAAAAATATTATATCTAAGAGGAATTATCCACTATAATATAAATACAATCATGATATAAATAAATAGACCACAATCAACTCCAAGAAATATATTTAGGAAATACAAAAACCATCCCACAAAAAATTTGTAAACAAAAAATATATAGAATAAGGACTCAATATTTAATACCCAAAATAAGCATTAAATAAAAAACACAACAATATTTCGATGTTCCAAGCTTGTAATGTCAACCATAGTCCATGAATTCCTCCTAGAAACCTCAAAATATGTTTATATACATAGTTTGATATGTCTTATGTGATCATTTGGAAACCAAATTCACTTGTGAACATGTGAAAGGATCATAATAACGCAAAAATGATTAAATAATAGAACCAAAAACATACGCAGGTATGCTAACCAAAAAGACATCCTCCTAAATTCTATCTTACCAAATACACATCCATGTATAATAATATAACAATATACATAATAATGGTTTCCCCCCCAAAAAAAATCCCCACTGATTTCTTCCCTCACACCCCAACATCAAACATCATGTAACTCCCACATCTTTTTAATAACATCATATCCCTCTTGTATACGCCTATGATATCTCATCAAATCACATATCCTAATCACTGTAGTATGTTATCGTGGACATGAAGGAGATTAACCTTGATCCCTTATCCCAATATGAATGACCATCATAATAAACCATATCATCATAACACATATAGATATTGGCACATTTGAAATATAGCCATCAAAATGAGGGCATATCACAAATTCCTAGAAGATGGAGCAGGGAATAGCTGGTAACCATCCATCCATCCTCCCACAGACTTGAAAATTTGTTTTTTTATTCCAAAAACACTTTTCATGGAATGTTTTAACCCAACGTGATATCTTGAATTACCATGATTCAAACCATATAATAAATATATATGTTATTTTAAAAAATATTTAATGATTCAGAGTCAATCACCCTATGTATTTTCAGTGTGATAGAGTTTACATTATTGTATGGATCATCATTTATGAGATAAAAAATGTGGTGGCCCATCTTTTACCAAGATTTAATACATTCATCATGATTTATTATCTATTAATTGATTACACATTCCAATATATGGTCTTATTTCTTAATATAATTAGTTTTCCCATCATTAAGAACAACATCAATTTATCTCCTATAAATGGAATCCACATTTTCTATGGAAATATGGATATTGAAATATTCCTCTAAAATAACTTCCTTAGAATTTCGAAGAATCATAAATCCTACATCATTCATCATTGTATCAATTTTGATGCCATCAAGTTCATCAGGTCCTAGAAGATGTTTAGAATCTTCTAAAATGTTAACATAAAACTCATGGGCCTTGTCACTAGAAACCAAAACCTCATGAATAATATTTTTTTCTTACACCACTAAGATCACACATTCTAGAACCACCGCTTTATCCTCCTTGATTTCATCTAATAGTATTGAAATTTTATCACCCGTCTTGATATGATCTTTAATAACACCTTCTGAAATACTCACTTCCATCATCCATGAATCTTCCTTAGTATTCTTTTATTTTTCTTACTAACATAGATTCCAAGGGTTTCATTAAATTTGAGTTTTCATTGCAAGGTCTAAATTTTTTTATCAATACATACTATAAAATTCCCATTTAAAATATTACCTTTATTATGATCCTCTAAAAAACCCAATGAACATTATCATATAATGAGATTACATACATTCAGATGCTTTTTGGAGTCTGAATATTTGTCACACTTATTAAGCTGCACCATGGTCCTTGACCTTGCCAACTTCCTCTTCCATCATGGGATGACTTTATAACAGCCTTCCTAATCTATATCAACTTCAGAATATCAATTCAAGGATGAGAATATATTATGATTTTGTATTGAATTTTTGGGTTCCATTATGTTAAAATACCCCTGAAATTGAGAATCGCCTATATTAAGATCAGGAGTATCCTGTAGTGTTCTGATCAAGATTGAATCAAAGGAAATAGATTACACTCAACCCTTGTTACACAAGGATAATTCTAATAAGAATAAACAGAAAACAACTATCCTTTTCTCTCACACTCATCCATAACTGCATGGGAAGATTATATATAAATAGTAGGATAACTCTTCCAAGCCGCTTCTTGGACATTGTGATAGGATCATTCGAAGTAGTTTCTCAAACAAGAAAATATTCATGTGACCCCCATGTCTAGTTTCATAGAAATCACATATATCTGATCATAATCTTAAAAATGAAAAAAAAATCTTAGGATTCATAGAAGACCTTATAATTTCAACAAATGTTACCTTGATACTCAATAAATAATATATATAATGGATAAATTGAGCAGTCCAATTATATTCAAATAAGAGGTGATATAATGTGAAATAAATCTCGAGTTAGAATATATTTACATAATAATTATCCCAACATGTTACCAATAAGAATTAGAATCCCTGGATTCATTAATGGTATAGGATGTCCAGGTAGAGAATTATTGATCGCATGGGAGGGGGTCCTTTTTTTGGTGGATGTGGAATGCCCAATGAATCAGGTAGAACAGAACACTAAAAATTGAATGAGGAGTGTCACCTAGGAAGAGATGAGATCAGCATCAGATGAAATATGAATACATAATTTCATCTATCCTGAAGGCCAATGATCACCCGATCTAGAAAATCCCAAGAATCAGTGACATACCTATCAAAGATGTCCACCGAGGGATGATGCTTACTGAAACAAACTGAAAATGGGTGATCCTATAGTGAAAAATTCTTTGGTAACAGTAATAAATAAATCGAGAGTGAGAGAAGGCCATTGTTTTGTGATTGAACTTTAGGGAACACATCACATTCAGGGAATATTGGAAGAATTTGATGGCCAGTGAAAGGGAAAAATGGTTGGCATTAAGATGAGGGATGGAATGGGGATGACCCTCCACCCCACCTACGAGGGGGGGGGGTGTGGTGGTAGGCCATACATGCTAGCACATATTCCATTAATGGGGGTATGGAATGATGTTACACACTCACACACACACACACACACACACACACACACATATATATATATGGTTTTTCACCCTAGGTACTCAATATGGGTGGGGGATTAATTAAATTATAAATAAATACAATGTATACAATAAATACACACAATTACATCATAGGGGTTCAAAAAAATATCTATATAAATTAAAAATTTCCCTCACTTTATTCCTATATATAGTGTATAAAAATACCACAACAATCCATTTTACACTAACCATTATCAATTAAATCCAACATCCAAATTATCTATTGTCAACCCAATTCAATTAAAATAGTCACATTGTATCATATTTAGATTCCATTAGATATTGTATAAACATTAACATTTTTAACCATATAAAAAGTCATCAAATTGTTTGATAAAATTTCCCATTTTATATCATTATCACACATTTAATTCCATTACTACTCATCCAACTACCATAACCAACCACCATAGAAGCCCCACTGTGCAACCGCACCACCACCACCTTCACAACCATATTGCACAACCATGCCACACACACCACATTTCTCCCACTGCATAAACACATCACATCCACTTCCCAAACATACACATCATAATATATCCACTCCCTATGAATCACATCATCATATCCAAGACACAACATAATATCAGATCCAGAAATATTACATCACAAACCAAATCATTTTTAAGATTAGGCATAGGGGATTTGATTTCATTCAACATATTTATTTAATGGAATTATAATGGAATCCATAAGATTACAATCAATAAATATCAGTAACCAAATATAAGTGCCTGACTATTTAATTACTGTGGTGTCACAATAATAACAAAACGTGTGAATCATATCAAATATAAAAAACCCACAAAAACAAGGGATACTAGGGACCATGATTTTTACTGATAAAAAAACATAGGTAATATCAATATTTAGTCATAAAATTGATATAAAGGCATGTGAAGAATTAATATTTCCCATTCCATTCCATTTAAACCATTTAATTATCATTGTTAATCATAATTATTCTATCTAAAAAATAGATAATAATAGAAACTCATCCCTCTTGATACATATAATAGATTAATTGGGGATCCCCTAGTTTGATGAAAAATATGTTTTTTACAGTAACTTACTGGACCAGAAATCAGGTTTTTTCATAAATGAGGAAACTATTATGGGGAAACTCAATCCAACTATAGATACAAGGTTCGATGAATCCAAATGAAGATGGGTTTATAACCTCCCATCTCAATAGAAAAGTATTTCTGATACAATTAATGAATTATATCCACTTTTGAAAAATTATATATTGATCCACAGAGATAAGATATAGATTATTTTTTCATTATATTCAGATATCATTAAATCCATATGTTTTAATCATTTTAAAGGTCTATGAACTTTTTATAAATGGGTGATATTTTTAATTACATTTGGAACAACATTAAAATTCATTTACATGGGAATTGAAAACATGTTTTCATCAACTAATCATAAAAAAATATTTTAAATTTATTGAAAACAAGAAACACTGTATTGTGCCACTGCTAGGGTGGAACCTCTAGGGTGCCAATTCCAGGGTGTCATCTCGAGGTTCCACAGCTTGGGTGCCACCCCCATGGACAGGGTACACGGTCAAATGGCACTGTCATGGTGTTACCTCCATGTACCACTGTTATCCAATAAAACACCCTGGAATTCCCTTGGACTCTTGAAACACCATATTTTCTCTTCCGAAATGGGCCAGATGGTCAGTGTCATTGAACAAATAGTTGGATAGGTGTTCTCATGCATTAACTACTTGCTGAAATAACCTAATTTCTAAAGAATGGGTGAAAATTTTATCCAAATAAATTAAATTATATATATATATTTTATATATTTATATACTATGAAATATATTATCATTCATTAAATTATAAATTTATATTAAATAATATTAATCACATAAAAAAATTTCCAATATAAATTTTTTGTATTTATATTTTGAAATTTTATTTAAAACCCAAATTTTTTATTTTTTTATTTTGTATTTTTTAAAATTTATAAAATGAAATTTAATGTTTAATTGATCATTTCCCAATATTATTGGTTTGAATTTTTTAAATTTCGTAAAATGGTTCATTTTTTACTAAATAATAAAAAGTTTTAATTTTATAAATACTATCAATATGATTACATTATCATATTATAATAATGAATTGAAATATTTTGAACAGTTATATATATTAAATATATATTTTTTTATCGAAAAAATCTTTTAAAAATAGAATTTTGAATTTACAAAACCCTTGTTAGAAATTTCAAAAAACTATGTAGTATATTACATTAATAAAAACTAGTTTTGGTTTGCTTGTTTTAACTAAGTATCGACAAGGTGGGATAAAATTATTGGATTAAATGGAAATCCATATATATTTTTTCATAATATTCCAAATAATAATATAGAAATTAATAAAATTGAAAATTGTATCCTAAAAATTTATTTTAATTAATACACTTAACATATATATTATATTTAATAATTATCTGTCCTAATATTATAAAAAATTATAACTATTTGGAATATTATATGATTTTTTTTATATTTTGACTCATCTGATCTAAATTATATAATAAGATCCATTTTATTTTTATTCAATAACTTGAGCCCAGTCCATTATTTTCTACTATTTGATCCACCTGATCATTAAATAGTGACTTTACCATTTATATTGTAAAAACCATTCCAATATTCTCCCCCATATGGTGAGACACCCAGACCAAAATTATCTTCAAACTACTAGTGTAACACCCTCATTTTAGCAAAGAAAAATATGATTGATAGCATATTGGACATGCCACAATTATCTTAAATGACTCATAATATATATAACTGTTATAACATATCCTTTAAAATTGAATGTGTGAATTGAATTAACTATATTACTAATCAAATATATATATATATATATTCTAATCAATATAAGATATTAACAAATATTGAGTAAATAATTAGTCATTTTTAGTATACTAAATATTTTATCTTCAAAATAATTTTTTCTTCAAAAAATATTTTTAATGATTTACAAGACACAACATGTAATAAATATTTTTTGGAAATATAATAAATTATTTCTGATTATATTTAAATAATTTTTTGAAGTTATATAATAAAATTTTAATTTTGGTGAATTGTAAGGATCTTTATAAAAAAAATTACGTTTTAGTAAATTGTGAAAAATAAATATTTATATAAAAAATTCATTTAATTTCAATAAATTAAGGAATATAAAATTTCCATTACAATTTAAATATTATATAAAGAAACATATGTATTGATTAGTTCTATTGAGTACACTTAATTTCTCTTGAATCTACTTCATAGAAGAGTCTAGTATATGTTCTTCTTCGGTCTTAATAATGGGATTTATCGGACAAAAATGTTTTAAAGTGCATAATGATTCTCATTTTTAATAAATTAAGAAAACCATATGGGTATTGATTCAAAATAAATTTCAACATAATATATCACTAAATATTAATTTATATTCATATAAAAATTATTATTATTCATAGAGTAAATATAAATTGATATTTTCTTTGAAAAAATAAACTTTTGGAAAGCCGTCTTTTCATTTAATATGGGGGTTAAATTTTAATTTTCTCAAAATTTTATGAATTTTAATTGGTTAAATATATTTTATATTAGTAATAATAACAATTTATATTCTTTAAAAGTACAACTAATTTTTTTACCATAATTAATTGTGAAATTACTAAAAATAAATTAATATTGTAAATTTGACAACAGATTGACTGAGGGGTTAAACTAAAATGAAAAGAGTAAAAATTACAAAAAAATTATCTAAAATCTATTTTATGTCTATATATACATTTTAATATATAATTCTCAATAATAATTCTTTTTTATCCTTTTTACTGTGAAAATTATAGGCATACTTTTTTATTTTCAAAATTAAAAGTGTGGCACTCCTATAACTTATAAATGGAAATCCCTCCCCTCTCTTCATCACAACCAAATCCACTTGTCTTACACTAAATTATAAAATTCAATCCCAAATTTCAAACCCTTATAATATGATCCATGGTTAGGTTATAAATCCATTATAGGAATACATTAGATATAATCACAAATAGGTGGTATGAGAAGAGGTAAAATTCATAACTATGAATTTCAATTTTATTTATTTTTCAACCTCCTTTAAATCATCTTGTTCTATAATAATATGATAAAAAAATAATTTAAAATATAAATAGATTTTATTAATTTAATTTAATGAAAAATATATAACTCCTCTTCAATCAAATATAATACAAAATCATTATTCCTTTGTACAGCAGACTACCATATCAGGAACTAATGTCTTTCGATTTCTATCATCATCTCTCACTACATGTTGTAATGATGTATTTTAATTATATATATATATATATATATATATATATATTATTTTTAACATATTTATACTTATTGTGTTTTTATATCACTTATTACATTTATACATTCAATTTTGGGAGGTATAAGATTATGTCAATTGTGTGTACGAAGGAAATCCCCATCGTAAAGAAATGGGATTTGGTTTTAGTAGTGCATTGTTGAAGGTAATACTGAAAAATTTAAAAAATATATGTGATATAAATAACATAATAATGATAATAATGATATATATATCCTTTTAAAAGACAATATATCATTTTTTATCTTACAATGAAAAATGATAAAATTGTTCATGTACGAGTGGACTGCAGCCTCCATGAAGCAATGTGATTATTTTTTCATCACCACATTACAAAATTGAAATATATATATGTATATTTAATTAATTAAAATGGTATTTATTATATTAATAATTTTTTAACGATATAATATTACATGGATTTTTTCATAATGATTATTGAAAAATAGAAATGTTACTCATTTTTTTATACATCATATCATATCCATGGTCGTAACCGAGTTCATTTTTCATAAATACATTTCATAATTATATTAAATATAGTTATATTGAATAAATATGCTAAATTTGTAATTATTACTATTCAATATTTTTGAAATAAATTCGAAATTTAAGAAGTTACCCAAACCAACATTATTTTCAAAAAAACTAATCAAACATCATCAGAATACCCATTGTGGACATAACTAATTATGTATGAAAATATTTCAATATAAAAAAATAAACTAAATTATTTTAGTAGATGTTTCTAAACATGTAAAAAATATTAATATATAAATTAAATTATCTAATATTATTATAATGGATTTAAAGGACATATAAAGAATGGTTGGACTCAGGTTAGGGTTTCCCATCTCAATTCTATTTTTATGTGTCATATTCCATATTCCCCACTTGTTTTTATTTTGTGGTTTATTTAATGTCAATTTTCTATTTAATAAAATGATTCCTACATAAATCTTGGCGTTTGAAAATAAGATATTAATTATTTCATCTAAATGGATCTAACATTAAATTTACCAAGCCCTAATGAACATCTTGACACAATTTCAATTGGTTGAGTTGTAACTCTATTATATTGACTATGTTTTTGAATGAATATTTATTTATTGATATCTATAATTGTATATTATATATTTATACTTTTTTGGAATGCATATATTACACATAATCAAAGAATTTATTAATTATTAATTCAATGATATGGTCTTTGTAAGGGATATTACTCTCAAATTCACTCTCATTGGAAAAAATGTTGATGTTATGAAACTAACTCCCTTTGTGTGGTTTCTGTACTTCCCATTTAGCAATTAATATCCTGAATATATTTATTTTCAGTATATTTAATGTATCATTTTATGATATTATTTCAAAGGAATTTCAGTTTAAAATTTACCAATGTGGTAAACTCTTTAATTTAAAATATCCTTTCATTCGAGATAGTTTACATTAAAATTAATATTTGTGCAAATAAAGTGATATTTTGTTGTTTAACAATAGATAAGTTATGATCTTATGGGTTTTAATTTATTTGAAAAGTGGGATTTCTTTTTTCACCCTTATAGTTTTAAGAAATAATTTGGATGGCATTTTTATATGATATCGATCATGTGTCTTAGTTATTTATCTAATATCATTATATTCCATATACATGTTAAAAAAATAAAAAAAAATTAATATATAAAAACATATTTTTTCATAAACCCATTTAACATGAAGTTAAAAATATTTTAATAATATTTGAATAAAAAAATAACAATTTCTAAATGAGTCTCTTTTTACTTTAGGTTTTAAAATGTTTGGAAAGAATATATTTATTTGTAAAGAATTTTACATGAAATTATTTTCCCTTAGTCATGTCCATTATTTTTCATGATAGCTCATTTATTGTTTTCAAATTTTTATTTTAAATAAAAATATTTTCATAACGTTTTAAGAGTTTTTAGTTTTTAAATGTTACTTTCAAAATAAAAAGTTCATTTTCCTCAAAAATGTTTTTAGTAATATTTAAATGGTATGTACATTCAAAAATGAAAAAAACACCTGTTATTACTTATCCTCCAAATGGTATATTTTATATTGATACCATCCATGAGCTTTCTATAGATAAATTATATTTTATTTTTCCAAGAGATTGAATTGGATCTTTTTTCCTTTCAATAGGTTAATCAATTTTCAAGTATATTTTAATTAAACTCGTTTATTTTTCATGGGTCAAAAATGATTCCAATTGATTTATATGTAACCCACCTTATTTCCATGGGTTAATAGTGATTCCATTTTATCATTACGGAACCCATTTCTTTTCCACTGGTTAATCATGTTCTCAAAATAATAATGGTTGATTTAATTAGTTTATAATAAAATGAATTCTCTATATATAGTATTCATCATATGGTTATGGTAAATTGTTTATAACAATCATTTGTTCCTATATAAACATATAATGTGTGGTTTTGTTTTATTACAAGGATGGTTGGTTATGTTTTTAATAAAGCAGTGGTGGTTATATGATAAACTATGGATATGTGAGTCTTTTATATCCCTGTAATAAATTTCCTCCTCTAGAGATGGATATCGACCCTGATGGACATTCCATTTATAACAGGTAATGTGAATATAATTTTCTAAGATAAAAATATGTTTTATTTATCTATTCTATAGGTTTATAATTTTTTATGATAAATATTGATTTCACATGGATCAAGATTATTGATTCTAAAGAATATTTCCATTATAAATATTTATGCAATCATTTTCTGTTTGATGATCCATGTATAGATGTTTATGAATATTGTTGATGTAATTATATTTAAAAATTATTTTTCTCTCATACTCTTATGGACTTCATCTGCTTCCGGATGAAATTCAATTGTTAATTATCACGTTCAACATTGCGGATCAGTTAATATCACCCTACTTGTGTTTCATTTTCCCCGTGTTATTATTATTTAGGTTAAATTAATGATGTCTATAAGGGTTTTACCATTATGATGATGAGGGACTAATGTTGAATATAAAAAGTTTGGTATTGTGGTAGAATAAGTTCATCATTATAAAAACGTTTTTATAAATCATTATTGGTATGTATTTATCCTAATTACTTAAATATCTACACCTATAAGGTCAATTATAATGTATGTTTTCAAATATTTTGATTTTTATTTCCTAAACTGGTGAAAATTGGTCACCTTTATCAGTTTTAATTTAGGAGAGATAAATTCTATTTTTTAATTAATTGATCTTTGAGTGGAGATTCCGTGGAGTTATAGTCAGTATCAAAGGAATTTATTAGATAACATTGGACATTAGGATGATTTCATGTGACATTATCTTAAGAGTTTTGGATACCATCATAGGTCTATAAGATTAAGGAATTTTTTAAGTTCCAATTCATATACATCCTCTTTATATTATTGTGTATATATGGTTATTTATATATATAATGTTTTATTTTGTGATTTGGGTAATACGGCTGAATTTTTAAGATTAATGATATGCTGATTTATTAATTTCTGGAAATATAATGGCATGTGCTAATTATATTGGATTTTTAATGCCTAATGATTTTAGAAATATAATTATATCACTTTTTATGGTTTTGTGGTATATAATAGATGATTTTAGTTATTCAGTAATGGAAAATTCCTTTTCAATACTAATTGTTTGGATAAATAAAAAAATTATTGTGAAAATTGTCAAAATGATGATATTAAAAACATAATGTAATTATATTCACATATTCTTTTAGTATTGATAGAATATTAATTCCTAATCTCTATGGAATGGATATTGATGAAATATTTTTCCCATTTACATCATATCTAATGATGTCAATGACCTTTTTAACACATATTTGGTTTATGAAATTTCTGTTGATAAATTTATCTTGATTATTCACATTCTTATAATCTATGACTTATGTCATTCGATATCATTGTTTTTAAATTATAATTTTCTTTGATGTTTAAAAACTCACTTCTCGACTATGGTCTCATGTTTTGTAATTTATTTTGTGTTATTCTAGATTACCTCCACATATTTCTTTCATATTTATAAGAAGGATTTTTTATTAATGATTTTACGATGTTGGGGTCCAAAAAAGGTATTTTTAAGTTCCCTTACTTTTATTACAAAGGTAAATTTCAAGTTTTGATGAATCAATTTATTAAATGGGGTGGATGTAACAACCCTATATTTTAGAAAATATAACTCTGTTCTATAGCATATTCGATATCTAACACAGAGCATGAATGACCTCATATATATATAACTATTATAATTAATCATTAATTTAGAGGGTATAAATAGTAGTAAATAATTTATGATATATATATATATATATATTTCTTACTCAATAAAAATTACTGATAAAATATTAGTAAATAATCAATCGATATTTAGTAATGATGTTTTCGTCATTAAAAAAGACTTCTTCAAAAATGTTTTTAACTTATTTACATTATAAAAAGTATTATAATAAATTTTTAGAAACATTAAAATAAATTATTTGATAAAATGGCCTTATTTTTTAAATTAATATATCAAATATGAATTTGGGTTAAAATTAAGATTTTTACAAATATTAATTTTTTGGTGAATACGGAATGACACTAAGTTTTTAAAAAACATCATTTCTTGTTAGAAAATTAAGCAATTTAAATGTTCCATTATGGTTAAATATGATGTGATATTACATAAGTATTATACTTTAATATTTAATCAACTTTATTTATTTTGAATCATCATTATATTGGATTTTGGTATAATTTTTTCTTTACGGTTATAAATTTAATTTTTATGAAGACTATTATAAGGTGGAAAATTTTTCCCCCTTTGAATTAATAAAAAAATACCTTAATTAGGAATTATTTAAATGAAATTTATTGATTATATTAAATTTAATATTAATTAATATTCCCTCAATTATTATTATTACTCTTATAGTTAACATAAAATCCAATTTTCCTAGAAAAATACACAACTTGAAAACCCTCTTTTTTATCATGTCTCTAGGTTTATTAGTAAATGATTATATTTTTTAAAGAATGATGCCTTGACCTAAGTGGACGAAGAAAAATAATTTAATAAAATAAAGTTTACAAGACAAGAAAGTATGGGACCATATTACAATCATTCACATGGAAAACAATAAGGGAATTTGGGAGGTCTTCGCATCAGGTCATATCTTGATTAACTCCCAAGTTGGAAAATCCATTAGAAACCATGATTTCTTCCTGATAGACATGTGTGATGATGTAGTTCATAATGGTGAGCGAACAATTTTATTAAATATAATGGGTAGTAATCGGCCAATATATATGAGTTACACCATTGGAAATAGCATGAATGATTGTTGTCGAGTCACTTGCAATCCAAAGGGTGTTCCAAAAAAAGCTCATGAAACATTTTATCGCATAAATCAAACCCATCATCTCAGCTTCAAGGGTGGTGGTAATGCCATAATGACCCCTGAAGCATGCAACAATCTGGTCGAGGTTGTTCCTGAAGATAACATCACATCCTGCAGGCCCCGAATTTCCCTTGGAGGCACCATTAATGTGGATTTTGACCCATCCAAGAAGGTGAATCTCAATAATACATCGAGAATGCGAAGCGGTTGACAGAAGTTTCCGTTGATCTGTAGATGGTATAGGATTCCAAAGTCTCGCATGGAGTTGTGGAAACGCCCTTTTTGTTACAAAGAAGCTTCCTTTAGGGAAATGAGAATTTGGGTCTGATCTTTATTAATATCGAGTGAGTAGTTTCTATGAATAATATCATTTTGATCAGACCATATCACATGGTGGAATTCAGGAACTATAGAAATGAAGATATTCCTTATTTTCCAGGTCCCTCCAACTATACGAAATTCATAAGTTGAGTTTTTACAGAGTCACGTATCAACCATATTCAATAAAAGATATCAAAAATATAGTTCGAAGGAGCAGAAGAAGTAGAACAAGAAAGGAAGAGGTGGTTAGAATCTTTTCTATGTTGGTTACAGATTTTACAATTAGAGAAAAGGAGAATTCCAAACAATTGAAGACAAACCTCAGTTGGAATTCTGTTGTGAGAATGTCTATAGATGAGACTGCATCTTGAGGGATTTATCCAAGGTTTGTTGAAGTTTTTAATCCCACTAAATTCATTCTAATTCTTGCAACATGTATGATTGTAGTAATGATTTGAGGTAAGCATACCATTTTGAGAAGGCCCCCCAAATTAAGAAATTGTAACTCTAAGAAAAATGATAGTTTCTAATGATACTCAAAATTGGAGCTGGAAGATAATCATGTTGAGAATACAATGTGTCCTTGATAGAGCTATTGGTGATTTCAATAGTCTTACCAGGACGAAGCATAGAGATTAATGTCATGCCAGTCCAATTGTCTAGCCATTATTTCATGAAGGAATCTCTGTAAACCATCGATATGAAATAATTCATAATGTTAGCAAAGGAGAGTTTGGGATGTGCCAAATGGAAGAATTAATGAAGGTAAAGTTTGAAATATTATTTTTTGATGAATTTATTCATGAGAAATGTGATAGATTTAGATGTATTGTGAATAAGGTTCCAAGTGAGCGAGCATGAAGAGCTTCATTAAATGACTTTGAATTTTTTATACCAATGTCACCATTTTCAATGGGTTTGCAACAAATGGACCAAGGTACTGTTAGAATATTTCTTCCTAGAAAACAACTTGTCTATAAAATGTTTTTAATAGCTGTGTTCATTTGTTTGATAAGTCCAATAGGAAATTCGTAGAATATCATGGAGTAGACCATTTTCGAGACAATAATGGATTTAACAAGGCATGTCCTGCCAACCACAGAGAAAGCCTTACCCTTCCAGGAGGAAAGTTGGCTGGGAACATGATCAACAATAATAAAAAAGTGGTAGGACTCGGGTATACCCCAAAATATGGGGACACCAATGTATGTTAAAGGGAGAGATAATTCCTTCATCCCCAAATCAATGATGATGTCACATTTTCTGTTGAGGGAGATGTTCTTCCCAAAGAAGATATAGGATTTGTTCTAACTTATGTTTTGATCAAAAACATCTTCATAGTGATCTAAAGAATTCTTGAGGATAGGAATGTTTCTTTTGTATCCTTGGAGGAAACAGATTATGTCGTTAGTGTAAAGGAGATGAGTGGGGGAATACACATTCCTGGAGACATGAATGGGTTTCAGTTTATTTTGGAGCACCAGCTGATTGATCAAACAATTAAGGAAGTCTTCTTCTATTGAGAAGAGAATGGTAGAGAGGGGGTCACCTTCTCTGACACCTCCGGTGAATTTACTGTAACCTTTGGGAGCACCATTGACCAAGACGGAGATAGTGGCCAAGATGAAGATAGTTTTTAGCAGTGATAAATGAGGAACTGAACCGAAAACATTAAAGGACATTAATGATAAATCTCCAATACTTGGCGTCAAAACCTTTTTATATGTAAAGTTTAATATCTATGTTTCCCCCTGTATTAGGTTTATTTTAGTTGTTGATACACTCATAGGAAAGATAGATAAAATCTTGAATGGATCTTCCCTTTAAAAAGAAAAATTGATTCTAATAGAAAATTCCAATAGTAATTGTTGATATCTGATTGGAAATAATTTTGGTGATGATTTTGTAAGGATTGTTTATAAGAGAAATGGGTCAAAACGGTGAATTTCATAACCATTATCCACTTTTGCGATCAAGGTGAAGAATTAAGAATTGAGAGAATGGCATATAAAACCATTAGTGAAAAAAGATTTAACTAGATTAAAAACGTCAATATGAACCACATCACAATTGCATTGGAAGAATCGATTGTTAAAAACAATTGGACCGGGTTGCAATATAATGATTCATACCAAATAAAATGTCTTTTATTTCATTATCTTGCAGTGGGTTAATAAGGAAAGCATTTTCCGCATCATTGATCACTATAGGAATGACCTCAGGGAGGAATTCTTTGTAATTATAAGGGCCATTAAAGAGGGATTCATTATAGGATACTATACATTTATCAATGTCATATTATTTTTTAAGAATCATATCTCAATCCTTTCTAAAGGTGAGAGGACTGCATGCCATCTTTATTATTTGGAGAGAGTTATAGAACATGTTGTTTCTGTCACCGTCAGTTATCCATTTAACTATATATGCTTTCTTTCTCATATTGCCCTTAAAATTGAGCAAGAAATTGATTTTGAACACTATGTTAATTTCTTGTTTTAGATTCGTGTGGAGATTAGATTTAGTGTTTTTGTTTTCCACTTCATTGAGATATTTCTCAAGAATAGAAATTTCATTTTTGATTTGTTTGGTAGTGGAGTTTCACAAAGATTTGAGCATTTGTTTGAGTTTGAGGTTGCAATCAAATTCACCATTGTTTTGAGACATTGAGGACCAAATGTTTTGGATGACATGATTAAATTCATCCTCAGAGAGCAACACATTATTGAAACAGAAAGGTAACTGAGGTTTCATGTGTTTGGAGGAAATGATTTCCAGGATCAGATGATTATCAAAGTTCAATAAGCGAAGAGTAATGCTAGATAAAATGTCCCATTGTCCTAAAGTCGGTACATTTTTAAAGGCTCTATCCAATTTGGAGGTGAACACTTTTTTGTAATGTCTTCTATACCAGGTTTATTTTTCACCAGTGAGGTTAATTTCAATAAGTTTGTTGTCATCAATCGAGGTTTTGAATTATCATGAGTAAATAGAAGTGTGACATGTTCCAATTTTATCACTAGATCTATGAATATCATTAAAGTATCCCATGAGAAACAAAGTTGAATTGATTTTCGAGCCTAAATCAGAAAGTTAATATCAAAGAGTTATTATTTCTTTATATCTATTCTTAGCTTAGAAAAGGATAAGAATGTGTGCATACAATAAATAGTAAGGGTGAATGTGAGAATATAATCAGATTCATTAAAAACACCAAAATCCTGTAATGAAACATCTGAAAAAATCCATAAAGAATTAGCATTAATATTGTTATTGATTGAACCAGAAAAATCATAATTGTGTTGAACAAAGTGAGAATATTTGTAGGAGGAATGGATTTTGGTTTAGAAATTGAAAAAATACTAGGATGGTGTGTGCTAATCATTCATTTAAAAATTTTGAGGGGGCCAGAATTGGAAATACCCTGACAATTCTAAAAAGGATCTTCATTTTAATCTTATATTAGAGTTAGAACTCCCATTATTATTTTTTCCAGATCCATTATTTATAGTATACCATCTAAACTCAGTGTTAGTGGTCTTTTCTTATACATTGTGAGAGATTACATTGATCTTAATTATAGGTTATTTTAATTGAATAGTCATAGTTGATTTGAAGAATCCTTTGATACTGGAGACTTTGTATCCTTTGTGGATAGCAGCATGTTAGTGTGTTTTTATTCCAGCGAGTCCTTTGTATCATGCATATGAGTCGAAAGAATTGTAGGTGGAATGTCATGAGAAGTAGGTTCTATTTTACTTTTAGCATGTGGTGTGTTCTTCATATTTTGTGAGTCAGTTTGAACAACCTTATTAAGGGGGGTAGTGTGAGATGCATGAGAGGGAGTTGGTGTATTGTCACGTGATTCGGTCTCATGATTATTTTCAATTGTGATGTCACCTATAGTAAAAATCTCACAACTACCCATATAAGGGGCATTGATTTTTTATGGAATATGGGATGAGTTAGTAGTGGTCAGGTTGCGTGAGTTCAGTGAAACATAATTCTTTGAGGAAACATCTGTGCATGAGTAATTTTGATCATAACATAGTTTTACAGGAATCATGTAATAATAATTAGATGCATATGAAAGAGGAGAACATGTACTAGAGAAAGGATGATTCAATGAAGATTGATGTTTGATAGTGTTATAAGATAGACTCTACTTCTGCTTCGGTGGAACATTGTAAACCTGCATATTCTTGGGTACTAGAACCGAAGCTGAATTATCATGTAAAACAGATTTTGAGATCTTTTTCATGTTTGATCGAGAATCGAGGTCCATGGATGCAGGTTTCACTATAAAGTAAGAATGACCTAGGGGGTCCCTGATTGTCCTTTTGAGTACCTAAGTTAGAAGTGGTAGTAATCCAGGTCGTCTTGGGGCCTTTGTCGGGATTTTCAGCCACAACCTAAATTTCATTGGTGAAGACATCATTATTTTGGGTGGAAGTACCAGTTTTATAGGCAAGTTTCTTCAGTTAATTCGGAACAAAATTTCATCTATCCAAGATTGGATGTGAGAGATTATGACTTTTTAGTTCATATTGATAGCTAGAAATATTTTCCTGCTCAGTTGATACTCTAACAATTTATAGAAAAAGGTTTTTAATTTTTATTGAGTGGTTTTTATCATTAAAAGTATTTTATTCTTCTTCCACTTCATCCACCTAGTTAGTACCTGAACTATATTGTATGTCTGTCAAAATGTGTGTTTTTTATCCAAAATATAGATATCTTTTTGGATGTTTTCGGTATATCAATAATGGGGGATTTCTATTTTCTAGATCTTCGTATTTCCTTGAAATCCTTCTCAGATGGTTGAATTACCTGATTCCTAATCATCCTATAGTTGAATATGGTATGCCCTATGCTTTTATAGTGATCCAAAAATGGGGATTTTCACTCATATTCCACTCAAATTTCAGTTTAGTACTCATTAGCGTTGAAGTTAATTGAGTTGGGGTGTTTTGAGTCCAGGTTTATTTCAACCATTATTCTATAAAAGAGACTCTAGCCAGAATGTAAGGTCATGTGATCAGTATTGAGAGGGGTTCCTATGAATGAGACAACTTTATTATTTTTCGGTGCCAAGAAAACAAGATGACGAGATGCACTTGGAGTGAGATAAAAAGGATCAGAAGGATCCCCCCACAGTGTTCTATAACATTTCTATGTAAAATAATCATTATGTTCTTAATTTTAAATAATACATGGAATAATACATTGTTGATCAATTTTTATATTAATGTTTTTAAAAAAATTCCCCATTTCCCCATTTCCAAATAAAATTGGTAAGACAGTTTAAAATCATTTAATTTACATCAATGTAGTTAGGTACTATCTACTGAGGCATCAGATATCATATCAAATCCAATAAAATAAAAATAATGTTTAAAATCATTCCAAGGATCATTATGGGTAAGTGCATATAGAAAACTCATACCCTAAAATAGATACTCATGAGCATCAAATCTCTAGATATATTCATCGAATTTATAGAGAAAATTAATAGCCCATATTGTGAAAACCCCAATAACATTGAAAAATGTCCATAAATCAATGATCCAAATGAGTATAAGAACACCCATGACTAAACTCCCATTCAGTCTCCACAAATGAGGCATGTAACAATATCATCCACCTAATTTCTAAAGGCCTTTCAAGTTCTAGATTTTTTTTAAAAAAATTATCAAAATCATGCTTGTAAAACATTTTATAATTCTATTTCACAATGCTTTTAAAATAAGTTTTATTTTAAATAATTAATAGAAAATCTATATTTTCACAAAATACCATTTAAAAAAATAATCCAACCATGCATAGAATTTTTTTTAAATCCAATGTAATATAGAAAATCCACTATAGGCTATAGATGGAACCAACTACCTCAAACTCAAGCCCCACATGACCACAATGGGATACATCAATAAGAAAGAATGAAAGGACAATAATGGAGACCCTAGATTAAATACTGACATCATATATTTAATTAATCAAGAATAAATGTAGTCTTAGTAGACCTATCATAACATACATCAATGAGACTCACATGATGTTCCACAGCCAATATAAAGGTCAACCACATGATGTTGATCCGTCAATGGATCTAGAATTTATCAAGAAAATTATCATTAAATATCTATATATCTATAAACATGGGGAAATTGTTCTACCCTAAAAAATGTAAATGAAAAATCATAAGGATTACTCACATAAAAATATGCACTACAACCATAATGGAGATAAATCACTAAAAAATGATCTAAAAAGAGCATAGAACCCCAAAATCACATGATAGAGGTCTAGGTCTAGAGACTAAAATATTGTGGTCAAACTAATTGTACATAACAAATGAATCTCTAAAAATATAAAATCCCAAAAAACATTCATGATATGAAAATGTTTCACAACTTGAATTTCAAATTTTTTGAAATGATGAATTCAATCCATATAATATGATTAATAATCCTTATTTTTCTATTTCATGGCTTGAAAAAATATTCACATAGTGTTAACCTTTTATTCCTTGACTCAATTTACAATGTTATCCCTATAATGGTTTCGCATCTTGTAAACCATTCATTAATAGAAAATGTCTTACATGCAGCAAACATAGCTGATTCTGTAGAAAAAATACAAACCATATATAATGTTATCTAATCTTAGGGATAAATCCTTACATTTGAAAAATTTATACCAATATTGCATTAATTAAAACTAATATACATCCTTGAACCAAATGTATGTTTCCCTAGATAAAACTATCTATCCTTGGGAGTCCCAAAACAGACACAAACATAAAAGGAAATGAAAGGAGATAAGATAAATATTTGAATGTAGGTAATGGGAGGTTACAAACTCCCCAATATATGACATTTAATTCCAATGTTGTCATATGGAATAATGGTGTTAAAAAAGATATGAGGAAACTACTCCCTCATTAATGACTCACACTGCCATGTCTTGTGAGAAACTTATATCTTTCACCATAACACTTTGACCAACATATTTGAAATCCGATAAATGATATTCTCCATAATGATAATAATCTCAGATGGAATCTTTAAATTAGAAATTTTTTGTCTATATTAATCTCTTCCCAACACAAAACATGAGAGTGATGAGGATTATAATTCTTGAGTTGAGGTATATGAAAATCATTTAGAATTACCATCAACAAAACTATAAATGAAATCCGGTAAGAAACCTTCCCAAGTCACTCAATGGCCTCATATAGTTTAACATATCTCTGAGACACCTTTCCTTTTTTTCCATGACACCGTGACACAACCGAGGAGAATCCATCATGAAAACCTATTCACTTATCAGAAAATTAAATGGATGATATCGATGATCTAAATATGATTTATGTCCACTATGAGCTATAACTAGATTCCAATTTATATCTCGAATCATCTATATTATCCCTAGAACAATACTTCTTCCTACCAAGAAGACCTTTTTTCCTCTTCATAACATAATGGTAAACATTTCATGAGATAAAAAACCCTGAAGGGATGTATTCTAATCGATGAATGATGACATTTCCTATAATAAAAAACAACCATTACAGATATCTATATTATGATCTACTAAAATCAAAGGAACATGTGTAGAATGTATACCGTATGATAAAAATAGTAAACTCTATCTAGTCTTCTATCTATGGATTAAAGGTTGTAGTCTCCTTAACCGGAGTCCCCATTACCTCATGAAGACTCCACCAAAACTATAAGTCACACCTCAGATACATGTCTGAAATAATGGTAGTGGGTACTATGAGAAGCATTAGAATCTCCATTCTATATAACATTCTTAGGTATTCAGATTTAATGGTTTCCCTGATCAAAATCATGTTTTCTAACATCATCAACTGATCTTTATCCACCCTGAAAACATTAACCCCTCATGGAGTCCATGGAAATCAAGCATAAATTTCCATATTCACCTCATATCATATCCAGAATTCCACAAGAATAAGATAAAGAAAACAATATGGTTTAAGATACTCGTATTTTATATATTGGTAGGTGAAACAACATGACACATAATCATAAATGTTTTGATTTATACCTACCCCTAGAATCATCATTTCATGTCAAGGTACAACTATATAATTCTCAGATGAACAAAAATTAATGAACACTAATAGTAAAAAAAATTGAGGTCCTCATTGATGATGGAATGGTAAAATGATCCCTAAAATGGATAATTTCATCTGACAAAAGAGGCCAACTTGAAATGATATCCTCACCATATATAGTTTCATGAAATTCAAAGAAATTGTAATCCTACATCTAATCCATCATAATTGTCTTATGAAGAGATTATGATAATTTATTACTATGGATAATTATACCAAAAAAATCCTCTTGATAAGACAATTAAAACTAGGTGAATATCCCCTAAAAGGTTCCACTATTCCTACGATTCTACAATAGCTTGTGATGGTACATTCCTACTGAGATCAAATGATATGAAATTCCCCATCCCTATGTATAAGTGATGTCAAATTCAATGTTTGAATGGTATTCTACACAACAAAATTTTAATATATTCATGTCTTCTTGATAAAATATCTAGAAAATAATATTATGTTCAAAAAGAATGTGAACCTTTACCCATAATAATAGTATATCCAACACTTGTTTTTTCCATAATAGTGATAACCCCTAATTCATGAATGGAGTAATTATTTTTAATAGTATAGATTGGGTGAGAGATATATTCTACATAAGGATTATAACGAAACAAAAAATAACCTAAACTATCTCAAGAATCATCACAAAAAACCACATACCTGTTTCCCAACTTAGGCAAGACCAGAATATGATATGATGTCAATAGTCATTTTATCTCACTGAAAGAAGGCTGACACTCTGTACCCCATTTTAATTTCAACCCATTCACTATTAGAATATTCAAAGATGATTCCCAAATTGATAAATGTATGATGAACTAACATCAGTATCCAAGAATAACTTGGAATATCTGATTCTCAAAGACATTATGTTTCTCATCAATTGAGATAATAGACATCACCTTCTCAATATCAACTGATTATCCATGAATATAAACTACATGTTCCAGGAACATTACATTTATAGAATTAGAAACATATTTTTGAATTATTTCATTACAAATGTTTACTCATCATAATGTCTAGAAGAATATTAAATTTGGCTCATGCTCATGCTTAGATATCGAGAAAACCAAAATTCCAACAATAAAAACTACAACCAAAGTGTCGAAAAAATCATGGAATATCTGATTCATTAATGCCAAAAAATCTACAGGAGAGTTGTTTATAACAAATAGCATCACATGATAATAATAAAATCCATACGTGATCTTGAAAGACATCTTCTGTAAAATAGACTCCCGAAATCTGAGAAGATCCCTACCTGACAAAAAATCAATATTTGAAAACCACTTTTACCCTTGTATTTGGTAAAAAAAATCATTCACATGGGGCAATGGATACTTATTATTAACCATTACCCAGTTCAAAATTTTAGTGTCTAAACACTATCACAATGAACCATATTCCTTATTGGAAAAAAGAAAATGGAATTTCCTTGGTGAATAAATATACGGAATTAATCCTTTCTTCATTTGATCATCAAACTAAATCTCGATATCCTATTGATATTCTCTTTCCATATGTCATTTGGGTATCAATATCAAAAGAAGACCAATCACTTGGTCAACCATAAACTCTACCACCCTCTATATAGTATTCATATAGAATTTTTATAGGGAAAAATCATTAAAATCACAAACAATAGTGGGATGATCAACAATGGAAGGAACATCATTGGGATCTGCTAATACAATATAAAACAACCACATAAGATCTGGATGGGGAGGAATCAATGAATTATCTTGAATCCCACTCTCCCTAAGATACATGTGACCTTATTTAAGCCACAATAAATTTGACACATTGACGATAACAATGAACCTCTTCATAATCAGTGACAAGACAATCCATTACGATGATGTTGTCACAAAATTATGATTGATAACAAGAAAATCAAAGATACAATCCACATTTGATATAGATAGAGAAAAAGAAGACAGTTGAATCCCAATATATTTCCTCTTCCCATTAGGTCTCTCTAATTTCATTAATAAGGGAATGAGAACTAGAAGAAGTTTATTCATATCGAAATAATTATTTTGATATAAATGAGTGTTAAGAACATAAATCAAATAAATAATTCCCTATTAAATATGAAATAAAGATGGTACATATCATTATCAATGAAACCACATATACCTCCACTAGAGATGTATCCACTATGTGATGGTTCTTTACTCATGAATCTTGTGGTAAGATCCCTATAGTATTTGAATCATCTAACTTAACCACAATAGTATTTTCCACTAGAAATCCCTTACCATTACAAGGCATAGGCATAGAAGATCACAAATTTTGTAGAGGACCCTAATGTACAAAAATCCTTGAGATCATTTTAGTCATCAAACCATAATATTGGTTGTGGTCGACCTTGACAAAATGATCGTAGGTTAGGGGCAAACTACTAGATGAATCTAAATGTACAAAAGGAATCCTACGTCTAAGAACTACTCCCTGGAATAATGAGATGATCATACCACTCCCTATTCCTCCCCTATATACCACTGAATCATCTAATGGGTGTAATAGAAGTAGTAAAATAACCATACTTCCCTTCCATATTCATATAAACTACCATTTAACTCACAACCATCTCATTGTTGGTCAAAATATTCCTCATAAATACATGTTATATGATACCTGATCTCAAACCCTTCAAATACTTTTGAGTCTTTGTCTACTAATTCATTACTACATCTTATGAAAAATAACAGTATACAAAATCTGATTGGTGAACACCAAAATTTTACACTATCCATTCAGTGAAGAGAATAAATATATTGATTTCAACATCATCAGTTACTTTGAAAAAAATATATTCGAATAATAGAGTCTTGAAACCCTCCCATTCCAAGCCCATGTTTCTATCTGGATGTACCATGGAATCCAACAATCACTTTCTATGATTTTCTAAAACATTCTCTCTCCATTCAATCTAATTCCCAAAAAATTACAATTAAAAACTATCCAACCACCTCCAATACCTAAATATGATGAACACAAAATTGATACCTTCTCACACTAGTACCCTGCTCAAGTCGTCACATACCATAAGGGAATTCCATATCCCCATTGGATTGTAACTGTGACCCATGAATCTGAATCAACCAGAGGGAACGATTTCTCTCTAACTAAATTAAAAATTTTAAAATAAATAAATATATATCCAGATGGGATAATCATAATATGAATAAACAAGAAATATATTTCATATATAAAAGGAAACGGTAGATTTGATACACCAAAAAGAATCTAAAAAATCCCCAACATTCCAGTCTAATAGAAAAGTTCAATTGAAACTAATACGGCCACTCCATGCGATTGAATGGGAAAACTACCTATATATCACCTAAATCTATCCATACAAACCTAATAGAATATTCAATACCTCACTATGGAATATCTCATTTCCCTATATTGATATAAATACAATGTTCTATCAACCATTGAATGTGTGAAAATATTTTTATCTAAATATGATAAGAAGAATCCCACCTAGCTGTTCCATATCATGTCACTATAAACAATTACATACATTCTCATATTTAATGAAAATAATGCATGAGGGTTGTTAAAAAATTTATTTTTATCAAAATCAATTTAAAAAAATTCCAATATTTCTATAGTTCAAAATAAATTTGGTATGATAGTTTCAATGAAATTCAAATATATCAATGTCATTAAATTAAATAAAATCATGAATCTATTACCACATGATGTTTATGAAAAAACAAAATCATAGGTACCATCATTATAAGGATCACTATAGGTGAGTCTATCTTGGATACTCATACCCAAATATAAGCAATAATAGACCTCAGGTCTCTAGAGATACGAATCGAATCAAGATAGTAGAGGAACACTCCAGAAAGTGAATCTATCAACAGTTTCTAAAAATTACCTAAAAAAATGCTCCAAGAGATAAGAGGACACCCAACGATTGAACCCAACTGATGTATTAATATATTAGGGATGTAACTAAACCATACAAATATGTAACCAAGGCATCACATGTGTTACGTTATCCAAACAACAATGAAAATTATAACTTCCAAACTAATTTATGAATCCATATAAAATTATTTTCAAATATACTTCATTTTTTTAAAATAAGGGGAAAACAATATTTTCTCAAAATGATATTTCCAATTGCATAGAACACTAATTCCAATTCATTTATTAAGTAGTTTTTAATACTATATCAATATAGTTCATTGAAAATTGGCAAGAGATAGACCACCAATCTCAAACTTGGTTCACGCAGGCCCCCAATGGGATACAAAATAAGAAACAAAAGGGAAAATAATATATAACCTAGAATAAATCCTTATATAATAGAATCAATTTAATAATTGAAAAATTTTGTGGGGAGTATAGATCACAAAATACCTCAATGAAACTCTTTTGCCACCCCAAAACCCAAACAAAAGTCTACCTCCATTTGAAGGTAATACAATAGATCTAGAATGTATCAAGAGTATTATCATCAAATATCAAAAAAAATCTATAAACATAGTGAAAAGTTGTTACCATGATGAACGAAAACGAAGAATCTGATTGATTACACACTAAGAGAGAGGGAATGTAACTGTAGAAGAGGTAAATTGATGAATGAAGAAAATACAAAATGAATTAAGATCCCTAAAATTTTTTAAGAGAGCTCGTAGTATTGAGGGGGAAAACATGTAGTTGATTTATTGTTCAATAACACATGTAACACCATAAAATGAACAATCCCAAAAAAATAAAAACATGAAAATTTTTCACGACCTAAATTTCTAAATTTAGAAAATATTTATAATAAAACATTTTCTTAGATTAAAACCCTAATTTTACAATTTCATTATATGAAAAAATAATCCTATTGAGTAAAACATCAATGACTTGAAAATTTGAAGAAATATTCCCTATAGAATTGTTAGGTAATTTAAAACATTCATGATGTAAAAATCACTTATAGATGGAAAATAGACTATATTATATGGATAACATTACAAGTATCTATGGTTATCCAAAATTAGGGAGATCCTATCATTTCCAATGAAGCATTTATACATGGATTCCATTATTGCAAACAAACATACATCCCCATTCATTGAGTTATTTCCCCTTGAAAATGATCTCCAACAACAGGAGCCTAAAAATCCCCCCAAATGAAGTTAAAAAATTAATGAATATAAATAACTGGTATATGGTAATTGGAAGATACAACCATAATAAATATCTAATGTAATAAATATAAATAACCATGGTAAATGGGAATACGATTTTACCAAGGGTTAAACTACATGGATAACGGTCAAAATGATCAAAAAAATTTTGAAAACTATTTTATGGTGATATTTCAACTGTATCATGTATTGGTCTTGATAAATCACCTTTATATATTCTTGTGGTATGTGAAAAGAAATTTTTTTTTCATTTCTCTTTTCCAAAATCACATGTTTACAACTCACCTCACTTATAAAAGACCATTATTGTCCTATATTCGTAACAACTTCATACCCTTTTGGAATGGCCATTACCTATAAAATTCACACCCCAAATTCCATCACATAATCTTATAAGTCATTTTTTGTTAGATATATATTCTTTTAAATCTCTACGTATAATCCTAAATAGTTGGTCTGAGAAGAGATAAAATTCCTAAATATGAGTTTTTGTTTTATTTCTTCTTCAACACCTATTGAAAAATATTTGACTATGATAATATGGTAAGACTAGAATATCATATGTAATTATATTTTTTTATATTAATTACATTACATAAATTAATTTCCACTTCCATCATGTGGGATAAAAAGTTAACATTCGTGTGTTTGACAGAATACCATTGGTCAAACCGATGTCATTCATCTTCCATGATCGCCTCTCATAGTGTAATTTATTGATTAATTTAAAGTGTATATATTATTCATGCAACATATTTATTTTTATGGAGTTATTATATAACATATACCTTTTTATTGTTCATTCGGGGGGGGGTATGATATTTTCTCTCTTGTGTACGTCAAATTACTTCCTCACAAAGTGATGTGATTTGTTATTCTATAATGATTTATATGGAATTAAATAAGGATAGATTTAATGAATATATGTGATATAGATGATATCATAAAGATTTTATAGAAAAATATTTCATTATGAAAATATAACATCCAATTTATTTCTTACACTGAAAAATGATAGTGTCATTCATGTTCGTGTGGACAACCACTTTCAAGTAGTTATATGATATGTTTATCATCATTTCATCATAATATTGATGTATATAATAATATTTAAATAACTAATATGGTTTTTAATAAATTATAATCAATAAAAAATAAGAAATAGTACATACTTTCTTTTAATAATGATCATTGAAAAAAGGTATCATTACAAATGCTTACATATGACATAACATCTCCGTGAAATTAGTATAGTTAATTTTTCTTAATCATTTCTCATGACTGGTTTTAAAATATTAAATGATAAATAAATATTATAAATATTATAATTATTAATATATAGTATATATTTAAATTATAGAGTCATTAACCCTATTAAACACAGAAAATCTACTTTGAAACATTTAATCAAACTTCCTTAAAACACCCCACATGGAAATAGATGATTAGGAAGTCAAATATTTCATTATAACCAGTAAAATAATTAATTTTAATATAAGGAGTTAAATATAGATATGAATCATTATAAAATAAAAAATCAGATAATATCAGTATAAATGAGTTATAGTACCCACATAGAAAATATGGACATGACGTAATGGTTTCTATTCTCGATTTTATTTCTGTGAAACATCTTAAATATTAAAAATATTATTACGTGTTTATAACCTATATATTTTACATGTAGTATAATGAATTATTAATACATCATGGCATTGTATGATTCAATTTGTGTTATTTTATATCAATTTGTTTGAAATGAATGTTACTAAGTTGTAAATGGGTTCTTATCTTAAATTCAATTCATTGGGTTAAAACACTATTGAATTGTGTTTTTTATGATTTGATTATTTTTCAATTGGTATATAAGATATTTTATTATTTTTACACTTATTATCTATGAAATTAAATTTAAAATACATAATAACTTTATTGATTAATTTTCAATTCAATTATATGGTCTTAGTAATCATGATTAATCTCAAATTATATTTCTTCCAGAAATATATTGATGTTATGAACATAAATCCATTTTTGTAGTTTTTATACATCCCTTATGACATTTAATGTCAATAATATCAATGATTATGCACTACTTAATGTATCATTTTATGTTATTATTCCATGGGTTATGATTTTAGACTTACAAAAGTGGAAAATGTTTTATGTTATAGTCTCCTTTACTTTGGGATTTATAATTACTATGTTTATTATGGAGGAAATAATGTTATATTTATTCCTTGAACCATGTATCATTTATTATATTATTCTTAATAATGTGGGATACATATTTTATTTATATTTCCTCCCTTATTTATTGAAGAAATATCACGAATTTAAATTGTAAGTAATATAAATCATATATCTTATTTTCGATCATGTATCATTGCATTCTATTTTCATGTATTCTAAAAAAAATCAAAAACGTTATTTTCTAAAACAAATTTCTTAAAGACATTTTAATGGATTGGTGATATTATATTAAAATGTTTTCAAATGAAATTTATTTATATTTTCCAAAATGAGTAATTTTTTACTACCTTTTTAAAAATATATATAAGATTTTCAAGTTTAAACACTTATAAAAAGAATTGATATTCCTTCCCCCATATATATTATTTTACATGAAGAAACCTTTATATTTTTTAAATGTTATTTTCAATGAAAACTATTTTCACAATATACTTTAAATATAATTTATTTAAAAAAATTTAAGGAAAATTTTAATTTTCTAAAAAAAATGTTTGTAATTATAATTTAATGGGGTTTCAATTACTCAAGGTAAATAGACCCTTTTGTTAATTATTATTTAGTAGTGTTATTTTTTAATAATTAAAAACTCAGTATATCTTTGTATTGATTTAAAATTTTCATTGATATTAACATGGATCTTGTTTCACTGTGATGAGTTAATCATGCTTCAATGGTATTGTTATGGAACCCAGTTATTTTTCATAGGTTAATCATGTTCCTAACAAATTATTATGGAATCTGTTTATTTTTTAGATTTTAGTCATGTTTCAAAGATATTTTCATAGAACAAATTTATTTTACAAAGTTGAATGATGGTATAAAAACAATTAAGGTTGTTTCAATGAGTTTAATATGAAAAGAATAATCAGCATACTTTATTCTAGATAATTTTATTAGAATTTTATTTTGTTGATGGATGTTTCCTTTATAAAAAATGTATGGGTGGATTCATTATAAAATAAAGATGGCTCATCAGGTTGTTAACCAAGGATGGTTGGATCTGCAAAAAACAAATCACTGGTTCGACCATTATATCCCTCTAATGAATTAAGTACTCCAGAGACAGAAGTCCACAATGATGGTTATTCAATTTGTAGTAATTTATGTCAAGAGAATGTTCCAAGATGTAAATTTGTTTTATCTATGTTTGATAAGGGTTAATAATTTTTTTTTGAAAATTATTTTTATCACATGGCTCATGATTATTTATTTTTATAGCTCTTTCATTTGTTAAAACCTTTATCCATATTTTTATGTTCAATGTTCTATGTATCAGTTTGTATGAATATTCATGATTTTATAGTCATGCACTTTGATTGTGTCATCATAAATTTATGATCTCCTTATACTATCTAATAAAATTCAATTGTTAATGATTATATTTACCATTACCAAGAATTTCAGATCTCTCTCCTTTTTTTTCATTTCCCATGTTTATAAATATTGAGGCTTAATGAATTATATCAAAAAGGGTTTCACATTAATGATTATGATGATGAACTAATATATAATATGAAAATATAGGTATTTTTGGATATGATTTCTATCTTTATAAACCATATTTTTTTAAGAATTATTGATTCTAAGAGTATGTATAAATTATCTAAATATAATACCCAAAAATTCTATGTAATTGTTTTAAATTATATGGGATTATTTTGTAACCAAACGCTAAGATGGTGTGAGATTTTGAGGCCTAAAGTGCCCAGAAGTTTCCATCAAAAAATGTTATTATTTAAAAAGCGTTCATGAGAAGTGTTCCAAAAAAAGAGGAATAAATATTAAATGGGTTCTCGGATCAGAAATCCAAGGGCACCGTTGCATTCGGAGTAGCGTGTTCACCCAAGGCACAACTTATGTTTATTTGGAGAGGGTCTCCACTTAAAACCCCTGAAAATGGAACAACCATAAATAAAATTATTAAATAAAATTATTTTATCTTCTAAATCTTTATAACTGACAAACGGTGACTTGTATTGAATATATGAGTCCACCATTTTTCTCATGGGGGTATTATTTCTTTAGGTAGAGCCTATCATTGATCAGCATTGGCCAATATAGGAAATTATTTTTTTCCTATAAATAAAATAATTTTATATTTTTTTTATATTCATATCCTTATCATTAATAAATAGTAACTCGGATTATAAATATGAGAGTACAGTTGAGTTCAGGAGGGTATACTTCCCATAGGTGGTGATTAACATCAGCCGGTGTGGGCCGACTATGAATGTTGGTTTCTAGTACTTCACCATAATAAAAATAATATAAATAAAAGTTATTTTATTTTAGAATCCTCATTACACAGAAATCGTAACATGAATAAAAAATATGATACCACCGTTGAGTTCGCAGTGATATTGTTTTCTTATGAAGGACATTACTATAATCGGTGTGGGTTGAGGGGAAATGCTTTTTTTGGACTTTTCTGATGAAATATAAAATAACATAAAAAATTATTTTATTTTTTTCTTCAACGTAAACCATTAGAATGTCAGCGCTGTAGTGTAGAGATGAGGTGACACGTAATCTCATTAAAGAATCTCATTAACTAACATCATTAATTGAGTAGGGTGGTGACGTTTCAATTGGAAAACGTCTTCCTACATTATTTTATCATAGAATTTAGGGTTGATGAAAAAACACAGAATTCCTTTTACGAAAAAATGAAGAAACCTCACCATCAATGAACGCTGATGAATCAGAAAATAGAAATGACACCCTTGGAGGGAGGATTCGGTACTAGAGATCAACGGATGATGATAAATGATCATCCTCGAGAAATCCCTTTTCCTATGTATGGTTTTGATTATTTTCTAGGTGCATTGCTTTTAGTCGTTCATACATTAAAATGTTGAACTTGAGTTAACTCACAAATATGTTTACCCACAGATCGTCCATTCATATAAGAGGGTTATTTATGACGGATAAAAAGTTGATATCATCTATAGTAATTATTCCGCCTAACTTTGGTTCTTCGTCATCCTAATAACAAGAATGACTCTGGGTCAACACAAAAAAAGTCCGAAATCATTATTTGGGTGTTCTTATGTGGGAATACTTACCCTATCCTCTTGTTGTGTTCCTCCCATTAATCGTGGAACAATTAATTTTGTGGTGATGGTATATGAGGTCCACATAGGACCACAACGACGCATTAACCCATCATCCCATGGAAGGAGTCCACTAGAGATTATAACATTGTATGGGAAGGGATGTGCTCAGGTAAACCAAAACATTGTAAAGAGGATGTTATGGAGACATAAGGTATTGGTGGTTGAAGAAGTTCATAACACCCTACTGCAGTGGCAACACTCGGTCATGGCACCTAGGCCATGACATATGGCGGGAGACGGTGCTAGTGCATTGCACCACAACAGCAACATGGGGCCTCCAGAATGGTGGATGGAAGCTGAATGTAGGTGGACACAGCCACCAGACATCATCGGAGGCACATACCATAGTCAACGGGTCATTAAAAAGACCTAGTCCATGTGAGAGAACTGGATGGCCAAGGAGGAAATTCTACATTAGAACCACGTAGTGGCATGAACATGCTGTTTCACGAAGTTTGATATGGTGGAAAACCGGACCACCAATGCGGGTCGTCCGATTGGATAAACCGAGCCTCTAGGAAGCCATTGCGGGTGGAAATCATACCCACCCCATTGGGTCGGGCATGATGGGAAATTAGGCTGCTGGGCAGACCGACTGTTCAGAACCAGTCAGACTAAGTCGGACAGAACCAGGTGAGAACCGGGTCATTGTGCGACCTAGTGGGCTAGACCCACATCCAAACTGGGTTGGGTCCAACCATTTCCAATGGGAATTGCCCCTATTCGAGAACAGACTGAGTTGGTTGAGACACAATCAGGTCAAGGGGGGATGACTGAAACATGTTGGGTTATGCGGGACCCCGAGTCCAAGTTTTTCTGGTTGGTTAGACCAATTTGGAGGGGGTCCAGATGCAACCATCCACTATTTACTAGAATTAAATTATCTTTTAGATTGGGAATCCAATTGATGAATCATCTATGGTGTTGGGACCCTTGTGATAAGACGGTCCAATGGGAATAATCTAAATGAGATTCTGTGACAGTTGAGATAAATACAAATGGCTTGAGTAGTTGACTATCATAGAATCATGCACACTGGATAGCAAGAATCCTATAGATGGTTGTTAAATTAAGGTTATAACGAGGGGAACTCTGTCATCATGAAGACGAACGTACCTCAGTTATTCAGCAGACGAGCATACATCAGTGATTCGATAGACGAACAGACCTCAGTGGTTCGACAAATGAGTGTACACTAATGGTTCAAAAGACGATTATACCTTAGTGGTGTGTCGGACAAGTGGAACTCACTGGTTTAGCAGAAGAGCGTAACACCGTGGTTCAGCAGATAATTGTACCTCGATGGTTCAAAAGATAACTATACCTTAGTGGTTTAGCATATGAGCGGACCTCAGTAGTATCGAAAACAATCCTACCTCAGTGGTTAAGCATACAAGAATACCTTAGTTGTTTAGTGTTCAATTGTACCTTAGTGGTTCAGTGGAAAAGAGGACATTAGTGGTCCAGCAGTCGAGCGTACCATAGTGAATTAGCAGACGAGTGTACCTCAGTGGTCCAACAGACGTTCAGATCTTATTAGCTCAATAGAGATGAGTCCATCAATAGTACAAGATAAATTAGATCTTCGAATGAAAATATTACATTCTATACATAATATTATACCTGGTGTGAGTTTCCTTTTCTTTGTGGCCTTTCTGTGTTGTCTTGTTCTGTGGTATTGCTCTGTGGTCTTTCTTTTGTGGTTAGGGACCCTACTGATTATTGTGATACTCACCTTTGAATGGGATTCACTCACCTATGTCATGTCCCATGCAGGTTATCGACCCTTCAACAGTGACCATGGGGGTCTGGGTCAACTTCTTGATCAACCAAGCCAAACCCTCGTGGTATTTATACTACATTATCAGGAGATGTAGGCTCCTGTTGGGTGAGGTCATAAATATCACTCATGCATGGAGGGAGGGAAATTCCACAGCAGACGATCTTTCCAGCAAGGGGAGCCCCAATAACCGATGCATTTTCTATGATAGTCTTGGGTCCCTTACAAAACATATTTAATCTCTTTGTTTGTGACGATGCTTTAGGTTTGCATCATTTTCGCCCCGACTTGGTGGGATCGCTAATAAAAAAGTCATTTTTCAGTCACCTACCGTTCATGTGGGGCCTCAAGTGGAAGTGCCATATTAAATTTACTTTATTTTTTTGATTGGGGCTTGTATTTTTCCCCTTTTCTACTTTCATCATTTAATGTATTCTTATACGTTGTTTCGGTTACAGTTGTAGTATAATTTGTGTTTACCTCCAACAGTTTTGTCTTTGTGTACGTGTACAAGTTTAAAGGTAAATTCCATCTCTTTTTTGGCTATTCTAACATGGTGATAGTCACTACCCCCTACATTATGGAAGGCGGTATTGGGGTAGTCACAACATGGGAACTCTGGGAAGAGTCGATAAATAGTGGTATCAAAGGGGTTCGGTTCGACTAGAAAAAATAAGAGTCTGTAAATTATGATGGCGAAACAGTGTTAAGCATTTCAATTTTGGCTTTCATGCTAGGGAGTCTAGTGTTAGTGTGGTGGCCGAAGTATCCATAAACCTGGACCCTAAATTTTGTTTTCTGACCCAGTACATGAAGAAACTAGTTTCATGTGTCTTTGGATGTTTTCTCATGACCTTTCGGAGTCAGAGTCAGATCAACAGATGTAATTTATTGATTGTGGTGCAACTTGATCTCATTAAAGAGGCCTTTATGCTGATATCCAATGAGGATTATAGTGTGTGACCATGAGGATGGTCCATAGAATGACGAGGCTTCAGTATAAGAACCATTTACCATGACTAATACATCAGGTAGTGTCCCAGCATTACCAATTCCCATTGGTCAATAGTTACTACCGGCTGTACTGGTAGATGATGCACGTAGGCTTACTGCCAGACATGAGTTTCTGAAATAGAGACCCCTCAGGATCTGAGGATCTTTTAACACACAAGTAACAACAGACTTGAGTGTGGTAGTGACCGAGTTTGCATTTATCCAGGGAACCATTATATTAGATGGCGGTCCAACTAGTGAGCCTTCTATGTGGCTCAGTAGGGCGATGGTGGGGCTTAGAATACCCAAATATTACGATGAGGCGAATATTCCATGTACATAACTTGACAACCATAATTAAATAAGGGAATCATCCCACAAAAGATAATGTCTCTATGTTCCCAACAGATTCTACAACATTTATAGGAGGATATATTGGTTGATGAGTATTCATCGAGGCGTACAGACCTTTCTAGGTACTTGATGAATACGATACGACCAGTGTTTTAGGACTCAGTCTTCCGAGCAAGATGTGTTTTGTGATATCCCAGATAACACTATTCCTCTGTGCATTACTTCTTATTCTGGGGTCATAGAGAGAACCGTTGTGGTTGATAGCTATTTGGATGAGCAGATACAACCACTGGATGTCATAAGTGGGAATGCAAGAAGAAAACGTTAGTCACAACGACTTGGATGTGTGAGGCATTTTGAGAAGAGCTTCAGAGAAAGGGGAATTATAGATCAAGTATCATAGAGTGAGTCCAGTCAACCCATAATTAAGTAAGGATTTTCAAGTGATGGTTGGGGATATATCGCAAGAGATCGTCCAGCACGTTGTTCTAATAGTGAAATGGTGGACGGGTCACCAGGTTAGAGAGAGTGGTAGGATAAGATTATTCATCAGGGTGGTCAACGAGGAAGAAGAGACGTGTGTGCAGTAGGAGGTGTTATAAATTTCATCATGTCACAACTACAACACCAATGTGGTCCACACTAGTATCATGGATCTGTAGGATAGGGAAATGTGGTGATTCATACGACCATCCTTACCCGCGTTACAGTGGATGTTCAGAGATACATTCCCTATAGTGGTGGACGAGTACGTGGATTCCTTTCCAAAGGATGTTGCAGGACTACCCCCTAACAGATAGGTAGACTTCTGCATTGATCTTCACCTCAGGAAGAATATGATATCTACAGATGCATATAGGATGGCTCCCAAAGATATTTGGGAGATGATGATACAATTGGACGACTTGTAGATGTAGGGGTTCATATGACCCAAAATATCACCATGGCCAATCCCAGTGTTGATTGATAAGAAGTAAAATTAAATCATGATGGTAATATTGAACTTTCAGTGCCTCAACTAGGTGATCATGATGAACAAGAATCCTCTATAGAGGATTGCCGACATCTTTGGGCATTTAGTGTCTGAGGAGGAGCAAGTGATATAACTTGTGATGGTTATAGACACACACTGAGAGCACCATATTTACAAAAATCTCTCAATGTATGAGTTATAGATATGATAGTTCCACTTTATAGGACATGTAATCGTAGAGGGTAGAGTTTCAGTGGATCCAACAAAGATCAAGGTGGTGCTTACTTGGGAGCCACCCAAGAGCATTACAGAGGTGCAGAGTTTCATTAGGTTGGATGGTAACTATCAAATGTATGCACCTGACTTCTCCAGAGTTGTAGCACCCATGAAACAAATGAAAAATAAGGAAAAAACTTCATTTGGATGAAAGGAATCTAGTAGATCTATCAATTGTTGAGAAAAATCATGACGAGTGATCTTATCTTGAAGCATCCCGAGGAGGAAACTGAATATATGTTGTACTGTGATCCATTAGGAACTAGGCCTAGTTGTTTCTGGATACAAGGGAAAGAATTGATTTATTATATATCATGAAAGGTGAGATCACATGAGCAGAACTATGTGACTCATGAATTTGATTTGGCAGTGGTAGTCTACCCATTGTAGATGTGGCGACACAAACTTATGGGAGAATGATTCATCGTCAACTCTAACAACAAGACTCTCATGTCTATATTTTCTGAGAAGGGTCTGAATCCGATATAGTGACATTGGATAGAGTTCCTCCAGGACTACAACTTCAATATATTATGTACTCCATGGAAGGGGAACATGGTGGTAGATGCTCTCATTTGGAGATCGAGTTCATAACTACTGAATGAGGGCTCATAGCTGTTGGCCTCACTTTAGATATCCTTTTGGGATATGGAGGATCCTTTTTTATTATGTTTATTGTATTTAACCATACACTCTTACAACAAGTTAGGGAAACACTTTTCGAATATACCATTTATAATACTACACATGCCCATATGTCCATAAGGCATTCCCCTGATGGGAATTTGAATGGTGGGGAGCAAGCCAATCATTTTAGAGGACACTCTATAGTACTAGTGGTGTTGTGTGAGGATGTGTTGAGTCAGTTCCATAAATCCCCCTTTGAGGAACTAATAGGTTTGTTAAAGATATACCAGGACCACAAACTTCAGTATTGTTTGTCAGGGATAAAGAACACAGTGGAAGGGATTATTCTGAGATACCTCACTTTATAGGAAGTGAAGGATGAGCACCAGGTTCCAACAGGTTTGACACAACCCCTCGGGGTACCGAAGTGGATGTTCTATGGGATATTTATGGACTTCATGATGGGTTTAACACATATTCACAAGAGACATAATACCATCTAGATGATCATTGGATGAATCACCAAGTGCACCCACTTCCTGACAACAATGGAGTAGAGTTTAGTAGGGGGATCAGGAGTCCTCGATGTGATGGATATTTAATGATCAATCAAATTTTGAAGTGGTTTCAATAGGGATCTAGGATCAAAAAGTGATTACCCTCTGTGGGAGATAGATTCCTGTAGGGAATTTTCCATGGCAATGTCTGAACCTCAAAGAGATAAAGTGGGAGCGGGAGGCTCATATTCTTGCTTAGTAGCCCCCCTTTATTTTATTAGCCCTCAATTTCGATTATGAGGATGTAATGCCCCCAAGGGGGGGATTAATTTAATAAAATGGAATTCAATGTAATTTTTATTAAATTATATTATATTATTTCGAGTCCAGGCACTGAGAAGGAGTGCAATTCCAAGGCTCGGAGTGCCTGTAATGGTCCATCAAAATATGTTATGTTTTAAATAGTGTGTGTGATAGGATTTCCTGAAAATGATAAATAACTATTAAAAAGGTGACTGAATCAGGTATCTAAAGGCCCAGTTGTGTTCAGATTAGTGGTTTCACCCAAGGGGAAACATAATTTTTGTCATTGCGGATGTCTATTATGAAATCCCAAAAAATGCATAACTCTAAATAAAATAATTATATAAGAATATTTTATTTTTAAAATCCTTATAACTCACGAATGGTGACTCAGATTGAAAATATGATAACACCATTGAGCTCGTGAGGGTATGATTTAATTAGTAAGATCCTAACATTTTTATTTCAGGGTCAAAAATAGAAATTCTTTTTTGGAAATATATAAAATTATTGAATAATGTTATTTTATTTTCAAATCCTTATAACTCATAAAGAGTAATTCGGATTAAAAATATAATATTAGTAGGGAGTTTATGTGGGTAGGATTCCCTTAAGAGAATTATGACAATATTCATCATTGGAAAACTATGAATGTTGGGTTTCATGACTTAACCGTAAATAAAATTATTTAAATTAAATTTATTTTACATTCGAATTCTCATAAATCACAAATGATAACTTGGAATAAAACTTTGAGACCACTATTTATTATTTAATGAGATGGTTTCCATATGTTGGACTTAACCTTGATAGACGAGGGTCGTGGTAAATAGTAATTTTTTGGATATTCTGGATGAAAAATAAAATAATATAATACTATATTTAATTTGATTTATTCGTTATTAAGTAGTGTTATTTCATCTCAATAGTGTTGTGACAAGGCGACGCTGAATACCATTAAGGAATCTCATTAATGAACCTCATTAATAGAGAAGGGTGGTAATGTTGAAATGAACATGTATCTTCCTACAATAATTATACATGGAATTTAGGGTTGACGAATAGCCCTATAATTCCTATGATTAAAGATGAAGGAAACCTATCCATAGAAGAACACTGACCAGTTGGATGATGTCGAAGACCCCCTTGATGAGAAAATTTGGCACTAGAGAACAATATAGGACGATGAATGACTATCCTTGAGAAATCACATTTACCATGTAGGTTTTTTCTGCATTTCTTTGTGACAATCTCTACAAGTCAATCTTTAAAACGATGAATGATGGTTAACTCACGAACAAGTTAACGCATAGATCGATAGTTCATATGAAAGGGTTAATGATGTAGGATAAAAAGGGGATATCTATCTTAGTGATTCTTTTTCCATATTTTGGTTCTTCATGTTGATTATAACAAGAATGAATTTGGGTCAACATGAACAAATACACAAATCATTCATTTGTTTTTCTTATGTGAGACTCCTTCCCCTATCCTCTTCTTGCGTTATTCTCAATTTTTATGGTGTACTGAATTTGGTGATGAGAGTATATACCACCTAGAAAATATTATATTGGTGCATATGCACATTAGCCTATGGCAGGAGGCCATGAGAGATGGTGACATCAGGCAGGAAGGGTTGCGGCCATGGGATCCACAGAATCGGTAAGAGGTTTCGGCACAGGGCGACAACGGCAGCAAAAGGTCACAACACCCAACTACGGTAGCAGAAATAAGACACAGAAATCTATCTACAAAAGAAGTAATTTCACTTCCAGTGCATCATAGTAGTAATATGGGTCCACTATAATGGAGGCTAGTGGTTAGCGGTAGGCGGATGCGGCCACCCGACCGCATCGGAGGTGCAATACGCGGTCTGTGGTGCAGTGCTTGATATGTAGTGTGTCATGGGTCATGGAGAAGACCCGATCCATTTGAGTAGAGCAGCTAAATGTGGAGGTGGTGAAATTTGTATTTGTGAACTAGAAAACCTAGGGCATCTCAGCTAGTGGATAACCGGCCTACCGATTATGGTCTAGCCAGTGGGTTAAACAGGGCCACTAGTATAGGCCAGGCCGCTGGGCGGCCTGGGCTGGATGAGAATCATCCTGCCGACATTTACTTGGCCTAATGGGGAACTGGTCCACTAGGAGAGCCTTCTGGTCATAACCAGTCTGAGTAAGTCAGACCAAAACTGGTGAGAACCGGGTCATTGGGTGACCCGGTGGTTGGATCTATAGCCAAATCAAGCTGGGTCCAATATGGGCCAATGGGCATGGACACCATGCCATGCCGGACTGGGTCATCCAAGACACATAAGTTTCATTTTGGGATGGTCAAAATGGGTTAGGTCATGTAGAACACTCTGCCAAGTTGGTCGGGATGGTCTGACCAAGTAAGACTGGGTACAGACACATCCATCCCCCTTATTACTAAAACGCTAATATCATTCAGACTGGGCATCCGATTGATGTTCTATCAGTGGAGCTAGGAACCTTGCGATATGATAGCCCAATGGAAATACACTAATAGATATTCCATTAATGTTGAGATATGAACGATAGATTGAGGATTATATTCTCCAGAAATTAAGTGCACTAGAGAGCCGGAATCCTACGGATGGCTGTGACATGAAGGATTTGACGATCATACATCAGAGGTCCAGTAGAAGAGTGTACCTCAGTGGTTTAGCAGATGAGTGTACCTTAGTGCTTCAATAGATGAGTAGACCATATTAGTCTAGGAGAAGTGTTCACCTTAGTGTTTACAAGATTAGTGTACCATAGTGGTTCGACAAACGATCATACCTCAGTGGTCCAGCATATGAGCGACCGTAGTGGTTTAGAAAATTTACATACCATAGTTGTTTAGTTGAAGAGAAGACCTAAATGGAAAGAGGATGAGAGACCATATTTATTTAGTATATGATAATCAATTAGTGTTTTATTAAACGATAATGCCTGAGTGGTTCACCAGATGAGCATAAATTATTGGTTCAGTAGACGAGCAAAACTTACTGGTCCAACAGACGAGCGTACCTCAATGGTTCAAGAGACGACCATACCTCAGTAGTTTTGCAGATGAGTAAACCATATTGGTTCAAAATATGAGGGGAACACTGTGGTCTAGTAGACAACTACACATAATTTTTTCTATATAAGAGTGTACCTCAGTGGTTCAGCATACAAGTGTACCTTAGTGGGTCAACAGATGAAATGACCCTAGTGGTCCAACATATGAGTAGATCTCAATGGCTCATCAGAGATGAGTCCCTCAGCATTACAAGATGAATCATCTCTATTACTGATAGTCTTAATTTATATAATTAAAATGATTCCTTGTGTGAGTTGTTTTTTATTTCTGGTTATGATGTGTGATCATGATGTGTGGTCCTTCTTTTTGGCCATTCATTTATGATTAGAGGTCCTTACTGAGTATTGTGTTTATCACACCTGCATGGGATTTTCCCGCACATGTCATGTCTCATGATGGTGATCAATGATTTAACGAACACTATGGTGGTCCGAGGCCCGGTAGTTCTCACTGAGACAGGGTGTATGGGTGTAATTCTATGGCTGCAGGCCGCTACTGTTGACATACCCTTTAGGTGGTCTCTTAAGAAGACAGACCATGGTATTTTTACATTCATTTTTGGATTTGGTCCAATATTATGGGCCCTTTATACATTTATTCTGTAATATACACTCATTAGTTTTCTCAGTGAAAGTTTTAGTTTACATTGTGATCAAATTCTATAGTTTGGGATTTGTGCATGTGTACATGTTTAAAGGAAAATGCCTTCCCTTTTGGATACTCCTAGTCGGTGCTAGTCACCATCCCATGGCCTATGGAAGATGTCTTTACTGTAGTGATGAAACAAGCACTAGTGGATGTGTAGTGACACTAAAACATTAATTTAAAAGGTATTTATTAATTAAACTGATACATTAGTTTCAATTTTTTTCATATGTATTTAAAATTGAAAATTGGGTCACCTTTATATATATCAAATCCAAAAATGTAAATTTTATGTTTTTAATGCCATATCTGGGAGTACGGGTTTGGGGTTATTATACTGAGACTCATTGATTAAATAAAACTATGAAATAATGACTCCCAAAAGTTATTTAAATTTCCAATAGAGCCTTGTCTTCTCAATACACCACCTCCCTTATCCTTAATCAAATTATCAAATGAGTTCTTCCAATGAGAATGGACAAATTCATGATTTTTCATTCGATTCATTTCATTATTCTTATGACTAATATGAATAAACTATATAAATATTAAAATAACTAAATAATTTTCATAATAAAACTATAATTAATTTATGTTTATGCGATAACAATAATCTAACTTACACTAAATGATTTAGAAAGAAAATTGTGTAACACATTGACTACCAACACCATAATTGATGTAATCTATATTTATTAACATCCCACCATGGCTAGTTAAAATGGTATATTTAATGAATAAATTTTATATTAATAACACTATTATGATTGTGAAAAATTTAAACCATTTAGTTTCTTCTTCTCATTCCATGGAAACTAGAATGTCACTAATGAATATATGTTGACAACCGCCTCCCAAAATGTAACAGAATTTGTTTGTTATCTATAATTTTAATTATGATAAAAATTTAAAAAGAATTATATTAATCACATTTAAAGAATAAAAATAAAAAATTATTATTCATTAATGATTATATTAGTCTTAATGAATAAATATTTCAACCATATGAAAGCATAGATAATAAATTGTAACTGTTTTTCTCTGTTTAACCACCTTGTTGAAAAATGCTATAAATTTCTACTAGGGAAGACTAGGGACACATAAATTATTGTATTATTAGACACTACTAAGATAAAAATTTAATGGTTTTTTATCATTATATTTGAATGTAACTAATTCTTAATGTACCACTCTTTTGATCATCACAAAATTCTAAAATGATATCATCACTGACTTTTTCATAAAAAACCACAATTAAAATAATAATAAAATGGGATAATAACAGTATAAATAATTTTGAAACTTATATTATAGAACATATAATGATCTTTTATTGAAAATATCCCAATATATATATATATATATACCTCTCAATTACAAAAACAAGTACTACAGAACCAATCGAAAGTAATAAAATTTGATGATGATAATAAAAAATAAAAAATAAATATATTATTAATTAAAAATATTAACTAAAATATATAAAATTTTATTTCCATGAATAATGCTAAAAATTTATAATTAATATATTTATTTTTTTTAAATATGACTCTAGAGCATGTTTGCCCAAGCTTTGATAATGGTATTGTTGTTTCATCAATATTTCCATCCTAGGGGACCTTATTTTGTTAATACACGTAATTTTTTTAAATAGATATTATATTTACTATTGGATGTATAATTTCATGAATATTATTATATTAATTGTGTTTCATGATCATTTTCATGCTCACTATTTCGGGGAGTTAGTATTGAATTGTTTCCTAAGAAGGGGTTTTCATGACTCGTCATCTTTCAGTGAGTCCTAATGAATCCTCATTGAATATAGTTATATATTGTTTCTTTATGTTACAAAAAAATTATAATATAATTAATTTCGACTAATTTTTTATATAATTAAATTTCTGATATTTCCTTCAAAAAATCGTAATATGTTATGAACAATTACCAACCTACACAGCTGAGGGTTTTCTCTTCGTATCTATGATCAGCCATCCAATAGGTGTCCTTCACACTTATTTAGATATGAAAATTTCTTTTTTGTGAAAATATTAAAATACAAAATTACATATTGTTAAATTGAATATTTACTACTCATTATATTATATGGGATTTAACTAATCTGTATTAAAATTTTTAAAATGGAATTCCATTATTATGGTCATATTTTTTATCTTCAACTAAAAATTTTCTATATTAAACCCTAATAAATATTTTATGACTCTATTAATTTGTAATATTTTAATGTTTTATTTTAAATATTATTCGTGTTTCATTCATAATGTTTTTCAATTTGATTTGTAATTTAATCTCTTGATGTAAATGTTAGGAAATTTTTCTAAAAGAATTATTTCAGGGTTTCACTTTTATTTTTCCTCATTTAAAAGCCTAAATATAACAGAGTTATTAATTAAGAATCAGACTCAAAGTTATCTATTAAAATATTCTTTTTCCAAGATTTAACATTTTGAAAAATCTGATTTATTATTTATTGTAATTTTATGTGATACCATTTGGTAATTTTATAAAATTAATTTTCCTTAAATGGGTTATTTAAAATATGATGAATGAGACATATTTTCATTCCATGAGTTATTTAAGATAAGTTGAAATATTATTTTTTCAATTTTAAACAATACATATGGATTATGGATTGGCGGGGTAATATACAGTCCTTAAATTCACGGGTTGTCTGTTTATAACTCAAGATACATGTATATGTGGGGAAATTCTGTTTTCCCATGAAGAGTGAGTGCGAATAGTGAACAACAAAGGAGTTGGTGCAAATAATGAACAATGAACATATCAATACCACATATTCACTTTTATTTGTTAGTTCATTATTATGAAATGATTCAAGGGCTTGTTAAATTTCATTATATATGCCAATGGTTATTTTCCTTGTCATATGTTTATTATCTAAATATTCAAGTGGATTTTTAATGTTATAATATTTTTCATTTGAGATTAAATACCCTTATATCATAATTTTATTAATATTTTTGTAATGTCATGGAACTCTTCAGTCCATTTCTTTGTGATAATGTGGTGTTTGAGGTGTTCCGGGAGTTCAAGGTGACTTATCTCCAATAATATATTCCAAATTTCCAATTATATGAGCAGTTCCATCAGTTAATAGTGTTTCTATCAGTGAGGTTCAGTGAACAATGTTTCTATCAGTGAGGTTCAGTGAACAGTTCTATCAGTGAGGTTCAGTGAACATTGTTTCTATAAGTGAGGTTTAGTGAACAATGTTTCTATTAGTGAGGTTCAGTGAACAATGTTTCTATCGAAGAGGTTTAGTGAATAGTGTTTATATCGGTGAGGTCTATCAGTATCCTCTATCGGTAGGTGTACATTGTTTCCATAATAGTTGGTGTACAATGTTTCCAGAACTGTAGGTGTATAATGTTTCCAAAACGGTGAGGTCTATCGATAACCTATAACGATGAGGTCTACCGGTAACCTCTAATGGGGAGGTCTATGGTAACCACTAATGGGGAGGTCTATCAGTAACCTCTAATGGTGAGGTCAATCAATAACCTCTAATGGTGAGGTCTAATGGTGACCTTTTCTTTCCTTTTCCAGATTTTGAGTATGTGAACAGTGTTTCGAGCTTCCTACAGTTTCAACCCTTTGACATTTCCTTTGACGTAAAATACATTTAAAGGCTTTTTTTAAGGTCACTTATATCCGATTCAGTGTCCATAAATCCAATATTAATTACTCCTATGGACTGAGATGTTTTTACATGGTCAAACCATGTGGGTTAATGTGATCCGATTTTAATGGGGAATTAAGCGTATCTTAAATTGTCACACCATTAAATCATTAAAAGGGACTAGATATCATCCTCTTGTGTTCTTCCTATTTGTTCTCAACTATGATAAGCTTGAACCTTTCAGTACATCCCATAAGATTGGGAAAATCAAACTCTACTCCTCATATTGGTTCCGCTCTGTTTTGATGAAATCGAGCTGTATTTGTCAATCTTCGATATAAGGTATGTATTATTGTCATTCCTCTAGGGATCATCTTCTATAGTTTCTACTTTCCATATTAGAAAGTAATCTACATGCTTCTAATGGAGTTTTTTAGGGTTTTGGTTGGTGCAGTCATACCGTCGCTTCCTCGGGTGGATGTAGTTGGTGCGAGAAGAGGATTGTGACCTATTGTGTGGAAAAAGAATGTCAAAAACTCTTCACGGTAGGGGATTTGTTGCTCCCATTTTCTATTACGTGCAACTGTGTTGATAGCATGTTTAATCCCACTGGATGACAATGGAATTGACATAATAAATATTTTAAACAGATAAATAAATTGATATCGATCATATTTAATTACCTCTTGTTTTTCTAGATAGTGTGATATCTATTCTTGCTTTGTTTGGCTGTTCGTTCTTGATGGGAATCGTTAAAAAACGAAAATTGGGATTAATTGGTAATTGTTTGGATAAAGATAAAGTGGCATTAAAACAAATCTTGTTCTTTTTGTAATTTTTATGTTAATCAAACTGGCGCAGTAAGAATGTGTATTTATTTGTGATAATCTTACTAGTTAGGTTTCCCAAATTTGGATCCTATGAATAATAAATATGTTAATTCAAGATGGGTTAAAGAACTGATTGTTTGATAATTCCTTAATGGGTTCTGATTTACCCTCTTGATTGTTAATGGGCTTAGAGCCCAATTAATGTGATGTTTGTTTTCCTGCTTCTTGTGCTGTGATGTGATCCTAGATAGACATTGTGATATATCGAGGCACGAAGGCATTTTGGTTGTGGAAGCAGATGATGCCTTGAGTTGCGAGATGCATCGGGTAATGCATGTGGGTGTCGGGGAGGACACTAGAGATGATGGAATGATATGGATGTGATTGTTGGATACTTTCTAATTTTTTATTGGGGGATTATCTTCTTAACTATTCCCCACTTCTAAAGGAATCTGGTCTTACATACCCCTCTTCTGGAAGAGGCAAAGACACGCAAGGTATGCCACATGCTTTCCGTGTTTAGCTTCTCAAGGATGGATTGGTATATGATCTTACTATAAGATGAAAAGACTTGACAGGTAGTACATCTACTCACAGTGTTGATCCCCCTATTGTTTAGTAGTATAGAATGTTTTTCTAGAGTTCCTGGGAATGTTGGAAAGTAATTCTATAATGAATAATGGAATAAATGGTGTTAACCCATGGGGATGGAGTTGCTGGAACATAATGTAGAGGTTGTAATTTTTGAAGGAACCGTTGGCTTTGGGCATGATGCTAATGAAACATAATGTGGAACTGTTCATGGTTAATTAACATTTCATGTATTAATTATCATAAAGTGGAATTGATAAAAAGGGAATGATGTATTCTAATAAAACTCTCTAAATTATTGTGATCATATAGGATACCTAGTCTTAGAAGTAGCAGCCCAGTGTCTAAGAGACGTTAGCTTAAGTGGGTCTAAGACTAGGTTATGCTCATAGTGTGGTTGGGAGTTATAGTATATTTTGTACTTTTTGTGTTTTTATACGCTAATCCACCCTGTCAGTAAGGGAAAATGACACCTCGGGGATTTTGATCATTGTGGGGGTGTTTTACCCAACATTATGATGGGAGGATGGATGGCTGACTACCCCCTTTGGCCCCACTCTATTCTGTTGGTAGTTACTTGTGCTGGTAGGCACATTGGTTAGTTTTCCCCATATATGTGTGTAGAGGGCTATAATGGCTTGTGGTTATTCAAACACGTATATTCTATATATTCTTTTCTATGGACTACTACAGGTATAACGTGTATAGGCTATGATGGCTTGAGGATCCTTACTTAGTGTATGGGAAGTATTGGCTTGAGGTATATTAACTGATGTATGATACACATTATGCGGGCTGTGGTGGCTCCCAGAAAATACCTGGTTACTTTGGTGTGTGGAATTTGTGGTTTTATTGCACGAGGTGCATATTGTGGTGCTTCACACAAGTGTCTAGAGGCAAGCCATTTTGGAGAGATATGCTCAGGATGTGTGATGTTGGGGAAAAGTGGCAAACCAGTGGGTAAGTATTAGCGGGGAAACCTTGATATTCTTTATTATATGATATATTATTGTATACGTTACATGGTGCGATTATCCATGGTGAGGTTGGGAACATAGTATACCTGTTTAGGTGATGAGTTAGGTTCACTTGTTGTTTACTGTGCTTTAGCATGCTTTCTTTACTTTTGGACGAGAGGCTTCAGGGATGATCCTATGGAGTATACTATCATAATCAACCTATGTTTATATAAACTATTTTTCAGGTCACCTGGAGCAGGTTGGAGATCAGGCTGGTGTTTACTATCATGTGGTTGTAGGAGCTGTTCAGGCTTGTGGTTGCTACTATTTTTACTTTTTTGGTACTTGTAGTTTTTCCACATTCAGTTGTAGTACTTTGGAATGACATTTCATATGTGTACTTGGGTTTTATTTTATATTGCACTCTGAGTTAGAGTTGATTGGTTTCTATCTTATCTCTCTCTTCTGCATGTGTTCTCTTTGAGGGCAATACCTCTCATCTTGTGTGTTACTATACCCTCGGTTCACGTCCCCAACTTGAGGCCTACTAGAGGCGGGACTTGGGGGGTCATTATCTCCCTTCTCACATTGTTGGTCCATGAGGGGTACACTCTATTGGGAGGGGGTCGTGAAAGAGTGGTATCAGAGTTCTGGTTGAGGGATAAGATGGAGTTTGGAATTAGGCATAGGTGAGGATAAATGGGTTGGTAGGGCAACAGTGTCATTCGTGTTTAGCAAGTGAGAAAAACATTGGAGACCGGCTGAGACATACGTGTTTAGGGCCCCCTATGATCTGATGTACATACCATTAAGTTTACAATGGCTACTAAACAAGGTGATACTTGTTGCATGGTAGAGACCTAGGAAAGGATCATGCATCATTATTCTTTGTGCCTATGTTTGAATGGGTAGAACTTTGGATATGTTAATCTAAAATAAATAAAATAAAATAATTAATAATTTGACGTTGACTCTTCCATTTTCCAAGCATAGGAGCTCTAATGATTTGTTATTTTATAGGTATGGCTCCAGGTCGATGTCCTCATTAGGTTTACGAATAAAATGTCCAGCAGCTTATTCCAGCAGATCGTCGTAGGGTAGTGGTTGACAGTGATGACACATGGAGGAAGACACTCCTAGAGTTTTAGCGCCAGATTCTGCAGAAGTACTAGGGCTCTATTTCAGATGTAGTCACAGAATAATGGTTAGAGGAGTTCGAGATCGTCTTCAATTCGATTCGTTCTCAGAACGAGCACTCGCTGTCATTGGTTGTGAAAATGTTGTCAGGAGTAGCGAGGCAGTGGTGGTTCTTGTTCCATGGGGATCGTGAGGATTCAGTGATCTCATGGGAGGAGTTTCGAGATAAGTTCACAGTCGAATTTCTTTGTTCAACTGCGAAAGTTTCCAGTCGCCATGATCTTCTTACCCTTAGTCAGGGGAGAACCAGTGTTCGAGAGTTTGGAATTCATTTTAAAAACCTTTTATGATATGCTTCAAGCCTGCTACTAGATGAGGAGGCCAGTGCGAGGCATTTCGAGGAGGCTTTGCATCCTAAGATCCAGAGCTAGGTCACCCCATTTATGCAGAAAACATATCTTGAGGTACTGGCGAGGGTCGTGGTTGTCGAGAGGAATTAGTCAAGACTGTATAATCACAAGAGGGGAATCATCATGATTCCTCATGAAGAAGAGTTGTGGTCCGTGGTTCCTAATTTTCATGGAATAAGGGTTTTAGTTTTTCTGGGGGTAGGACCCAGCCCTTCACATCTTGTTTCTCTAGAGGTAGAAACTCATAGGCCAATTACAAGGGATCATGCTCTTGCTTTTCTTGTGGTGGTCAAGGCCCTATGTAGCGGGAGTGCCCAAACATTTAGAGTTGTCATCGTGCACCAGGCGCTACACTTAAGGTTCCTCCATTAAGGTAGTTCCAGTCAAGGCAGCAACAACAAGTTGCAGTAGCTTTATACCAGCAGAGAATAGATGGGGTAAGAAGAGGGAAACCCCATGACGCTCCCCATCCTCAAAGAGCAGAGCATAGTCATGGTGGTGTTCGTCATCAGGTTCCGAGAGGCCATGGGGGATGTCGTGGTCACCTTCATTCTCTAGCATTTCCATCTCCAGGCAAGCCAGACGTCATTCTAGGAACCCTTTGATTGGTTTCCCCTTTGGTGTATTCCCAGTTTGATTCAAGAGAAACACACTCCTTCATATCACCTACCATTGTCCTTGATTTGGGACTTGAGGTAGAAGGGATTCTAGTGCCCTTGGTGTTGACTACGCCAGTGGGAGGGTGATCTGACATGTTTGGATAATGTAGAGACTGTGAACTAGTGTTGGGGCAACACCTCTCTTGGGGAGATTTCCTATGATTACAAATACAACCATATGATGTCATCCTCGACGTGGATTGTTTGTATTTGGTTCAAGCTATCGTGGATTGCTTTAGGAAGAATGATGTATTCATTGTTGTGGATGGAGATAAAGTGGTGTTTGTTGGTGAGAAAGACCCTCAGATGGGTCATAGGCTTGTTCCATCTGTATCATCCATGATGGTCGAGATGATGCTGAGTTCTTCATAGGTTTGGCAGTTGGTGTTTCCTAGGGTCATAGAGGATTACAACGATGTCTTTCCAAAAGAGTTTGTAGCATTACCCCCTCGACGAGTGATCGAGTTTGGGATTGAGCTACATCCAAAAGTGCCTCTTATCTCAATTTATCTATATAGGATGGCCCCTTATGAGTTACAAGATCTAGGTATACTACATGAGGGTCTGTTACAGTACGGTTTTGTTTGGCCAAGTGTGTCACCGTGCGGTGCACCAGTTTTGTTTGTGAAGAAGGCTGACAGTAGATTGCGGTTGTCTGTCTATTATCGTCACTTAACCAAATTGACAATAAAGAATCGATATCCTCTTATGTGGATTGATGACTTATTTTAATAACTGACAGGTGCAGGTTGGTTCTCAAAGATCGACATGTGGCCAGGATATCATCAGATGCGTTTGAAGGATAAGGATATTCCGAAGACTGCATTCTGTTGTCATCATGGTCATAATGATTTCATTGGAATGGCGTTTGTCATGAAGAATGCTTTAGCTATATTCATGGGATTGATGAATGCTGTGTTCTGTGAGTTCCTGGAAAAGTTTGTGGTATTTTTTCATCGATGACATCCCTGTGTACTCCTCATCTAAAGAGGATCGTTCAGATCATCTACAAGCTGTTTTGGGAGTTCTTTGTCAACATCATCTATTTGGGAAGTTGTCCAAGTGTGATTTTTGGACTCAAGAAGTCCGTTTCTTGGGGCATGTTATGTCCCAACAAGGAGTAGTTGTGGATCCATCGAAGGTAGAATAAGTTTTGTCTTGGGCAGCCCCCAAGACAGTTTTAGAGGTGCGAAGTTTCCTTGGTCTTGCAAGCTACTACATGAGGTACGTAGACAAGTTTTCATGAGTTGTGACCCATTTGATAGCTTTGACAAGGAAGGATCAGGAATTCATATGGACTGATTAGTGTCAGGCATCTTTTGAGTATGTAAAGGAGAAGTTAGTTAGTGCTCTAGTCCTTTGTCTTTCAGGTGAGGGAGTTCAGCTTGATGTTTTCTACGATGGTTCACATCTGGGGTTAGGCTATGTTCTCATGAAGGAGAGGTCAGTTGTTTCATATGACTCTTGGAAGTTTCGTACCCATGAACACAACTATTCCACCCATGATATTGAGTTGGCAACCATAGTGTTTTCTCTGAAGTTGGAGAGACATTACCTCATTGGTGTGTGCTTTGTGGTTTTCACCGATCATAAGAGTTTGATGTTTGTTTTCTCCCTGCGTTACTTGAACTTACATTCACGTCAGTGGATGGAGTTCTTGTTGGAATAAAACTTCGAAATATCTTATACACTTAGAAAGGGGAATGTTGTAGCTGATGCGCTGAATCGAAAGTCACGTAGTGATGCTGTGCGTGAATCCAGAAATTCCTGGAGAGTAATGGAAGAACCGTCAGCTTTACATCTTGATATGGGACAAGTTGGGGGTAGAGGATGTCTTTTTAAGATGACAGTACATTCATCCCTGATGTATAAGGTGGTGGAGTCCATGTTGGATGATCTAGAGGTGGAGGTCTAGAGAGACCGAGTTGTTTGTGCTGAGGCCTCTAATGGTTGTTTAGAGGATGAACAACACCGAGTGTTGTATCATGAAGACTTTTTTCTCCCTTGACGATGCGTGAGACAGTTCTTAGAGAGTTCCATAGTTCACCTTTAGTGGTGCATCCTTGTGTGACAAAGATGTACCAAGACTTAAAGAGCCATTTTTGGTGGTCTGGGATGAAGCGCGCTATTGCGGAATTTGTGACATGAAGTTTTGTCTGCAAGAAGGTGAAGGTCGAACACCGTGTTCCGGGTGGTCTTCTCCAGCCATTAGAGATTCCTCAGTGGAAGTGGGAGGACTTTTCAATGGACTTTGTTACTGTTTTACCTCGAGCACCAGGAGGACATGATTCTATTTGGGTGGTAGTGGATCATTTAACATAATCGGCTGACTTCATATTGATCAAGGATTCAAGATCAGTGGATGTTTTATCGAGGCTATATCTAGAGGAGGTGGTGATACTTCATGGATTCCCTAGGACTATCATTTCAATATACGGTATGTTTTATCATCGTTCCTTTGGGAAACATCTTCTTTTGTTTCTCCTTTTTATATTAGCATGTATTCTACAGGCTTCTAATGAAGTTTTCATAGGTTTTGGTTGGTGCGGTCATACCGTGACATCCCTGGGTGGATGTAGTTGGCACGAGAGAACGATCATGACCCGTTGTGTGGATAAATAACATCAAAAACTATTCAAGGTAGTGGATTCGTTGCTTCCATTTTCTTTTCCATGAAACTATATTGATAGCATGTTTAATCCAATAGGATGACAATGGAATTGAAATAACAAATATTTTAATGGGATAAATAAATTGATATCGATCAAATGTTATTGCCACTTGTTTTTCTAGATAGTGTGATATCTGTGCTTTCTTTGCTTGGCTGTTCATTCATGATGGAAATCAGTAAAGAATGTAAATTGGGATTAATTGGTAATTGTTTGGATAAAGATAAAGAGGCATGTAAACGAATCTGGTTCTTGTTGTAATTTTGATTTAAATCAAAATGTCACAGTAAGTATGTGTAATTATTTGTGATAATCTTACTGGTTAGGTTTCTCGAATTTGGAACCTACAAATAATAAATCTATTAATTCAAGATGGGTTAAAGAACAGATTTTTTTGATAATACTTAAAGGGTTCTAAGTTACCCTCTTGATTGTTAAAGGTCTAAGATCCAAATTAATGTGATAATTGTTTTCCTACTGCATGTGCTGTGATGTGATCCTGGGTGGCTGTTGTTATATGTGGAAAAATGGAGGTCTTTTGGTTGTGGAAACAGATGATGCATAGAGTGGCGAGATGCATCATTTTATGCATGTGGGTGCCGGGGAGGAAACTAGGGATGATGGAAAGGGATGGATGCGATTGTTGGATGATTGCTGATTTTTGATTGGTTGTTTATCTGCTTTACTTTTCCCCACACCTCAAGGTAGCTGGTCTTACAAACCCCTCTTCCAAAAGAGACTATGACCCGTGGGGTATGCCACGTTCATTCCATGTTTAGCTTCTCAAGGATGGATGGGTATATGCTCATTATATAAGTGGAAAAGACTTGACGGGTAGTACATCTACTCATCGTGTCGAGACCCCTTGTGTTTGGTAGAAAAGAATGTTTTTCTAAAATTCCTGGGAATGTGGGAAAGTAATTATATAATGAATAATTGAATAAATTGTGTTAACCCATGGGGATGGAGTTGCTGGAACATAATGAAGAGGTTGTAATTTTTGAAGGAACCATTGGCTTTGGGTGTGATACTAGTGAAACTTAATGTGGAACTATTCATTGTTAATTAACATTTAAATAATTAATTAACCTAATGTGGAACTAATAATAAGGTAATGATGTAATCTAATAAAGATCTTTAATTGTTTTTGTGCATATAGGATACATAGTCTTAGAAGTAGCAGCCCAGAGTCTGAGAGAAGTTAGTTGTAGTGGGTCTAAGACTAGGGTATTCCCATAGTGTGGTTGTGAGTTATATTATATTCTATACTTTTTGTGTTTCTATACGCTACTCCACCCTATCAGTAAGGGAAACTGACACCTCGTCGATTCTGAGCCTTGGGGGGGGGAGTATTTCCCCAACATTTCGGTGGGAGGATGGATGGATGACTATCCCCTTTAGCCCAGCTCTCTTCTCTTGGTAGTTACTTGTGCTAGAGGGAACATTGGTTAGTTTTCCCCATATGTGTGTGTAGAGGGCTGTAATGGCTTATGGTTTTCCACACACATATATTCTGGATATAGTTTTCGATGGACTACTATATGTGTAACATGTATAGGATGTGATTGCTTGAGGATTCTTACTCGGTGTATGGGCTATAATGGATTGAGGTATAATACCCGACGTATGATACATGTTATGTGAGGTGTGGTGGCTCTCGGAAAATACTAGGTTACATTGGTGTGTGGACATGGTGGTTTTGATTCACCAGGTGAACATTGTGGTTATTCAACCAGGTGTCTTTGGCCATGCTTTTTGGAGAGTGATTCATAGGACATGCAGATTTGGGGAAAAGAGGAAAACCAGTGGGGAAGTAGTAGCAGAGTACCCTTGATATTCTATATTATATGATATATTCATGTATGCGTTACTTAGTGAGAGTATCCATGGTGAGGTTGGGAACTTAGTATACCTATTTAGGTGACGAGTAAGTTTTACTTGTTATTCATTGTGATTAAGCATTCTTTCTTTACTTTTGCACGAGAGGCTTTGGGAAGAATCCTACTGAGTATACTATTATACACACCCTATGTATATATAAACTATTTTTCAGGTCACTTGAAGCAGGTTGGAGATCAGGCTGGTGTTTACAAGCTTCTGGTAGCAGGAGTTGTTCGAAATAGTGGTTGCTGCTATTTTTACTTTCCTTTGAGTACTTTCTATTTTTCACCTTTTTAGTATTAGTACTTTTGAAAGACATTTCATATGTGTACTTGGGTTTTCGTTTATATTGCATTCTTAGTTGGAGTTGATTGGTGTCTATATTATCTCTATCTTCTGCATGTGTTCTCTTATAGGGTAATGAATCCCATCTTGTGTGTTATTATACCCTCAGTGCTAGTCGCCAACCTGGGGCCTACTGGAGGCGGGACTCGAGTGTCATTATCTCCCTTCTCACATTTTTGGCTCAGGAGGGGTACACTCTGTGGGAAGGGGGTCGTGACAATCTTACTGTTCCATGATATTTTAAATTATATATTCCACACCAATTAATGTTTTCTCTTAATTTTATAGTATTAAATTTGATTATATGTTTATAAATGTCACTGCCCAACCCAACGAGCCCAAGCCCCAACTCCCACACCTTACCAAGGAGCGGGCCTTCTACCGTTGTAGTGGTTCTCGCCTACTGTGGGTGTGGTCTCACATTTCATAGAGTGGTGATCCCCTATCATAAGTGAAGGAAAACATCTATCGTGGTGGTGCTCCCCAAACATGGGTGTGCTCTCACGTAATTTTTAATGGGGCCCCTACCATGTTAGGGTGCGGGGGGTTGGGGGGGGGGTGCGGGGGCTTATGGAGTAGTGGCTCAAGCCCCATTGAGATATGTCATTATAATATTGTTTCCCTAACTAGAAATTGATCTCATCTCTTTATTATTAATCCATTTACCTTATGAAAATGATTATTGTAATTTATGATACGTTTTGAATTAGGTAATGGGTTTTGATTATAAATAATTTATCACTAGTACCATAAAATAAGTTTATAAAACATATAATATATAACTACATAATCCATTTTTTTAAGGGATTGTGTGATTAGTGTGAGATGAACTATTCATATTGTGGAAATGTTGAAAATTAATTATAATATTACCTTATATCATATCACTTAATATTTAATCATAGGTGCAAATTATCTATCATTAGAAAAGGATTTCAGAGTGTGGGTTTGGGTTTCCATATTTATTTTTAAATTATGTTTTATTTATTTTTAAGGAATATATTGGTTAATTTTTTACGATGGATATCATAGAACCATAATAAAAACCCTAGTGAAAATTCTATGTATAGAATGTTATCTATGATTTTTGGTTGTGTTTTTCTTATGTTGTTTTCATAAAAATGAAATCCCTTTCTGGAAACAAATAAGTGTATGTATGTTTTAGCATCGATACACATATGGGCAGTAAGTCGTGAAGGTACATAATAGGAAATAACTCAATCATGACTAGGTTCTTGGAAAAGAGTCCTAACCACCCATGTAGATAGAAATTTTTAAGGATATGAATTGGTGATTAACATGTTCAATATTATCTATTACAAATGATTTAATTGTTTGTTGATAATTTAGTATATTAGTAGTTAGGTTAGGTATGGTAATTTGAATAACATCTTGTAAAATCAGTGATTAACTAAAGGATAAATTTTTTCAATTATCCCATAATCTAACATAGAGTTTTAGATTGAAAGGTATTTGTCATTAGAGATTACATCATAAGATTGAGTTATCGTATTAAAATTACCATCTACTAAGAATTTATTGTATATTTTCATATCAGTTTTGTGTTTTTTGTTTAGTTAGAATGGCGTAATCAAAGTAAGTATGTGAAAGGTTTTCCTAGAGAAATATTTATAACCATCTATGAAATTTTAGGATAAAGGAAAATATCAATACATTCCGATTATACATGAAATGATGATTCTCATAGTTGAAATGATTGTGATTCTATATGTCAGTAGAAAATATGTTTTGAGTTTTTTTATAAACCCTTATATTCATTCATTAAGGAGAGATAAGTAAAAATTTTAGAATATAATTTATTTAAATGGGGAGAATGTCACACCCCATGATTATGAATTAAATATATCTATAAATAAATAAGATGTTTGATAGATCCCCACAAAAATCATAACTAAATGATGGGTGAAATATTAAATTAATATTAAGAAGAAAGCTATTGGAATAAAGAAACATCTCGTAAATATAAATATATTATATAGATAAAATTTCTTAAATTTAGGGATAAATAGTTTATATAATATATTATTATGAACGATTATCCCTTCTCAAATAAATATATTTTTTATGTGTCTTATATTTTAACCTAATATATTAAATTAAAATAATAAATTTTCGAATTTTTATATATTAACTAATAGATAATTTTATTTAAATTGTAATATGATTACAATAAATATTAAGAACACTTCAAAAAATCTTTTTTCAATAAAAAATTTTATTTATATTTTTAATTTACATATAAGAAAAAAATAAAAATAATAAAATTATTATTTTATAAAGTGTAATTTATTTTTTTAATTAATAATGAATAGAATTATTATGAATTTTTGATATGTTTCTTAAATGTTTGATTGTTACGGTCATCGTGTAAAATTCAGATTTTGAAAATATATATAATTTAATGATATTTTGTTAATACGAGAAGGATTTGAAAATTTAAGAAAACTAATTTGTATAAAAATTATATAATTATTAATTAATATGTATCATTTAATGAATATAATATTGAATTAAAAAATATGAATGTTTAAAATTTCATAAAATTATTAAATATTTTAATCTAATAAAAACTATTATTTTTCTGGTTGTCTTAACTAAGTATCAACATGTTGGAGTTTTAATTTTAAATTTTTTAAACGATGAATAAATATATTTTCTTTTGAAAATAATCTAATATAAAAAATATATATATAAATAGAAATGATAAATTTATCCTAATCATTATTTTTATGTTTTAAAATATATATTTCAATAAAATGTTCCTTACATGTTATGTTCTGAAATATTAAAATTAATTTCTATCATGCTTTGAATTTTTTGATAAAATTTATTTCATATGTGGAATCAATATTTCTGAATTAATTTATAATTTCTAATCTACATTAATTCTTTAAAATTAAATTATGTAGTGAGAATTTTATTACCACAATTAAAAGCAAAAATGGTAAAAGTGAGAATTTATAGATTAAAGGACATAACAAATATAAAAAAATTATTAAAATATATGGTTTAGTATTTATGGAAATTTACTATACAACCTTACCAACTAAATTATCTTCAATTATTCGATCCAATATATCTTTTGAAATTATCATTGACCTTTATACTACTAAAACAATTCCACCCCTCTCCCATAAATTTGGGGCCATCACCTCCGTTGTTGTGTTCACAAAAAGCCTCTTGGATTCAATAGGATGCTGAAAAAATAATTCCCCAAAACTCATAACTATTTTTATAGGATATAGTCTTTTAATACGTAAATCTACCAAATCATTAAACTAATTTAAAATGTACATCTTCCACATAGCATGGTAAAATTAAAAAATTATCCTATTTCATTGTTATTCTATATATAATCTTCAAAATCCAATAAATATAATATAACCATATTAAAATAATTGGATAAATATTATATAAATACCAAACATTTATAATGGTTTTGGGAAACCAAATTTCAACATTCTACACATCCATTAAAAAAATTGAAAATGACTATTAGATTAAGTGTTGACTTCTATCTCCATAACAGACATGACTTACTTTCCATAACCAAATTAAATTCGTCATAAAAAAAGTTTTTATTATATGAATATATATAATATTTATTATTATATTAATATTCTAAAATTATAATACACTATGTACCGTCCTCCAATTTTATAGAAACAAATACATTAGCATTTTGTATGTAAAAACTACTAGCTCCATAAAAGTGACTTATTTTATTTTTCATCAAGAAATTCTTCATGATAAAACCCTATTAGAATCAAATTAATAACCTTAAAAACATATTGATATTGATATTTTTATTATTTAATGATTATGGTATGAAAAAATAAGAATTTCATCAACCATACTCACCCATAGAATATGGATGTTCTTGTTTGGTCTAGTTTATCCACAACCATAAACAATTTTAAAAAATTTAATCATGGATGACTACATAAACATATATATCCTTAGTTATTGACATTAATGAGTATAAATTTTTGGGTTTATTTTTATATAATGTTCACATTTATATTTATTGTATTTTTCTTGTTACAGATTTTTTTCTTTAGAAATAATAGAAATATGTCAGTAACTTCATATTTAGAAATAAGAATTTAAATTAAAGATAAATGAATTTAGAAAATTATAAATAATTAAATAAAATAAATTATAGTACCTATATTATTCGATCAATGGTAAAATTTGGATATACAAATCAGATTTATAGTTACATTATGAAACTAATACTAAACAAAAAATAAAAGTTAATGACATAAATTAATGAAAATCGCACTTAAATAACGATTATATTTATAATTAGTGAGTAAAAATATGGTTTATAAAAGAATTTAGGTGTGAAAAATTTTCTTATATAGTTTATTAATGTAATTATTTTTTACAGAGGATGTTGGAACATAGTTGACTAACAAGGATAAAATATGAGGTCGTTTCATCTAAATATTAATTCTTAGATAAATTTAATGTTTTATATACATATTTTCCATTAAATGTTATTTTTTATTCCTATTGGATTTATAATAAAATTAATTGTCTTATAATAATGGTATTTACATGTCAATCTCATTATATCTCTTTCAAGATAATTTTTATCAAAACGTTTTCTATATAGTAAGTGGAATTATTGACTAAACATATTTTTCTGAGTAATTATTAATCCAATATTACATTATTTATATTATAATGTTTTTACATATTATATAATAATATTATAACAAATTTAAAAAATATTTTATATGAAATTAAATTTATTTATTTATTCCATAATAAAATCTAATGACATTATGAATAGTTAACATCCACTTCAAATGGGGTTTTTCCCACTATATCACTGTTGACACTTTCATCCAATGCTATAATTCCTTTATCGTAATTATAGAGTTGTTTTATTTATAGTGATATATAAAAAATCATTAAAAATTTTCAAATAAGAAATGTATCACCATTTTTATGATGTGGGTTTCATTAATTTTATTTTCAAAATATATAAAAGGATTCCCCATTTTATGTTTATATTTTTATCTTCTAATCTAAGATTATTATATAACACATTAATGAGTTTTTAATTTCTATATATATGGGAATTTATTTATTGTGGCTGTTAAAATTATTTTTCACGTAAAATTATTGATAATTATTTTATCCATGTTTTTTATAAAATTAACTACATTTGAAAATGTTATGAAATTTTTTCAAAAAGATTTTTTTCAGGGTTTTTTGTCAATTATTCTTAATTAAAATACCTAAATCCAATGTTGTTATGATTTATGAGTCACCAAAAAAATATCTTTATGAAATACCTTAGTGGATTTATTGAAATTTTGGTAATAATTGATATAATTCCATATGTAATTTTATGTGATACAACATTTTTCATTCCACGTTTTCTTAATGATACAATGAATGAGATCCATTTTATTCACATGAGTTCCTTATTTTATGATAAAGGTTGATTTAATGTGACATGAACATATATAAATGACTAACTGATGTGTTCATATATATCACTTCTATGAATCAGTTAGATGTGTATATCTCATGAGACATGTATAAATGATTGAAATTGTATGTTCCCACCAAGTGTGATTGTATATTTTGACTCATGAAGGTGTGGGTGCAAGTAGTGACTCCTGAAGGAAATGATACAAAGAGATTTTGTTTGTTCAAATGTTATCTATTATGTTATGTTTCAGGGGAATGTTAGATTAACATAAAAATTCATTTGATTTGATCAATGGATCATGTTTTTTATATCAAAATTTCACACACTTTTAATATTGTATTTTTCTGTTCATATCGAATAATATGTCTTATTATCCTTACTTATCGCCATTTCTTATTATTACCTGTAATTTTTAATAGTTTATTTACAAATATATTAGTTTTTATATTTTTTATGGTTTGTAATTTTATGAAATCTTGATAAATTTTCTCTTACTATGTGTTTGAGTGAACCTATTTATTATGTTTCTCTTCTTAAGGTAATAAATATGAGTATAATTTGAGAGATTCAATTAAGGGAGTATGATGTTGATAAAATTTGAAGAAATGTTCACATGAAAAATAAAATAATTTTCATATGCATCTATTCCTCAATGAAATGAAAATTTCACATGATGGGATTTTTTGATTATCATGACATAAAATGTATCGTTTATTGAAATCATAAAAAATAAATATAAATTTGAATGTGTCTTTTAAGTATGTATGAAATAATATGGGTAATGATGGTATTTTTAAACTAGATTTGGGAGGGTGTGTCTGTCATTCCTCGGTCTGTATCAATGAATGGTTTCAGTATTTTTGGGGAAAAGTTTAGTTAATTTCTGTATTATTATTAGTGAAATTTAGTGAAAAACAAGAGATAAGAAAAATTATTCGACAACAACATTTAATTTTGGTAATAATTTTTTATTTTTTGTTCTTTGTAGTGAAATAACTCTTCAGATAAAATATTTTTTATAAAATATATAATATAGATTCTACTAAGGTTAGTAACCAAAAAAATTGGTTTATTGGACATTAATTAAATATTAACTCAGTTAATGAAAAGGTGTGATCACTAAAACCCTCTTCTAATACTCTTAGGGGAATGAATTTTTTGATTCACATGATATTTCTTAACCATTATAATGAATTTATATACATGTTTATGATAAAATATAAAATATGTTAGGTTGGATAACCTAACACTAAATTCAAATGGGAACAAAGGTCAAACTAAAGGATATATAGGTTGATCCAACTAAATATTAGTTGAACCTATATTATTATCTGTTGAAATGTGGATTTTAATTAGATAATACATCATTTGTATATTCATTTTTATTCAAATTATATTCTAACACGATAATATTAGATATTATCATAACCATATTATTTTTAAAAATTATATTGAAATGAGATCATCAAAATGAATATACGAAAGGCATGTCCCTAAAATCTTTTGTAACAATCTAAGGAATCATATTTGTTAAAATAATTCAGATAATTTAGGTCACAAAAATTATTATTGTTTGAGGAATGATAAGTCCCATATTATCAATTGTTGTGAGGTTTATATATCAATAAAAAATATATTTTGATTTACTTATGGATCCTCTAGCTTCATTCATTATTTAACTAAATTAAAAACAAATGTGCATAGAACTTTTTATGGTCGGGTTGTAGAATTATACACATTGGTAAATTGAAATATATTTATTTATAAATTTATTCATTATTTGATATCTTTATCAACATGAAACAAAAAAATAAATGTCGTGGTAACATATTAGATTAATATGATTGAGAAACTTATGAGAATAATAAATTCTATACTATATTAAAATATAACACTTAACTCAACATTCATTAATTTTGATCATAAATTAATATTATGAATTCATAAAAAAAAGAATCTTCTTTGAATTGTTTTTAAATAGGTATATATCATAACATAATAAATTAAATTAACCAAATTTAAAATAATATTTATATATATTATTTAGTTTACTAAAATTATAAATTCATATGAATTAATATTAAGAACACATAAAAACATAATATTTCAATAAAAATTCTTTATTATTATGTAATAAATTTAAATTTAAATTTAAATTTCTAAATTAAAGAAATTTAAATTTATGAAATGATCATAATTTTTTAATATAGTATGTAGAAATTATATATTGATAAATTAGCGATATTTTTCTGAAATGTTTAAATATTTGGGACTTTTGAATTTTTTTTATTTGGATAATATTGTGACTTTATTGAGATTTTCTTGATAAAATAATGATTTCAATGTGTGCGGAACGATTATTATGTAAAAAATAAATATTGTTAGAGAAAAATAATTATTTAATAATTAAAATATTTGATATATAAAAACCATGTTTAACATTATTGAAACTTATGTAATGTTTAAATTTTATAAAAATTATTTTTGGACTATTTATTTTTATATAAGTATCCATAAAGTGAAAGTCAATTTTGGCCTGGATTTTAAATCCAAAAAATCTTATTTTGTGTAATTATAATCTATTTATGTAATTTAAATTAAAAAAATTGTAATTATTATCATAAATTTCATTATTACACATAAAAATATAATTTAACTAAAATTAATTCATATATGTTTTGTTCCCTAATATAAAAATTAATTTTTTAAACCCTCAAAATTTTCATTTGTGAAATTAATATTTTTCATTTTGAATCATTCGTTTGAAAATATTTAATTAGCCACATTTTAATGGTAGGTATTAAAAGTAAAATATATATGTTTAAATATAGTTACCATGGTAGAAACCAAAAATAGTAAAAGTAAAAACACAATGAGTAAAATACATATAACCTGAAAAAAAACATGTGTGATGAATATTTTTTTTTATTTTATGATATTAATTATTCACTCAATACATTATTTTCTATTTTTGGATCCCACATAACTATTTAATAGATAAATGATCATATATATTATTATAAAAATTCCAATACTATCCCAAATGAAAAGAGACATCCTCAACCTACATCTCTTAACACAGAAAGACACATTTATATGAAATAACCCATCCCATATTACTCCAAGACACTACAATAAATTTAATAAAGGTTTAATTTATCTTAAAATATCACATCCCAATTCCTTAATCTAGTTTTAAAATGTGTTATTCCATGGAGTATAGTTAAATTAAAAAATTCCCATTTTTATTCCCTTTCATTTCATTCTTCTTATACCTTATTTATAGAGACCCAAACTTTTATTACATTTATATTACATAATTTTAATGATAAAAAACAGAATATTATTACACATAGAGGATCTGATGTTTTAGTGTATTTGGAAAACTAAGACTATACATAATAATTACAACATTGAGCATAAACTTTTTTTGTTTATTTCTTCTTCTGTAGATTCTTATTGGCATTTGACCTCTCCTTAGTACATGTAGCCACATAAGGATATAAATTACAAGGGTTGAGCTATAATCCCATTAAGAGGATAGATAAGTACAATTAGAATGAGTTGAACATATTTGTAACAAAGGCAATGAATCATGAGAGGAAGCATTATTAAGGGACTTGAAATGTATCAATGCATAAAAATGAAACATCATGTCTAAATGGTTAACTACCTCAAATTCTTTTGAAACAATCTACCATATTGTTCACACATCATTTCACATTTAATAATGAGATTAATCACTTTAACCAAAGCATTGGAGCACTGCATAAATCCGAGTGCACCTGTAACATATAAAAATTCATATTGCGTTATATAATTCCAAGTGCACCCATCACATCATAAAATTATCATTTGTCATGCATTCCACAATGAACATATAAAATAAATGAACACAACTAACCCATGAAAAGGAATGTTTTTCGTCTCACAAGAACACAATCATAATCTTTGGGTTCTGAAATGATAGAGGGAATAACATACTTGATACTAGAACATTCAATATTGAATGAGAAGTAAAAGGTGTGTTTTTGAAAGAAGAGTACATTTAGAAAACATTTGGTTTGTCCTAAATACAATTGAAAAACATTTATATCCCAAAAAGGAAATACAATTATGAAAAAAATATCTTTATGGAGTTACCATATCAAAAAGGAGTGAAAGAGGGAGAATCTGAAGGATGAAAGTTGGGATCCAGAATTTCCCTTTACCTGGTATTTGAACGCTTCCTTCCCATTAATGTCTTGTAAAATCATATTATATTCTTTAATTAGAAATTAAAGAACATTTTATACCTTAATAAGGGTCATTTTGGTTTCATTATTTTATTTTATCGTCCTTTTTATGAGTTATAGAGTTTAAAAACATTGTTACGGAATGTTCGTATTTTTGTTTTTCTTGAGAGTTTCCCATGTATTCAGGAATTGATGTTTTTGTAGAACATGGGTAAACAACCAGAAAATACCTTACATGATATTAATGATATTACAAAAGTTAAAATTATCATGTAATTAATTAAATTGTATATTATGTGGATTAATCATTAAAGAGGAATTTAATGATGACCATTTGGGTTAATTTGGGCAGTTTTTCGACCACAACGAACAAGTTTTGTTTACTCATCTAGTAATATGTACATAAGTTAGTTCCAGAAATTAAAATAGGACTTAAAAAATATATAGTATTCTGGATCAACCAAAAAAATGGTTTCATGACTAGATCTGTAGGTATAAATGGAAAAGGAAAACCTGTCATTCTTGAAGGTGATAGATTAACACCTTACTAACAACCTTTACTTTTTTAAAATAAAAGGATGAGGATAAGTGGTTTATATGGTATAATATTTGATTAGTATCATAAAATTACATTATATGTACTATAAGGAAGTTAAATTACCATTTGGTCAAAGATAGGTTGGGAGAGAATAAGAAAAGAACTTGAAATTGAAATGGAATTAAAGGAATGAGGAAGTGAATCTACCTTTTGAATCCTCTGATTGAGATCCTCTTTAAGGGGCATAATCATGGAATTTTGATGAGACCAGAAGCTCTTGGACGTGAGGGAGGGGCAAGAAAAGATTCTTGGTCAGATCTTAGACAATTATTGAAGCATGAGATGTTTGGTTTGGAAAGGGGAGGGGGAGGGGTTATTTAAACATGAGAAGGGGGTGTTTTTAGAATAAAATATTATATTAAAATATATATCAAAAGTTAGAATTTTAATAGTATTTTTTGACATCCTAAATCATATATTAATATAATATATTTCTACTTAGGATTTAACTCATATTTAAAAATATAATTCATTAATTTATTAAAAGGAAAGTGAAATAAAGAGAAAAGGACACTTTAAGAAATCACTTGTTGACTTTAGGGTTTGGAAAGTTTTTTGAGGATTGAAAATTGAGATTATTGTAATATAAGGAACTATTTATGAAATGTAATATAATTTGGCCGAACATAATTTTCTTAAAATTTTATGTCATCATGAAATCATTAATAATGCAATTTAGGATACACCGATTATGCGAAAAACTGTATTTTTACTATTCACATGAAAATCGAAATATTTCAAAAATATCCCAAAATTTAACCCTAACCATTTTTCAAATTCTATAATATGAAAATAAATTATATTTTGAAAAAATTTATTCTGATTATTTTAATATTTAATTAAAATAATAATTTACTTGAGAAATACTATTTTTAAAATTAATACAGATTTTATAATGATTTCAAAAATTACCTAGGTTCTTATAAAATTATATAAAAACTATAATAAATATATTTTCTAATTTATGAACACATTTTATGAAAATTCATTTTCTTTTAAAATAATTAATTAATTCTAATTAATCATTTACGACTTACAAAATACCAAAAATTTTACTATAGTCAAATTGTAACTTTCAAAGATGCCTAAATTTTATTTAATTATTCATGGGTAAGGTTAATCTTCTTTGGAATATTTACTATTAATAAGGGTTGTAATACTATTCATAATGGTAGGTTACTTTCATAGGGGTATGTTACTATTCAATAAAAATTATGTTTTTCTTATAGGACCCCAAAAATCATCATGAACAGAATAGTGTATGCTATATTTCTGTAGTTCAAAACACAGAAGTGAAAATATTATTTTTAAAGGTAACTTAGCACTTATTAGTTCATTATGTTGTGTTTTCATGGGATTTTTTATCATATTTTTAAGAAGGGAATTTGTATTGAGATACATTGGGTCGTTACATTCTTCCCCCCTTATGAAATTTCACCCTCGAAATTTCACTATGCACAAGCAGGTATGTGAACTTCTCCTTCATCAACTCCTCTTGTTCCCATTTAGCTTCTTCAAACTTATGGTTCCTCCAAAACTCTTTGAAAAGGTGGGTTGTCTTATTGGGTAGAAAATTATCTCTCCAGTCCAGAATATCTACTAGCTCCTCCTCATAAGAGAGATCATCTTCCAACTGTTCCACATTTATAGTTCAGTACATGTGATGGGTCTGGTTTGTACTTCCTCAGTAGTGATACATGAAATAAATCATTAACATGAGCCATATTCAGTGTATGTGCAAGCTGATAGGCAACGGCTCGTATTCTTTCAAGGATTTCAAAGGGGCCAATGTACCTTGGGCATTCCTTCCCTTTATTTCCAAACTGCATGACTCTCTTTTGTGGTGATTTTCGAAGGAAGACATTATACCAAATGTCGAACTCCAAGTACCTTTGACGGTTGTCAGCATAACTCTTTTTCCATCTTTTAGCAGTTTTGATGTGTTTTTGGATGACTTGAACCTTCTCTGTCATCTCTTACACAAGATCCAGACCATGTAGCTTTCTTTCTCCAACTTCATCCCAACAGGTTGGAGTTCTACATCGCTTCCCAGAAAGATCTTCATACATCGCCATATGAATACTCGAGTGAAAGCTATTGTTGTATGAGAACACAACCAATGAGATATGCTAATCCCATCCACCTTTTAATTCTAGTTATAATGTTCTTAGCATATCTTATAGAGTCTGTATAGTCTTTTCATATTAGCCATCGGGTTGGGGGTGATAGGCCACGCAGAAATTTAATTCAGTACTTAGAGCATGTTGAAGGCTCCTCTGGAATTTATATGTGAACCTTGGATTATGCTCAGAGACAATTGAGAGTGGAACACTATGCAGTCTCACCACATCCTTCACATATATAATTGTAAGTTGTTCAAGAAAGAGATCTTCCCGAGTAGTGATAAAAAGGGCAGTCTTGGGGAGTTGACCAACCAGAACCCATATCGCATTATTTCCCTTTGACTTCTTTGGGAGAACCGTTACAATGTCCATAGTAACATTTTTTCATTTCCACATAGGTATATGCAATGGCTGCATCAACCGTTTGGAATTTTGTCTCACTACATTAACATGATGACATACCAAACACCTTGATATATATTCCATGATCTCTTTTTTTAATTTATCCCTCCTGAAGTGTCCTCGGAGATCACGGTATATCATGGTGATACTAGGATGGATAGAAAATGTTGAGCAATGTACATTGTCTAATATATGCTTCTTTATCCCAGGTGATTAAGGCAAAAAAATCCATATTCAAAACCTAATCACACCATCATCATCGATATGGAACTCATGCATCTTTATTTCCTTTACCGCATTCTCCCACTTTTATATATCCAAATCATCCCGTTGTTATTCATTAATCTTCCCAAGGATGGATGGTTGCGCAATAATTTGTCAAGGTTGGATGTATCCCTTGCCCTTGTGATTTCTAAATCCATATGTTGCATATCTAAGAAGATATGATATTTCTCAATCCATAACATAGATAGAGTAGAAGGTTGTATTCTGACTAGAACATCATCTACCTTGTTCACCATTCTAGGATAGTAGAGCAATCATAATCCATTATTAGATCTAACTATATCGTTTGACGCATGTAGAGCTCCTTTTGTGTGAATATATACTTTAGGCTCTTGTGGTCAGTGTATATGACACACTTCTCACCATAAAGGTAGTGCTGCCAGATTTTCAAGGCAAAAATCATGGCTGCCAGCTCTAGATCATGTATTGGGTAGTTTTTCTCATGGATCTTCAACTTTTGTGAGTCATAGGCTCTCACATTATCATTTTTCATGAGTACGCAACCCAAGCTTTTCTTTAAAGCATCACTGTATATCACAAAACATTATCCACTTTTTTTGTAGTGTGAGTACATGTGAAGTGATCAGCCTTTTATTTAGAACATTGATGATTCCCTCACATTCTTTTGTCCAGACATACTTTACCTCTTTCCTTGCTAACATAGTTATCAAGCTTGATAATCATGAGAATTTTCTCACAAAACGTAAATAGTACCCAGATAATCCAAGAAAACTATGGATTTTTGTGACACTAGAGGACCTTGTCCATTCCTCAACTGCATTTGATTTTGAAGGATCCATAGAAATTCCTTCACTTGTGATCACATGTCCCATGAACATGGGGTAAAACTTCTCATTTCCCAATGTCTCCGACACAAGTCTTAGATGTTCTTCATGTTCCTCCTTTCTCTTAGAGTATATGAGAATATAATCAATAAAAACTATCACAAATTTTCCTAGGTAATGACTAAAGAATCAATTCATCAAATCCATGAAGATTGCAGGGGCATTAGTATGTCTTAAGGGCATCATAAGAAGCTGATAGTTCCCATACCTTGTATAGAAGGCAGTCTCTTGAATATCCCCCATCTTCACCTTTAGGTGATGATATCCAGAATGAAGATCCACCGTTGAGATATATTGAGCTCCACATAACTGATTGAACAAGTCATCAATCCTTGGAAGAGGATACTTGTTCTTTATGGTGATCTTGTTGAGTTCCTGATAGTCGATACACAACCACATCGTTCCATCCTTCTTCTTCACAAAGAGCACCGGCGGACCCCATGGTGATGCACTAGGGCGTATGAACCCATTGTCCAGATGCCCTATTAGTTGCTTCTTTAACTCCTCCGGTACTATAGGAGCCAATATATAGGGACACATTGAGATAAGAGAGATCTTTGTATGAGTTCTATTGATAACTCTACCTCACGTTCCTATGGAATTCTGGTTAACACATTGGTAAATAAATCATGGTATTCCCTCATGATGGGAATTTAGGCAAGGTTTTCACCTTCCTTTGACTCAACCATTTGGGTGAGGTATGCTTCTTCGTAGGGAATCAATACCCACACCATGTAGGGGTTTTTCAAAGAAGATTCATGATCTTACTTTCATTTGAGAGGATCATGGTGTGGTTCAGAATATGAAAAGATATTTCCTTTTTCATGACAGTTGATATGTGCTCTATATAATGATAGCCAAACCATTCCTATTATAGTGTCGAATTCTTGGAAGGAAAGTATTATGAGATTCGCTGGAAGAATATTCCCACATACACCAACATGAGAAGAGTCAAACACTTGGGTTTTAATGATTAAAACACATGGTGTTATTATAGATATCTCTAATTCATGGTTTGGGGGCTTCGATTCTGTAGTTCTAGTAAACATACAAGATATAAAGGAGTGCATAGAACCAGAATAAAATAATACTTTTTACATTATTGATGGAATAGGAATTGTACCTTATACAACTTCATTATTTTTCTCCACTTACGCAGTAGTGATGTCAAAGGCATTCCCTTGTCCCATTGGATTTGGTGGCTGCTGACACTGATTACCCTCCAGAACTCGGGGTTTAGTGCACTGTCTTACATAGTCCCCTAGATCCCTAAAGTTGTAGCACTGAACTATGAATGGTTCTCTCATTTCATCTACCACATTCCTGTTATTTTTTATGTCTTTCTAACACTCTTGAGCAAGGTTTCCTTCATTCCCACACTTGAAGTATTTCCCCATCCCATTGAGGCAGTTCCCAAGGTGAAACATCCCACATTTTTGGCATGTGGGGCGTTGATTTTTTTTTCACCTTTTTCATTAGATCCGCCGGATTGAAACTCCATATTTCGGTTCTTATCACCATATCCATGGGACAATTCTCTAAACTACATATCCACTTTGAGAGCACACCGAAGAAATTCTTCATAACTCCCAAAGTCTCTAATTGAAAGGGCCTTTCGAAGGTGTAGTTTTAATCCACTAAAGAATCTATCAATTTTTCTATCGTTGTTGATAACAAAACCCAATGCATAGCTTGCAAGACATGTGAAATTTTCATCATAGGTTGTGACATATTCTCCTTTTTTTTCTTGAGATATATGAATTCTCTCTCTATATTTTTACGAAGAGTTTGTGGTAAATACTTATTATGAAACATGATCAAAAAGTGTTCCTATTCTATCTCTTGAATTTCCTCCCTTGGCTTGATGTTCCTAATCAAATCCCACCATTGATCGACCTCTACATCTAGAAAATAAATGGCTAGTGTCACCTTCTCCATCTTAGAATAGCGAGGAACATAAAAGATGTTCTCCTTGGAGTTGAACCACTGTTCTGCAACTAGTGGATCAGAAGATCCACTAAACGTCGGTGGTCATTGCCTTATAAAAGATTTGATAGCCAGTTCCTCTCTATTTGGAGAAGGAGGGAGTTCCCCGTTGTTATGGTCATTGATCATAATAAGAGATAATTGGGTAAGCATTGCCATGAATTTTTTAACTCTACCTCAAAAATTTTTGGGGATGTCATTCGGGAAATCATTGCATTGGCCCTCACATAAGTTGTTGGCCTGGTTTCTCCAGGTTCCCACCATTTTCTAAAATAGGAAAGGATAGAACAAAAGATAAGTGTACGTTTAATGAATAACTTATTGATTTAAACAAATAATAACATATAGTATCCCTATGTAAGGATTCTTGTGTGCATATTTGTACTTAGACTCGTGTTGGATGTTTTCTCTAGGGTTCACTAATCCTAATTTGAAAATTAACTAAACCGTTAATCAGACACCAACTATAGAGAAACAAAATTTTCTTACATTACTATTACATAATTTTAATTATAAAAAACATAATAGTATCACACATATAAGAACTGAAGGATTAGTTTCTTTGGTAAATGAGGACCATATATAACAATTACAACATTGAGCATAAACTTTTTTTTGTTCACTTCTTATTCTCCGGCTTTTTATTGTCATTTGACATCTCCATAGAACATGTATCCACCTAAGGATATACCTAAAAAGGGGTGATATAGAAGCCCAGTAATAGGATAGATTAGAACAATATTTCAAGGGGTTATAATATTCATAACATAGGTAAATAATCATGCGAGGAAGCATTAATAATGGATTTGAAATATGGTAATGCATAAATATGAAACATCATGTCATTATGGTTAACTACCACACATGATTGTGAAAAAATCTAGCATATTGTTCAAACATAATGTCATTTTAATTGATTATATTAATCACTTTACACAATGCATTGTAGCGCGGTATAATTCTGGGCGCCCCCGTCACATTTAAACATTCATATTGCGCTATATAATTTCAGGCACACCCATCACATCATAACATTACCATTTATCATGAATTCCACAATGAAAATATAACATAAATAATCATTACTAACACATGACAATTAATGGGCTTCATATCATAAGAACACATACATAAACCTTGGGTTCCCAAATGATAGAGTGAATAACATACTTGATACGAGAACCTTCAATCTTGAATGGGAAGTAAAAGGTGTGTTCTTGAAAGAAGTGTTCTTTTAGAAAACATTTGGTTTGTCATAAATTCTAATTAAGAACATCTACTTCCAAAAAAAGAAAAAAAAATTATGATCAAATGATTTTTAAGGAGTAACTATATCAATACAATGTAAAAGAGGGAGAACCCGAAGGATGAAAGTTGGGTTCGAGAATTTCCCCTTACCTGGTATCCGAACACTTCCTTCACGTTAATGTCATATATAATGAACTTATATTAATTAATTAGAAATTATAGAACCTTTTATAAATTCATAGGGGTAATTTTGGTTTCATTTTGTTATTTTATGGGCCTTTTGATGAGCTATAGAGTTTAAAATCATTGTTCGGTAATGTTCGTTTTTATGGTTTTCTTGAGAGTTTAACATGTATTCATGAATGGAAGTGTATGTAGAACATGGGTAAACATACAGAACATACATTACATGTTATTAATGATATTACAGAAGTTAAAATGAACTTATAATGAATCACATTATATACCATGTAGATGAATCATTAGATTGAAATTTAATGATGATCGTTTGGGTTAATTTGGGCGGTCTTTCGATCACATCGAACTTGTTTTGTTTACTCATCTTGTAATATGTACATAAGTAAGTTACAGAACATAAAATTGGACATAATAAAATATAATATTCTGTTTCAACCAAAAAAAATGTTTCTTGACCAGATCTATAGGCAGAAATTGAAAAAGAAAACATGTTGTTCTTGAAGGTGATAAATTAACACCATACGAACAATGTTTTCTTTTATAAAATAAAGGGAAGAGGAGAAGGGGGTTGGATGGTATAATATCCCATATAATCATAATATTGCTGTATATGTTTGATACTTAATTTACCATACCATTTGGGAAACGATATGTTTGTTGAGAGTACGAAAAGGACATCTAATTGAAATGGAATTAAAGGAAAGAGGAAGAAAAATTACCTCTTCAATCCTCCTCTTGAGATCCTCCTTAAGGGGCCTATGCATGGTCATTTGATGAGACCAAAAGCTTTTGGACGTGGGGGAGGGTCTTGGGAAGATTTTTGGGAAGATCCTAAAAAATTATTGATGCTTGTGAGGTGTGTTTTGGCAAGGGTATGTGGAGGGGTTATTTATACATGAGGAGGGAGGTGTTTTAGAATAATATATTAAATAAAATATTATATCCAAATATAGACTTGTAATAGTAGTTTTATGACATCCTAAATCATATATTAGTATAATATAATTCTTTTTAGCCTTTAATTCATCTTTATAATTCGAATTCATTAATTTATTAAAAGGAATGTGATAGAAAGAGAAAAAGACACTTTAAGAAATCTCCATTTGACTTTAGCCTTTGGATAGTTTTTCTAGGTTTGAAAATTGAGTTTATTGTATTTTAAGGAACCATGTATGAAATTTTATATAATTTGGGTGAACCTAATGTTCTAGAATGTTTATGTGATCATTAAAACATTAATGATTCAATTTAGGATACACTGATTATGCGAAAAACTATATTTTTACTATTCACCGGAAAATTGAAGTATTTTAGAAAAATCAAAAAAATTCACCATATCCTTTTTGCGACCTGTAGAATCCAAAAATTAATTCCATTTTTCTAAAATAATTTTCTAAATATGATTTATGTAATATAAAATTAAAATCCTAATTTACTTGAAATTTACCATTTTAAAAATTAAAACTGAATATATAATGCTTTCAAAAATTACATAGGATCTTATAAAATAATCTAAAAACTATAAGTCAAATATTATATAATTTATGAACACATTTTATGAAAATTAATTTTATTTTAAAATAATTAACTAATTATAAAAAATCATTTATGACTTACAAAATACTATAACTTTTACTATAGTTAAATTATCACTTTCTATGATGCCTAAATTTTATTTAATTATTCATGGGTAAGGTTAATCTAATTTGGACGGTGCAAAATTCATAAGTATTGTACAACTATTCATAAGGTTAGGTTTCTATTCACCAAAAAATATGTTTTTAATATTGGACCCCAAAAATCATCTTGAACACAACTGTGTATGTCGGATTTTTGAACATCCAAACACAGAAGGGAAAACATTGTGTTTAAAGGTTACTTAGCACTTAATAGTTCATTATGTAGTGTTTTCATGTGATTTTATGACATATTTTTTAGAAGGTAATTTCCATTGAGATACTTTGTGTCGTTAAATTATTTGAATAAAATATTACCATTTTTAAATAATTATTAGAGTATCATAATTATAATGAATTATTATTATATTTATTTTATAACGATTTATTATATTCCTAAAAATAGCACAATAAAAAAAGTGTCTTCTGTTACGTGCAGGCAACCTCCTCTATAAGAAACATGATTTTTTGTTCATATCCCCCTTACATAGATGGGTAGAATGGGTGTTTATTGAATAAATATTATATTTATAAAATTATATATATTCATAAATTATTATCTTGTCCCTATCTCCCTCCCACTTTATTGATAAGATTTAATCACCCTCGTTTAATTGTAGACTACCACCTCCACGAAAGTGATGTATTTATTATGTGATATTTTATTTTATTGATAATAATATCCACTTATTTTTTTAAACTTTTTTTAAAATAATATTATTATGACTCTTTAACAATTATATTAAAGTGAAAATTATTTTCTATTTTTATAAAATTATTATAAAAATATTTATTAAATTATTATTATACAAACTCATTTTACATTAATAAATATCGAAACATGATCATATCTGACATCATTATAACAAATACTAGTTAATAATCTTAATAAATGATATTATAATATTATAAATCACTCATATATTTATATTTTAATTATGAACATTGAATCTTCAAATAGTATTTCATATACCCATTTTGAAACTAGATAAAAATGTAATTGAATCTAATGAAATTCATTGATGAAAATGACATATAATTAACTAAAATATTTTTTAATAATTATTATAAATTATTTACATACTATGATTTATGTTTCAACAATGTTTTGAAATATGTGATTAAGATAGTCATTTTTTATATATGAGGTTTGAGAAAATTTGATTAAGAGAGTTTGATAGAGATAACATTTTATATATTTTATATATGTAGTTCACTTATTTAAACCCTCTAAATTTTTTAATTTAAGAGTATTTGATTCAATTTGGGAATTATGGTTTGTTTTTCTCAAAATATAAAAATTTGTTAAATCTACATTTTTGACATTTTTTTCTAAGAAGGTTATTTTAGTAATAACTTTTAAAATGTTTTTTCAATTTATGTTATTAATTTTTTTAGGAATTCATAATTAATTTACTTCTAATTTTTATCCAGGAGAATGATAATATTTGACCATCATGATCCCCGAAAAAAAAACATTCAAATTGATCAATTATTTGGGTGGACAAAGTTGACCTCACCTCTGTAATGAAAGCATAAATTGGGATAAAAACCTCTAATTGAGCTTATGAAACCATTAATGGAATGAGTTCATATATTAATTTTCTATTAATAAATTTCATAGAGTTTGGAAACTAGTAGTGTTGAAAGTAGACATTATACATTGATATAAACATCCTGGAAATCTCATATCCAAAAAGTAATAGTCAATAAAAAATTCATAACACCTAAATCCCAAGTAATATTATTCTTAAATGTGGAGTGTGAAAGTAAAATCAGTTTATACACAACTATTTTGAAGGATGGAATGTGTGAATCATCATTTATTGATACAATAACATGTAAACTTTTGGAGGACTGATTCTAGACTGTAAAAGGAGGAGAGATCCACCTTCCCAAATAACTCCATCTCATTCCAACCCATTCCTTTTGGGTAACCAAGGAAGTTAAAATTACATATTTCACACTTTACCTTATTTTATTTCCCATATATTTGTAATTCCTCCTTCATCCCCATTCATATTTTTTAACCTTTTCATGGAGGGGTGAATATTTTGAGTGATCAGGGAATAAAGAGTTTCCGTTTTGTAATTACAGACTTCTGTTCATTAATGTAAAACAATATTTTCTGTTGAATGATATCTATTATTAGTTTTTTTCAATTATAATAATGTGATTTCATTTTTTATCCATTTATTATAGCTTTGGTGGAGGAACGTCAAACATTCTCTTCCCTATGTAGTTTGTGTCGATCAAGCAAATTGTGTTATGTGGTGAGTGTCTTCAGATCACTAGAATGTTGGTGAAATAAGTGAATTATATCCATATTTATAAGTAAGAATAAAATTAAAAAATGGTACATGTCTTGAATATTTTGGAATGTTTTATTAACTTTCATGCACACATGAGTGGGTTTCATTGCATCCTTAAACCATGGGTGACCGAAAATTTGATTAAGAGTCATTCATTTGTCATTCAATATAAAGAGATGAGAACTAATTTTTTTGACCATGATAGCACTTCAAAATTAAATCCTTCCATGAAACCATTAATCACTCCAAAACATATGTTCAATATTTACATAACTATTGGTTCTTAATCTCAATAAATTTCAGAATCAACATCGACTTCTTTCCTAAATTTAAGTAAAAAAACGGTTTTGTGTGAACTATACATCTGGATACTACCTAGTGTTATCCACTATACTAAACATAGGTATTATTAAATATTTTTCACCATTCCCCACAATAGTTTTTTGTCAATCTTTGATTCATTTCTGTGGATGTCGTTCAAAACATAATTATAAATATTTAATTGTTGTCATATTTTTTTAAAAAAATAAATCATTTTCAAAGATGTTTTCAATTGATTAATAATTTAATTTGTGGAAAAAATAACCAATTATTAATGAAGAAATTATGTAGTCACTATTTTCAATGGAGTATGGTGTTTCATATACCGTTAGATCGGTAAAATTATTTTGTAAATCTAATAATTGTTGGAAAGTATACAAAGAATTCATTGATGCCCTGAGGGAGGACATGAACATTTTTTGAAGAGATAGCCGAGGAGCTAACTAGTTTCTCCCACTACATTCCATTATTTTATAAAGTATATAAGGTCTTACAATATATCCTTTTGTATTCCTTGATTTCTTAAAGGAGATCCACTAAATGTAGGTGACTGACTACTTTTCTCTATATGCTACTACTCTACTATAAGAGGTAAATTACAATAAATAATATATTTATTATAACGATTCATTGGGAGATAATATTTTCATGAACTCTTTATCTTCTATTTTTGTTGAAACAAAAATGAGTATCACCTATATTGTTTTAAAAAAATCATATTCCTTCAACACATCTATTTACAATATATATGAGGAAGAAAAAGAAGATGCACCTGATGAAGAACATATAGAGATCCCTAAACATGAAGAAAAATTATTGGAGGGGGATCACGAGGTTATCCTATTAGATTTTCATGTTGAAAAAATACAAAAAAAATTTCCTTCAAGGGGTTGAATTTTATATTGATACTTCATGCATTAATTTTGTTCAAATTAAATTACACTCTTACATTCCCTTTCACATTAAATTTTATGTGACATTCCTTGAGCTACCAAGGAAAAATAAAGAGGGTGTGCAAGTGGAAATGAAGAAAAAGGGGGATCCATTTTATATCATACACCCACTATTAATGATTTATCCCATTCCAATGAGGGTGGATTTTGCCTAATATATCCACAATGTCCTCAAAAATTAATATAAATTCATGTTGTAAATTAGAATATTTTTTTCTCATGAGAAATAATTTTTATCCACCGTTAGATTAGTGAAAACCGATTAGAAAATACCATAAAGTGGTAGTAAAACACTATGGACCACTTGGGGGGATCATCCTCGATTTATCCATTACATTCTTTCATGTACATTTATTTTCAATATTATTAATATATATGTAAAATTCAGTATTTGTAATTTTCCATGCATGAATCCCCATATATCCTATATTTTTTAACTATAATGAAATGGTCCTTATGCTAAATTAATTTGTTTTCATTTAACGGTTCATGCTGAAAGATGGAAACCTCATAAAGTGTAAGTAAACTAATAAGCTTCATGTGAAAGGATGTTCATTTATAATGTTCAAACATTTATAATCCATATATATTTTAGTCCAAAACAGTTTTTGAGATATAATGATAATAATTGCATGCCCCCACATGAGTTAATATAGTACATGACTTATCTAAAAGAACAATGTTTGTTGAGAATATACTGATTCCATGTTTTAGAATATAATGACATGAAATTCCATGTATAAAATGGATAATTGAATATCTAATGCGAAGCTTATTTATTAAAATAATAACTAATGGGTTGAGGGAATTGATTAATTCATGTAAATGAAATTTCAAAACCATTTGTAGGATTTATATTTATGAAATTCATGTAAATTTGATTATTGTTATTAATCATTCCAATAATGAATTTCTAATATCATATGTCTCATTCTTGACTGTATTTCCTGGCCAAGTACTTCTTATTTTATCTTGAGAGTACTTCTTGAGTGATCTTGGAACATTTTAATGACCGTAACGTACATTTGAACTTTTCAAAGATATGACTATGAAAAACACATTTAAAATGATTGGGGAATATTTCAAAAATACCTTATACTAAAAATGACCCTTATAGAATTCTTTATTTATCCCATAGTAACCATGAATGACCTTTATAGGAATGCTCCTTATTTCAAGCCTTTTTATTATATCCGACCCTACTCTTGGTATTTGCATGCTATTTTAAAGATGATGTGTTGGGGTAAAAATAATCATGGTGGAAGGGATGATGTATATTATAAAGGAAAAAGTTTAATATTTCTATATTGGGTAATTAGAAAGGTCATTTTATTCATCCATTATACTCATTATTGTTTTCCTATCGTTCATAAAAACATTGAAAATAACTAAAATAAAAAAATAAAAAATAAAAATGCGTTGTGATTTGGTAAAACCAAAAATCATTATAACTAGATTAGTGATTTTTATTATATGTAGTTAGGTGAAATATTTGATGTTTCTTTCAATCATAACATTCATATAATGAAAAAAATATGAAAAATGAAAAAAATAAAAAAAATCTAGAGGGTGCACAAATCATTCATTATTCATAATTTGATCATGAACATACATTGAGTTTGGGCGTAGTGGGAGGTTCTATTTTGAAGTGGATAATTTAATTATACTTTTACATTTTATATCATGAATCGTACTTAATAGATAAACCTCCTCCTTCAACCATAATGTTTAAAAGAAACAAATCCTACTAACCTTAAGCCTTAGAGTTATTTGAAACTTTATTGGAAGTCCTCATGATTTTATGACCCTTTTGACTTTTTAAAGTAGATAAATTAGTTATTTTACAAGAATATGGGTATGGAACATGTTCCCATGATATAAGAATAACTATACATGATTTTTTCCATTAGATATGAGAGGTAATATTCAATGGTGAGGAAAATCATGATGTGGAACAATAATAATAATAATTAACTAAGGAGATGAAATTAATGAAAAGATAATTTCAATCAATTTTTAATGGGGAATGTAAAATGTCATGACCCGTCCTCGGGGCCCGTGCCGTGACTAACCCAAGCCCGCCATCCATAGGCTAGGGGCTGGTGACTAGCACCAAAGGAATAAATCTCAATTAAAGGGAAGGCATTGAATTTATATAAGAAAACAAACACAACAGAGTACACAAGCTGAAGTAAACACTAAGTAAACTGAGTAAAAAAGTAAGTGCTGAAAAGCAAATGGGCTAGTATACAAACCCACCTGAAAGTACAGTACATCTAAGAAAAGTGAAGTACAACAGCTGAAAATTAAAGTAGCATCCACCGAGACGTCCACCGGGAATCCAACCTGAAGGGTGGGTACAGATGGTCTCCTCACCTCCTCGAATCCGTCTGTCCACTTCGTAGACGTCCCGCCTGATAGTCCACCTCCAGATAACATCCCACTCCACAATCCTCAACCACGATTAGCGTTGTCTGTCGTCTACAACCAAAACAATGTAGTGCGGGCAAATCCCATGCAGGGGTGAGTATACGATAGTCAATAGGGACCCTAAGACCCCTGAAGGGCTCCCAGAATCCATGAAGGAGAAACCAAAATGGATGATACAAACACAAAGTATCAATCCAATCTCCTTAGGTATACAACCATACATATACCTAAGTCATCAATTCCAGTTCGACTCCAACTCCCGAGCCCAAGTACAACATAGTCCACATAGGAAAGCAAAACCCAATCCACATAGGAAAGGAAGTCAATCATATTGATGATATTGATTGAAAATCAAGACTCATCTCACACATGTATACTATTCACGAAGAGGGTTAGAGATGATAGGTGTAGCCTCTGAATCATCTCCCCTGCCGAACCCCCAGAGGATCCAAGTACAGAAGTCGTTGCTGCCAAACCCACGTAGGATCCAAGTACAGTAACCATCACTGCCGAACCCACGTAGGATCCAAGTACAGTCATCATCACTATTGAAACCAAAAAGTATCCTAGTAATGTCTTCCTCGCGGCCGAACCCACGTAGGATCCCAGTACAATCGCCATCGTCGTCACAGTCGCAGCCAACTCTAGGGTTCCCGCACATAGCACACTCGATTCTAGGAGGGTCCACTCCACGAGCCAATGGGTCGATAAATCAACTATCACTATGTACAGAGTTGATCTATCACAATGTTCTGTCTCGTCAATAGGAACTCAACGCGACAGACAGCATGTCAATCGGACTCCCTGCCTGATAGATATTGGCTTTTTCGTCCGAGGGGCCCAATTGGTTTTTAAGATAAAACTATCCCGACAATATTCTAGCCACATCCAAAAATCAATTGGATTAAGCCAATAGATCCATCTCACTTAGAGAAATTCAACGCATTTGACGGCACATCATTCGGATGCCCGGTCCTTAAGTTATAAGTGTTTCTGCTCCAAGGGCCCGTTTGTTTTTGGGTTTGAACTAACCCTACCATTCCCAAACATCTCAGAAACCTCAAGTGTAATATACCAAAACGACCGTCTCGATCCAAGGATCCCTACGAAACTAACGGTGCATTGATCGGAGGTCTGTAGCCCAAGATATGGGTGTTTGAACAAACCTGGTCTGAAAATAAGGGGTCTGGGCCTGGTCTGACCCGACCTAATACCCCTGGGTCGGCCCGAACCAGGTCGACCTGACCCGGGTCCAGGTCCGGAGCGATTGGGCGCGGTCCGACCCGATGGCATGCAGCCCAGATCGGAAGCCTGTTGCTGCTCGACGATGGACGAGCGGGGCACAAGGGGGGGGGCATCGTCCCCTTATTTCCAAAATGGCAGACCTGTGGGGTCTGCCCTAAGAATCTGCCATGGGGTTATGCCCCCCCCCCGGTTTTTCAAAAATGGCCGGCCGTAATGGCTGGCCTTGGTGGAACAACTGAACCCCCTCAGGTCCCACCACCAGGTGGCGTGGGCGGCCGGATTTGTCGGCCGCCCCTCGGAAGTCCACCACGACTCTTGTTCGACCGGCGTTGTGCGACGGCGCCGCACACCATCTCCGCGTCCTGCGCCAGTCTTGGTCCTCTTGGTCCCCGCACGGTGCAACTACACTGCGCTGACTTCACTTCAAACAATAATGATGATCAACAATAAATAGGGGAGGATGATTGGATGTGTTTGTGCGGTCTGATCTCCTCCTGTTATAACGATAACAAGTGGCCAATCTTTAAGCAATGGAGATCGATAAATAAAACATGAATGAAGATAACCCCTACCTCGAAGGATGTTCGCGGTTGCCAAGCACCGCGGACGATGGCATTGTTTCCGTCTTTGTCGGTGTCTCCTCCATTGTCGTTGAGGAAGAAGATGATAAAGAAATAGAGGTCGCCGAATCAACGTTCTTCGTCAGAGAGTTGGCGTTCTTCGTTGAAGACAAAGTTCTTCAAAAGAAACTTGAGCTCCCTCCTCCAATTCTCAACACAACAAGACAACCAAAATTAAAATCCTTCTCCCGTGAAAACGCATCTACAGTAAAAGTCCTCTTAAGCAATTACTGGCGCTGCGGTTCCATCGGTGCCCTCATATTTCAATTCTGAGCACCAGTTCAGTAGATAGAAAAAATCGCTCGTTTGTTCACTTCACGTACCGGAGCTAAATATTGGAAATTGATTCCAGGAACACCGGGCCTTAGAATTAGGTGCCGTCAGAAACTGATTACTCATAAAATCACTAAGAGGTTATGAAAGAAATTTCCTTGAAATTTACGTGTCTTTACATTACTCCCACCTCAGGACATTACATCCCCATAAAGCTACATCATAAAATAAGGAAACAAATGAAGGTACTATGCACGCATCTGGGCCTCTCGCTCCCATGTGCTCTCCTGGAGGTTCCCGTGCTGCCACCTGAAGCACACTGGAGGAATCGACCATCCACGTAGGACCTACTCATGTAGATCCTCTATCTCCACCGGTACCTCTGCAAAAGTTGCCCCGTCATCGATGTCCAGCTCCCTATGGTCGATGATATGTGTCGAGTCATGCACGTATCTCCTCATATGAGATACATGGAAGACGCTGTGCACTCGGTGCAACTAAGGTGGAAGGGCAAGGGGATAAGCTACCTCTCCTATCCTGCTATGAACTTAGAATGGTCCGATGAAGCACGAAGATAACATGCCGCCCAGGAAAAATCTCCGTAATCCACGTTGAGGTGAGACCCGTAAGAAAACGTGTTCACAATCCTCAAACTCTAGTGGTATCCACCGCCTATCAGCATAAGACTTCTGTCTGCATTGTGTAGTCCATATCCGCTCCTTGATGATACTCACCTTCTCTGTCATAGCCTGAACCATCTCTGGTCCTATCAGTGCTGACTCCCTAGGGTCAGTCCAACACAGAGGTGATATGAAAGGTCGTCCATACAATGCCTCGTATGGTTCCAACCCAATGGTGGAGTGGTAGCTGTTGTTGTGCTCAAACTCCACTAAAGTTAGGTGATCCTCCCAGCTCCGACCAAAGTTCGGGACACATGCACGGAGCATGTCCTCGAGAGTCTGAATGGTCCTCTCCATCTGGCCATCCGTCTGAGGGTGAAAGGTGGTGCTCAAGCATAGCTGCGTCCCAAATGCCTCCTACAACCCCTTACAAATCTAGGAAGTAAAGCGAGCGTCTCGATCAGAGATGATAGATGATGTCACACCATGATGCCATACGGTCTCTAGAATGTAGAGGCATCCCAAGCTCTCAACTGAGCTCTACTCTCTGATAGGTAGGAAGTGGGCCGACATGGTGAGTCAGTCGACGATCACCCAGATGGAGTTGTTTCCTTTGGATGTACTTGGTATCCCCATCACGAAATCCATGGATATCCCATCCCTGATCCACTCTAGGACCACTAATGGATGCACTAATTCTACTGGTACCTGGTGTTCCGCCTTCACCTGCTGGTAGGTGAGGCATCGTGAAATGAACTCTACCACAACCTTCTGTATACCCAGCCACCAGTGTTGTCGTCTGAGATCCTAGTACATCTTTGCTACTCTTGGATGTACTGCCAATGGGAAAGTGTGAAAATCCCTCATAACCTCCTCCTGCAATGCAACTTGTACCGTGGTACGTCCGTTGAAAAGGATGACGTTCTCCCCTCCTTCAGAAAATCCCTCAGGTTCCAGTCCTGAGGATATCTGAACACGTCGTGCATCACAGTCATAGTTCCCACGTTGTACCTCCCTGACCTGCTGAAGTAGTGAAGGAGTGACTGTGAGAGACTATAGAAAGGTTTCCCCATCATTATCCTTGAAAGATATCTACAAAGAGGCTAGCTACTCTATCGCCTCTCTATGTAGCTGAATGCCCGACCACCTATTGAGAGCATCAGCTACTACGTTCCCCTTCCCAGGAGTATAGAATATATCAAATTCATAGTCCTGGAGGAACTCGAGCCATCACCGCTATCTCAGGATCAGGTCCTTCTATGAGAAGATATACCTGAGACTCTGGTGGTCAGAGTAGATTGTAAAGCCCTGGCCCATTAGATAGTTCTGCCACATCTTCAAGGAGAAAACCACTGCTGCTAACTCTAGGTCATGTGTAGCGTAGTTCTGCTCGTGTTGCTTCAACTTTCATGAACCGTAAGATATCACTACCCGCTCTTGCATTAGGAGACACCCGAGTATGTTCCCTAATGCATCGCAGTAAATTACGTACCCAACCCCCTCCTCTGGTAGCCTCAAGATGGGTGCATTGGTCAATCTATGTCTCAGCTCCTGGAATCTCTGCTGACATCTATCTAACCACACAATGGGTTTCCCCTTCTTTGTCAAAGCTGAAAGTGGTGTAGCATCTCTGGAGAATTATGGCACAAATCTCCGATAGTACCCAGCCAAACCTAGGAAACTCTGCACCATCGTCATGCTCCTTGGTAGTTCCCAAGCAAGTACTGCCTCTATCTTCGCAGGATCCACTACTACTCCCGCATTAGAGATAACGTGCCCTAAGAAGTGGAGCTCTCGAATTTAGAACTGACACTTCTAGATAATACCATAAAGATGTTTCTCTCATTGTGTGTCTAGTACAGCCTGTAAGTGGTAGGCGTTCTCCTCCTCATTAGTCGAGTAAATCAGTATGTATTCGATGAAGACTATGAAAAATCGATCAAGGTAAGGCTGGAAGATCTTATTCATGAGACTCATGAACACTACTGGAGCATTGGCTAGGCCGAAAGGCATAACCAAGAACTCATATTGGCCATACCGACACATGAAGGATGTCTTCTGCACATCCTCATCTCGAACTCTGAGCTGAGGATAGCCTGACCTGAGATCTATCTATGAGAACCATCGTGCTCCCTTGAGCTGATCGATGAGGACGTCAATCCTCGGAAGAGGGTACTTGTTCTTTATGTTAACTTGGTTCAGGAAACAGTAGTTGACACATAGTCGTACGTTACCCTCTGCCTTCTTAGAAAATAAAATAGAAGAATCCCAGGGTGAATCACGGGGTCGGATGAATCCCTTTCGCTACAAGTCCTCTAGTTGTACCTGTAGCTCACGATGCTCAGTGGGAGCCATCTGATATGCTGGAGTAGATATCGGTATTGTACTAGGGTACATGTCAATGTAGAAGTCTACCTCTCTGCGAGGAGGCAGTCCTGGAATGTCGTCAGGAAAAACATCCGCATACTGATCCACCAAAATAGGAAAACTCAGACTCCACACATCAACCACTCCGAGAATGAGACTAGCCAACTGATGTGTGATCGGCTATCCTCTCCTCCGCGTAAGTCCATCCTGCACTGAAAAGGCTCCCTTCTCGCTGGTGAAGGTGAACCTGCTCCCATCTATGCGGACACACCGCACTTTGTGCCTAATACAGTCGATATGATCATGTACTATAGATTACCAATCCATGCCCAAGATGACGTCGTAAGGCCTCGACGTTGCTATAGTAATATGAAAGCTGAAGCTCTCGACTCCTAGAGTAAGGTCACACTGATGACACCTATGTTTAATCGTCGAGTCTGCTCCCATAGGAGTCTCTAGCCATAAGGATCGAGCCAACGGCTTTGTTGGAATCTTCGAGCTCCGAAGAAGGGAAGGAGAAATAAAATAATGACTCACTCCTGTGTCTATAAGAACTACAGCAATGGTGGAGTAGACACAAATAATACCTCAAATCATCTCAGGTGCTCCGTGGTCATAGGCCTCTACTGCATGGAGCTAGAATGCCCCTGTCTTTCTTCTCCCTGTGGTCGGGGTGGTCCTCTTGGTGGTGGTGGTGGTAGAGCCTCGAAGGTCGTCCACCATCTGAAGATCATCCAGCTCCTCTGCCTCGTCCGCCAGCTCCCTACGGACCTCCACGGTCGATCCTCTGCCTCTACCTGGGTGGTCTCTCAACGGTTTGCTGCTCCTCTACATGGTGGGTCAGACAGTCACGAGTCATGTGTCCCTACCCGCCGCATGCATAGCACTGCCGGACTCTTGAATGACTGGCTCTTCTGCGTGTGCCCCGCACCTCTGAACCAGTATCCTGAGGTATCCCACATAATGGCCTGGTCTGCTTAGACCTTTGCGACATTTGTTTACTACCGGCTGCAGAGGACTCCACTACGTGTCGCCCTACGGTAGGCCTCGCTGCTAGTGTAGGCTCAGCAAGGAAGCTCTCCACAATTAGGGATCGGTCCAGTACTCCTGCTTGCGTCGGTATGATTAGGGAGATCATCAGAGCCCTGATTTTATGCCTCAGTCCCTGCTCAAAGGTCCAGGCCTGGAAGAATGGGTCATGTACCATGTCCATGGAGTAGTGTGAGAGATCAGTAAATCTCACCAAGTACTGGGCTACTGTCATGCTGCCCTATCGTAGCTGTAGTAACTCTGGGATGCGCACCACACGGAGGGTGGCTGGAATGAACTACTAGAGAAAGAGGCTCTCAAAGTACGTCCAAAGTAGAGATGCCTCATCATGAACCTGGAGCATCAGGATCCACCATTTACCTACTGCTGCATGCAGGAGAGTCCCCGCAAGGATCACCATAAGATCTACTGGTGTCCCTACCAATCTGAAGACTCAGACAACAGCCTCCAGCCAATCCTTGGCTGCCTGATGGTCCGTATCTCCGCGGAACTTGTGAGGCCTCGGACACTGAAACTCGTGCAGTGCACTCAGGCGACGTTCACTCTCAGCTTCTGGGGCTGGTGGCATCGGTGGCTCGGCGGGTAGAGGTACCGCCAGTGCCTCTGTTGTAATGGGGCCCTGTACCGAGGCCTCGTCGCTCGACGAGCTGCCATCATGCACAATGCTCGGATCCCTATCCGGCAGCCGTCGTGGGGCCATCCTGAAAAAAACTATTGCGCCACGGTTAATACAGTATACCTGGTGAGCTGACACAAATTATTCACCAAGAAAACTTTTAAAACACACATGGAATCAATGTTTTAGTGAACTGAGTCAGAAATCAGAAATCAGGGTCCTGGTGTATGGATACGTCGGCCTCTGCATGAATCTTGGACTCCCTGGACTGATAACCACACTTAATACCCTTAACAATATTGCCTCACATAGAGGAAATTATCATAGTCTTGAGTTCTGCAGTAGAAACTACTCCTCTTATTCCAATTTTTCATGACCCATCCTCGGGGCACGTGCCATGACTACCCCATGCCCACCTTCCATAGGCCAGGGGATGGCGACTAGCACCAATGGCATAAATCCCAATCAAAGGGAAGGCATTGACTTTATATAAGAAAACAAACACAACAGAGTACGCAATCTCAAGTAAGCACTAACTAAAATGAGTACAAAAGTAAGTGCTGAAAGATAAATGAGACAGTATACAAACCCAACTGAAAGTACAGTACAACTGAGAAAAGTGAAGTACAACAGCTGAAAAGTAAAGCAGCATCCACCGAGGCATCCACCAAGAATCCCACCTGAAGGGCGGGTACATATGGTCTCATCAACTCCTCGAATCTGTTCTTCCACTCCGTAGATGTCCCTCCTGATAGTCCACCTCGAGATATCGTCCCGCTCCACAAGCCTCAACCACGATCAGCTCTATCCGTCGTCTACAACCAACACAACGTAGTGTGGGAATAGCCCGTGTAGGGGTGAGTATACGATACTCAGTAGGGACCCCGAGACCCCCGAAGGCCTCCCAGAATCGACAAAGGATAAACCACAAAGGAAGATACAAACACGAATTATCAATCAACTCTACTTAGGTATATGCCCATACATATACCTAAGTAATCAATTCCAGTTCGGCTCCAACTCCCGACCCCAAGTACAACCTAGTCCACACAGGAAAGCACAACCTAGTCTACACAAGAAAGCAAGTCAGTATTATCGATGATAATGATTGAAAATCAAGACTCAGCTCACACATGTATACTATTCACGAAGAGAGGTGGAGATGATAAATGTAGCCTCTGAATCATCTCCCCTACTGTACCCACGTAGGATCCAAGTACAGAAGTCACCGCTGCCGAACACACGTAGGATCAAAGTATAGTAACAATCACTGCTAAACCCACAAAGGATCTACGTACAGTTTTCATCACTGCCAAACCCACAGAGGATCTAAGTACAGTCCTCCTCACTGCCGAACCCATGTAGGATCCCAGTACAGTCGCCATCGTCGTCGCAGTCACAGCCAGCTCTGGGGTTCCAGCACACATCACACTCGATTACAGGAGGGTCCGCTCCACGAGCCAGGGGTTGATATACCAACTTTCATGAAGTCCAGATTTGATGTATCACAATGTTCTGTCTCGTCAATAAGAACTCAACGCGACAGACGTCGCGTCAATCGGACGCCCGTTCTGAGAGATATTGGCTTTTCAATCCCAGGGGCCCGATTGGTTTTTAATTTAAATCCAACCCGAACGTACTCCAGCTGTGTCCAAACTTCAAGTGGAGTAATCCAAACGAACTGTTTCACTAAGAGGAATTCAATTCAATTTACGGCACGTCAATCAGACGTTTGGTCCTTATTTTATAAGCATTTCTGCTCCAAGGGCCCGGTTGGTTTCGTGTTCGAACCAACCGGACCATTCCCAAACATCGCCAAAACCTTGAGTGTAATATACTGAAACGACTTTCAAGATTCAAGGATCCCTACGAAATAGATGGTACGTCTATTAGAGGCTTGTAGCTCAAGATATGAGAAATTGAACGAACCTTGTATGAAAATAGAGGGTCTGGGCTCGGTCCGACCCGGCCCAATACACCCTGGGTCGGCCCGAACCGGGTTGACCTTACCCGGGTCTGGGTCTGGCCTAATTGGGCACGGCCCGGCCCGGCTGGCATGGCCCGACCCGGTTGGGCCCGGCCCAGCCCGGTGGCCTGTGACCCGGCTCGAATGCCGGCCGCGGCTCAGCGTGGTCCGAGCTGGGCGCAAAGAGGGGGTGCCACTCCCTTGTTTCCTAAACGGTGGACCAGTGGGGTCTGCCCAAAGAATCTGTCAGGTGGTTATACCCCCCACCCCCGCCCTAGTTTTCCAAAAAAGTCCGACCATACTGGCCGGCCATGGTGTAACCACGGGACCCCCTCCGGTCCCGCCTCCAGGTGGCGCCGGTGGCCGGCACAGCCAGCCACCCCTTAGATGTCTGCCGCAGATTCTGTTCGACCAGCGCAGCGTGACGGCACTACGCCCCTCCGCCCCCGGCCCCGACCCCCTTGAAGCTCTAGCGTGGTGCGACGGCACCGCGCAGCCTCCCCACGGCCCGCTACAGCCACAGTCCTCTTCGTCCCCACGCGGTGCATCGGCACCACGCCCCCTTCTCTACAAACAACAAAAATGATCAACAATAAAAATGGGAGGAAGATTGGCCCTATTTGTGTGGTCTGATCTCCTCCCATTATAATGATATCAAGCGGCCAATCATTAAGCAATGAAGATCGATAAATAAAACATGAACGAAGATAACCCCTACCTTGAAAGAACTTCGTGGTTGCCAAGTACTGCGGACGATAGCATTGTTTCCGTCGTCGTCAGTGTCTCGTCCTTTTTCGTGGAGGAAGAAAAGGATAAAGAAACCGGGGCTGCTGAATCAATTTTCATTGTCGGAGAGTTGGCGTTCTTTGTTGAAGACAAAGTTATTCAAAAGAAACTAGACCTCCCTCCTCCAATTCTCAACACAACAAGCCGACCAAAAAATAAAATGAGGCTCCTCTTTATTTTATTAAAACATTCAATCCATTCTAAATTACAATTTCAAATACTTAATTCAATTAATTGATAAGCTTCAATTAATTAAATTAATGTGTGTTGGCATGAATTAAATTGGAAGAGTTGGGAGAGGAGGTGTTACCCAATAAAATACATGTGGTTTAATGGGAGGTTTAAGGGGTTTAAGGAATGTGAATAGTTGGGGCTTGTGTGGGCCCCACATAAAAATTATACTCACATGTGTAGTTAGGAGGTTGTGGGTCCCATCCTAACTACCCCATTTAGTATATAACCACATAAGATAAAGAAAAAAAAGTGTTCTACAATTTTTATTCAATTCTTATTTAAACCACAAAATTAAACTCCATATCTTGTGCAAACGAATCTATGGTAAAAGTCCTCTTAAGCAATTACCGACGATGTGGTTCAATCAGGGCCCTCAGATTTCAATTCCGAGCACCGATTCAAAAGATAGAAAAACTCACTCGTTCGTTGACTTAACATACCCGAGATAAACTTCTGGAATTGATTCCGGGCACAACAGGCCTCAGAATCAGGTGCCGTCAGAAACTGTGTACTCGTAAAATCCCAAAGAAATTAAGAAAAAATATTCCATGAATTTTACGGATTTTACATAAAATACATGACATTATTATTTCCTTGAAAAATGAAAAATTAAATTGATATTTTATGTTTATTTATTAATATTTTATTTTATATTTATAATTATTTTCTTTTATAATTTAGGTATTTGAATGTTAGTAAAATTGGTGTCCTATGTATTCTATGTTGAGATATTATACATGGGGAAAAGCATGGTTTAAGTGTGGGGGAATTGATAGGGTTAATATTTTCTTCATTATATATTTAAATTTAATTTATATAAATACTCTAAATTTATCAATTTAAATTTATATAAATAAATTTTGGGTTTATGGTGTGTTTTGAGAAAAATTGACAAATTTGAAAAATTTGGGTTATTCTGGATTTCTGAAAGAACTTTATCACAAGGGTAATTTGGGAATACAATTTATAATATTAATCCAATTTAATTAGTTAATTTTTTTATTCCATCATTAATGTTATTAAACATTATCTTCAGGAGAAACATCTGATTCTATAATAAAGATCCATGAAAAAATCAGTCAATTTGAAAAAAAATGGGATGACTCTATGGACCCTATATATGTAATGAAATATTAAATCAGGGTACATAACTACAATTAAAGTGATTCCGCCTGTAATAGAAAAAAGAAATATCAGATTGTTCCATTAATAAATTTCATGGAGATTGGAAACCATTAAGGTGGAAAGTGGAAGTTATACATTGAAGGAATATTTTTGTTTATATCAGATGGAAAACGTAATAATCAATAATAAATTCAAAACTCTTACATCCCACATATAATTAATATTAAATTTATTGGGTGAATGAAAAATCCATTGATTAAACCCAATTTTGAAGGATGGAATATATGAATTTTCCATTTACTCGGTAAAAAATATGTAAAATTTTGGAGGACTAATTCTGACCTATAAAAGGACGAGAACCCCACCTTTCAAAATCATTCCATCTCATTCCAACCCATAAAATTAGGGGAACCAAGAAAATTAACATTTTTACATTTATATCATTTATTTCTTTTCATTTCCATATATTTTTATTCCTTATTCTTCCCCATACGTCTCTATTACCCTTCTCATGGAGGAGTAAATATTTTGAGTGAGTGGGAAGGGGGAGTATTCCTTTTGTAAATTTTGAGTATTCTTATTTAATATAAAACTATATTTTCTGTTGATCGATATATATTTTTTATGGTTTACAATTCTTTTAATTGGATTTTATTTGGTGTTTGTTTTAATTCATTGATTATAGCATTGGTGTAAGAACATTAATCTCCCTCTGCCTAGTGAAATTTGTCTCAATCAAGAAAATTCAGTTAGGGGGTGAGTGTCTAGCGATCTCTAGAACATTTTTGAAAAAACATAAGTTTTCTTATATTTATAAGGACAAAAAAAATTCTAATTGGGATATTATATAAATTTTTGGGAATGTTATATGAACATTCATGAACATAAGAGTGGTTTTCATTGCTTCATTCCACTAGGGGTGATATGTAATTTGATTGAGGAGTCATTCACTTCTATTTAAATATTAAGAGACCAAAACTAATTTTTATTACCATGATGAAATTTCAAAATAAAATCTTATTGTAAACCATATCTATCTCTAACACATTTTATCAGAATGAATTTCATTATTTCATTTTCAACTAAAACAATTACGGAGTCAACATTTACGTCATTACCAAATTTATGTGAAAACTATTTTTTTGTGTACTCTTCTTATGGAGACTACCAAGTGTTATCAACTAGAATATAATTATGTAATTTTATGTATTGTTTTTTCAAACCCCACGATAGGTGTCTTTCAGAGATTAAATGAAATGGGTCATTCATGTGAAATATGAATCTATAATTTTTGTGTTTTATACTATATGTTTTCCTAATTTTATGTATATAATTCTTATTAGATGTATATTATCAAGAATTATATTATATTCATGATATTTTTTGTTTGATATTTATCTCTCTATTTAATGGGATTTTTATGAAAACATTTCATTATATATAAGGTAGTTTTATAACGCAACATGTTTTCATGAGTCATAATGATTCCTCTTCGGCTTTAGTTACTGAATGTGGATTTATTTTTCCTATGATAATATTATTATAAATTTACTCTTTATTATCACTATATTTATATTAATGGATTTATTTTTCAAAAAATTTAATGAGGAAAACCAAAAATTCACATCATCTCTAGAAGATTTATTATTCTTCCATGTCCATTTTCACCTTTTTTAAATTTTCTCATCTTTAATTTTAAGTCCATATATTTCTTATTCCTATTGAAAAATATATATCTCTATAACCCTTTATGTATAGAGGATTTTATATTCTTTTTATAATGTGAATTTTAATAAGAGTATATTCAAAATATTAAAATAATTATTTACATTTTCATGTTTCTATTTTTATATTGGACTCTATTTTTCCTATTGAAAACAATGATGAATTTTAAAGGGTCCAATATTTTGATTGTATTTAATTTTTTTTCTGATATTTTTTCTCAGATAGTATTAAATTATTTTTCATTGTGATAAATGATTTCATCTCTAAATGAAAATGATAATAAATGTTTAATGAGATAAGTTATTATGGGTTTTCAATAATAATTCATCATTGGGGTATCTAACAATAATTGAATTATGATTATTTATCACCCTTACCATATTCTTATAATATACTTGATTTTGGTGATCAAACTTTTTTTAATATTGTATTTACATCAGGGATTGAATTTAAATGTGCTATGAAACCTATTTTGTTTATATTTTATTTGTGATGTAATTAATGAAACCGATCATAATTTCATGGGTTGATTTAGATATGATGAAATATTTATATCAATTGGTACACATTTGTATAGATCACAAATTATTGTTATTTTATATGTCTATCATATATATTGTTTAGAATATTATTTCTTATGATACATTTATATTTGGGTATGATTGTGGTTTACTTCCATGTGGGTGTGTTATTAGTGACTCATGAAGATATGTGCATGTAGTGACTCATAAATGTAATGATACATTGTCCTAATATTTGTACGACAGAAAATTGTTATTCAACATTTCATGGGAATGGTTTCTTTGAATTCCATGTACCTTTGTTCACTATTCATGACTAATGTATATTATCTCATGATTACATTCAAATTTTCCATTGTATATGATTGTTCATTAGAGATTACACTACCTTATATCATGATTTATGGATATCTATTATTGTTACATGTTTTTTAAAATTTTATTTCTCCCTTAATCATGTTTTACCTTATTATTATGTTATATATTTTGGTGAATTTTTTATAATTTTTAACATAGGACGTTTTATTATCTCAACCATTAATTATGTTTTAATTCTATAAGTAATTAAAATTATTATAATTTATGAGAACCCATTCTTGGAGTTTATATAGGAATTATTATGGAGATATTTCCAAAAGTGTCATAAAATAGTTTCCTTCTTTTTCTGAGACATAATAAAATTAAAACGTTCATTTGAAGGATTCTATGATTATTTATCAATGTAATGAATAACATATTTAAATATTACTAAATAATCACATTTTCATCATGGTTTATCATCCTTAGTATGAAATCTAATGTGTATAGTACATATTTTATGAATTGGATCATTTTGTATTACTACAGGATGCCTAATGTTGTTAGAATAACTAAACATTATTGGATACATTTCATCAAATGAGAAAAATAATGACTAAAAATTTTAATATGGAAAAAACATGGAAGCTTTGAATCATTACTCTTCTATTCATATTCAAACACTAATATTGTATCCCTTCCCTTTTATAATCCTAATTCTAAAAGAATGTTGTATTTGTTCTAAGCCCTAATGATAAGGAAATATGGTAGTGTCCATTGTGTAATAAAATCACCTCTAGTGAAATATATATCCAATGCATATTAGGTCATTTTAATGAATTTATTTTAGGATATTTACATTTTTGTTTTATGATTTTAGTGCCTTTTGCATAAATAAGAAAGCATGAGGAGTTCAATGGGAACTATTATACCAAAACACTACATGATACTGAGGTTGATTTCCTAATTACATGTTTTAAAATATATATTCCCTAGGATAAATATTACCTTATATCTAATAAGGAAAAATTTTTCTTGGTTGATGTTTCTACCATTAAGATTATGGATTTTCTAGTTGAAGTTCCAAATATTCACATGTGGTATCAATTTATAGTGAATTTTAAATCAAAATTTCATCTATAAGACAACTCTAACAATAAATATATCTATATTTTTAAAACATTGTTGAGTGATAATCATAAAATATTTTTATGATTCATATCATCTTCAATAAAAAATGACTAATGAAATTTCAATATATTTGGACTAATGGGTGAGTGAGATAATATATATGATGATCCCATACCATTTGACATATCTCTCATAATTTAGTTACTATAATAAGAATATGGAAAACATATTTCCTCTAATCAATGATTCTTTTTTCACTTATTTATATAATATCCTTACACATGTTTAGATTTTATATAGTTTTTTAGAGAAATATTATTGAAGGATCCATGAAAAAGGTGTAATAAATCTTACACCCATATAAATTTGTTTTTCTACCCTAAAATATGTAGGGACTCAGGTGAACATGATTTCCCTGTTAAGGGAATTAGATAATGATGGATAATGATGTATACCTAGGGAAGGTGTGAATGTCATTTAAAATAATAAAATGGTATTAGTTAAGGATATCATCTCCCATTAATAAATGAACAAGGAAATAAAATAATCAATGATTGTTATGAATGGTAATATCATTAGATTATCTAAAAAAGTTGAACTAAATAGGGGGATTTCTATATCAATAATAGAATGTAATCAATGAATGAATGAATATTGTAATTATCCCTAATTGAATTATTTTAAAAACTAGATATTTAATTTTTTTAACTAAAAATAATTTTATTTCAATCCAATTTTTTTCTAGTTCATATTCTTCATCATATCCTCAATGTTATTTTAAAAATTGTTTCTTTTACATTGTCCATTAACCACCATTTATTTCATATATTACCGAATTATTCTCATTGTCTAGTGCTTACAATTTAATTTCTCATTTACCTATTGTATCAAATCCTTCTTTATCTATCTATGAAAATGAGTAGCATAACATTGGGGAATGGTTAGTTAATTCAGGATTTTAATTCTTTTCTATTAAATCCATTCTCAGGTACCTTAATAATAATTTTGAATGTATATGTACTTAATAAAAGGTTTGTATTTTTTTAGGATAGGATACATATCTATATGATCCACCATTTCCATACATTGTTCCTAATGAATAAAATACATACATAGATGTTGGGTTTTATTATGAGGAAAACCCATATAAATCCTTTGATCAGCCCTCTTCTCCTTTTATATAACCATACTATTATAATACAGTAAAATTATCATCGATGATGTTATCCTTTACCAGCATCCAGTTATAGAAAATAGAATGATTTAGTTGAATTTTAAATGTGGTAGTGAAACATTATGAGATACTTAATAATATGGATGATTTAGCTTGTTGTAATGTTGGGATATAAAATTCCATTTTAACTAATGTAATATGTAAAAAAATATGTATGAATAATTTTTAAATAAAATTTATTGAAAATAGTTTTTGAAAAACAAAAAAAATTACATCCAGAAATTTTGTATGAAATTTTACCAATTCATTTTCAGTGATTCTTTGTATACTTCTTACATGTTCTGGAGGATTGTTTTGAGGATTTTTAGGTTTTCACTATTTTGGATGAAGAACCCAAGGTGGTGGAGGAAAAAGGCCAAACTAATATATAAGTCCACATTCTACGTCTATTAGATATAGATAATGGATTCTATAATCCACCACCCAGACCCATATAACATGAAATAATTTTTTTGAAATATGATGGAATCAAGAACACATGGTTTTTTTAAAAACAATGGCCTCATCATCTACCAGATCATATATTAAGACACATAGTTATATTAAAACAAAGACTAAAAAATGACTCTTTATGGGAGGGAAACCAGCATATATATATATATATATCTTATTTTTAAAATATATGTGGGTTGTTTAATTATTCATTACATTCTATGTATCCCTTTTTAGTGATATTAAATTCAAAACACGAGTGTGATAATAATATAGTAATTAACATCGTGTCTCTATAATACACAATGTGTAATTTTATGTTTACTCTATATTATAATATTTAATATAATTTAAATAATTTTTGAAATTTGAAATAAATAGTAATGAAGCTCATGTCGATGGAATTTTCACTATAGGTCACTTGAGTTGTCATCAATTCATATTCCTCAATGCCCTCTCTTGGTGAAGGGTTCATTATTATTGACACAATGTTTTATGAAATGGTGTGTGGGTTATTTTCATATATTTTGAATTCATTTATAAATAAGACAATAATGGTGGTGGGGTTTAATCATATTTAAGGGTCGTATCCCAAGGTCTAAAATACCATTTTTTGAGTAATTCTAGATAACTCAATTATATAATTATTCAAGGAAATAAAACCAAAAATCATGAATTTTCATATAAGGTGTGTGTTTTATATGTAGTATTATATATCTATTTTTATAACAAAAAAAACAATAAGACACATTAATGTGGTGATGGGGTGATGGGGAAAGGCATAACCTATAGTACAAAAGAACCACGGTCGAATCATGATAATCTCTACCATATCATCCCATTTTCAAAATCAAATAAAAAACATCACTTCAATATTTCAGTGTTTTTAAAAAAAATAATAAATGTTCAAAATGATAATAATACCTTCCTTATTACAATAGTCATAGAAATTATTGATAGAACATGCATTAATCAAATCTTTCATCAAATCTAATACCATCTCAAGCACTGGAATGATGTTGGTAACTCTTTTTTTATGTTTTCAGTAAAAATTAATTAAATTTTACATTGTTGATCATGTATAGAAATATTTTTCTATATATACTTATACATTTATAATTATATATAATATTAAATATATAGTTTTTTATATTTACAATAATAACCAAATTATATAAATATATAAATTAATCAGTATTAAAAAAGGGGATATACACGATCCATGGATATATTTATATGCTATTTAACCTATATTTAAAACCATGGAACCCTAATCTGGAAGTACCTATGCCTCCTATATCTCTACTCATCTCATCCCATGAAAGCCTTGACCAACCAATTCGCATTCCTCTATTTTATGGATTTTTTGGTGGAAATATGTTCCCCAATTCATTGTGAGATCCATTTATATACTTTTTTCGACATTATTTAATTATTCTAATTTATTTTTATGTGATTTAATAATCTAGTTTTATTTGGTACAAAATCATTTTGTTATATGGCAACACTTGAATAATACACAACATTCACTAGTTTTACATGGCTTGTCATTGGTTATTTATACAATTTGAAAAAACACTGCATGTGAATTCAACACATGATGTGTACCTTCACCAATACCTTATCATAGAGAATCCATGTTATGGGACAAACATGGATTAGATTCCCCTAAAAACAAATCAGTGTGTGTATTCAGCACACTCCTTTTAATACACATTGATCATTACATTAGGAGTTTAATAATTTTTCTAGGGAACCTGGGTTGCAATCTACATGTCATGTAATATGGAATACTCCCCTTGGAATATTTTATGGCTATCAAATATGGATATTGGGAAATTTTTTAGTTGAAAATTGTTTATACCCATTCACACTAAACAATTCATAATCAATAAAATATGCCATGTACATTTTAAATTAAAATTCCATTCAATTTTCATTATTATTTTTGAATGTTTATTGCCTTTAACTTTTCTGATCATTGTTGATGGGGATCCATCATGTGTGAAAGTGTACTATGATTATCCAAAATGAGAATCATCCCAATATATATAATGTTTTTATGTGAAGAGTCTGGTGGATCAAATAATTACAAATTTACTAATTTCCATGCCCCCATACTTAGAAAATCTACCTCTATCTTGGTATTTAGTACCATCATCCATAGTACCAATGAGTCCTATGTCACCCTGGACACCACAACCACCTCTAAATTCCTCATCATTATATATTCCCTAATTAATATTGAGAGAGTGTCCATTAATGGAGTTCATGGATAGACCACCTCAATACCATCCTTGTAAATTGTTTTATTATTGTCTCCCAAATAATGACTAGTTACAACACCTTTCCCACCGAATGATCAATCTATGTAGCGTGTAACATAGAATGAGTATCCCAATGTGAATGGGAATCATAGAAGTGATTAAGGAGATACTAGGCCACAATCACCTTATTGATTATCTTAATGTTTACATGATAACATTTATAGATTAATTTTTAGAGTTTTTACCTCATTAATTAATGAGATGATGAAATACGAATAGATGTTGATTAATACTACAATTTTAATCTAGTTCTAATTAACTATCAGATTATTTTTTCTAATAATGGAACAACTTTTATGAGGATCCTCCTACACCAACACCCAAAATTTAATCCCATGTTTTTCCCACCTTCACATCATAGAACACCACCATGATTTGATGGACTACTTGTTGGGACTTATTCTACATCACATGGAACTATTTCTTCCAAAAGAACCATCTTTATTGTATAAACCACTATCTTCCACCCCATGGTACACTTCATTAGATCAAACCGTAGTGTTTTTGGTTATATTATTCAATGGTTTGATCAAAACTATATCGTATGGGTATAAATATCATCTCCACATGAGAAAAATTATTTTCTGTGTCGTTTCACGTCAAAATCTATCACAACATACCCTTTCCTATAAGATTCCCCAGTTCTATACATTTCCACTTTTATGGCCTCTATGTAATTTTTTTTTCTAACCCACTTTTTTTATTTATAATAATCAATTTGTGTTGAGTTTTTATTTTATGGTGTGCATATATGTAGAATACATTTTCCATCACATCAATAGTTATAGGTATCTGTGATTATTTTGGAATTTCTTCATTTGTGTCCATTATGATTTTGAGCTCAATACAAGGTAAATACTAATTTTAAATTTATTTTATTAATATTTAAGTTCATTAATTATTTTAATACTCCCTTAGTTTGTTATGGTTTTGTGTAATTCCCTGTATTCTTCACCTACATGGTGTGTCATATATAGGAAAAAATTCAGTAATAAGTGTGGAAGTGTATCTAAACTAAATTGGTAATTTACTTATGAATAATCAAGTCAGTATCCTTAAAGAGATTATATATTTTATAATGTCAGATGTTATTGATTAAATAAAACACATTATTACTCATGCTTATAGATAAGATAATGAATTGGCGGATGGGCATACCAATAAAGGTGTTAATGGTAATGATTTTTATTGGGTTGATCATGATCCCGATGATCTCCTTCCTTTTTTCTAAAAAACTTTTTGTAAATATCCTTCTTTCAGACATGTGTATGTTTTTTTTCTAATAAAGGGATCTTGATTTTAAAAAATTTAATGAAATATATGGTGATTTTTAATGTTCTATAATTATTTTTAATTTCTAAAATAATTTTAAATTTTATATGATATTAATTTTAATATTTATATTAAGTCTTTTCAATTTTCATAAAGTAGAGTGATTACTTATATTTATTTCCAGAAAAGGATTTCCAAATTTTTAATCATATTCGATGGAGTTTTTATGTACCCATTTACCTCTTCTTTCTTTTAACCTATTGCTAGTGAGATTCTAGGGATATGAAGAACTACTATAATATTCAATATTTTTGTATAAAAACATGAATATTTTGAATTACATTAAATGGTCTATGAAATTTGATTGATATTCTCAGACCCTTTTGACATTGAGATCCACCTAACATTCTATCCCTTATGTAAAATATAGAAACCATGTATTAACTTGATAAGAATCCATATGAAAAGCATAATAATCCTTCAAACACTAAATCTTTGATTTTATTTCACGATATTCAACATTATGTCATAAAGATATAGTTTTGTGTATTACAGTAGATTTTGTTTTCTACAATGATGTTAAGTGTAGTAGATAGTTTCTTGATTTAATTTTTCAAAATACACATTTCATACTATTTAAAATTTATAAATTTAAAAAAAATATATTAAATTGGTAAAAATTGAAATAAGTGGAAAAGATTCATTAATTATACTCAAATATGGCCAATAAATCAACTTTGGAAAGGGGAGATAATAGAAATTTTGATTTTATTAATTTTGAAAGAGATGCATTATCATTGATATTATCATTGAATATCATGGTTTATTTATATAGAGTTTATACTCCTTGCAAAGAATCAAAGATTATATTTCGCATCCTTACCTACCCACCAGATGAATCAGATTCACTAGAACCTTAATATGAAAACCCATGTTTTTTTTAATTTAATTTATATGTAAAGATTTAAATTACTAAAAATATGTTGGTTAGTGTTTAGATACTTAATATTGAGTATAACTCGGATATTTTGATTTTAAGGGATGAGAAATACATTTCTTATGAGAGGTGAATCATCAAGTTGAATCTGTATTTATGGAAAGGTGAAAATATTTAATAAAATAGGATATAGGACTTGAATTGAAATATATAAGAGGGATGATTAAAATACATTGACATTAAATATGTTGTGTGATTTTTGAAATTCCATGTTATTACTATTAGGCTTATAAGTATTAATATTTAACTACTTCACATTTTTTAGAATGCATTCTTCTTAATTCGATGTTGATTTTTATCATAAGGTAAAGTAAACAACTATTTGTGTGTGTTTTGATGTTCCTGATATATGAGTATTTGATAATTTATTTTTATGAGTATGAAATCTATTTTTCACCAAATATATGTACCTATAGGGATTGAAATAATTTGTTCAATGTTTTTGGATGAATTTTAAGAGTATCAAATGGATGTTGTACATTAGGTTTGATCCATTTTTTTTTGAACATACGAAACTTATATTTAATAATCACATGCAACAAAATTTTACAGGAGGCAAAAATTGACCATCCTATCTATACTCTCATGCCATGGACCAAAAAATACACCCCACACTATTCATGATAGAAACTATGTAATATCATTATATAAGGTGTTCATAGATGATATTAATGGTACATTTCATATAAGTTAGTTCCATATACCCTGTAATTCATCAGTACACACCTTGTAAATCATCCTACTGATCTTAAATGAAAATTATTCAATGGGAATAATGGTTGAAAAATTACAAGTAGAGAATCATATTGATTTTTTGGTTGAAATGAGGACAGCATATTTTCTTTAGAGTAAGAAAATTGAAATATGTTTTAAATAAAAAAAGGTTAGGACACTGAATTCATGTTTTCATATTCTAGGGGGGTATTTCCATTTTTTATCTTGTTCCATCCTAAAAATGATTTTTTTAAATTTATATTCATTTTTAATTCATCTCTTATTTCCATTTATCAATCCTCTCTCATATCCATGGGTAGGATTGAGTTTATTTTCAATCAATAAATGAATTAAATGGTCATAATATTTTATAAGTTCTGTATTGTAGTTTTAATATTATTATGGGATATTTTTTATATGAAATTATGATTTTTTTTAATTATGATTTTTGATTCATAAATCATTTTATGATTTAATTTAAAGTTCACTCGAGGTGTTTCATTAGACTAATATAAATACTAGTGGAACTAAATAAAGTATATTCAACATGAATATCCCTGACCATTTGGTCATCCGATTTCCACTATTTTAGGAGTATAATTGAAATTCCATCATAAATAATCAATCACTAGATCAATTACATTAATTCTAAAATGGATTGTTATTTTCATCAAATAAATAAATAATAACATAATTGAATCCCTATGGTAAACTATTTAGTTAATTCTTTTAAATTTTATGTATTTTATTTTTTTTATTAAACCTTGTATAATTAAAACCCCAAGAAATTCGTTTTCTATTTTTTCTTCTTCTTATTCATCCCATAATTGTTTTCTAATAAGTTTAAATTTCCTTGATCTTTAACCACAATATAACTATATGGATAGTTTATTACCACTTTTATTAATTGTTTTTTTAAATATTTTTTCCACTTGTTCCCAATGCGATTAACCCCAACATCTACCAGATATCTATAAAGATAGATGCATTTTAATTTGTCGGTAATTGTTCAGGTCTGTCGCATAATGCTAATATAAAGTTTAAAAAATGTTAATTATTTAATATATCAAATTATATTTTGATAAATTCTTTTTTATGTCCATACATTTGATCTTATTATTATAAATGAAATAAAAGATATTTAAATAGAGGTAGACTTCATATAAACATAGTGGACCTTTTTATTTTCTAATGGATAGAAGGGTATTAATTTAGATAATATATTATCATTATCAAAATATAATTATGAGATAAATATCATAAATAAATATATTTATATATATTAATACCATCATAGCATGTATCCATGAAATGTGGAAATGAAAATATATATTCATCACATCATGTAGGTGGTAGTACACATGTACGAAAGAGAGGTGTTTTCATTTCCCATGGGATTGAAAAATAGATAATAAGGGGTTTTCAATTAACATAATAATATTTTTTTATATTGATTATTGGGATTTTATTATATCATAATTGTTATGATTTTTTTAAAGTAGGTATAAAATTAAATAAACACGAATGAAATTTGGTATGTTTTTTACCACTTCTTTGTAAAACATACATTGGATGAAAACATAAGACTTATATGATAGTCTTTTGGTGAGACAAGAATCTTTAGAAAAATTGGAGGTTGGTTTAGGAAGGAGTTACATAGATATTTATTAATTAAAAGTTAACATTTTTTTCTAATAAGGGAGGTTAAGTGGTTCCCCTTTTATAATTTGGAATAATGGTGTTACAACTCAATTTTATATAAATGAAAACTATATTCGATAGAATATTGAACACGCAACAATGTGCTTAAAAGACCTATGATATATATAACAGTTAAAACCTTACCATTACATGGGTGCATATAAATAATATTAATTAAATTATAACATATATATATATTTACTACTCGATATAATGTATTGATAAATTTATAGTAAATAATAAATCAATTTTTAGTCATGTATATTTGTTCTTCAAAAATTGGTCTTCATCAAAAATAATTTTAATTTGTTTCTATGAAAAATATCATAATTAATTTTTATAAATTTAAATATTTTATATAATAAAATTTATATAATAATTTAAATCCTAATATATAAAATTAATTTTTATGAAATTTTTGGATTTTTCAGAAAATATGGATTTTTCATTGAAAAATGAAAAAAAATATTTTCCTAAAAATTTAATTTATTTTCAATAAATTGATAAATATAAAACTCCCATTATATTTTAAATATTATTTCATATAATATTAAAATTATTTAGTCATATTTAATATATATAGTTACTCTTTAATAATCTTCATATTGGACTTTAATATAAGATTATCATTGATTTTAAAAATGAATTTTTATGAATCCTTTGGTGAGGGTTTTAATGTTTATCCTCTTTAATTAATTAATCTAATAATAAATTAAGAATGATTAATATAAAATTTATGGATTGTAAATAAATAAAAATTAAATTATATGAATCAAATTATTATTATTAGTCACATATTTAATATGAAATCTTCTTTTTCTTGAATATATATGTCTTGATGACCCTCTTTTTCATCACGTTTTTATTTTTTGTTTGAAATTTAATTATTCCATTTTTTATTTAAATTTGATAAAATTGAATACAAATTTATAATAGATTTAATACATGTTTTATAATATAGTCAACTTAATTTTCGAACATAAATAATTGTGAAAACATTAAAGATAAATTTCCACAATTAAGGTGAAAAGTGGTTTACTGTGGGAAACTAAAATGATAAGGGTTGAAATGATGTAAATATGTATCAAAAAAATTTTATCAAATATTTTGACCGTTTATTATCTATTAATATTTAATGATACATTCTGGAAACATTTTTTGTCTAAAAAAATGGGTACAACTTTTTATATTCAAATATTACAAGTGTGTCACTAATCTCACTAGTAAAAGGCCACCCCATTTCCTCTATTATTGAAACCAAAAAACCCTTCTTATTTAGAAAATCCATGTAAAAAACTCCCAAATTAAATCCCCTCCTACTAGATTCATTTTTTTGTCAGAAATATATTCTTGGAAAACATTATGTATAATCATAAAGAGGTGGTCCAAGAAGAGGAAAAATTCCAAACTAATCATTTTTATTTTATTTCTTCATCCCCCACCATAAAAAATTATTCAACTATACTCGTTTGATAAAACCAATATCTTATATATAATTTTATGTCATTGAATTAATTTAATAATCGAAATCCATTTTCTCTTACATCAAATGGGATATGAAATCATCAATTGTCAGTATTGTGGGATACCACTTCACGAAATGATGTCATTAGTTATCCATAATAGCCTCTCATAGCATGATTTAATGATGGATATAAATTATATATATAATATTTTAAAAATATTTATACTTATGGAGTTATAATATCATGTACAACATTTGTTCTATACATTTTGTTGGGGATACGATATTATCGCTCGGGTGTACGACAAAAACCCACCTCCAGAAGTGATGTGAGTCATTTTTCTGTAATGCTTCACATATAAGGTAACAAGGATACTTTTATGGAATATATATGATATTATTGAAATCATAATTCTATTCATGATATTTTTATCATTAAGGACCCGACCATAAAACATTACAAAATCTTGAATTAAATTAATAATTCACATTAAGGATCCTTTCAGGTTTTGAGTTTTAGAGAATAAGGTCATAACTATTACATTACATATCAAAATAATTATAAAGTATACAATTCTACTCAGTTTCCATTTTTTCATAAAATAACAACTCTTACAAAAAGTGTCATGTCAAGTTACATTTTTTAGATAGCATGACTTTTCCTGATCCAATTCTTGACCCTATTCATCATTATGTCCTGTGAAAAACATTTCAAAACATTGCATGATCATAAAATCTCAGTAAGGGTTATAAAATATGGAAATTAAACATTAAGACATCAAATAAATACAAATCTATGAAACCACACTTTTCAATCAAAACATACCTCATGAAGCCATATAATTTATGATTACCACACAAAAACCATAAATCATATAGGTAACTTGTGGCATTCATATCAAACATACATTTTAGATTTTAATGCTCCGTACAAAGTTACATTTGGAATAACCATCACAATATATTACCTAAATATCTTAGGAGAAACATTCATGTTTACCTCTGTCACATTACTCAATGAATTCGAGAGCTATCTCGGGCTCACCCGCCCCAGGTTTATCATGTAACCACCCATATTCGTGGAAAATTCTGAAGAAAAATAACATAGTCATAACATATAAAACAATAATAATTTAAGGATAACATTTCTACATTTATATAAAAATATATTATTACAAAATATTGGCATAATCAATTCTTTTTCAAACCATTTTCAAAAACCATTTAAAAAATTTAATAAATATATTTTTGAATCAGAGTGTCCCATTACACTTTGAAACCATTAAATGAACTGTCATTTAATAACAATAATGTATATATAAGTAAATCCTAAAAAATATTTTGGAAAAATGTAAATTAATGAGAAATATTTTGAAGAATAATTCATTAAAACATTTAAAATGATATTTTAGTTAAAGTGTTTTTAACAAAGTGAGAGATGCATGAATACAAATAATAGAGAAATAACATTTAATTAGAACATTATACTATCATGGGAATAATGTGATTCATGATATAATATTCCAAAGTAAAATATATACATCATATATGAGCGAATTGGTGCATACCAATAATGAAGTCTCAAAGGAATGTAAATTGAGACGAAATACCTTATAAAGACGGTATCCATAGATTAAGGATAAATCATTGAAATAATTTTGTGTGAAACATATAAATACAATTAATATAAGTGGATATTAATTTTCAAACAATCAGAGATTATTCACATGTATTCATTTCATGAAATAATCAAGAAGTAGATGTTTATCCAAAATAATTGAAATTGGGTAAGGAAGATCCCTTACAGAAATTTGATAGCCTCACAGTGTCACATTAAAATTTATAAAATAATGAGATGATAGAGAAATGGGTATAACATCACTTGGACATAAAATTTACATCAATAAGGATATATTAGATCATATCCCAACATAAGAAGATTTAAATTAAAAGACATAACAAAAAAAATATGTCTTTTAAAAAGAATATGGTGGAAGATTCCCTTACGAAGTTGGTAACATACGAAACAAAAAAAACCATGAATGAAGGATCATAAAATAAAGATTAAAATACCAATAAATTAATGTATATTACAGAAATAATACAATCATGTATAATACATACAACACACATAAAGAAATAGTGGAAAATATATAATTAATCTCACAGGAATAAAAAGTGAGATGAAAAAGCCTTCCCTCATTGTAATCAATCGAGTCGTATGACCAAAAGTTAATAACCAACAATTGAATAATAGAATACAGTGAATTTTAATATAATAATAATAATACATATCAAATTTAAGTAAATAATACACCACATTCAATAAATAATTGGCGAACAATGGAAATCTCGTGGAATTATAAGTGTGACAAGAAACCCCATACATCATGTCCGACATGACATGTTCGTTCATTAATATCCTGAATAATAAACTAAAGTTGATTTATACTTGATTAATAAAATTTTTAATGTTTATTATTACTTTTATATCACTTTTTATCATGTTATAAAAGTTATTAAATCATTTAAGTTAATAAAGGTCATTTGGTCGATATTTGGTACTTGATTCAAAATTGAACTTCTTATAATTACAAATTGTTAATGTGTTCAAAGGTCCATTATCTCCAGAATGATATACACAATTTATATATAATATATATCATATATATACATTATATATATATATGTATGTATTTATAAAATGACATAAAATTAGGAGATAAGAAATGAAATGCTCCGTTAATGGAGACAGTAAGCCGTACGTACGCATGAATGCTACTTTCATTTCTATTTCATATTTTAATGGAATGAAAACATATTAATAAATATGTATATTATAATTACATAATAATATAATATATTATTTCATGAACTACATAATTTATAGGTTCCATGTATGGAATGAATGAGTCATATCACTTTGAGGGGGCGGCAGTCCGCACTTCCTCCAATGAAATTATCGTATTTACCCACTATGGAAACCGTAAAGGTATTATATAAATTAAAAATAAAGAAGAATATAAATAATATAAATACAATATATATATCACATATAAATACATTCTCATCTTAATGAAAACTATGAGAGGCGGTTTGGAGATATTTGAACAATCATCGTTTCGTTAGGCAGTAGTTCGTCGTCCACAAAAACAGTATGTTCTTTACCAATTAGATGAAGGTGTGTGTACGTGTAGTTCGAATAATTCATATAAAAACAACCTATTATATTGAGGATACTATTTTTGTTATAATCTAAATTAATATAAAGTGTTTATGTTATTTTATAAGTAAAATAAACCAACATAACTAAAGAGAATACATTACCTTTAAATCGGTTATCTTCCTTTGGTTTGAACCAGAAAGTTTACATGAAATTTCATTATCATAGGGTAAGGCTTCTAGTAGAAGGAAGGGATTTAGGTAGATTAATTGATCCGATGTTGGACGAGCAATGGGCTTTAGAAGTGTGAGATATGGGTTATAATCGAGGGCTTTTTATAATGGGTAGGAGGGGCTCTTAAGGAATGTTTGAAAATGTTATATTTTTATAAACATATATTTAGTTTAAAATGGTCAAATACTCATTAAAATATAAGATAAGGTGACTATTGTTCGAAATAAAATCACCCAATAATAATTGTACAGGTTTTAGATAATATTTTAAACATTGGAATCTTTTTTATTTTAATTATTCATTAATGATGAAAACCCTGAATAATTATTGTGTCATTAAACATTTTATTTATTATATGTCTAAAAATTTCTAAAAAAATACCATGATGTAGTAAATATTTTTATCTTTCAAATAAATATTTATATTTGAAGATATTACTTATATCCACAAGTAAAAATTTATTTAATAAAAGATAAATGTTTATGTCATTTTTTTTGTCTTTACATTAAATAGATTCATATAAGTTGTCATTATCACTCCAAAGTTTCTCCATGGTGTCCCAAAATCGACCAAAGGATTACCATGGTCAGATATGAATCAACCAATAGTATGAGGACACGTGTTAGGGTAATTTAATAATATTATAATGTTTTTGACCCTCATTTACCAGATTTACCATTTAACTATGCTAAATAAAATATTTACAGAAGTAAATATTCATAATGTCAAAAGATAAAAGTTACTTTATTAAAAAATTTGTTCTTTATGATTCAAAATATAGAACCAATTTTTACAAATTCAATACAAAAAGTGGCAGAAATAAATATAAATTAATTACCGTTGTCAAAACAAAAAGAGTGTTTTTATGAAATAATTACTATCAAAAGATTAACACTTGTTTATATGCAATATCAAAGTGAATTTATTTCCAATGAACAAAATTGTATTAAATGGTAACATTATAATATAATTACACTTTAAAAACAATTAAAAAGGTAGTATAACCTTATAAATAAATCAGATTAAAAGGTAGTTTTGAATTAAAATTCAGTGTTTTTCACTATTCATTAAAAATGAACATTTTTAGTAAAATAAAAAAAATTCATCCAAAGAAAATTTTGATGTCCCGATTAAAAATAAGAAAATTATTTTTTCAATTGGAAAATAAAAAAAGCGACCAAAACTAGATTTAGAGAGGGTTCGAAATTAAATTTCGTTAATCGACTTCTTAATGGATATTATAGTATTTATGATTAAAATCAGATTCTTTCTTATTTTAGGCCTCTAAAGTTTATTGGATAAATATAAAAACATTTAAGAAAAATATTTAAAAATAATATGGTTATTTTTGTTCATTATCACAAATAAAATTTCTAAGCATTAATTACCATTTAAAATAACAATATTATATTAATATTTTCAGTATTACTCAATGTTGTGTGAAACATATGATTTTAATTAAACAAAATTGTTGTGTATCAGGTATTCCATCGATCATAGAATCAAATTTAATGTAATATCAATATTTAATTGAAAAATATTAATTAATACGAAAATGTTATATTCATTATTTACCTAGGAAGTTACTTCCTTCCCCCGTTTGAAATTCTATCATCGCAATTTTAAAATTGTGATTGGAAACATCATTGAATGTCCTTCATTGGAAAAAGAGTAAATAAAACTATAAAAATAAAATAAATAAATGGAATTTAAAAGGTCACCTGAGATGACTTATAATAAGATTCCATGAAAACATGGATATGGGGGTGAAACTAATTGTCAAGTTTTGATGGAGAGTGATAGAAAACATGATTAGGAGAATTTCAACCACCAGAAAATCACAAACTTGCGATGGTTAAATGGTATATGATTCCCCAGTAGGAAAATAGATAACATAAAACTTTTTTAAGTTACTTTTTATTAAGTTGAGGAAATTTATTTATGATCTTAACTAAAAACATAAGGAAACATACTTACTTGTCAGGTAGAATATCATGTTTTACTAAATTTTTATCACGAACTCATTTTCCCTCCAAACGATGAGTATTCAGGATGACATTCTCTCACTAGAAGTGCTAGAATCAACTTCTATAGATTCACATAATCCTTAAAAGAAGAACTATATATTTCCTCTGTCTTTAGACTAAAATCGAAATAGATATTACAAGATAAGATAATCTCTAAATAGGATAATCCTTTATAAAATTAAATACTACTCTCTATATCCAAAATTCAACGTATAGTACCTATAGTTCAACAAAGAAAATTCAATAAGTAATTTTCCTCAAAATCCTTTAATATAATCCCAACTAAGATTGAAATCCAAAATTCAAACGAATTTAATCACATGGTATTCCACAGTAAATATAAAAATTTATCTAAAAAAACATCGACTACTCTTAAAGTATCATACTGAAGTGTAAATAACATAAGAACATATTCTCTTTGAAAGGATAATCATTTAGATAAATAACAAAAAACACTTATATGTCCAAAATAAACAAATAGACTATTCAAAATTAAATTTCCAACATTACCCATAAAAATAAAAGATATTTATTCCTTGAATAACATTTTCATATATCAAACATCAGGGTTACCCATATCATATCAAGTATCCCAATGTAATCACATCATTATAATAGCCTTAATAATTTTAAGCATTTAATAATAACAAAATCTACAGTAACTCTTGATTCTAGTATATGTTCATTTCTTAATCATTCAATGTTTTTCATGATCCATTAACCATTATTTACAAACCTATTCTGAAATACATCTTTTCTACATATAAAATCATGAATCATATACTATGATTCAATAATATAGAAACATATGTTAAGAAATAATATATATGTTTCATTGGTCCATGACAGTTTCTTCATCCCCAATTGGAATGGAATTAGATTTTGGTAAACATATATTTGAACAATCTTGGTGATCTCATAACCAATCCTTCTTTATAGGTCATATTTTTTGTATAATTACCATGCACACAAAATTTAAAAAATTCAATCGATCCCTCAAAAAGATATTCATTCCCTTTTCTAGAGTGAATTGGGTGCTTCTTTTTTCCATAGTAGGTTCTTTCTTTATGAATTTCATTTCCACATCTATAGCATCCTCTCATTACTTTGAATAATTTTCTTAGGTGTTACTTTCCACATCTATGAAACATTGGTTTTTTAATATACTTACATTAATGATTATTACAGGAAATTTCATAGCGATTTGTTTCTCGCTTATAAGATGCCTTATTAAAATCACCATGGATCAGGTGGTTAATCATGACTCCGGATAGTGGGATGAGAATAACTATAATATATCTCATTGTAGCTCTCATTTCATTCAGTTTCTGATTCTAAAAACTATCATAGACTTTATCACATCCACTATAAAATTGGTGCATGTTATATCCATCCATTAACTAAAACCAAAAAGGCCAGTGTTAGTATGTCATTAAAATCATCATATAATATCATATGATGAGGGTAAATACTAAGATAAAATTATTTATGTTATCATAAATTCATTCATTTTTTTTGAAATTGATACAACTATTTCAAATTTTCTAACCATTATGGTTATGTGACATATGCTTAAATAACACTATAACATCTAAAGTTATCTAAACCGACCTCTGATACCAACTATATGTACCCAGCCTTAAAACATCAAATATTCATGTATTAAATTTATAATTCACAATGAGGATCTTTCTGGGTTTCGAGTTTCAAATAATTTGTCTATAAATATTACATTACATCTTAAAAAATTAAAAAGTAGACACATTTACTAATTTTCTATTTTTTCATTTAAATAATACTCTTAAAAAGTATCATGTCTAATTCAATGTTTTGGACAACTTGAATTTTCCGTTATCCAATCCTTGACCTTATTCATCATTATGTCCTGGAAAAAACATTACAAAACATGTGATGGCATAAAAATCTCTATAAGGGTTTTATAATAAGGAAAGGAAATATTAACCCACAAATAAATAAAAAATAATGAAACCATATTTTTCAAGAATAACATACCTCACGAAATCATAATATTTATGAATAACACACAGAAATCATAAATCCTAAAGGTAACTTGTGAAAGTAATATCAAACATACATTGTAGCTTTAAGATCTATATAGGGAGTTATATTTGAAATAAACATCATAGTATATTCCCTAATTATCTAAGCATAAACATTTAGGTTTTCCTCTATCACGTTACTCAATGCATTGGAGAGCAATCTTGGGCTCACCCGCCCTACGTTTATCACGTAACCACCCATATTTGTGAACAATTCAAACGAACTATAATGTTTTCATAACACGTAATACTATCATAAAGGAAAGATAACATTTCTACATTTTTATCCTAATGTATTATTTAAATATATTGACATAATCAATACATTATCAAACACTTATCAAAAAACATTTAAAACATTTAATAAAGAGATTTTTGAATCAAAGTGTCCCATACCACTTTGATAATTTTAAATGAATTATCATTTAAGAAAAATTAATTTCAATTTAAATAAATCCTACCAACCATTTTTATAACATGTAAATAAATGGGAAATATCTAGAAGAATAAATCATTAAAACATTTATACTGAAATTTTAGTTATTGTGTTTTAAAAAATTAGAGACTCTTGAATAAAAATATTTGAGGAATACAATATATTCATAAAATTATAATATCATGAGAATAAAGGTATTCATGATATAATATGCCAAAGGATATTATACACACCATATAATATTGAATTTCATCATAACAACAATGAAGTCTCAATGGAATGTAAATTGAGACGAAATCCATTATAAAGATGATATCCTTAGATTAAGGATAACTCAATGACATAATTATGTGTGAAAAATATAAATACACCCAATATAAGTGGATATTAAGTGTAAAAAAATCAGGGGTTAGTCACACATATTCATATCAAGACATAATACAGAATTAGATGTTTAACCAAAATAATTGAAATTGGGTAAAGATGTTCCCTTACTGAAATTTAACATCCAAATGGCGTCACTTAATTTTTTTTAAAATGAACTGAAGAGAGAGAAAAGAGTATATCATAACATTGACATAAAATTTAAGTCAAATGGATATATAAGAAAAAATCCCAACACAAGAAGATGTAAATTAAAATACATAACAAAAAAGAAGTATTTTAAAATGAATAGGGTGAAAGGTTCCCTTAGTGATTTGATAACATATGAATCATAGAACCCAAGAAATAAGGATCATACAATGAATATGTAAATATGAATAAATTATATTATATTACTCAAATAATAAAATCATGGACAGTACATACACAACACAAAATGAAATAGTGGAAAATATAGCATGAATATCATAGGAATAAAAAGTGGGATGAAAATTGCATACTTCGTTGTAATAAATCTTGTCGTATGAACAAAATTTAATAACCACAAAATTAATAAAAAAATACGATGAATTTAATTAGAGTAATGATAATATATATCAAATGGTAGTAAACAATAAACCACATTCATGAAATAAGTGGTGAACAATGGAAATTTCACAGAATAAAAAGTGAGGTGGGAAACCCCTTACATTGTGTCCGACTTGACCCATTTGTTCTTTAATCTCTTTAATAATAAGATAAAGTTAATTTATACTTGATTAAGAACATTTTTCAATTTTATTAATACTTTTATATCACTTATTACAATGTTATAAATAATATGTAATCAATTAATTTAGTAAAGGTCATTTTGTCGATATTTGGTACTTGAGTAAAAAAATAAACTTCTTAAAATTACATGTTATTCATGTGGTCAAAAGACCATTATCTCCAGAATTATATTTAATATTTAGATAACAGATATATCATACATATCTAGTATATTTATTTATTTATAATAGAAAAATAATATTTGGAGATAAGAAATGAAATGCACTGTTTTGGAGATAGTAAGTTGTACATAAGCATGAACGCTACATTCATTTCTATATCATATTTTAATGGAATGAAAATTTAATGATACTTAGGAATATTATAATTAAATAATATTATAATATATAATTTTATTAACTCTATAATTTATATATCCAATGTATTGCATAAACAAGACATATCACTTTGATTGGCCGATAGTCCGCACTGCCTCAAATTAAATTATCGTATTTACCCACTATTGAAACCATAAAGGTATTCTATAAATTTAAAATAAATAATCATATATACAATATAAATACAATATATAACATATATATATACATTTACATCTTAATAGAAACCATGAGAAGCGGTTTGGACATATTTGAAAAGTCATTGTTTCGTGAGGCAGTTGTTCACCGTCCAGAGAAACAGTATGTTTTTTACCCATTAGATGGAGGGGCATGTAAGTGTAGTATGAATTCTTAATATAACAACAACCTAGTATATTCATAATACTGTTTTTTTATTAAATAAAATAATAATAAAAAATTATGGGGTTGGAGAAGTAAAATAAAACACAATAACATAAGAGAATATGTTACCATTAAATCAGGTATCTCCCTTTGGTTTGAACCAGAAATTTTACTTGAATTGCCTTATTCCTAGGGGAAGGAATATTGGAGTAGGATAGGGATGTAGGGATCTTAATTGATACGAGTTTTGATGATAGAATAGGCTTCATAATTGTGAGAAATGGTTAAGATGTGAGGACTTTTAATAAGGGGGAGGAGGGGCTCTTTAGGAATGTTTGAAAATGTTATTTTATTATAAACATATATTCGGTTCAAAATGGTCCAAAACTCATTAAAGTATTATATAAAGTTACTAATGTTCGATGTAAAATCCTCCAATATGAATTTTATAGGTATTATTTACTTGTTTAATCTTCATAATCTTATTTATTTAAATCATTCATTAATGAAGTAAACACTACATCATTATTGTGTCAGTACACTTTTAATTTACTTAATGTTTAAAATTTATAAAAAAACCAGGATATAGGAAATAATTTTATATTTAATATTAATATTCATAGTCTAAGAGATAACTAATATAAACCAATGTAAAAACTTGAATTACTAAAACATATATGTTTTTGTCGTTTTTGACTTTACATTAAATTAATTAATATAATGTGTCATTATCAATCACAAGTGGCTCCATGGGGTCCCAAAATCGACCAATAGATTCCCATGGTCAGAAAGGTATTAACCAATAAGGTCAGGACAAATGTTTGGGTAATTTAATATTATTATATTGTTATTTTGTTTTCCCTCATTTACCAGATTTACCCATTAATCATGATAAATATAATATTTACCGAAGTAAATTTTAATAATGTATAAAAATAAAATTACCTATTTACACCATTTAGAAATTAATATTCCAAATATAGAATCCATTTTCACAAATTTAAAACATATAAGTTGTAGAAATAAATTTAAAATTAATTCCCACTGTCCAAACAAAAAGAGTGTACTTTAGAAATAATAACTATAAAATGATTGACACTTTTTTATGTCCAATTTCAAAGTGAAATTACTTACAATGAAAAAAATGGATTAAATGGTAAAAACATTATATAATTACACTTTGAAAAAAATTTAAAATATAATATAACGGAAAAATAAATTATATTAAAAGGCATTTTTGAATTAAAATACATTATTTCTCACTATTCATGAAAAAATGAACATTGTAAGAATAATACCATTATTTCATCCAAAATAATTTTGATGTCCCAATTCCAAAAAAGTATATTATTTTGTAAAAAGTAAAATAAAAAATTTTACCATATTTATATATAATGATGGTTCGCCATCAAAACACGGTAATTGAGCTTTTAATGAATTTTAGAGTATTTATGCTTAAAATCAGATTCATTCTTATTTTAGGCCTCTAAAATTTATTAAATAAATTTAAGAACATTTAAAAATAAAAACTTAATCATAATATGGTTATTTTTTTCATTACCAACCATAAAATTTCTATTCATTAAATACCATTAAAAAAAATAATATTATATTAATATTTTTAGTATAAATCAACATTGTGTGAAACGTATGTTTTCAAGGAAACCTACTATTGTGTATCAGGTATTCCATAAAACATAGCATAAAATTTAAAGTAAAATTTTAATTTAATTCAAAAATATTAATAAATATGATAATTTTATAGTCATTATTTACCAAGGATGCTAAATTATCAGTATTTAAGGATAATATATCACATTATTTCTTACACTGAAAAATGATAAAGATGTTCATGTATCTATAGACTACTACCACCATGATACGATGTGATTAATTTTTCACCACAACATCATAAATGATATATATAATAATATTTAAATAAATTGTATGGTATTGAGGATATTATTATAATTTTTAAATTATAAAATAATGCATATCTTATTTCGATAATTATCATTGAAAAAATGGAAATTTTACTCATGTGTATGTATGTCCTACCACCTCAATGATGATAACGTATTTCATTGTGTCCTAAAAAATTCATGATTTATTTTAATGTATATTCGATAAATAATTATCATAATTATTTAAATAATATATTTTATTTATATTTTGAAATGATGACTTCATTGACCACGGCAAACAAACTGAATCCATTTATAAATAATGAACCCAACGTCTTCAAAATACCTGACATGGACATAACTAATTAAGTATTATAATATATCGTCATAATGAAATAAAGCTTTAAATTTATGTATAAGCATTTAAAACATAAAATTATTCTTAATAAATAAAATAATATATGAAATTTTAATATAAATGATATAATGTTCACTCAAATAATGTTTGGAGTTGATGTAAGTATTTTTATCATAGAACATTCACTTCTGAGAACATATTATATTTTCCCCACTTATTCATATTTTTTGGCTTGTATAATACCCCATTTTCATCTAATATCAATAATCCATCATCTAACAATTTATTTTAAGACTTAATTCTAATTAGTTAATTCATGGTTACTTGAATTGAATGTTACAATGTTGAAAATAATTTCTAGAGTAGACTCATTTTCCATAGATGATATTATTTATTCATCATATTTGATATTATTTGATTATGTTTATAAAGAATTTTTCTTATATTTTATTATATTTATAATCATTTAATGATGGTTTAAATTTGACACAAATAATAAATTCATTGATTAATTCATAAATTCAATAGTCTAATTTATTATTGTTTACTCATAATAAATTCTCACTCCTTGAGACAAAGGTTTTTTAAATTCACCTATATTCATTTTTGAGGTGTAAATAATCTCTTTTGACATATAATATCCTGAATATCTATATTTGCATGCTATTTCTTGCATAATTTGATGTTATTATTTCATGTGGATTACAATTGAAGAGTTACCAAAGTGGAAAAATCAAAATGTTATAATCTTCTTTCTTTCACTATTGTTTGTGTTTGGTTTTATTTTGGAGGAAATAAATTGGTATTATTTTTTTGAGCCAAATATTTTCTATTATCTTGTAGTTATCAATGTGGTAGACAGGAATTATTTCAATTTCAAAAATTATTATGGTAGAAATATCTGTAAGGTCATGTGTATGTGGTACCTACCGTGTATCTTCTTTTAGATCGAGTAACATTCTATTGTATATCATTATTTTATAAAAAATGTATTAAAAATTTTTAATTATGAATATAAATGTTATATTAAATACATTTTAAATGATAATTTATCTTCTTTTAAAAGTTTCTAAAGAGAAATTTTAGAAAATCTTCCAAATTTCTCAATTTGATAACTTTTTTCTAATATATTAAAATGAATGATAATTTAAAATTTTTATCATATTAAAATCTTTACACAAATTGTTTTTCATTATTTCCCATAAATTTCCCATTTTATGTTTCCAACCATGTTTTTAAATAAAACGATTTTAATGTATTTGGAGAAATATTTTCTTTCAAAAAGTCATTTTATAATATAAAATATTATTTTATAAAAGTTTTTTAAAAATATTTTTAACATTCATCAAAATTAATTACTAAATAAAATTTGAAACATTTTTTATTTTTTTTGTAAAAAATTGCAATCATCATGAAATATTACAAATAATGCGTAAAATTATTTTATCAAATAAAAGTGAAGGAATACTTGTTTTAATGTGTACATCATGTATGAAATTTCCTATAATAATGACCACTCAATGTTTTATAGCATCCCTTAAATTTTTCAATGGTTATTTTGAATGAAATATATTGTAAAAATACTTAGTGAAATTTTAGTTCAAAATGTTATCCTGAAAATGAAAAGGTTACCTTATTTATTTTAAAATGATCTTTTAAGTGTATTTCCATTCATCAATAAAAAACTAGTAATCTTATATAATATATAATTTGGATACTTTCTAATGGTGTAATTGTCATTATTTATCTATAAATATTATTATTATTTCACTTAAATTGAAATTAGATGTGCCTGTTTTCCATGGTTTATTCATATATCAAGTATTTTGTTATTAATACTTTTTCTTTTTCAATGGATAAAAATTTGTTGATGATATTATTATGAAACTATTTTCTTTTACACATGTCAATCATATTTCAAATAGAGTTATATAAAAAACATTTCTCTTATGTAGGTTCATGATGATTCATGCAGGTTTTTTGTAACTCATTTGTTTCCATCTATTAATAATGCTTCAAATGATTTTTGTGGAAATCGTTTCTTTTCTACAAGATACTCGTGTTTCAAAGATATTTTTATAGAACCCATTTCTATTACATGGTTTAATCTTATATCAAAGTGTTTTTATAGAAAATGTCTCTTTTCCATGGGATAATGATGTTTTAATGATATTCTCATTAAATCTATATCATTTCCACTAGTAAATCATGTAATAGAAGGAATACTATTTTTCCTCTGATTATATGAAGAAATGAATACTCTATTTATTTTATTCAGGATATAAATCTAGAAAATTGTTTATAATTATGGGAGGATCTATTATAAATTAAGGAAACATGGTTCAATTATAATCCAAGGATGGTAGGTTATCTTATAATCAACGGACTGGTGGTTACGTTATAAACCATGGGTGGGTGGGTCTATTATAGACCACCAATGAATTGGGTACTATGGAGATAGAAGTAGAACATATTTTTTAATCCATTTATAAAAATTAGTGTGAATATAAAGTTCCTAGGTACTAATAATATTCAATTATTATTTATATTTGTTTATAATGTTTTTAAGATCGTGTTTGATATTACATTTCTCAGGATTTTCTATTCGAGTGACTCTTCCAATATTAAATCCTTATGTAATGTTTTCATGTTTTATAATCATAGTATTAATGTGTATGACTATATTTATATCATACTCAAGTACTTTTATTGTTTCATAAAACAATAATGTTTTTATTATACACCATATTGGCATTTAATTATGAATGATTATGTTTACCATTACTGAGAAATTTATATTACCCTTGTTTTGTTGCATTTTCCCAAAGTTATAAAGTTTTAGGTTGAATAAATTATGTCTACAAGGGTTTCATAAGGATGATGATGATAACTTAATTAGTAATATTAAATTTCGAGTTTAGTGGAAGGGGATTCTAATATTTATGAATATTGTTTTCTGATTCCATGATGTTAAGCATTTTTCCTCGTTATCTAAATATATAAAAGAAAGAGGACCATTATAATGTAAGTGATTAAATATTTTCAATTTAAATTTTTATATTTTTTATTGATAAAATTGGCTTTCTTTCATTGGTATCAAATCTTAATTTGTAATGTTATTTTCGATGTCGTATCTCAGTGTGCGGGTTCTGGGAAATTAAGTGGGGAACACTTAAAATTATACATAAATGATATATATAATCAGTGTCTTAATCATAGAATAATAGAATGATAATTGATAAAATTATAATTTATGGTTATAAAATTCTAAATAGACCCATCAAAATAAAGTAATGATGATGTTTTAGGACCTTATATCATGGTTTTAACTTTAAATATCATGATTTACCCTTTACCATATTGAAGAATATTTACCATAGTCACCATTGAGTATGGAAAAATATGTAATTTTTTTTATTAAGTATTATTTTACTTAAGATAAAAAATATAAAATATATTCTTTTATGTTTATGTTTTTATATGTTACATAATATAATATTAATGAAAAAAAAGAAAATAGAGTGATTTTTTTAGAAAAAATGCGTTTTTAAGAATATAAATGATCAAATAAGAAACTAAAATACAAGGACTATTAATAAATAAATAATTATAATAAAATTAACAAAATATTTATTGTTTTACATATATATGTAATTAAAAAATTGAATGGTACATGAAATATTTTGTATTTAATGAAATAAATTGATTTTTTTAATTATATTCATTTATTAAATGGAATATTGTGATTTAATGTCAACCATTATGACTTTATTTTTGACATAAATCCATTTAACATATATATTAGTATGATCAACCAATTTCTTTTCCTAACACTAATTTTTCGGTGTCATTGGAAAATTATGTTTTATTTTACCCTTTTCTATTTCCTTTGTGTCCTTCTGGATATAATCAAACGTTTTTACTAGTCATTAAATTTTCATCTTATGGTGAAAAATACTCTTTATTCTCTTCGATACATTAGATTTTCTACATTATGTTATTTTTCAAATTATCGATCTCTATTTTTTACAGTCAATTTTTAGTTTGTACTCATCCACCTTTTCTGACCGTTCTTGAATTGGTGAATTTATATTTTCAATTTCTTCATTCTGCACAGACCTCAAATGTTATGACTGATGAATATAATGTTTGGAAACATGAAAAAATATTTTGTATTTATTTTTTTTGGTTCTTAATAAATTTATCACTTCAAGAGACGCTTTTAATTCATCCTAAAAATCATCCCATCATTCTAATTCTCCATCGTCATTGATACATTCTACTTTTGTTTGGGAATTTCCCACAACTACCACCATAGAATCTAATTTAAGATCCATTTTGACCTCAAATTCTTCTTTCTTATAATATTATAAACTCTAATATTATTTTGAATATAGATTATTATTTTTTAATAAATTTTACTTTTTTTTACTTGTCCTACTTTTCACATTGGCGGAATAAGTTTTTTGAGGAATTTAATCATTTTCCTCATCATCATCATCAATATTATTTGGAAACTTTGTGGAAAAATTTACAATATTTCAATATAAAAATCATTAAATTGTGATTTTACCTTTAATATTTCATCTTACACTTTTCATTTTTATGAGATAAATCACATGATGTCATCCCTATTATCGTCCTCTTGACTATCTTTAATAGAGAGTTTCTTTATGGCATTGAATGTCTCTTCTTTAAAATTCCCCTTTTTCCATAGTATCATTATCATTATATCTACTTTCATAATCAATAAGAGTACTATAAAGGCCCTAAAATTTCATTTAGATAATAATTCATCATTGAATAATATTTATTAGATAAAATAAAAAACCACACTAGGACTATATAAATTCAGTGTCTTTAGAAATTGTAAAACATAAACAACTAGTTCATTAAACATCTACATTGTCTCCAACTTATTTCATCAAAACGATAATCATTTGTTACATATCATAATTAATGACCTTCTTCATTACTAGGGGAAAAGAACTATATGTATGGGTGAGCTCAAATTCTCAGTAACATTAAACATGTAAAGTATCATTCATATCATAATCATTAAAACAAAAAATTTGGAAATCCAATCGTGCATATAAAAGATCAGAATATAATGTCATGGGATAAATAATAAAATAAGAAGGGTAATCCAAATATTAATATCCAAATAAATTAAATTTTATTATATACACACATATTTATAGAAAATAATTGTATATCAGTCAACGCTCATTGCCAATACCATCATAGAGGACAAAGTCCATTACTGAACAAAGTTCACACATCATTCCATCCCTATGTTACAAAACCATTTTTTCATGACGTTTTAGTCATGTATATATAATTATATATAAATATTTACCCAATCTATTAGAGGGAGATATATGTCCCACCAATATTATAGTAAAACCATTCTAAAATGTTCCACATAATTATAAGAACATTAGCTATATCATAACCCACTAAATAAAATGGTTTTCATAAACATCATTCCATCAAAAATTATATAAAACAAATAGATTTCATAAATAAAATTCCACTATAAACAAAATAAAATCATATTAATAATAGGGGTTCGAATATAACAATACTTAAAGATTATAATCTTATAAGAAAAATATTTCTGAGAAAACAATTGAAATTATTTCTTGTTGGAAATTTTATTTTTTATTCAAAAACATTTTATTTTATCAAAATGACATGCAATTTCAAAAGATAAAAATTTAGCTGAAAATAATATTGAAATTTTGAAGATGATGATTCATGGAAATAGGTTTCATGAAACTATAAAAATACATTCATTCTTTATAAGTTAAAAAAACACTCTCCTCGTACCTTTTTTTTGAAAATTCAAAAAGTATCTCAAATCGAATAATTATAAAAGATTCATTTCATACCATTTAATTAAAATTTACAGAAAGGTAATATTTAAATAAAACAATTAATAAATATATAATTGTTATTATATATTTAGGAAATATTGATATGGATGATAAATATACCTAGTAAATACATATGTATAAACAATCTCGGATATAAATGAGATTGAAAAATTATACCTTACCTTATGTCTGATATCCTTCGTATGTATCTGAACCTCTTGTATAATGATTTAATTAATTTTATTGATTTATTACATAATGATAACCATTTTTACGATATCATATATGATTATATTATCATCTGTTTGTTAGTAACATTTCATTGTCCATCATTAATAGGATCTTAACTACATTATGTTCCAATGAATGACTTGTTAGATAAGTTCACGTTCAACATATTAGGACTTATTATAATTATTTACATAATTATATCAGTATAATATATATCATATATATTCATTCAATTCATATATATAATAATTATTTAATAAAGAACATATAGAATGAATCTCATCGCATCCTAGAGACGGTAGGCTGTATGTACGCACGAGTGATGGTATCATTCCCAATTTTTTTGAATGGTATTGAAGTGGATGGTGTGTAATATTTCAGAATAATTAACATGTTATAATAATCATATATAGTTATTATTTTATTATAACACCAATCCAAGTCTGGTGGTGGTGAAAAAAAGATTACACTACGCCGTGGAGACGGTAAGTCGTACGTACACACATGCAGCATTTTCATTTTTCATATCATTGATAGAAAGTGATATATGGTTTTCTCATATTTATAATTTAATATTATTATATTAGTGATAATGAGGTTATTAATTTATAATGAAACAACTAATAAATAATAAGTATAATAACTAATATGTTTAGAATGAATTGGTAGACGTGGTTACCTCTGCCTCTACGTGCTTCCATTAAATATCCATTTAGAGCTCCAGATTTGGTCTTTGAAGATGACTAGAACCACTAGAATTAAATTCATTAAGTTGTGAAAGAAAATGGGCCAGGGATGACCGATCTTATAGGATCAAAAAGAAGTTATGAGACCGTGGAGGGGGTTTGCTTTTATAAATGAGGTGAGGGGCACTTTTGGAAACTCCATAAATAATAATTTATAATAAAATAAAACCTGACCAAAAATCCTCCAAAATATCCCAAATTCAAAGATAATATGTGATAGGGTTTTAATCATGTCAACCAATAATGTTTGTACTTTTTTCAATTTATACCATATCATTTTTGTTGATACTTAATTATTCAATTTAATTTTCATTGTGGTAATAAATTTTAAAATATTTAATGGTCATAAATATTATTTATATTGTCTAATTGGCCATAAATTTATATTTTATTAAAATTTAGACCCTATAATTATAATTTTTTTAATATTTCAAATTTTTTAATATTTTTAAATTATTTAATAATTTTTTATTTTTATCAAATATCAATAGTGTCAATTATGACACTACTAATTTATTTTAATTTAAATAAATTCCACAGTTAAGATAAATTTGAAAAAAATTTGATATAATCCAAACATGTCATAATCATATATAATATTAGTGGATCACATCAACCATTTCATATGATATTTATTTTAATATTTTTAAAACTATTAATTCGATATTTCTGTTAATAAAATAATTCCAATATCACTATTGTGCCATCATTAATGTTAATTAATACATCTATAAATATTATAAATAAATTTCTATTATGTATGTAAGTATTTTTTTCATTCCAGATACTATCTATTTTAGATATTATCTATTAGTTATCCATATATTAAAATTAATATACAAATACTAAATGAGATTGGTACATTTTGTCACATTCATTAGTTTTTTATTATTTTCAAATCATATTCATAGGTAAGTTTCCATTAAGTGATCAATTTTGAAAAAATAGATTATAAGGGTCTTATATAGTCATCCAATAAGATTTTTACTAGTGTTAAGTTTATTTTATAATTTTAATTTTTACCTTAATGACCATATTTACCTTTAACCATGGTAATAAAAATAATTACCAATGTTACTATTCATTATGCCTAAAAAAGTAGAATATTAACATGATTTGGACTTAATGATTCCAAATATGGAATCCATTAACCAAAATTAAAAAAATATAGGATTCATTAATTAATATAAAGTTATTCATGATGTTTAAATGAGAATACATGTTTTAAATGATAAAATATTTTAGAAGATTGAAATGTTTTAAGTATGAATTTATTGTAAAATTAACTACAATAACCTACATTATATTAAATGGTAAAAATATATTCTATTTTTGAATTTAATCCATTTAATAATATAATTTATCCGTAATAATTATTTCCATGAGAAAAGTTTTTACAAGAAAATTTATATTATATTTACTATTATTCAATACATGAAAGTTATGAGAAAAATATCAGTAATTTATCCAAAGTAAATTTTTTATTTATATCTTCAAAATAACATGTTTATTTTTTCATATAATAATTATTAATCTGAAAAAATATTAATTTAAAATGGGTTCCCCATTCAAATGTGTAAAATTAAACTTTTTTGAAAAATTTGTTTGCATACATCATATAGGGTTTAATTCATACCCTATGACTAAAATATTGATTGGATGAATATAAAAAATATTTATTAAGTATATAACACATTTATATCACATTAATTTCATTATGAAACGTGATCCACTCAAAAATAAAAATATCTAATTTATTTATATTTTTCATAAATAATTTATATCCATTAAATTCAAAATGTATTTCCAAAAGTTAGTTATAATTATTCCTGCAATCTTAACAGCTAAGCTATAAAAGCAGTTTTATAATAATGACATATATTAGTTTGTTAAAACACATGAATGCGTGAAAAGAATGAATCTAAAGAATCAAAATTATATAAAGAAAATATATCATAATTACATACATGTGTTACATTATACCCCCCTTAAACTGAATTTATCCCTCGAATTTCATCAAATGAAAAAAAATAAGGATACTCTCACATATCGTATCCTTATGTTCCCATGTAGCTTTTTCAAATTGTTGGTTCCTCCATAAAAGATTCCCCAGGAGAGTGGTCTTGTGTTGTAGAACTTTTTCACTACGATCCAGAATCTCTATCAGTTATTTACGCCTTTGGTGCTAGTCGGCAGACCCTGGCCAATGGAAGGAAGGCTTGGGGTAGTCACGATATAGGCCCCAGGAGACGGGTCATGACAAATTTGTATCATAGGAGTCATATCTACCATAGAACGTAGGACTTTGATCTTTCTTTTCTTTGAAATAACAGTGTAAAGTGTACTAAGTGTGGTTTTCAGTTTAGGTAGTCCAGATTTGGTGCAAGCGGGTGACATATCCATACACCAGGACCCTAATATCTGACTTCCAGCTCTGTGCACGAAAACACTGACTATGAGTGTGTTTTAAAAAGTTTTTCTTTAAGTATTCTCAACCAGGTCAGCTCTCTAGGTATAATATTTTGACCGTGTCACATTTGGTTCTTTTAGGATGCCTCCTTGAAGATCCTAGAGATTCATATGTACTGATAGCCCACCAAGCGACAAGGCCTCAGTGTAGGGCCCCTTTCCAGTAGATGCACCAGTGGTACTACTTCCCGTTTGGCCACCGATGCCACCGGCCCTAGCAGGAGAAGATGCATGACACTTGACCATGTTTCACGAGTTCCATCACTAGAGGTCTCCCAGGTTCAGTGGAGAGATGTACACACAGGAGGCTGGGGATTGGATGGAGGTTGTGGTGAGAGTCTTCAGGCTAGTAGGGACACCAGCAGACTTCATCGTGATCATTTCTCCCAGCCTCGTTTAGTTAGAAGTATAAAGATGGTGGAGCCTGATGCTCCAGGTGCATAACGAGGAAACACTTATCTGGGTAGACTTTGAGATCCTATTCCGAGCGGAGTTTTTTCCATCTATCATAGAAGAAGTGCGGATACAGGAGATAATGCATCTACAACAGGGTAGCATGACTGTATCTCAGTACTCAGTGAGGTTCACAGACCTCTCGTGCTACTCCACAGATATGGTATGATACCAATTCATTTGGTCCTAGACCTTCGATTAGGGTCTTAAGATTGAGATTCGGTCATCAATGATCTCCCTCAGCATCCTGACACAGGCGGGTGTGTTAGAGAGAGTCCTCCTAGTGGAGAGTTTCCTTGCAAAGCAGTCACCAGTAGTGAGACCCACTACTAGTAGACATACAGTGGAGTCTTCTATAGTTGGAAGTAGGAAGATGACGGAGAGGTCCAAGAGGACCAGAACCACGGGTGGAAGACTGCAGAACTCAGGATCTGTTTTGTGGGGAACCCAGGGTAATGACTTATCATCCAAGAGCAGGCAGTGTTACTCATGTGGCGAGCAGGTTCACATGGCTCGTGACTATCCGACCCTCTGTTTAGATGATCATCAGACAGTTGAGGGACATCCCAGGCAGAGGCAGAGAATCGATCGAGGCGGTCCGCAGGGCATAGAAGGACGTGGAAAATGAGTTGGTCTAGCAGCTGGTGGTGGACAACATTACGAGGTTCTACCGCCACCACCACCGAGAGGTCCACCCTGACCGCAGAGAGCAGCTGGACAGGGGAGAGCTCAGATTCAGGTAGCTAAAGCATACGACCATGGCGCACCAGAGATGATTCGAGGTACGATTTTTATCTACTCTACCTTAGCTGTAGTTCTTATAGACATAGTTTCAAGTCACTCTTTCATTGCCACTACCCTCATTCGGAGTGTAGAGATTCTGATGGAGATTTTGACTCGATCCTTACAGCTATAGAATTCTACTAGAGCAGACTTGACGATTATGCACTGATTCCTGTAGTGTGAGCTACTCTTGGAGGAGAGAGCGTCGACTGCGATCTCCTCGTAGCAGCGTCAAGGCCTTACGATGATATCTTTGGTATGGAATGGTTATATACAGTCCATGATCAGATTGACTGTATTAGGCGCAAAGTGCGGTGTGTCCACACGAATGGGTCCAGTTTCACCTTCACTGACAAGAAGGGAGCCTTTGTAGTGAAGGAAAGACTTACATGAAGGAGGGTGCAGCCGATCACTCATTAGTTGGCCAACCTTACCCTCAGAGAAGTCGATGTGGAGAGTCTAAGCTATCCTATACTAGTGTACTAGTACACAGATGTATTCCCTGATGATGTTCCAGGATTACCTCCTCGTAGAGTGGTGGACTTCAATATTGACTTGTACCCCAAAACAGAACCGATATCTACATCAGCATATCGGATGGAACCCACTGAGCTTCATTATCTGTGGGTACAACTAGAGGACTTGTAGGGGAAGGGATTCATCTGGCCCAGTGTTTCTCCCTGGGAAGTACTGATTCTTGTTTGCCAAGAAGGCATATTGGAGCTTGAGGATTTGTGTCGACTTCCGTCACCTGAACCAGGTGACTATAAAGAATGATTACCCACTCTTGAGTATTAACAACCACTTTGATCAACTAAAGGGTGCATGGTGGTTCTTGAAGATAGACCTCAGATGAGGCTATCACCACCTCAGACTTCGAGATTTGGATGTGCAGACGATAGCCTTTAGATTTCGTTATGACCACTACGAGTTCTTGGTTAGGCCCTTTGTCTTAACCAACTCTTCAGTTGTTTTCATGAGTCTCATGAATAGGATCTTCCAGCCATACCTCGATCGCTTCGTCGTAGTATTCATCGATGACATACTGATCTACTCGACTACTGAGGAAGACCATGTATACCACTTGTAGGTTGTACTGGACACACTCTGAGAGCACTAGATTTATGGTAAGCTCTCAAAGTTCAAGTTTTGGATTTTAGAGGTTCACATCATGGGACACGTCATCTCAGAGGATGTAGTTTTAGTGGATCCAGCAATGATTAAGGAGGTACGTTCTTGAGAGCCACCTAAGAGCGTGATAGAGGTATAGAGTTTCCTAGGTTTGGCTGGATACTACCAGTGGTTCGTTCCAAACATCTCTAGAGTAGCAGCACCACTATCATCCTTGACGAAGAAGGGGAACCCTTCGTATGGTCAGAGAGATTCCAGCAGGGCTTTCATAAGTTGAGGTAGAGGATGAATAGTGCCCCCATCTTGAGGCTTCCAGAGGAAGGGATTGGGAACATATTTCACTATGACGCATCAGGGACCAGACTTCGATGCGGCTTGATGTAGGACCAAGGTATGATTGCGTATGGTTCTTGGCAGTTGAGGTAGAATGAGATGAACTATGCTTCCCATGACCTGGAGTTAGCAGCAGTGGTCTTCACCTTGAAGATGTGGTAGCACTATCTGATAGGAGAATGTTTTACAATATACTCTGATCACAAGAGTCTCAGGTATATCTTCTCTTAGAAGGACCTGAACCTGAGACAACGAAGATGGCTTGAGTTCCTCCAGGACAATGACTTTGAAATAGTCTATACTCATGGGATGGGGAACGTTGTTGCAGATGAAATTAGCAAGAGATCTGCTATACAGCTTCTAGGCAAGGCAACAGAGCAGCTGGATTCCTTATAGATATCCTTTGTGGATTGAGATAAAGCAGCCTTTCTACAGTCACTCCTCCACTTCATCGGCGACTCAGGGAGGCATAACATGGGGATGCTGACTGTGAGAGACGACGTGCACAAATATCTACAAGTCAGGCACCTGATGGATTTTCTGATGGTGGGGAGCACATCATCCTCTGCAGAGGATGTACTATGGTACCGACAACACTTCATGTGAAAGTGTTGAGGGAGTTCAAAACTTCCCCTTTAGCAGTACATCCAGGAGTGGAGAAGATGTACAAGAATCTTTGACAACAGTACTGGTGGCTAGGTATGAATAAGGTTGTAGAAAAGTTTGTCTCTTGGTACCTCACTAGTCAGCAAATAAAGGTGGAACACTAGGTACTATTAGTCTTGGTTCAGCCCTTAGAGGACCTACATTGGATATGTGATGGGATATAAATGGATTTTCTGACAGGTCTTCCACGTATATCCAGGATTCACGACTCGATTTGGGTGATCGTCAACCAACTCACCAAGTCAGCCCACTTCCTACCAATCAGAGAGAAGGATTTAGTAGAGTTCTTGGAATGCCTCTACCTACAGGATATTGTGTGACTACAAGGATTACGTTCTTCTATTGTCTCCGAACATGACGTCTGATTTACTTCCCAGCTACAGAAGGGGTTTTAGGAGGCTTTCACGACATAGCTAAGTCTGAGCACCGCCTTCCATCCTCAGACAGATGGCCAGACTGAGCGGACCATCCAGACCCTCGAGGAAATGCTACATGCATGTGTCCTCGACTTCAGTAGCTGCTGGGAGGATCACTTGGCTTTGGTGGGGTTTTCTTACAACCAAATCTATCACTCCACCATAAATATGTCACCTTTCTAGGTGTTGTACGGGTGACCCTGCAGACCACCCTTGTGCGGGACTGACCCTGGGGAGTGATCACTAGTGGGACCTGAGATGGTATGGGCTACCATGGAGAAGGTGCAGATCATCCAGGAGCAGATGAAGACTGCACATAGAAGACTAATGTCATATACTGAAAGGAGGCGGAGACCTCTAGAGTTTGAGGATAGCGACCACGTCCTTCTATGGGTCGCACCTCAACGTGGTCTACAAAGATTTGGCCATGGTGGAATGTTATCTTCGAGATTCATCGGACCTTTCCAGGTCCTCAACAGAGTAGGCGAGGTGGATTACAGTTGTTCTCTACCACCTCAGTTACACTAGGTGCATGATGTCTTCCACGTATCCCAACTGAGGTGATATGTGCATGACCCTTTCCACATCATCAACCAAGGAGATATGTACGTTGACGATGGGGCGACTTTTATGGAGGTTCTAGTGGATATTGATGATTTAGAGGAGCTATTTTTATGTGGATTGTCGATACCTCTGGTGCGTGTACGCTGGTAGCATGAGATCCTCCAGGAGAGCACATGGGAGTGAGAGGCTTGTATGCCTGCTCAGTACCCCCATTTGTTCCCATAGTTCTAGTTGTAGCTTATGAGGATGTAATTCCCTTAGTTGGGGTGAATTTAAAGACAAAAAAAATTCTATGGATTGTTTTTTCTTAAATACACGAGATTTTTTGAGTCCATGAAAATTTAAGGGGCTTAATTGCGAGAATCGGTGTTCCCGAAATCAATTTCGGAAGTTTTGTTTTTGTACGTTCAGTAAAAATATGAGCATGTTTTTATAAATTCTGAACCAGTGCTCAAAATTGAAATATGAGGGCATCGTTGAACTCCAAATGCCAGTATTCACTTAAGAATTCTTTCATCTAGATGGAAGTTGGTCAATAATAGATGTAATTTTTTGGGTTTTTAATAAATTTAAATAAGTATAATGTGTTTAGATTTATTTTATTTGGTGGATAAAATCTCTTAGAGGAGCATAGAGGTGGGGGGCACCACACCATAACCTCCCATGAGAGGTTATGGTGGTGGGACCCCCCGAGGTCAAAACACCCCTTATCAATAAAAGGTGTGGGGACCACCTGAGCTTCAAACTTCATTGAAACTTCCCATAAGTAGGTAGAACCCTTGAAAATCCCTCATTAATGTGACAATCCACTCAAAAATTAATTAATTAATTTGAAATCTTTTGAATATTTTGGCCAATAAATTAAATAATGTCTTAACTTAACCCATTATTTTTTGTTGGAAATTTTAATTGGTGGAAGATTGCGAGAAGGGTTAGAAGAGCTTGGAGAAACTAATTCTCCAAATGAATAATGCTTATTCCACCAATGAAGACTAATCTTCTACCGGGGCAAGAAGGGGATGCACCGTCCTTGATGAATGATGACTTCATCGTCCTTGACTTCTTCGTCTTCTTCCTGATGTCAACAAAATGACATCCTCCTTTCAGTGACATCTTCACTGCGCAATGAACCCGAGGTAGGGGTGTGTTTTGGTTTGAGAAACATTTTTTCTTCCTTCCATGTTGAATCTTTTTCCCTTGACCCACTTTCTACTGAATTAATGTGGAGGTACCGGGCCAACTAACACGGCCCGATTCCCCCATCGTTCATGGGAATGTTTGTTGTGTTCTTCATGTTCATCATGGGTGATGAACACCAGATCATCGTGAGTTCGTTGTGTGACGCAACGATCCCAAATTGAAGACCCAACATCACGATGACCTAGCGGAGGAGCAGAGATGATAGTAGGAGACAGGTAAGACTGGAACGGGGAGAACCGTCCATCGACCGTTCTTTGAGAGGATGAGTCGAATCGTGTTTTTGGAGCCGATCGGAGGCCCGAAAATACCATATACAACTAAGGGAAATCAGGGCGACCTAGTAACTGAAATTTCGTGACGAATGGACCATCAGAATAAATGACGGACTTCACGAGAGGCGCACTTTCTAGAGGCGTCGTTTCTAGAAAATTCTCGAATACACAGAGTGTACTTCTGAAGATCACGACGTGTAGTACAGGCATTCTACGGTGTGAGTTTCAGACTTTATACAAGCAACATAGGGCGTGTGAACCCAGTTAAATGGAATTTATTCTCTGTATAGCATGGAAGAAGTTGTTTCACAAGACATTGCGTGTATTCTAGGAAATACACGGACACAATTAGAAATACACATCCAAGAGGCACTGCATGTACCCTATACGCAGAATGGCAGAAGATGCTTCATGAGACTCTGTGTGTAACCCTGGGATACATGAACACATGGTGGAGTACATTGGCATGTACTCGACCGCACAACCAGACATGGCTAGTGGCATAGGATACCCCGTGTTCCAGTTACATGGGTTGGAGAACATGGTATGAGGCTGTGTACGGGCATAGGGCTAGCATACATGGAGCTGACCCCATCTTCATGGACACGGCGTGTAACTATACCACACTCATTGTACTTCTTTTTCTAGATGACCAGTTTCTTATGTCACAATCCATTTCCCACGAGTAGTAACGGAGAACTATAGACATGATGTGTAACCATACCAAACTCTGTGTACTTAAGTTTCCACATGACCAACCTTTCAACACGAGCCGTTGTACACGGGCATTACCCGGGGACTGAAGACACGGTGTGTAAACATACCAAAAAACCATGTACATTTATTAAAAAATGGCTAGGTCATCTCATCTCTGTGTCTTGGACACTTATTGCTCGGATTTTCCACCTATGACGTGGCATACCCCTAAGATACTTCTTCATGGGACTTCAAGATAATAGGATTATCGACCAGTAGCTCGTGGAGTAGATCCTTCAAGAGGCGGACATAATGCGTAGACATAGTAGCTGTATGAGACATGATGACTTTTTGACTGATTCAACTCAGAGTGACTCAACTAGCCCAGTGGGGAGATCCTCTGTGTGACATGGTAGACCCATGGTGGGGAGTGCCGCTATGTGAGCACGCCATACTAACGGTATATGACAGGAGGAGTACCTTAGTAGGCTACTAGGGGGAGCACCTCTGTGTGAGCGTGGTAGACCCGCAGTGGGAGACATCTCTGTGTGGGCGCAGCTGAACCATGGTACTCGCTAATAGGAGTACCACATCAGTCCAGGATAGTGGGAAGCGCCTTTGTGTGATGTGACGGGACAATAGTACTCAATAGAGGAGGAGTACTCCAGCATTTGAGGTTTCAGCTGGTTGATTACAGATGTTATTCGATACAACCCCTAGAATAAAATCCTGGTCTGAGCTGAGTCAATTACTTTTGTGTTTTATTCTTGATTTAGATTAGTATCTAGATAACTTAGGTATATGTATGAGCATATACCTAAGTAGTGGTTATCTGTTGATTTCATACTTTTTGGATTATCCTAGTTCGATTTTGGGAGACCTTGAGGGTCTCGGGGTCACTACTGAGTATCGTTATACTCAACCCTACATGGGCTATGCCCGTACCTCATAGGGTTGGTTGCAGACAACAGACAGTGCTGAATGAGGTAGAGAGTAGTAGGACTGGAAGGAACCCAGAGGTAGACCACTCGGTGTGTCGGTACACAGATGAGACAGATGGACATAGTGGGATGAGGATGACATCTGTACCTACCCTTTAGGTAGGAACCCTGGAGGATGTCACAGTAACTTCTTTACTTTTCTTCAGCTATAGTTCCTTTTCAGTTGTACATCAACTTTCGTATTGTTCTTGTATTTTTGACCCCTTTTACTTTCCAACACTTCTTTTTTATACAGTTTTACTTAGTGTTATGCTTCCAGTTGTGTACTCTGTTGTGTTTGTTTACAGTTATAAAGGAAATGCCTTCTCAGTTTAGGGATTTACACCATTGGTTCTAGTCACCAACCCCTAGCCTATGGAAAGCGGTCTTTGGTTAGTCATGATATAGGCCCTGGGGGATGGGTCATGACATTCAGCTTATCTAGTGCTCAATGAGATGAAATCATATTTCTTTTCTATCCATGATATACACAATAAAATAATATTGAAAGAACCTCCTAATATTCATTTGTTTTCATTGGATGATCCGGACCAATCATCATATGTTTATCCAAATAACATTGGAGGCGATTTTCCATTATAAAACAAACCAAAATCCACCATTCCCTTGAAATACATAATTATTATTTTTCATTGCAAGATTGTGTCTTTCTTTAAGATTACATTAAATCAATGATTCTCGGAATGTAGAAAAAACAATATCATGCCATGTCATAGTCATGTACAATAACATACTGATAAATTTCAAGTATTCTAAAACATTAATTAATATGAATTTCTCATCCCTTGATAGTTTAGTCCATGTATCCACCTATGTTTTCAATTCGTAAGCATTACCCATTCCAAATATTTTTAGAAAAACCTTAAAAAGATGGGTTTAAAATGAATATGTAATTCTTTTTTTGTGTCACGTGTAAACTAAGGAAAACATCAACTAACCAATAATCGATATTTTAAATTTAGTTTTCATGAATTCTATAAATTTATAACATTGAGCTTCATCGGATCAAACAAATATTATTTCTTCGACATATAATGGAACCATCATCCTTTTGATTACTATCATTAATGAAATATATATTTTGATCAACTCGACCATGCTGAAACCAAGAAATTTCTAAAACAAATTTAGTCTTGAACCATATAGAAACTCTTCATCCAAATAACTATATTCACATATCCATGAATGAGAAAACCCTATGAGATATCAATGTGAACTTCTTATTCCAGAACCCAATTTAGAAATACTAACTTGACATACATCTGTAAAACATTGAACATTCATTGAACTGCTATGTTGAATAATAATATGGTTGTCTCTAGCCTTTCAATTAGTAAAAATGTTTCATGAACATCAACATCCTCTATTTGTGAGTACACTTTTCATACCAGTCGTTCTTTGTTTTGAATTACTGCACTATATTCATTATTTTTTTATGAAATACCCATTTTGTCCCAATGAAATTATTATCTGTAGAATGTGATAAAATAATACATGACTTATTCATATCATTTTTTCAGGCTTTTCATTCATATTCTTAACCCATTTCTCACCTTCAAATTCTTCATCAAATAATTTAGGCTCTACTTGTGATAAGTATGATTCTTGTTGTGGAGTCTTCATATTCCTTGTCAATACTGGAAATGTTGGATCCCAAATTATGCTCTGTATATCAATTTCATATATTTGATTCTATATTTATATAGATACTGAATGGTTATATCCTTTTAATAATTTAAAACTTCTTCTAAATTGGACACTTGAACTTGTTCATCTGCTTATCTGTTTATCTCTTCATCACTATCCTACAAATACTGATCAATTATTTGTTAATGATTCTACTCATTCTAAACTATATTAATGTCTTCTAATTCAAATACTATTCCCAGATATTTATTAAAGTGCATACATGCAATTATTTTTTTGAGTATCCATGAAATATCCCTTCATATCCACAGGATTCAAACTTCCTGTGTTTCTTTTTATTGAGAACTTAACAATTAATTATGAATACTAGATATTACATTAATGATGTATCTTATCTATACCATATCTCATATTAATATTTCAATTATTTTTGAATTAACAATTCTCTAATTAATGTGTATATTGATTCCATCACTACTTCTTTCTAAAAATTCTCTAGAAGGTATTTTGTAATTGAAAATATTTCTATAAATGTTGATAATAATTCGAATTCTTCCCTCAACTACTCTATTCTAATGTAGAGTTATTATTACTGAATCATGGTTCCTTGTCCCATGTTTTTTAATATAATCCTCTACTTGGATGTTTGTGAACTCTCTTTTGTTATTTTTGGATTTTGTAACCTAGCATCTTGTTAACTTCTCGTCCATATATTTTAATGCAACTAAACACATCAGACTTTTTGGTGATGATTAATACCCCCAAAATTATGCTAAAATCCTTAATGATGATAATATAGATTCTAATCCCATCAATATATCATTGGTGAATACGTCCACACACATCAATATGTACTATCTCAAGTATGCTTTGTGACTTTCCCCCTTTTTCTTTATATGTCTTTCAAATGATCTTACCTAATTGAAAATTATCGTATAGATGAGTATGATAACATGAATGCTGTGGAAGGTCACAAGAAACCTCAAATTTCACCAAATCTTCCAAGGAAGTTTTTAGTATGTTGACAAGGTGTTTATTCCATAACATGTTTTCCTCTTACATGGATAAAAAGACCATATATTCTCCTCTACTCACAAAATAGGGATTTCCATGTGTACGCATTCCCTGTAAAACAACAACACCATGTTTTTCCATGATGACACATGATTGTTTTGAAATTTTTTAGGAATTTCTTGATTCACAGAGTTGACTGAAACTATGCATATTGCGACTGAGACCTTCAACAATTAATTAATCAGCATGTCTCAATTCTTTTTCCCCAAACATATATTTTCATGATCCAACAATCTCTAGGCCTTCATCATTACTAAATATTATGATACCTTCTTTATCATACATTAATTTGTTCAATAGATCCTTATAAATTCTCAAATAAGAGGTACATACAAATTTTTTAACTTATTTGATGATAAATTTATATGTACTTTTCACTATATTCTTTATATATAGAAACATTTCTTTTCATTTTCAATGATCAATATATTTTCATGTTCATGTATCCTCCGAACATAAAACTATTACCATAAAATGATGTCCTAGAATATTGAACCCTGTACTACTTCCTTTGTCGGTGTTATTCCCTTTCTTAAATCTTTGATATGGAACAAATATTTTGAGAGTGTCTCATCATTTCAAAATAATAGAATCTAAAGTGAGGTGCATTCTCGTGTGTCAATAATACACTACTGGTTCTCCCTTGGGATATCTGAGTCTTCTGATTTTGATTCATATGAAAATCAATCCTCAAATTCATAGTGGAATATTGTTGTCTGACTTCAAGCATAACTGCTACATTTTTGCGATCAAGCCCCATAGTAGCTATATCATTATGACAAATGATGTTCCTTTCCTAACACTCCTTTTTTAGCATTAATGGGATTCTAAATTCGTCTTTTCCTTTTTTTGTTACCTCTGTGTCCTTCATTGCCGTAATTAATAATTTCTCTCGATTATTCACTTTTCATTACGTACTGACAACTTCATTTTCAAGGCGTTTGATATGTTTAATTTAATCTATTCTAGTAATATTCAAACTATCGATGTCCCTTTTTTCTTAAATTTTGTTTTTGTACTCAACCACCTTTTCTATTATTTTTATAGTTAAAGACTTCAGTTTTTCAAATTATTCATTCATCTTAGAGTTCTCTTCTTCTTAATTTTATATATAATGTTTGGCATCACAAACCACTTTGTTGCCTTTTTGGTTATCCAAAAATAAATCTCTTCAACGGTATCTTATAATTAATACTTAATATACACTCTTTATTCTACATCTACCTCATCACTTTCTCTTTATTCATTTTTTTTAATTTTCCCACAACTACCACCACAACATTTGCTTCATAATCTTTATTGTCCTCTAACTCGTTTACCTCAAATTCTTCTGAAATTTCATCTTCTTTTGAAAGAAGATTATTTTTTATGAAATTTCTATTAACACTTCTCTTACCATTTTCATTGGTTGAATACTTCTTCCATGAAATTTTATCATTGTATTCATAGTCATCTTCAAACATCATAGGACACTATTTGGTAAAATGTCCAATCGTTCCATATAAAAATAATACAAGAGGAATTCTACCTTTAATATTTCTTGTTTATCTTTGCACATTTGAAGAGAGAAATAACCTGAAATTATCCATATTGTCTTCCTCAGGACTATGTTCAATAGAGAGTTTCCTTATGGCCTTCTTTGGAATTCTTATTTACCACAACATCATTATCAATATTTCTCATTAAAAATGAATTAATTGTATTATGAAAGTTATGGAATGTCAAATACTTTGAATCATTATCTTCCAATACATAATCATTTGGATTAAAAATAGGTGGATGATTTCTCAAGATTCACTTCATAATATTTATATCGCAAAACATTTCTCTCAGACTACGCAATTCTTCCAAGAAAACATTTACCTGATCAAATAATGGATCAACACACTCATTAGGGTGCGATATCCTTATCTTTTTTTTTATGTAACATATAGATTTTCTTCTTATTGTTTTGAGTCACACTCATAAATTTTCAATATCTTTTCCCACATAACATTTAAATTTTTACATGAAATCATAATTGCATATATTTTATTGGATAAGAATACCCCAAAATCATTAATCCTGTTAGAAATAGCATCCAATTACCTAATACCTAATTTTGATAATGTACCAATGTCGATATGGCTGATATTCCATTCATAGACGTTGAAAAGACATCCATTCCTAATGATCACAAGTAGTGTTGAATCCGATTAGTCTAAAATTGAAAATTGTTTCAATAAAATATCAGATTCCATTTATGATATACATCCTCCATTTCAATTACCGAGATTGAACCACTTTATTTTAACCATTCCCTCTAATACAAATTGTAATCCGAATTAGGTTAAATACACTGAGAGTGGGTGGTGATTGAGGGTGTGACATATTAAAATAACTGCCACTTAGGATCTCGATTCATCTTTAAATGAATTATCTTCTCTCATATTACCATTGAAATAAATGAATAGAAATGAAATCATGCATGAGACAAAGTAATTTTTATTTGGTTCACCCTCACTGGGATATGTATAAAGAGAATAAAATGACATTGTTACGATTGTACAATATCCACTTAGCCTCACTACATAATTACTAGGTTTGGTATGGATCACTCTTATTCCCATTATGACTACCTTTACAATATTTTGGGTCTGATAAAAACATCCTCAAGGGTCAATCCCTATGAATATTTCTCTGGCTCAATTCCGGTGAAACAGATCACCTTCATCCTCTTGTTTCTCTCACTAATCATGGAAGGGATCCACTCATAGTTTATGAACTTATATGTCCCTTAATTTTCATGATATCTCACATCCTAAACACTATATGGATTCTCTGTTGAACTTCTTTTTTCACCCATTGATAAATTACACCATTTCAGGCACTGTTAGATTGAGGAAATTAATTTAATGATCTATTCCTCCATGAAAATCCCTGAGCGATCCACGAACTATGCCATATCCTCCGTGAGTTTCCCGGCTAATTAGACTACATCTCCTCCATAGACTACCTACATTTCTGTGGTCCATATTCTTATGTGTAATTTTTGTTCATCCATAGACCAATTGACTTTGTGTATTTTCTCTTATTCTGCAGACCATCTCACCATCTGTAGACCACTTCCTATTCTTTTTACCAACTCTTCTTTTGTGGACCAAATCTTCTTCCACGGACCAATATCTTATTCCACAAACAAATCTATTCTTCCACATACCAATATATTCTTCCATGTAACCTTTTTATTTATGATATGTATATCCTCATAAAACCATTTCACATACCATTATAGTAAACTAATTCACCCTTTATGTAGTTCTACCTCATGAACACATGACATTATAAAATCCACCCTCCTAAACCACTTCGAAATTCGCCTAATTTATTCCCCATGTGATGATTTTCTCTAATGAAATTTACTCTCTATAATACTGGTATTATCAGTCCTTATATTTGAGAAGCGATCTGAAAATATAATAATCCAATTCACTTATATCTATTATGAGTTATATCCTTCATCACATACAGATCTCCTTACGCAAGCTATTTTTGTTCCTTCACAGTGGCAGATCTCTTCTATGACTGAATCCATTCTTGGCTCCACAAATCACCAACTCATTTTCAAGAATGATGATACTTGTTGGGTACCAAAATCCTTCTATGAACTACTTGGCGCCCCTAAAATAAAATCTATTCTGCAAAAATATTTCCTAGGGTGGTCTGTGTACCATGCATCATGGTCCGTATAGCACTACTATATGGATGCCTTCCATTTCTAATTTCCTAACATTGTTCCGCATACCTCTTATAAATCACGCGAATGTTTCCTTATTATTAGTTGACTATTTGATCTTACACATAAATCCTTCCTTTTCCAAAAACATGGTCCTGATATTGAGGCATATAAACTTGGAAAAATCATGAAAACTACACCACCATAAAAACCTTCTTGGGAAAACATCACCATACTCATTGAATGTCATATATCATTTTCAAAAAATAAAATCACACCCAAAAACTCTGAGAAAAGGCCTTGATATATTTTTTCCAAAAAAATGCTTATGAATCTACAACAAGGTATAGTGGGGATTTTGAACCAAGTAGTCTATGAATGTACTGGATCAGTCAACTCAGGTGATAAACAGCGGTGGTAGCCTTAATAATGTGGGATCTGATCTACTTTGAAGAAACATTCATTACATACAAAATTTAATGTGGTAACATACTCCATTATTTAGTGGAACCACAGATCTGGTGAAATCTGAATGATATATCAATGCTATAAAAAACAAATTTGATTTAATGGTACGATTAGAACAGAAAATGGTAATACTATCCAATTTTGGTTTTGATGGAGAAGATGATCAATGGTGGACTATTGTTAAGAATATGATTGAAATAGATAATCTTGAAAATCTGGAATGAGATGATTTTAAGAGTATATTTCTAGATAAATATATTCCTAAAACTATTTTACACATAATGGATAAAAACTTGTTTGAAATAAATTAGAAATTTAATGATTTTGTGGAAACATCTGAATCCAATTTTATAGGATTGGCCAGGTACGTACACAATTTTAACCAGGGAATGGATATAAAAATTATTAGATTTTACCATGTTTAATGATGTGTACATAAAAATTTAGGACTATATTAAAATGTGGGACAAAATGACTTATTTGTTTGAAGAAACTATAATGGATGAATCAGGTAGAGAGGTAAGTGGTCATAATTAAAAATTATTGAAGGATAATGTTTTAAATAGGTTAAAAAATTTAATGGTTCATCCATCTCATATGGAATTTTATGATTAGATTTATTTTCTCCCTAGGTTCTCACATTTTCCATTAAAAGTCTTTGGAAAATGAAAAAGATAATTTTCAATCGCCAAAAATATTTTTTTCTGGTATGAAAACATTTTAAAAAAGGGAATTGGATTCATGAGTGTTTAAAGGGTATGAAAAAGTATGTCATTGTGCCAAAAAATTTGAGATTGTGTTTTCTGATATGTATGGGACACATAACTATAAGAGTAAGAAGTTGTTAGATTGGAAGGTATTGGGGAATAATTCACCAATGAAATCTGGTGGTAAGAAAATCATTTTCCCTTCTTGTGAAAAGTGTGGAAAAAATATTCCTGGAGAATGTATTATAAAATCATAGAAATTATATAGATGTGGAATTTTAGGGAAAATTTCTCCTGAGTGTAGGGAGAATAATTTAAAAATTAATTACAATTCACTGGAAATATTCATTAACTGTCAGGAATTTTGTCATTTTTCTAATGTGTGTCTGAAGCTTGTGTCTCAGGTTGAAAATAAACATGATTGGATTTTAAAGGGTGTGAGAAAATAATTTTCAAGTGCATTAGTTGATTTTGACTATCAAAATATGTGGTATTAGGTACATTGCATCCTTTTACAGATATTTCAGTTGTGTTGTTTGAGTCAAGGCCTACATATTCCTTAATTCCTAAGAATTGTTTTCCTAAATTGGAAATTACTCCTCATGGAATGATTCCAGAACTCACGGTAAGAAGACTTTGTGTAAATATTGCGGAAAAAAGAAATTATATGAATCTATATATATTTTTCTATGGAAAGAGTTTACCTGAAAATATTTTAGTATTTCTTCTAGTAGAGTTTGGTGTTTTTCTGGGTATGTACTTCCTATATTTTAATCATGTGAAGATAAATTATAAATAAAAATAGTTTGTTTTTTCTAAAATTGTCTCATTTTGTGTTCAAGAATGATCACATACCTTTACTATCAAATCATGAAGATAAGAAACTGTTAAAATATAGAAATGAATGTTATATTTCACACATTATTGAAAACAAGGGAAGAATTCATATTAATGATTTGTAAGTGGTAAATTAGTAAATTGAGTTGTTTCCAGATGATTTACATAGTTTTATTTCTGATTGAGAGGTTGAGTTTACTATTTACATAGCTCCTAGTGCTAATCCAATTCATAAACACCCTTATTGAATTGATCAAATGAAAATTTTAGAGTTTCAAAGGTAAGTGTATTAATTATTAGATAAAGGGTTCATCCAACAAATCACATCACTATTGGGTGATCCTATCTTGTTTATTACAAAGAAATATGGTTTAATGAGATTTTTCATTAATTATATATCTTTTAATAATATCACAACTAAGATAAAATATCATTTTACTCATATTGATGATTTTTTTGATCAACTACAAGGAGAAAATTATTTTTCAATGTTTGATTTCCGGTCGGGGTACCATCTGTTGAATTTAAAGGAAGTAGGCATTCAAGAGATTGTGTTCTTTAGTAGATATGGGAATTATGAATTTGTTTTTATGGTTTTTGGGATAACCAATTCACCTGATATATTCATTGATCATATGAAGAGAATATTTCATTAGATCATTGATATGTTTGTGGTAGTTTTTATTGATGACATTATAGTATAGTCTAAATGTAAAGAAGAGAATTAACAGAATTTAAGGGTTATTTTAAAATCCATAAAACAAAATAAAATGAATGGAATATTTATCAATTTTGAATATTGGTTTCAAAAAAATTCTTCCCTTGGTCACATTATTTCTAAAGATGGAATAATTTTTGATCATGCTAAATTGAGTGTGGTTAATTACTGGTCAAGGACAAAAAATTGAACCAAGATTTGTATATTTCTTGTGTTTTTAGTTTATGACTGAATTTATGATAATAAAATGAAATTTTGTTTTGTTCATATACAAAATTAACTCAAAAAAGAGTTAAATACATCTGAAGAGAAAAATTTGATGATTATTTTTTGGAATTAAAGTGAATATTTTAGAATTCTCCAATTTTCATCCTACATTATATAAGTGGTGATTTTTTCACCTATATAGATGATTTTTGTAAAGGGATTTGTTTTGTTATGATGTAGAATCATTAAGAAATTACTTTTTCTTCATGTCCATTGAAAACCGATAGTTTTAATTACCCTACACATGATTTGTAATTAGCTGTTGTTGATTTTACATTAAAAATATTGAGGTATCATTTTTATGGAGTAAATTATAAAATATATATGAATAATAAATGATTGAAGTATATATTTAATCAAAATGAATTTATCATTAGAAAAATAATATTTCTGAAACTAATCTATTATTATTATTACAAGATCCGATACCATCCTAGAAAATAAAACAGAGTGGCTGAAACATTTAGTTGAAAAAATAATGCCACACTAACCATTAAATGTTTGGAACATGCACCCTTGTTGAATGGTTTGATAAATTTTGTCTTGGAAGATGTTGGTCTAGGTAATAACTATATTTTTTATTATGTTTTAGTGTAATCATCTCGGTGAGACTGAATTAATAATTTATATAAATATGATCACCAGTAGCTGGAAAATGATAAACTGGTTATTAATGTTTTTTTGACTAAATTTAATAATGATAAAGATTTTTTTTAGGTTTTGGAAGAGTTTATGTGTTCCATGTGACTGACAATTGATGAAATAGTTGTTATGTGAATCTCATCGTTCTCCATCATCATTTCATCCTAGAAACACTAAGATGTATCGGGATCATCAAGAGTTTTACTTATGGTATGAAATGAAAATTGATATTGAAAATTTTACCATGAAATGTTTTAAATATAAATAAGTAAAAGAAAAGTAGTAGTTGAAAAAGGGGGATCTTAATCCTCATCCAATTTCATAGTGTAAATGGTAAAATATATCCATAGAAATCATTTGGGGACTAACAAATACATTTCAAGGTAATAATGAAATCTAGGTTATTGTTGATCATTTGGATAATTTTTCTCATTTCCTTCTTATTCAAGACACACAATCTCTATATTATTTTTATTGACTATACATCAATTAAATTTTCATCTCCCATGGAGTTATTCTTTCCATTTTATCTGATCGTGATCGAAGGTTCACTTCAATAATTTGGAAGTCATTTATAAGTCATTGGGAATAGAAGTATATTTCATTACAAATATTCATCCGCAGTCAGATGGGAAGTTAGAATAAAAAAAGCAGACATTACAGGACATGTTATGATATTGTTTAAAAGATTACCAGGGATGTTGGGATCATCATCTTTCTCTAGTTGAGATTTCTTATAATAACAGTTTTACTTCAAGTGTAATTTTGGATCCTTTTGAGGCATTATAATAAAAGATATTATCAACAACATCATTTTGGGATAATTCATGGAATGGAAGTTGATAGGACCATAATTAGTAGAGGAAATGGTTGAAAAAGATCAGTTGATTTAGTGACACATGAGGATACCTCAAAGAAGGTAGAAAAGTTATGTAGATAAGAAGAGGAATGACCATTCATTTTATATAGGTGATAACATTTTCCTTAAAATAACTCATTTTAAAAGTGTTATGAATTTATGTAATAATGGAATGTTAAGTCCATGGTTTATTGGACCTTTCTCAATCTTGGAGAAAATTAGAGCAGTTTCCTACCGAGTAGTTTTTCCTCTAAGTTTATCTCCTGTACATAATATTTTTCATTCTTTGATGTTTAAAATGTTTGTGCCAGATCCGTATCATGTTTTGAGCCTAGAAGTATTTCAGCTGAAATATAACCCTTCTTATGAGGAGAAATCTATTCTAATACTTGATTATAGAATGAATGTTTTGAAAAATAGTGCAATTCCCAAATTTAATGTTTTTTTGAGAAACCAAATGGTAGAAAAACACACGTGGGATTATAAAAATGATATAAGGGAGAAGTATCTTCATTTATCTAATAAGTGAATAAAAATTTAAAGGATGAAATTTAAAAAATTGGGAAGAATGTCACAACCTAAGAATTTATAGATCAATTTTTTTTTCAATTTATTAGTATTTTTGATTTATGTAGTTATTCTTAAAAAAATAATTTATTATATGGTTATTTATTTTGAAAGATAAAATAAATTATTGAATAGAATTTGTAGAAAATATATTTTAATTTTTAAATTCATCATATTAGAATTATATTAGTATGAATTATCGAGTATTTTATGAATAGTTTATTTTTTGGTGATTAATAAAAAATACTGCTTTTTTATAAAATAAGTTATTTTTTGTGATGTAATGAATAAATTTTTATGGTATTAATTATATATAAATTATTTAATAAATAAATAATTATATTATAAGAGTAACATTGAACATAAATATATAGAACATGAAAATTATATTCTCTTTAGGTTAACTATAATTTTTTTGTCACTATCAACACAATGTTTCTGCAGCATCAATAATGTAAATTTTGGTTCATTATAAATAATAATTGAGTGCTAAAAATTGTTTTTAATATTATTTTTTTAATTATTTTGTATTATTCAGGTTTTTGGATGTCAATTTATAATTTTACCGTTATATAACAATATTCTTATCCAAATGAATGTGAAATACTTCCCCATGAAAGAAATAATAAACATATTAATAATTTATGATGTTATTTTAAAATTTATATGAGTGAGATACATTACACTAATTTTTATGCAATGCCGATTGATTACTTGTGCGCGCATAAGAATACTAAAAAACATGTTTTCCTTAAAATTATAATAATTATTAAATGAATCATATTTTGTATAAATCATTTTATATAAAATATTAACGAACTATATCATGTTTTTATTCCAATTGGGGACTTTTTAGTCCCACATGGACGACATTTGTCCAATTATTTAATTTTATTATAAAAAAGACTACTTCTCCGCACTATAATATTTAATTATAAAATTATTTTAATTTGAGATTTTATAGATTTTATTTGAATAAAATGTTACAGTATGAATTAAAATAGAATTATAGTTCTTATAAAAGTTTAAATTTTAAATTTTAGGTTATAAATATATACCTTAATTGGTTGAATAATTATGATACAGTAAATATTAAATTAATGAGTAAGCAAAATTAATGATTTTTAAAATATTAAAATAAATATAATTTGATATTTTTAGTTTAACTCTCACTTTCTATATCTAATTAAAATATGTTTAACATTTAAAAAACAATTTAATTTCAATTTAAATCATTGTTTTTATTTTTTTAAGTCATGATTGTAAATAGTATTTATTTTGACATTATTATTGATCCAAAAATAAAATAAATTATTAAATTAGTTAAAAATAACACAAATCATTAGAAATGACAAAAATGATAATATTACTTTTAAAATAATATATAATATGATGTTTTGGCCTATTTTGAGTCTCGAACCCTATAATAATTTTTTTATATTTTACGAATTTGAGTTATTCTTATGTTAGCTCTCACCTCACTTATAAAAGGAGTCTCTCTTCCTAAGAAATTTTCATCCCCTCAAGCAATATTTATAGAATAAACTCATCAAATTTGCATCCTCCTCTTCACGTACAACATTATTGAGCTCATTTTCTCCTAGAAATTCCATTTTCAAGAGCTTTGTAAAGGTTCTCAAGGAGGAAATTTCAAAATGTAACCTTCATTTTTTTCTCTTTAAAATTCATTTTCACATATACCTTGTCCCTACCTCTTAAAAAAAATTCACAAAAAAATAAGTACGATTTTTTTACTAAAGTTTTTCTGTGTTTATGGTATATAAACCATAAAATCATTTATCTTTTATTTTTTTCTTAAATAATGAAATCATCTTCTGTGGTACGTTAATCCACCGCCTACATCGACGTTGATTTATTGTTTCACTTTCACCGGAATAATGGAATGTTTTATTTCACAAGTAATATTTTAAAATGACATAAATAGATATATCTTATCTCTTGTGGATTATTATTTCATTTTTTGACGGAATTCCATTAATAAACTAACATTAGAAACCATGAAAATAACGCACCTAAAAATATAAATATAAAAAAATGTTTGTTAATAAATGTGTATAAATGTTATAAGAAGAACATGTAAAATATTATTAAATTTAATTTATTATTTGATATTGAAATAACTCTATTTAAACCATTTTACATGATGTTTGATCACATTTGAGGGAGGTATAACTCATTGTAAGAGGCTTTCCTCTTAAAATCCATTAAGAAGTGTATTTTTTAAAATACTAAAAGATGTTTCTTTTTTATAAGAAATGAGATGTTTCTCATAAGTTCTTAATTCTGTATTATTATAAATATTCAATGTTTTGTTTTCATAATTATTTTTTAATAATATAATTTTATTATTATGTGCCTCTTGTTTATATTTTAATTGAGATTTTGTAGGGAAAATGTGTTTTTTTAATATATGAATGTTTATTCCTCAATGGTTTAAATTAGTTGTCAAGTGTTTTAATCATGATATGGTACATATAAATTGTTTATCTTTGGTTCAGTCCCTTATATATAATTAAATGACGTGTTTAACACTATTATAGCATAAAATTTGCTGGGTTGATCCCATTTTAGCTCAAGATATGATGGGTGTGCCCCACTATAGATCTCTAATCCATTGGGTACATTAAAGAAAGAAGTTGAATAAATTGTTTTTACATGTGTAAGGGTGAATGTAATGTTATATGGTAAATATTTTCCAAGTAAATTACATTATGTTTCTATTCAAGCGTATTATTTTTCAATAAAATAGTTTATAATCAGTTTTTATGTTTTTAATAAACTAATGATTTTTATTTTTTATGCCCTTACTTGGGTTTTGGTGATCATCCCAAATTTTTAAATATTTTTATGAATTTATAAGGATGATTAAGAGGATGGAGAAATTCATGTTATATTTTATGAATATTTGTCAATGAAAACATGTTTTATTTTTAATTTTTTTATATTTAGAAAAATGGATATTATTTTAGTAGTATCCCATTTTTATGAATTCTGTTTGTTATGTATGTATTATGTCATAATATTATAAAAATATAAACCTCAAAATATCATAAATGTGGAAGAATATATGATACTTAATAAAATTCATGATTTCATAATGTTTTAAGGATGGGTCATTATTCCTTACCAAATTGAAATTTCAAGAATGACATGGCCAATAACTCAAATGAATGATATTTCCTATAGTGGTATAAACTAAAAATTATCATACACATTCATTCCCTCATATGGTGAGGAAACATGCTTACCTTGTTATACATAAATTATACCTATTACAGTCCAAATAATTTCACCTAAAAAAATTTACTCCAATATCCTAGAGTCTAACACCACTTTCTATATAAATCCGCAAAAGGCTCCATAATATCACTAGAAAGAAAACTATAATTATAAGAAAATTAAATGAATGATATAATTTGATCCCATAATCCCTCATCATGTAATGATAGATTTCAAAAAAAACTGTCCATTAATGTATTAATTGAATGATTTAATTATCCATTTGATCAAGGATAAAATATTGTACATGAATATAATTCAATGCCTACGAACATAAGAAGTCATTTAAAAAATAGTATTTATATTTATGATCAAAATAATATTCCATAGTGTGGTGAACACCATATAATCTAGTTACCTCATAGGGATAATTTTTTTAAATATTCTATAAATACATAAAATGATTAATAGGTAAAAATATTTTAGTTGAGTCCATCAATAAATTATAAGATAAATAATATTACTACGTCAAGATGGATTTTGTAATATTGAAATGAAATACACTCATATGTTCCCTCATTTCCATTATGGAACTTATATAGGTTCAATCATCCTCTTTTATTATTTACATTCTTATTTACCCTAGTGACATGTAATGTGTTTCCTGATAAAATAAGCAACATATTTATTTACACCTCTGTAGAAATAATATTCTCAAAGGGATATAAAAATCTTAGTACTTTGTGTATGAACTAAAATAGAAATATTTTATCTTTACAAAAAAATTAATTCTTTATCAAACAATCACTCAAAATCTATAACCTATTTATAAATAAGATAAAACATACGTTTCCATCATTAATCTCAAGAAACTATCATTTTTTCACAAATTTTAATATTGCTTATAAAACATTTTCTTCATTATATGGATCTTTAATTATTTCTAACAAATATAACCACACTGATACCTACATAAAACATAATGTGTTTCTACATGCACAATTTCTAGGAAAACGATTATTATTTATGTAACTACAATATAATGGTCAAAAACACAATAGATAATGATTTAAAAACATTTTGAATCAATCCATTGACTATCCTATTTTATTTACCTAGATGGAAATAAATTATGAAGTCATAATCCTTAATAAGATATATCCATATTCTCTACATCATATTAAACACTTATTTATTTAATATATCAATTAATATATTATGAATAGTAAATATTTTTCATTTCAAACCATATGTATAAAGAATGTATGTTTTCAATGAAGAAACTACTATATCCAACTTAAGGTCATTTGTAGGACATTTCAATTCATGGCTCTCCAATATAAGATATTGATATGTGATAACTGAATTACTCTTCATGAATACACAACCATGTCTCTTAAATGAATCATCAATTTAAATTAAAAACTACCCATTTATATATAGTTAGGGTAACACATGATCATTAATGAATATTTTTTTCATTTTCAAAGAAATTTCACCACATTAATTTTTCCAAATTATTATAATCCCTTTTAGTGTTTATAGGGTTAGTTGAATAGATAATTATGGAATTTTTTTAAAATAGTGACATCAGTAACCCACTAATCTAGTGAAACATCAAATCACCATGACATTTGATATTTTTGGCTACTATTTCCACACTTGAGCCTTTGAATAATCAATTGTAATTCAGTCATTAATGAAAATATGTTCGTTGAAATAGAAATTATATAACCAAAAATCAAAATTACAAAATAATTAATAGAACTAATTTTTGTTTAATTTTTTCAAAACAATCCCTATATATTTCTCAAGTTCATAATAACCACTAGTGTGTACTAGTATACCATCAGAAAACATAACAAAATATTTATATAAATTATCATCAAACACTATTCATTAAATACATCAATTTAGTGGTTATGTTTATTAACCAGACTTTTATAAAAACACACTAATAATGGCCATACAAATTCCAAGATGGAATCCATAGAATTTCACCCACCTCTTTATTTAGATGATGGTACTTGAAATTGATATCAATATTTCAAAAATATAATAGTCCCTAGAGTTGATCGACCAAGTCATCAATATAATGATAATTTTACATGTACATAATGTTAATATTATTTAGTTCTCCATAATCATTGATAACAATTATAAAACTATATATTTTATCAACAAACAAAATTAGATCACTTCATGTGACGTTTTATGGTGTGTGAGACCATTTTCAAGACACTCCATTAACTTCGTTTTAATTTCTATCAACTCAAACAAATGCATTTGTTAATGTGGATATCAATGTATATTTAAATCTCAAATAATGACAAAAATAAAACCTTAATATTTATCTTGAATATAATTTTTTTTGTAAATATAAAAATATATTCATTTATTAAATAGAGATCACTATTTTTAATGGTTTCATTTTTGACAATATGTGCCAAAAAGCATTCTCCCCCAGTAGTAATCATTTTCCCAGATTCATGAATGTTTTTAAAAGTTAATATCAAATTATTATATATAAATGTAAATAAACAATATGGATTGAATTTATCTTCTTTAGATCTCCAATCTATCTTTTCTAGATAGATTAATTGTTGATTCATTCCCTGAATGACATCAAACATTACTAAGGTTATGATAAAAATATTTTTTAGAAAACCAATTCAAAAAATTATGATAATATGATTCCCAAAATATATCTTCCTTTAATACTTCCAATTGAAATTTTTCCAAATGTTTTTATCTTCTTATATTCTTTTCAAATAACAATTTTTTTAGAAAGCATCCAAAATGTAATGGAATGTGTAGATTCCAACTCAACGAAGTTAATATAATTGATAGAGTAAATAATAATCTATATCCCACCACTTTAATTTATGTAATAGAAATAAAAACTATGTTCTACACATATTATTCTTATGGGGGTTTTTATCACTATCATTCATACATTTATTTGTAAAAACATTCACAAAATGGCCCATATCATTACAATTAAACTATTTCACCCTAAATACACTATTAATGTTCTACCTATTAATAATTCCCTTTTCAATCAGTCATAAGTATTGTTTCATGCCTTTCCACATTAGTAGCACTACCATTTTCTCATAAAAAATTCCCTCAAATTCATCATACTTGATTAATCACAATAGGGTAATTTTCGTTTTTTAATGTCAAATTTTTTCAATGAATTATTTCCCAATGGCTTCCACTAGGTCGATTCATATAGATATTGTGGTAAATTTTACTATACTCTATCTAAAAATTTATATCACTATGAATAATTTCGTCCTAAATTTCAACTCATGAGTAACCACAACCCTTGGGGAAAATGGATTCCATACTTTCTAAAAAAGAACAATATTACTATCTAAAACTAAAATAAGATTTGGAACATATATTCATAATAATGTAAAATATTCATAAGATTTGAAAACATACTCCTCATAATTTTCATTAAAATCATGGAATTTTCATTACATTATATTTTATATAAAATTTTTAAATAAATTTTAAGGAAGAGATATTTAAATACAATCTATTCTATAACATTAATTTCATTTGTTTCCTTAGTCTAATTAATCAAAGGAAATCATTGATTGACTCCACCAATTTTTTTTATTGTATGGGTTACCCTTTGATGTTATTTATACCTTACAAAATAATAATTATTCTATAAATATTTAATCTATCCATTTTCATTGACTAGGTTTCAAAATCCAGCAAAATATGGAGGGTGTTGTTTCATGATATTCTATATTATGAAAAAAAATTATTCTAGGAATCTGGTTTATCTCGTATATTGGTAACTCCATTAATATTTTTATTCTAAAAATTTAACCTATTTACAAATTACAATATTCTAATTCAGCCCATTTAACATTAATAGTTTTGATCGATGTTATCCTACTGGGGAATTTCAACCTCATATGGATTGTTTCCTCTTAGAAAACCCTTTTAAAATATACATCATGATAATAAATCCAAAAATAATAATTTCATAAAAATATTTATAATCATAATATGAACCTCTGAATTTATCAAAAACACTTTATCTAATATTAATTATAATAACCCATATATAACTCTTCTAAAATATGGCATGATTTATGGTGCATATTATACCAATTCCATTATATATGTCTTTCAAGGTCTACTTTTTTATATATTTAGGATATAAATTACAATATAGTGTATACATTTTATCTTAAAGTACATTTTATTTAAAAATTGTTCACTATTTATCAACACATTATTTACTCAAGGAATCTTCGATAAAATGAACATTGAATTTATTATCATTATTAATTATCCTTAAGCACTGGTAATGTTTCTTAAAACATTTTATGTGAAAATTATTTCAGAATGTAATGAAAAGGAATATAATAACATTAGATAATTTATATACTATTAAAATACATTATGAATTTTTCCTATTTAATAACAAAAATATGATATAAAATATCAATTTAAATCCCTATGAAAATAAATTATTTTTGAATAGATATTATAAAACATTTCATATGAAATCATAATAGAAAATTGAATGTCATAGATATTTCATGGAAAAAATGAAAAATCATGAAATATTTTTATTTTAAAATAAAACATTCATGTTTTTTTAATGTTCATAAACATTCATTATATATGTATTCTCATTTCCTCACCATTTGAATTAAAAATATTTCATTTATTTACTACTACAATAATATCACATAGGTATCTTGGTAAATTTTTCATATATTTCCACTTGAATTAACTCTTAAACATGAATAATGTAAAGAGATAATTTTCTATCAATCTTATTGGTAACCTATCACTTAAAAACTTTTTTACATTAACATATGTATTGCAGAACAATACATGGGTCACCGATCATTAAATAAATTCATAAACCTCCCATAATTCACTTAAAATTTCATAGAAACTTATCATGGATTCAATAAAAATGATTCATTCACAATATCCAAAAAAAATCATTTGAATTGGGACTCAAGAATGTAACAAATAACACCTTCAGTTATCTCATATAATAGAGAATAAATTAAATATTTCATAAATTTTTTACAAATTACAAAATACTAGAGGATCAAGTGTATATTATTTATTGAAAAAACTTGATTAAATGAAGATAAATAATGATAATGAATAACAAATATGATTTATGGAAATTTATATCTATACAAATATGTAAAAAATATTTTTTTGTACTTTTGTAAAAATTAAAAAAAATTACAATATGAAATAGAATGAAAAGATTACATTTGAAAACATTTCAAGGAATGATATTTTTAGTTGAAAATGACTTTTAGAAATATATAAATCTTAAATATGAAAATTCATGACACTTTATAAGAACCATGACATGGGAAAAAAATAGTGGTAAAGAAAAATATCTAACAATAGTTTTAAAATAATCTCCCTTTTATCAAGTCCTAAATGGTTTCATTCCTATGTATACCCACCAAATAAATAAATTTTTTCTTTTTCCTACATTCATAATAAACAATAACATGTTTATTCTGTTTTCATGGTTACCTTTTTATCATTTTAACTATATTTTATATTGATTACTCAAACGAGTAAGTCCATATAGTACATTTTGAAGAAGTTTGATACATATGTCCAAAATAACCTTAGTAGGATGACTATTTTCAAATGGATATTGGTTATATAATATAAACATATTAATGATGATAAATTTATTTTATTTATATTTTAAAAAATATAAGTTTTCATGGATGGTGGATGTTAAAAAAGAAATATATTGTACCATGTAGATGATTGTCTGCACATGCTCCAGAGTGATGTTTGAATTTTTATAACAGATAGAAAATAAATATGGTATAAAATATTTAATTTTTATAGACATATAATTATGTAATAAAATAATAAATTTTTCACTTATTTCATCTTTATGACCATCCATGTAATCTGAAAAAGAAAAGGGAATCACATCTCTAGGTGGCAACAGTATTCTACACATAAACATAGTTGGAAAATATAATTTTCCATTGGAAGGAAATGGTAATAGGTTAATTATAAAAATATATATAAAAATAAATAATACATATTAGTAAAATTTTATATATTCAGTAATTACACCATTATGACCAGTCATCTGAGGTAGTGATGGAAAGGGAAAAAAATTATATCGTGAATGTGGTAGTCCACATTTATTCATCACCATTGTTTTATTTTACCTTAGGATGTAAAAAAATATACTAATGGATGATTAAATTAACAAAATAAAATTTTATTAAATGCATGATATTGATTCAATTAACATATAGTTGTTTTTAATTGAATTGATGAATATAAAAGAATAAATAAACTAGGAAAATTAGTTAGGAATAATATATCCTCCTTAGTTATCTCTATTTCAATTACACCTTAGACATTAAATTATGTGTATTTAAAAATACCTATACATCAATAATGTGGGTAGGCTATTTGGTAAGTGTGTTGGGTACGTATTTGTTGATATTGTGGTCTCAAAAACTATAAAAAGTTATGAGTAGAGGATCCCTTTTATAATTGAGAGGAGGGGAAATCTTATAAATACCATATACTTCTAAAAGTAATAAATTATTTTTAATGTTCATATCAAAAAACTAGGGATTTGTTCTAGAAAATTTAGGTTGAGGTATAAATATACACAATAAATCACATTTATGAATGTTTTAGTGATATTTAATTACATAAAGATTATTTTGATCCCACATATTAACACTTCATTCCATTACATGGGTGATGATGTTTTACCATGAAAATAATTCATTATGACCAAAAATGAAATTGAACACATTTAAACAATTGAACCTCCTTATTAAATAATTAATTTTTTTTTAAATATTAATTTTTTATAGGTGGAATAATTTATTTTCAATCCATGTTCTCAGAATTAAATTACAATCACTTGTTAGAAAAACATCATTCGTAAACATGAGAGAAATATTATACAAAAATAAAAAAAATATAAATTTATATTGACATAATTTTTAGTATTATTAATAAAATTTTACTTAACAAACTTTATAATGCATCCATAACCTAATGGTAAATTCTAATTACATGTAAAATAATTATTTTTTCAAAAAATATACTTTACCCTATTTACCAAAAATATATTTCCAAAAAATAAGAAAAACATTCCTTAATATAACTCTATTTTGAATAACCTGTAAATTAATTTTATTTTATCATTTTAAAAAAAAAATTATGCTTTTTAATTTTTAAATAAAACAAAAAGTTCCTTTTACAAATTTTCTATTGGATTAAAAAATTTAATTATCGATTAAAAAATATATAAATTCATTATATTATATATGAATCTGAAAAATATTATTATAGACATTAATTACAAATGAAATTGATTAATTTTTAAAATTTATTGGTTTTTAATATATCTATAATTAGATTTTACATTAATTGTGAAATAAAAGGTAAACCTTTCCTATGAGTGAAATTTATACCATAGGAACTTTTTTATAGCCTTGTTCAATTAGTAATGTGAACCGGGCCTTATTAGGAGTTAGGTCAGGTATAGAATAAAATTAAAAATCTTGATTACTAATAGATAGTGATTATAGATTGATCTGGGTTTTTTCCTCCCAGATTCACTATATATATTATAAGAATGAGAATCAACCACATATAGTACTTGTGATATTTCTTCATATATTTGACACAAATTCATTGGAAAATTGTATGAAATTGATGGTTGCACATGTGGGACATAAGAGGAAACCGTATGTGAGTGAGGTCCCAATACAATATAAGAGTGAAATGGTTCCATAGAAATTGTGGATTACTATAATACCTATAATAATTTATTGGTCTCTTACAAACTTGTTTATTATTGATGACATTTTTTGGTGGTCCCAAGATGTAATCATGTGTCATTATGTATTGTATGAATAAATTCACGAAAAAGAACATAATCCTAGAATATTGGGGGAATTTTTAGTCATGTATTGTTTTATTCATGATTTGATCCACAATATAGGACTCTTATATGTATTAGACTATGGTTTAATTAGATTAGGTTGTATAAAATAGACTTCTCTCTGTAGTTTAAAGGACATGTGAGGTGGATCATATAACTTGTTGTATAAATACATGAAATAATTAAAACATTTATACAATTTAATGAAATATATTGAGGATATTAGTGAAAAGGATTCAAATAATATCTTCCCCATATATATAGTGGAAAAAGAGTCAAATTAAATGATTTCATCTCAATTCTTATTTAAGGATGTAATCCTTGTGTGAACTGATGATGTCTTATATACCAAGAAAAATATGTAGTTTTTAAAAAGTAAAATTGTGGTTATGACTTAGATAAGGGATTTGGATATCACTATATAACTTGTGATAACATAAATCAGTTGACATATAGTTTCAAATAAAGGGGAATGTTATTATCCAACTATAAGATTTTGGATTGGGAGACCCTACAGTAGGAACACTTACATTGATCTACATATCATGAAAGGAATAAGTTTTAATGAATAGAAACCTCCTAGATGATTTATTTTGAAGCAGGATGGACCATGTTTCAGTTATTTTATCATCACATTGAAAAGAATATTTTTCCATGCATTTTAGATCCATACAAATGAGGATAAATTTTTATTAGTTTAATGCCAAACAAAATGGACTTCTATTTATAACTATAAAAATTATTTCTTGATAAACCTTTTATTATTTATCGACATATTTTTTTTACATCAATTTTGATCCATTAGTAATACCTTTTGTTTTTTATCATTTCAATGATATATAGTCAATCAAATGTATTATCAATTTTTTGGAGATTCTTTCATATTATCATTATTATTCTAAAATCCAATCACGATTCTCTGTGGATGATGGATTTGGGGTGTTCCTTAGTATAAATATCTCTTGTGACATGATTGTGACATATTTGAAAGATATACAATTCTCTTTAAATTCAATCAGTGTGTCATTCTATTTGATAATACAATATATGTAATTTCTCATCATTGGGAAATTAGTCATAAGTGGAATGAGATGTGATGGAAATTATATACAAGGTAGTATAAGGTTACCTATTTAAGATTATATGATATGGTATGATATTATCATAAGGAATGTGGTAGTTTATATAGAAAATAAATCTTATTATTCAAAAATATATTCTAAAGGAATTTGGATAGTGTTTTATTGATTGAATTTCTATACCTATTTTATACTACATGAAAATGATATTAGTGATTGGACAACATTTTTTTTACCGTGATATACCTTCCTCATTTATGAGTCATAATAACTTGTGTTATTATTATTTTTTATTTTAATGGGAACTATAAATTTTGTAATGATAATATATAGCATGATGCTTGTGGAAACCCTTTTCAGACCACTTGTCTAGTATAACATCGGTCCATTTTGAGATGAAGTTAGTTGTAGTATGAATGATATTGAACAACATGTAAATTAAATAATGTTATGAACCCATGACATCTATTTCCCATATGGGGAATGTAATGATTTATTCTTTAGTAGGTCTTATCTTTGATGGTTTATGGATTACATTTTCCTGAATATTACATGAAAAAAACATTTTTATGAATTCCATTAATTCATGAAAGAATAATTCCTAAAAATACAAATGTATTATGTTTTGGTAGAGAATCAGGGTTATTTATTGATGGTAAATACATGAATTGGCATTGAATTTCTGGATAATGCATAGATTTCTCACCTTTTAATGAATCAAGTGGGGATCCAACAAAAACAACAATTATATAGGAATTTTTTTATAAACTCATGTTTTCATTGAGTATGAAATTTTATACCCATTTAAAATTTATTTCAACATGACTTGATCCTGTAGAATAACTCAACTGTAAAGATACTATAAAATGGAAGACATCCAGCTTGTCATGTCATCATATTATGAGGGTGTGAATTTTAACTACTCTAGGGTAGTATTAATTTCAATGATTTCCTTCATGTAATTACTAATTAATGGATATAAGAATCTATGGAGAGTTATTTCAATGACCATTTCATATTGATCTAGATCTAAAAACCTATATACCCATTGTATAGTGAATCCAATTATGTAATTATTGAATGAGAAATTTGGGTATGTGTAATATCTATGAGAAATTTGACTATTAACCCCAATATATAATCATTAAATGCAATTAACTCTTCCATAGCATGGATTATATTCAAATAAATTACATGATTAGAATCTTTGAATCACACATGATGATTATTTTGGAGTCCTATGTTTATAGAGATAATTATATGAAAATAAAAGGGCCAATTATTCTTCCCCATTATTATTACATAAATCTGATAGCAGGAAGGGATACAGAAGAAATACCATTACATTTGAGGTAAAATTGATCCAAAAATTGATCCTATTATTCATAGCACCACAAAATCATTTTTTTTATTTTCTAAAAAGATGTTTTAAGGGTTAGTGGTAATCATACATTCAAAAAATAAAAACAATGGATCCATATTTCATAATACAATTAGAAATTCTAAATTAGAAATTCAAAATTATATCTCAACCAAACTGCATAGATGCATGGAATCAAAAACAATTCAAAGTTTAAAAGTTCTACAAGACCTAGCACTGACAACCTTAAAATACCTGCCTACTGCATATCTCATCACATCACCTGCCAATGTGATCCACCATCACCGTCACTTCCATCATTTATCCAATGATTTTATCACTATCCTATCAACATAACAGCAATCATAGATAACCGAATTCTGAAGTTATGTCACCACTAGAGTATATCAACCATGATGTAGAACACCAAAATGACACACCACATACCATAAGATAAAAAATATGAAGGTTCCTGGAAAACTATGTTGCTTGCACAGACAAATCCCAAAGCCTCCGCGGATACCAACACTACCTACCGACCTAGAAGGGGAATGGATTTCGAATCTAGATCAATGTGGTAGCGGAAAAATCTCCATAGTGATCCTTGAATACGTTTGGAAGAAACAATATAAAATCGCAACCCCGAACCATCTGATAAACTGGAGGTCAAGGTGGTAGTATTCACCAACCGAGTCGAGCCCCTGACACCTAGTCGCACCCACCAACACCATCCAAAAACCACCATCAACACCATCATACTGAGTGGAATGATATAAGGTGTAAGGGGAAGGGTATCAAGAGTAGATCATGATATATGTGTCAAGGGGAAGCCGCCAAACCTCATACCAGAACAATCCCAACCCTTGATAGATTCTTCATGTGATACCGATAAGGAGTTTAGCATGAATAATCTGATGATAAGAGTAGAGGTTGGAGCTACCGACAACCACAAAATGCTAGAAAATACACCACCAAAATGGATCCACCTAAACCAGAGTGGAGAATAGAATAAGGCAAAGAATGGGGAATTCAGAACACTTTTGAATTTAGCTTCAACATTGTGTAATCTTAAATAGAGAGCAACATTAACAGTAACAAAAAACCCTACATGCATCCCATCTTTATTCCACTCAGATTGAAATAGAATCTCATAGATTTCAAATCCATAGATCGATATAACAAAAAACAAGTTTAACCTTCGGTGTTTTATATTGGTGTGTCTCGGGTTGACCAGAGATGTCTCCATGACATCATATGCTCTCTGACTGAAGCGATGACCGCAATTTCAGATCCAGAAGTGTCGAGGCGACTCCTCCCTGCTAGAAGGGAGACATTCTAGATGAACTCTGAAGCTGCTGAAGCCTGTCTCATCCATGCCGAAATTCCCACCGCAGTGACTCCCAAACGATACCTTTCCTCCTTCGACCTTCAACTCGCTAAAGCTACCCCCATCGTTGGACCGTTCGTCCTCACCTTCCACCAAACGCGACCAAGACCTAGGGCGCTCCCAAGAGTAGGTGGCTCCCGAGATATCCTTTCTGATTCTATGGAAAATAAATTACCCCATTCTTCTGTACGTTTTATTGTGAGAGGAACCATAAATCACATATCAATTTTTTGTAGGTTTCTTATATTAAGAAATATTCTACATTAGGGAGTTTTTTGTCCAATGAAGAAACCTTAAGGGCAAAGTGTTTTCTAATAAATAATTATATGTAATTCCCTTTGATATCCTTCTACCACACACAAAAGATGTCAATTCTTTGAGTAATGAAATCCCTTTATTCCATGCTTCTAGTCAAAATTAGATGATCAGAGATATATTTGATAAATTCAATGTTGAAAACTAAATAGAACTCACATTATTGTAGAAAATTTATATGATTTCTCCCAACAAAGACAACTATAAGGAATATTTATCAATATCAGAGTTCTATTTTTTTAACATCTATCATTTTTATATTCAAGAAAAAATATATTTTCCTTTATGAAAATATTTTTCTATGTGACTAGGGTACCAAAAGATCACTCCAAGGTTTCTACATAGAGGATGAAGGAATTTCCTTATACTTGTTGCATCTAAATTGGATAGTTACACATGTACTATTAGAGATCATCCAAGGAGTTCTAAAAATAAATATCCCATTACATGGGGAATTCATTTTTTATCATATTTTTGATGTAGAAACATATATCCATAAAATGTGTTATGATATAACTAATATAATAATGGTTTCCAGGGAGTTATCATAATACATTATAGTTTCAATGAGGTTTCTTATCATGTATATTCATGAATTTTTCAAAATATTATATCATAGTATTATAGAAAAAATAAAATAAAAGGATCATTTATAATTTCACTGCATCAACATATTTTATTGGGATCATATTCAATTTGAATTATTGAAACGTTTTAATGATAACCTCATGATTATATTGATTATCACGTGTCAAAGGTTTTAACCATCTGATCATCTCTTTAACATTATATTAGGCTTTCTATAATGGTATAGAAAATCTAGTACATGAGATATTGAAAGGAAGCCCTATAATGTCTCTTGATGAAAGGAATTTCTTATCATAAATAAACACATTACTGTTCCTAGATGATGGTAGAATCATTATCCCCATGCGCCATTCATAATGGATTATAATATAATACCAATCCATGAATAATAGATTTTATAATCAATTTGTTTCATTTATAAAAAAACGGTTCGATTGATAGTCATAAATTATTCCTCATATAACGATGATTTAGATCCATAATGTTAATGGAATCAGGAGTAACAATTTATTAGTATTGACAGTGGTATTAATAAAGGGATTGATATGAATATATTAATATTTAATCTATCCATTATAAATTATTTAATCTCTGAATAAGATTATCAATGTATAGAAATATAAAAAGTGAAAAAATATAGAAATATAGAACAATATAAACTTTATATACCATTCACTTTCAATATGTTAGAACATCATTAATTACCTTTAACACATTTGAACATGTTTAACGATGATCATACATGTTACAAACAAAGGTATACCACATTAACAAGAACCCCTAGTCTTAGGTGAATCTATCATTACATAACATGGACTCCTCCTCACTTCATTGATGTATTTTCACCTCACTATAATATGATGGATGAATATAGTAGAGAGTTGAGGTTTCAGTTATTATCAAACATGATATTCTTCTCATTATAAAAATTTACATTTGAATACCCCTGAGAATGATCCATTGTGAAACATTTATTAGATCATGCATTATAAAAATGATTTTATACCTAGGATTGATCATTATATTTATCACAGAATACGATATCTTCATTGAATTACATCTAATGCAACCATTTTTAAAATACTAGCCATAATATTTGATCAATATAAATATTGAATCTTAATGTTATAATTTGAAATTAATATATTCATCTTTCCATATGAATTATAATATATAATTTTATGTATGTAACAAACATATTTTAATGGAAGTAGAATCTATTCTCATTACATTCCACTTACATCAAACCTGAACTGCAGTTCACAAATGTATCATTTGAAATCAATGAACATTATGGATCCCATTAACTCATAAAATATAGTCTAACATATAGTATTGAAGTGGTATGAAAAAATTATACTATTAGTTATTGTTTTTTATAAAACAACTAAGGATACTATTGACCTAGGCACTAGATTTGGTCAATATTAATGCCTGAAAGGATATCACAATCACCAGGGGATTTAAATTAGCAATTGATCCTTAAGAACATACCTTGATAATTGTTTTATACATTAATAAACCAACATAAAATATAATAGAATATTTTTAGAGACCATATTGATACAAATATAACAAAACAACTAGTCATAGAGCAAGGAGCACTAATAGTACATATACCAACGAGGGGATGGGATTCCAAATAATTATATAAGAGGTAATGGTTGTTAAAAATGAGAGTAAAAAATAAAATACAATACATATACCAATATATGTGTCACATCATGCGAATCCTCCAACCTTGGCACGTTTATCACCCAAGATCATTTAACATGAATACCTTCCACTTCTAAGTGATAATATTATTTTATCTATATACAAAAAATTACCACATACACCCATTGGGTTTATATATAATTTGAGGACAATAATAAACATAGGTTAACACTAAAGGTTCGAAGAATAATCAATTTTTTCGAGGACTTATATTATATATTGAAAACAATTTTAATAAAATATTCTTTCACATTTTATGTTAAAATGAATAATATAAAAAATACATTAACCATTCACTATGGATAACTCTATGATTATAAAGTTTAAAGAATCATATTAAGATCCTCATACTCTCACTTATTATACCATTCAAAATAATCCCTATATTTGAAACTATATGGAGAACCATGCTATAGTTCTAGTGGTAAAAATATCCATATAATCATTTTGTAGTTATAGTTTCATCAAAATATAATGTCTATAAATGGTGGTACTTTAAAAAGTACCATTTCTCTATATTTAATGCTATTTTCCATGTATAAATTATTGTTTTCAAAGGATTATTTAAAATTCATTAATGTATGAAATTTTATATGATTTAGAAACATTTATATTGACTTTATAATGATGGGTTTGAGTTATACTAGTAGTATTAGTTCATAAATGTTTAAAAGAATTATTTAAAACGCTATGAAGTATTTACTAATTATTTATGATGATCTCAAAAGATAAAATGGATGGTTTCAGTAAGATTGAAATTTTCAAAAGGGTAAATATTTGCTATTATTGATGTTTAAATGGAATTTTATTAATATTTAGAGACTACCACATCTATTAATATATTTGGTTTCATGAGGTTGTAGATCATGAGGATTATTTTAAGTTATTTTTTTCTTTTTATTAGATTAATCCATCACAAAGTTCATATAGGCTTCCTAGATGAGGGTATGACTGAGTTTTTTTAGGATAACCCACTATTTGATCAAACTAGAAATTATATTCTAGTGTTTGAAAACACGAGGAATCATCTCTTTCATGTATATAAATCCTCCAAAAAATTGGAAAACTGATTTTGGGATATATAGAAGATCCCCATCCTCTATAACCTCCGTAATCCTATAAAGATTTTGTTTGAAAGTATTATCAGTGTGGGTCCATGTTGGAAGAGGTATAAGTAAATCATTTTAACTAACACGTAGTAAGAGAACCATGGGATGGAATCAAGGAAATGTTCCTTCAGTAAGAAGTTCATAAAATTATAAAGGCTATCATGGATATAGAGTTTTAAATAATTGATATGTGTGAATATATGCATTTTATTCTACTCATTTATTCATTGATATGGCATCCTATCGACCATATCCAGGTTTTGATGAATCTATAATAGATCCATTTTTATATTAGGATTATTGTTCAATCATAATTTTATTTTTTATTATCTTGGATGACTAATTACATAGATGTTTTGATAAAAAATATTAAAACTTATATAGGTACGGTAGGACTGTATGAGTCAGATTATATCAAATAAATTAATGAGTCTAGTAATTATAACTATTATAGTGGACTAGGGAGGTGAATTTCCATTGGATATATGTTTGGGGTGTTATGAAAACTTCCAGTTTATTCTCAAAAGTTTCATTTGGGATTAAGTCCCTTGTGTGCCATAAATGTGGTATGCCATGTTATAAGAAGAATTTATGTTAGTAATCTTATAATAAATGTTTTATTTGTGTATGATTACGAAATTATTAATAGTGATTACGTGGAGTTACCCATAAAATAACAGAAGAAAGAACTAAATCATTGGCAAATCCTTGGGTTTAATCTTATGAATTTTATTGGTAATGACATAGTTATTTTTATATTGTTTATTTCTTTATTTGGTTTGTTCGAAGGCTATTTTAAATAAGGTTATATCATATATTGGAATTTAATTTCGATAAAGTGTGTAATTATTGTTGTGGATACTACCTTGTTATAGTATTTATCACGCACTATTTATAGTCATTATTACTTTTTTGTGTTTATAATAGATTTTGAACTTGGTTTTGTCCGAATATATCAAGGGGATCCTTTCTTAAACTCTCAATTTTTTTGAGTCTATTTTCTATTGATTATTTTATAGTATTAATATAATATATTTTCATATATAGCGCATCAGTTGAACTATAATGTGTTTATGAGATAATAATTGTAGATTTTATTGGAGAAATATATTGAGTTTGTGTTTAGAGACTTATTCTAGTGCGAGTCTTTTTATAATTTTTTTATTTTGAAGGATAAATTAATCCCACATATTTTACCAACTCATTTTAGAATATTTCAGGTGTAGAACGTGATGTTTTTAATAAAATGTTTTATAAGAAATGATATATTTTGGATTTATTTAATTGTGTATTGATTTAAAATATTTAAACAAATCATTAAAATGGTCTCATTTTCTGTGGACTGACTGTGGAATTTTCTTTGCTAATTCATTAGTTTTTTAAAATAATATTATATTTTATGTTTGTTTTATTATCTCAATTATATTTGAACAGAAACTTCTTGATTTCTTTTGGGAATGGGGTTTTATAAATAGATTATGTTGACTATTTGGAAAAAATAACTCAATGTTACTTTGTACTATTTTTGGTTTGAATATGTTGGATGAAAAAGAATGTAGACTTGGTCAGTAGTTGAATATGAGTGAAAATATTGACTACATATGTTGAGAATTCTCCATGAAAAATTAATGGAAGTAATACAAGTGGTATAGAATGATTGACATACACAATAAAATCATATCCTAGTTATTTCAAAATATTTGGGGTTCAAAATACAAAGGAATGTAAAACATTCAAGAAAGAAATATTTCAAAGACTGAATCATGAAAATATGTCAATAGATTGAGATTCATGAATTTTTGGTTTCCGGAAAGTTAGGATCGACATTATCTCACACACCGACATTTTGAATTATTTAATTTTATTGTTTTTTTGGCTTTAGATAGCCTCCTCAAAGTGTGGGTTGAGTGCATGTTTAAAATGATTGATATTTGGAGTTTGGTGGGTTTCAGACTGGTGAAAGACTACCGCACGGTTGGTGGTAAACATATCATTAACCAGGATTTCCTACAGTTACACATTACATAAAATAATAAAACATTATGATAATGAAATAATGTAAACATTTAATACATAATAATAATAACATTATTGTGTAGATAAAATTCTTTTATTAAAATATTTAATGATCTTATTATTATTGAAATCGTTATAAATATAATTATTATTTTCTTGTTATTAATTTTTTTAATTTAAAAAAAATGAAAAAATTATTATATATAATTATTACGAATTTTTATCGCTACTATTATTATCATTATGAAATTTAATGGAGTTGTTGTGATTATACAAATTATAATATTATTATAAATACTGACAATAAAAATTTGTTATTATTTTTTTATTTAAATTTTTATAATTATTATCATTATTATTATTATTATTATCATTATTATTATTAACATTTTTAATTTTTTATTACAGTAAATTTTATTTTATCTTATTATGGTGTTTCCATAACTCTTTTTATCCACCACCCCTCACCCCTCACTCCCCCATTTATTATCTTTTTTTAACCCTCTCTCCAATCACCCATATCTCCTGACTCACCCCTCTCTCTCATTTAATTCCTTTTTTTGTATTCCTCTCTCCAATCACCCCCACACCACGCCTCCCCCCTCTCCCACTAATTACCCTTTTTTATCCATTTCTATTTTAACACCTCTTCCACATCACACCTCCCCCTGCCCTTTTTATCCATCACACCTCTCCCTTATTTTTTTTATCCATCATGCCTCCCCCAACTCTCTATCCCTATAATAAATTTTTATTGTTTTTTTATTTTATTCCCTCACACCTCTATCCAAACACCACCCTCTCTCCCCATTTATTACCTCTTTTAATTTTACCAATCTGGCTCACCCCTCTCCCTATACTCCCTCCCTCGTTCTCTCTATTTATTTATTTTATCCCTAATGAACACACCCCTCTTCCACCTTATTCCTTCATTCTCACACCTCTCTTCCACTTACCCCTCCCTCATGCACGAATCCTCACCTCTAGCACTCATTCTCACAACAACTCCTGTCTCCAGAAATTCCTTCAGGTGAGTTATATTCCTCTATTATCCTCTCGTCACTCAATTTTTTGGGTTCTCATGTTGGGGATTCCTTTTTTCGGAACCCTAAATGTTAGGTTTAATGTGTATTTTATGTTTTCTTTGGTTTTAGGATGTCCAATTGTTTTGCGGGGTGTCGTTCTTCAAACCATTATAGGTTCATTCCTATTGCACAAGGTTTCAGTAGTTGTTTCCATATTTTTCTTTCCTAAATCATTTCCATTGATTCATGCAATTTCAAATAAATTTATAAGATAGTTTCACCACTCTATAAAACCCTTTTTTAAATTATAATAGCAATTTGAAATTTTTTGTATTTTTTAAAAACAAGATTTAAATGGTTTTTAGTGTAAATTACATAGTATTTATTATACCTAGAAATATTTTTTGAATTTCTTACATTTCATTAAGAAGGAATTGGTCCCTTATGAAATGTATCTGACTTATTATGATGCAATGATATGGTTTATTAATTAATATGGTTTGGTTGTGTTATTCATTGTTACTGTGTTAAATAAAATTCATAGGGGATTAATGGATTCAATGTTTTTAGTTTGTGGTCTATTAAAATAATATGGGAAATCACTAAATATATGGGAAAGGCATTAAATTTTTTTCTTGGTGTGCATTTGAATTCAAAAGATTATTTTTGGTTTCTATGGTTTAATGTTTGGATAAGATGATAAATGTGTTAAAATTTGTTGTAAAGGGTTTAATGTTTTTTGGATAGTTTTGTTATCTATAAATAATGTATGTTGCAAGTTATGGTTCTATGGTAATTTATGTTTTCATAGAACTTTAGTTTTCTAAATTCATTTTAGTTTTCAAATAAAGTTGGTCCCCTTGGGTGGTTTAAAAAGTGTATTTTAAAAGTGGTTTTGGTATTTGAAATGTGGCATTGGGATAAGGCAGTCCTGAAATTTACCTGATAATATAGAATTTAAAAAAGTTGGTATTGATTGTTTTTTATATTTGATTTGATTGTGAGATTTTTTATCATTTAAAAAATAATCAAAATTAAAAAGATTATAAAAATTAATGAATGTGAAACACTTTTTATAAATTAGTTAATTATTTGTTGTTTATGTTACGTGGAATTGTAGTTTGTGTCATAGGAAGGGTTTAGATAATTTTAGTGGACATAATGTTATAAGTTAACGATGAATAATTTTTTTTATTTTACAACATAGGTTAATTAGTCTATGGATTTCTGTACATTTAAAAGAATAAATACACATTTCATTTATTAGATGATAACAACACCTTAGTAAAATTTATAGGGTTTTGATAGATGTTTGAGGTATACCTAACCCTTAAATTTAACATATCTAATAGTGAAAAGGTTATTTTAGATAGAATAATTTAATTCCATGAATAAGTTCAATATATTGTAAATATTATATGAATAATCTAATGGAAAATATTTTTGGTTATGATGATATATTATTTTAATAATAAATTTTATGTTTTCTTTTGAAAAAATATATTATTATATAATACATTAATGGATATTCATTTTATTAATGAGAGAAATTAGATATTTTTGGAGAATATATTAATTAGGAATATCAAGTTGTTAGTATATGAAAATATGAGTGGTAAATTTTATTTGGATATAAAAATTAAATAAACCACAAAAGACTATTTTAGCAAATCATTATGATTTTTTGTTTTTCCACTTGGTCAGGAATATTTATAGTGACTTCATTTTAGTCATATATCAAATTATTTATGTTTTAATTTGGGATTTATTTTTATGGATTTAGATATTAATGTAGTATTTCTTCAAATTATAGTTTATTTATATTTCAATATACGTTAATTTTGTGGAACCATGTTTTATTAATGGATAAAAAAATATGAAATTTTTTATACTTTTTTAGATGTTATGATATAGGGAACTATAGTTTTAGTGCTTGAAGAAAGAAAAATTAATCTATATTTATTTGCAATATTGGATAATGTAATAGTAAAAAACATCTTGAATCACATCCTAAGGGTGAAATTATTCTTATGGTGTATAAAAATTCATGTATGTCTATTTTCAGGTATTCTCTATCGAAGTGGAAATTTAATCCCTTAACTCTTGATTAATTACTATAAGATAAATATTTTTATCATTATTATAATTATTTCTAATTAATCAATGGCCTTATTTACCCCTTACATACTTATGATTTTCTAAATTGACCTTCTCATTATTGTAATCATGATCACTCTGTATTCCCCATGGATGTTATTTTTCTCTTCAATGACATTATTTTTACTCCACTTCTCTGTTCTTTGTAACCCAATTTTGTGTAATTATCAAAGACCATAATATATTACATTTACACTATTAAAAAATATTTGTAATTAAAATTTTTTTGTAGTCAGTTTTCAAAAATGGTATTTTAAATATTAAATAATTTCCTTTTTATTATTTTATGTTTTATATTACACTCTATATAAATGATTTAAAAAAATATATTTTGTTGGAAACCTTATAAATTTATGAGGACACAATTTCTAGAAGAGGTTAGAGTGTAATATCCCTATATTAATGAATTAATTTTCTATGTATAATATATTAGATATCATTTTCTATAAGAACATCAAACTTCATCAAATTCTAATATACTATTGAAATATTATTATTTAAATATATCCATTATAACCAATCCCAATGATTAGAAGGTATAAATAGCTGTAATCATGTTATGAAATATATGTATAAATGTTTTAAATCATAAAATTAATAATCAATCAGACATTGATTATAAATAAGTCAGAAATGATGAAAAAAATATTTTGAATGTAAAATAAATATTATTCTCAACAATGTTTATATGTGAAAAAGTTAATATTAAATGAATAGATTAAATTTATAAATTTTTTTAAATAAATATAAGGAAATAATTTGATTGTATATACATTTAATAGAATAAAAATTCATTGAATTTTTATTATTAGGCTAGGATTGATGTTAAAATAATTTTATTTTTCCAAAATACATATTATTCAAAATAGTTATTTATTTCATTTTTATGCGCATATTATAATTCATTTTAGCCAACTATATAGAATTTTATATTAAAATGTTAAAATAAGTTATTTAATCTATATTGAATAATTTTTATATTATAATTTTTTTTGGAAAATATTATTTTTTGTGTAAATTGAGAAAAAACAGATTTTGTTTCAAATATTATCTATTCATTTCTTTATAAAATGTTGTTTTGAATTTAAAATACGTTTTTGATTGTTAATTAATTTAAAAAAATTATAATTTAATTATAAATAATATATTTAAATACAACATAATTTTTATAATTTGTGAATTTTTTATAAGATATGGTTTTTGGATTAAAAATTCATTTTCCAAAAAAATTATTTTTCCTTATATTTAATGATTTTATATTAAAATTAACAATATTTATTTCTATAAATTTAATGTTGAAAAATGGATTCTGTATTTGGAATGGTGATTTTGAAATTTGGTAAATAGATCTCTTTTTTTCATTCCAAATAACAACAATGATAAATATTTTTCACTTCTATAAGGGTAATTCAAGTAAAATAAGGTCTAATATATTAAATAAGTCATATAAATATCTATTAAACCTATATCTATATTGTTTTTTAATTTTTATTACAATAATAATATATGATTTAAAAATGTGGAAAATTAATTTCACATTCATTTGACTAGGACATTTATATTATTTCATGTAAATGATAAATAAAAAATTTCACTATCTTTCTATTAAATTAACTAATATTATGAAGGTATGTTATGGATGAATATAAATGAAGATTTTTTACATACATACGTTATTTTTTATTTTAATATATTTTTAATATTATTCAATGAAATAATTACCTTAATAATTTCTGCAACATCGATAGAGTTCTTGTGAAAAAAGTAGAAAAATCATGGGAAATGATTTCAAAAATAATAAAAATAATATATTTAGGTTTAATTAGAGTATTACATGATTTTCCTAAGTAATTAAATCTTTTTTATTACTTTTAAATTGGTTTCTATTTTAATTACATTTTTATCCCAATGTATTTGATTTCAAACTGTATGAAATTAACTATAAATTAATTTAATGACATTTTAGGATATAAATAGTTAACTAAAATATAAAAAAATTAAAATGAATATTCATAGAGGTCAAGTGGGATTTGAAATGTTTGAATACTTTTTCTATGAACCATTTTGTAGCCACATGTCTATATCACCATGATATTTAGAGGATATATATTTTTAAGAATTTTGATGTATTCAATATATTTCGTAACGTGTAATAGTGATCTTTAACTAAACTACATTATACAAAAAAATTATTATTTAAATGATACAATTATAATGTAGATGTAAAATATTCAATATGAATAGGAAATAAAATTTAATAATATATAGTGTAATTTTTTTAGATAATGAAAATATATTGATAAAGAAGTTCTCATTTTATAGTAATTTCATTCTATTCTTTATAAAATACATTTTACCTCAATTTTTTTCATTTTAATAAAAAAATAATATTATTAATTTATACCACTATTATAAAATTAATCTTATAAAAATACTTCTTTTATGACATACTCTTCTTCAAACTATCATAGAGTGATTTTTTATCGAATTTTGGTATAAAAACCTTTTATAACAAAGAAATTTTTTTTTTCTAGATAACCCAATTTTAATTTCATTTTATTGGGAAAATATTATATTATATTCTAAAAAATCAATGAATTTACTGTGATAAAATGTACTATATTTGTAGATAGAATTTAATTTTTTTTTAATGATGACAGACTTATTTTTTCCAATAAATAATTTTAAAAACTGTAAAAAACATTTAACGTAGTTATGGTTAAAATAAGTTTTCAATGGGGGTTAATCCTTGAGATAATGATATATTATCCAATTGAATTTCTCAAACTTATTTTAATGAAATATTTAGACCCCATACTATCCTAACATAGAACCTATAACCATATCTATTCATTTTTGTTCAGTATAAAATTTTTATATTTTAATCTTTCCAGAAATTCCATGTGCATCCTCTCCTAAAATTATAAATAGACATGCTACCCCTCTGTTATTTTAACCATATTAATCCATATATGTAAATTATACAATAAAATATATTATTTAAAATTTACATAGACACTAATTATAGGTTTTTTACTTCATAAAATTCCAATCCAACTGTCCTTTAGATGAAACTAAATAGAAATATCCAAGAAGAGGTATGTATCCAACCCAAACTCAATATATTTATTAATTGATATACACTAAATTAATCATTTGTATCCATCATTAAATAATAAATTAATTTATATAAATGTATTTAAATGATGGTAAGAATATGGAACAATCATTAACCACCATATTTTACTTTAAAATATGAAGTGAAGGTATTGTTTGTATTATGTGTGCAGTACCTCCTCCATATAATGATACAATTCATCTTCTATAATGATCATTCATAGATGTTAATTATGATGTGTAAATTTTTTAATATTATATTTATATCATGGTTATTATTATATAATTATAATATCATATGTACCTTTATATCATTAAATCTGTTGGAAATCGATAATATTGCTTGTGCATATGTGTGGACTACCACATCCATGAAGATATGTCATTATTTTTTCATTTTCTAATTTAATTGATTTTTAAAAAAATAATTTTAATTAATATTCATGATATATATTATAAAATAATGAATATTTATAGTTTAATTATTATTTATTTTTTTATATCCATTTAAAAATTAAAACATCATTCATGCGTACAATGACCTACCATCTCCAAGAATGGTGTAATTCATTCTTCTATTCTTAAAATTCAGGGATGATTACAAGTAATTACATAATAACTATATATTATATTCATATCATGATAAAAATTATATAGATTATGGAACCATGATAAAGATTCAATTATTTAATATAAATAACCAAAATTATAAGAAAAAAGAGACAAATAATCATTATAAAAGATGATTTAAAATAATTTTTAATAATATGGTAAAAAAATGTCATAGGTGTGTAATATTTTATAATATAAATATCTATAGTTATTTTAATAAAAGTATAATAATTTTTCATTCATTATACATGTTTTTAAATACACATAAAAAGAATATTAGACCCGATATAAGAGTTTATTTCATAATCTCATCATTATTCAGTATTATCTAGGATTAATTATCCATTGGGAAAATTAAATGATATTAATATATATTTTTTTCCCCTAATTTTATGAATTAAATTTTAATTTAATAGTAAAATATTTATACCTATTTAACAAAAAATTAACAGGAAAGTGTTTTTAGGAAAAATAGACCTTATTTCTCCTCCGACAGAAAATTATTTTTCTTCCATATCGGTGTCTTCAGAAATTTTTTCATGAATTTTTTAAATACTCTACATTATCCTTTCAAAGTCATATATATATATTTTTTATAATATTCAAAATTTTATATAATAAATCATTTTTTCATTTTCTACAAAATGTACTTTATAAATTTTAACAAAATTCTGAAAGGAATATTTTATTATCATAAAAGACAACAATGGAATTTTTCATTATTATGAAATTATATGATTTGAATATTTTTTAACAATTTATTATTTTATAATTCAGTGAAACTGATTTCCATAATACTATGTAGAAATTTTCATTTTAAATATTTGATTTTAAAATGAAAAGTGTATTATCATCAGAAACATGTCCGTTGTTCTTTTCAAAATATTTTAATATATTTCAACATCCATTATTGAATATTATTATTTATTGTGGTTATAATATATTGATGAAATCCAAAATATTTTCCTATATGTATTATGATCGTTTTTATTGGAGAAATTATCAAAATTACATATAATAATTCTCCCAATATTTGATGGTATTCATTAGTTATGAAGGGTGATTAAGTAGTGTAGATTTATTCACATGACGAATGGATTGGATGTATTAATTTAAAAGAGTGGCACATAATTACATATCACCTCAATATATCAATTGCCTCATTAAATGAATAATATAGGGTAATTTGTGGAAACCATTCTAATTTATGTGCAATGTATTATAATGAGGCCTCAAAGATAAATATATGTTGTCTTAAAATATGAATTTCATCATTATAAAATATGTTATTGTTGTATATGTGAATATTTGAATTTTTATCATATCTAGGGAAATGATTCTAGGTAATGTAATAATTTTTATTAAATTATTTGACAATTAGTTATTTCTTTTTATTACTCATTCCATATTTATTATTTTAAAGCTTTCACTGTACACATTCCTTTACTTAGAATCTAACCTCACTAATTTCTCATGTTCACCTTCAATAGGATGCTCATTTTTTTTAATTGATATGAACAGATATTATATTGAGAATAAATATTTTATCAAATAATATAAAATGTTTTATCCGATGTAATATTATGTTACTGAATGTATGTAGTTCAACAAGACCGATAAATTATTCAGTCCTTTAGAATGTGATCAGTAATATTTAGTGAAAATGTAAAAAAAAAACCAATGACACTATGATACTAGGGTCAATGTATTTAAAATAGGTATAAGAGTATGTTAAGTAGAATACATGGGAACTATATCTTGGAAAACATAGATTAGGGAACATTACTATATGATAGTCTTTTGGGATATTTTTAAATGTATAATAAAATGATTCTTATTTTTGTACGTTATATATTTTGTGGTTTTCCTATTGATACAACCTTGTGTGGAATATTAAAGTGGAGGTGGTTTTGGAACATAAACAAATAAGGGTAATAAACGTAAAAAAATTATTCTAGTATATATGGACTATACTTATAGAACATGACGTATGCATACTTACCATTCCACATCTATAACACTTCCAAAGGATATGTTTCTGTTAACTATCATTTTCATTATATAAAACTGTGTTCTATTTGAGTTGATTATTTTATAGGATAAACAATTTTCAACCAAAGGTGTTATAGGTAGAAACTAATGTGTTAGGATTTAGGCGATCTGTGAAATATGTTCATGGTTATATGATAGATTAAATTGATTAATGATTCATGACGGCCATTCTAACCATCATTATTTTAGAATGTCATTAAAGACAAGAACATGAAGAAGATTTGGTTATTGGAATCCTCAAATGTGGAATTATAATATTTTAATATATTCAAATAAATTTGTTTTAATCATTAAAAGTATCTAGGGATGTTAATTCTTATTCTCAAAATTTTTATATTGTGTTGGAAGTGATAAAATATAATGATAGGTTCCATGAATCTCATTTATATTGGTCAAATTTGATATATGTTTATGGTAATGTTCATCTAAGAAATCTTTTTATTCCTCCTAAATTTGATATTGAAGTAATATTTTGTATGGATTATATCTCTTGGTATATTATCCATAACAATTGTTGAGTAAGGGAAGTTATATTCAATATTACAAATCATCTTTCTTTAATATGTCAACGAATGGAAGAACCAGAATATCCAATGCAAATTACTTTTATTATATGGGTGTTTATACCTATCCATGTGTGATATTTATCTAAAATGTTTTAGGACAAACATAATATCATTTAAATTAATTTTGTAGGGATATTTTTGTTGTTTTTTATGAGGGCATTCATATTGATCTCATGAATCATGAAATTGTGTTTTCAATAGAACTAATACATAGTTATACACATATTCCCAAGACTATATATACCAATTTAGTTGGGTGAATAAATGAAGAAACACTGATAGATAATCTTGATAAGGTATTCATTTAGCCTAATACTTTATGAATGATTTCGAAATTTTTTATGATAAAATATTTTTATGTGGGTTATTCAATTTATTATCAGGAACCTAACAATATCACTATTAAGAATAAGTATCCTATTCGATTTATCAATGATCTATATGATCAATTACACCGATCTAAATATTTTTCCAATAATTATCTTCAATATGATTATTATCATTTAATGTTCAAAAATGATGATATAACCAACACTACATTATGTACTGGGTAAGGTAATTATGAATATAGAGTAATGATTTATAGAAATAACAATTATACTTTCATCATCATTGATTTAAGGAATATAGTATTTATATTTTACATTAATTATTTTTTGGTAGCGTTTATATATGATATGGTTATATATCTGAAGAGAAATTATGATAATGTTGAATTTTTTTGAATTGTGATGAAATATGAGATGAAGGAGAAATATTATAGTAAATTGAAAAGGAGGGAATTTTAAATTTTGAATGATTCATTATTATATCATAAAATATCATGTGAGGATATATCAGCTGATCCCATAATGATGAATGTTATTGACATATATCTTAGTTAAACCATTGTAATTGAGATCATTAATTGTTTGGGATGGATAGATATTACCATTTCATATTTAGATATTTCTCATTTATATCTAACACACTAAACATGTTTACTCATAAGGAGGATTTATTTTTACATATAGAAGAATATGATGAGATTTTCAATGAATTTTTTTTTAATTTCAATGAACTAAAGAGACAGTTTGTCAGTGCACATATTCTTACAATACACTACATTGGAGAGTGGTTTTAAATCAATTGTAATGTATTATGCAATAAATGGGATATTTTAACTTCTAAAATGACATGTTGATTTGAAATACCTCTTTCCGATAAAAAAATTCACGAGAAAAGTTTTCTGAATAATTATTTGGAGTTGAAAGCAGTAAGTTTTTCCCTGAGTATAAGGAAGATTTTTTTGACTGGTCTCATATACAAAATGTTAATAATTTTATATATTATATATTAATATATAATGATTTTAATATGCCCCTTATAATATTTTTATATTTTATCATATATTTTGACTAATCAATACGTTACAACCCAAAGAAACTGAAAAATGTTGATGGTTCCCTATATTAGAATGTCCATATTAGTTTTTCAATGAATAGGGTTTAAATAGGTCCAATATATATGTAGTTATAAAATAAGGATATTTAAATAATTATAATATAAGTGAAATCATATCATTCAAAGATGAATAATTATCCATCCATCCAAGAGAGGAATACGATGGTGTGAATGTAACATGGGGAGTTATAGATGAATGTGAGGAAGGTTACTGATTTAAACCATGATTATATTGGAAATACAAGTTTATGGAACTATGTATATATCCCACCAAAAATAGTTTTGAAGAAATAGTTTTTAGATGAAGGTCATAGTTCTTTGTTCTCTTTTCATCTTTAAAGTACAAATATGTTTAGAGATATAAAGGTGTATTTTAAGTGGGATAACATGGAAAGGGATATTATAGAGTTTAAATAACAATTCTATTTATTTAAAAAAGTTAAGGATGAGATATAGATGTCTACATGGTTTTTACAACCATTACCATACTTAAATGTAAATGCGAATACAATACCATTGATTTCATCAATTGAAATTCCAAAACACTTGAAGGGAACTATGCTACATGGGTTTTAGTTGAACTCCTTACAAAGTCATTGAATTTTATTTTTATTAGATATTATTTTTCCCTTGAAACACATACATGAGTATACATTAAATAATATTCTAGTTATTATTTAGTACCACTCTCAATTATATCTGATCATGATGTGACTTTTACCAAGAATTTCTTGAGAAGTCTTCAATATGCACCATATAAAAAGTTTGATTTTAGAACTACATATATTTATAAGATTTATTTTTACTGTATGATGACCATTGATACTATATAATACATATTGTGAGAGTTATATATGGATTTAAATGTTTTTTTGGATCAACTCATTCCTTCTGTGGAACTTTCATAAAACAATATATTTTCTTCTAGTATTTAGATGGCCCCTAATAATGTCCTACATTACAGGATGTGCATAACTCCAACATGCTATATAATTTTGGGGCAATGAATTAAATTTGTATATTAAATATTTGAGTAAATGAATTAAAAGATTTCATCTATTCAATATCTCACATGTGTAATATAAATTGTATAAAAAAAATTATTTACAATCATCAGATAGATATTGAGTTTAATGTTACATAAAATGTTCACCTATTAACATCTCCCAAGTATTAGGTTATAATATTTTTATAGAATAATTATCTAGATATATTGGTTCCTTCGAAAATACTGATTATATTGTAATGATATCTTATCACATTGAGGCTCCATTAAATGTCACTCATGTTCACGATGTGTTCTAAGTATCTCACTAATAGAAGAATATTCTTGATCCATCACATGTACTAAACTCAATATTTGTACCATGTAAGTATGATATCTACTATGAAGAGTAGCTAATTGATACATTTGATCACTGAAAAAATGATCTATGAAATAATACCACTCACCTAGTAAATGTTTCAATGAAAATCTGTAAATTTGATGACGAAATTTGGGAACACGAGGATTGTATTTGGCAGACGTGTACCAAGTTATTTACATCGGGATGATAGAATATTGATGGAGATGTTTTTAGAAGTAGTATAAAAAGAAAAACCCATGATATTATATATATATATATATGTAAATAATGTGAGTGGTTTTAATAGATTTCTTAATAGAAAATAGATATATTTAATTGAACTTTATTATATAAAAATTATTATTTTTTATGTGTTATCATAATAACATAACGGTTAAATTGATGGTATGAATAGTAATAAAAAATATTTTCAAAAACATTTATAATTATTTATAAAATTACAATATTCTGATGAATAAGTGATCATTTTTTATAGTCATTATATGAATCTAAAATAATATTTCCATAAATAATTGTCCATATTTATTTTTGTGACCAAATCATATATTTTTTTTACAAATTTTAGATGTCAAATTTAAATGAATGAAATTCGTTTTTAAAATTATCATTTAAAAATTAACTCGTATTGAATTATATGAATTTTTTTGAAAAGATTGATTATTTATAATATTGGGAAATAATTATTTTTATTGACTAAATTCTTTTAATTTGACATATTTAATATTTTTATTTTTGAATGGTTGTGAATATATAATTAGATCATTTATAAAATTATTAATAGATGTATGGTGATTAAAATAAATTTTATATTTTATATTTTAAAATACCTTTTATATCGTAGAAAACATTTTCTCTAAAATTGTGAGTTTTGTTATGTTTTATTAGAATAATATTAAATTATATTTTGGTAATTATATGATTTTAATTTCATAAAATTTATATTTATATTTTAAATCATCATTTCTAAAGTTATCAATTAGTATACATGAAATTTTGGTGATAATGAATAATAAAAATTGAAAAAATACACCATTTTAATGTTTAAAAATTAATTTCCAGGGTTAAGCCCAGAGATAAGGGTATATTTTCTAACTAAAATTTACTAAATAATATTGGATGTACATTGTTTGGTCAAATCCTATCCAAAAGTTCAACTTGTTTCCATTTTCTATCTTTTTTATTTAGTATGACATTATCATATTTTAGTATTTAATGAAATGTGAAGTGTGTCATTTACCCCAATTATAAAAGGAAACACCTTCCACATTCACTATATACCATATTGATTAATATATAGTGACCACACCGAGTAATTATCCTATAATCCTCTTTATAAAAGAGATAGAAGTCATTGTGTTCTTAAAAATATATTCCAATAGTATATAAGAAGGTATATATAGGAGGCATATCAGAGAAGAGGTAATCATCCTACCAAACCTATTTCAATTTTTTTCTTATTATAACACATATAAGTTTGTGGTACTCATCATAAAATAATAAATTCATTACCCTAAATATATTATAATTTTTTGTGATTATTTTACAACCATTATTAATCGATAATTCCATAAAATGAGATGTGAAAGTATCATTTATGCTTACTTGTGGTATGAACCTCCATATAGAGAAATAATTATCTTGAATTGACCAAACAACATGATATTTATTTTGTTATTCATAATAAAATTTTTAACTAGGTTGAGGGGGAACCCTGTTGTAATGCCCCAGTTCCGGGTGCCACTCAACGGGTGCCCTGAACCCAGTTCACCACATGACCTCAAGTGCATTTCCCCAAAAGCCAGAGGCTGCCGACAAGTAGCGAGGGCCCAGGTCTGATAATGGGGAAACTATGCCCTAATTTTTTAAAGTGTAGCACAACGGAATGAAATAAGAATCATACAGCAATAACGAAAGAAATAAACCATACACATTTAATATAACAAAAATCGTAAAAGACAACCAACCAATTATATAGATATGATGCAACATGTCTCAAGTTCTAAGAAAACAGCCATAACATGTTACACAGAAGTACAATACAAGGCATAGTACAACAAAGCAAAATAAAATAGCCGGTAGCATCGTGAGCCTAAGCCCGGTCCCATTCTCTGCTACTCCTCAGTAGTAATCAAGTACCAGTTTAAGGACCCTTTCCCTTATCTACATCTACAGAAACGTAATCAGTTTGGGTGGAAAAGCATGTCCCAAACAGGGTGAGAGAAATAAATCCCAGTAGGCACCCACCAAAGGTCCATTCTCAACTATGTGTAAATATGCAACGGTAGTGTGCAGTAGTAAAATGCAATAAAGTATTCATTACTAAAAAGTAACTAACTTAACTTGATATATTTACATTTTAATATCCATTTAATCATTTAATTTAAAATATCAACATAGTGAATATTTTAAGTGAACAACCAATGTCCTCAAACATGTAAACCCTTATACTCAGGTAAAGAGAATCCAAACACACGAATCTGCCCACATGCATACGAATATTTCCCATGGGCCTAAGAAGTGTCCCCTGTAGGCACATAATCAACTACCCACAGGCACGGAAGAAGTTTCCCATATCCTAAATAGTACAGTGCCCGTAGGCTAATCACAACACTTCCCTCAAGCAAAACTGGTAACCGGGCCATGCCCAAGATGTAAATAAGCTGAACATAAGAAATTATTCTCAATTCAATTCTACAATCATCACTTTAAAGACATACCCTCGGGTATCCTGGCGAAATGGCTAAACAGAGGAACGCACCCCTGGGGTGGTCCTGGATCCAGACAATGATCCCAAACAGCAGTTTATTATTACAATTAATTACCTATTGAATTATATGTATTTAAAATAGCCATGTCCTTAGCCATTTGATACCCCAACATGGGCTCATAGAACACAAACTCACAAAACACACAACTGAGGGAAAATAAACACCAAGCCACCTACCTTATACGCCCCTTAAAGGTATACGTGAATGAAGATCCATGAATAGTCCAAGAACAACGATGATCTTAGGTGAAAGAAAAACTCGTTAAAACTTAAATAACATACATTAGAAGAATAATTGGTAAGAAACACACAAGGTGAAGTGAGGGCTTACCCACGCGGTTCCAGGTAGATCGACGGTGCAAAAAACTGATTCCTGAAGTGCACTCGGCGGATCTCCAAAGATCTGGCTTCCTCTCTCGCTCCTTCCTCTGGTTCTATGCCTTCCCTGTGAACAGGGGAGGCAACTTCTCATTTTAATCATAAAAAACAAAGTACATGGAATGTAATTCCAACTACACGGCATGTACTTACCATTTTTTTAACTATTCCTCGGGCGGTTTCCTGCCAACATGGCACTGTTCATCTACCGATATGACTACACGACGTGTCTCCTTGAGCACCCGGTGTGTTCTGTTGCACAGCTAGCCACCGCCTAACTATTCACCTGCTGACTGACAACATGATGTGTAAAGGACCCCTACATGGCATGTAGTTGGGTTCTACACCCTTCATCGCCGACATAGACACATGCCCCATGTACTCATCCCACATGGCCAAAAGTACACGGCGTTTGGAAGAGTACACGACATGTACTTCCATAATTTTGAGATTTTCCCCCATTTTCCTTATTTTCTCAAAAACAATTAAGGAAAAGAGAAAAAAAGAAACTTGTACCTCAAATAAAAGAACATGGTTCTTACAAACTTCCCCCCTTAAAGAAATTCGTCCCCGAATTGCCCTTCTAAGGGTCACGAAGATAATTCTCAGAACAACTCTGGCCACTGAGCACATACGTCGGTCTCCCGCTCCAGGTTTTTGTCCTACACTCGGCCATGCTACCATAGCACCCGTACGAGAGGAACTGATTGGCCTCAGAGAACCTTTTTTCTCCTGTCAATGATACGAATCAGATGCTCCTCGAACGACACATCTATCTGAAGGTCAACCTTCTCGGGCTGAAGAAAGCGAGATGGGTCTGAATGATAGCGGCGCAACTGAGATACATGGAAGACATCGTTCATGGTCTGGTACCTCTGTGGTAACTACAGCCAATAGGCAACGGCTCGACTCTCTTCAGAATCTCAAATGGCCCCACATACCTTGGTGAAAGTTTACCCTGTCTCCTGATCCTCCTCTGTCCCAACCTTGGAGAAACACGCAAGAAAACCTAATCCCTGACCACAAACTCCATGGGTCATCTGTGGCGATCAGCATATGATTTCTGATGGGACTGAGCGGTAGCCATCTGCTTCCGAATGAACTGGACCTACATTGAAGTCTCTTGCATGAGACATGGTCCCAGTAAAGCTGCCTCACCTGCCTCTAACCAGCACAAGCGTGATCGGCATGGCCTACCATATAAAGCCTCGTAAGGTGTCATATCGATAGTTGCCTGAAAAATATTGTTATAGGAAAACTCGACTAGGGGTATGTGCTTCTCCCAAGAGCCCCCAAAGTCTAGGATGCATGCACGCATCATGTCCTCAAGCACATGTATCGTACGTTCTGACTGGACATCGGTCTAAGTGTGGTAAGCTATGCTCAGAAGCACCTGTGTACCCAGTGCCCTCTGAATACTCTGCCAGAAACGAGATGTAAAACGGGAATCCCTATCTGAAACGATAGAATGAGGGACACCATTAAGACGTATGACCTCTTAGATATAAAACATTCTAAGCTCATCAACACCGAAGGTCTCCTTGATCGGCAAAAAGTGAGCTACCTTCGTGAGTCTATCCACAACAACCCTTAAATCATCATTGCCTGGAGGTGACCTCGACAACCCAGTCACGAAGTCCATTGAGACATCATTCCATTTACACTCTAGGATGGGTAACTGCTATAATAGTCTGGCTTGCCTCTGATGCTCCACCTTCACCTGCTGACAGGTGGAACACCTCGTAACAAAACCAGCTACATCTCTCTTCATATTCTGCCACCAGTACTACTGTCTCATGTCTCGGTAAGTCTTGGTAACCCCGGGATTAACTTCCCAATATGAAGCATGAAACTCCCGCATCAGATCTTCATGTATATCCCATGGAACACATACTCATCAATGGAAACACAAGATATCGTCATCTCCTATCACCCAACCGGTAGAAGGGTCCTCACTTGCCACTGAATCCCGTAGAACTAGGCCTTCTAAATCTGATAGCTATCTCATCCTCACTCTATCCAGGATGGTAGAATTCACAGCTAAATATGAAAGATAATTCTTCCACTGACTGTCATGAACCTCGAAATGCATCTCAGAGAACAAAGCCATAAGCAGCCACTCACCAGTGGCCTCGTGCACATCATGTATCTGAGTCTTCCTGCTCATTGCATCAGCTACTGCATTACCTTTTCCAGGTGTGTAGGCACGCTCAAAATCGAAGGACTGAAGGTATTCGACCCACCTTCACTGCCTTAGATTCAAGTCACACTGAGTAAAGATATACTTGAGACTTTTCTGGTCAGTGAAAACCACAAAACCTTCTCCCAATAGATAATATATCCAACAGTGCAACACATGAAAAACTGTAGCCAACTCGAGATCATGCGTCGGGTAATTCCTCTCATGTGTCCTCAAATGCTGAGAACAGTACGCAACAACCCAATCTCTCTACATCAAATCTTCTCCCAGACCAATACCCGATTCATCATAGTAAACTGTATAGCTCTTCCCTTTCTCTAGGAGTATGAGGACTGGGGCTGATGTCAACCATCCCTTCAAGTCTTGAAAGGCTGTCTCTCACGCTTCCGACCAAACAAAAATGACACCCTTCTTAGTCAAATCCATCAATTACACTGCTAAGCGGGAGAATTCATGTATGAAGCATCAGTAGTAACCAACCAGCTCTAAGAAACCCCGTATCTCAGACATGTTCTTAGGCTGCTCCCAAGAAACTACTGCTCTCACCTTCTCTGGGTCTACTGCAACTCCCGCCTCTGAGATAATATGACCCAAGATGAGAATCTGGTTCATCCAAAAGTGGCACTTTGAGAGCATAGCATATATCTTATGCTCTCTCAGTGTACTCAATATGAACTCAAGATGGGTGGCACGATCATGTCGAGTGTGAGAGTACACCAAGATGTCGTCCACGAATATTACCAAAAAAGAATCCAGATAAGGATGGAACACATGATTCATCAGAGCCATGAAAACTATTGGGGAATTCATGAGTCCGAATGGCATAACCAAGTACTCGTACAAACTGTATCTGGTTCGAAAAGCTGTAAGTGGTATATCTGATGCTCTCACGCGCAGCTGATGATATCCTGACCTCAACTCAATCTTCGAGAACACTCGTTCTCCATGACTTTGATCAAAAAGGTCATCAATCCTCGGTAAGGGATATCAATTCTTAACCGTCAACAAGTTCAACTTACGATAATCCACATAGAGTCTGAGGGTACCATCCGTCTTATTTTCAAAAAGGATGGGCGAAACCCAAGGAGAAGTACTGGGTCTGATGAAACCCTTTGTATGAAACTCCTCTAACAGCCACTTGAGCTCATATAACTCAGGTGTGACCATCCTATAAGGAGGAATGCACACCGGTGCTACCCCTGGAACAAGATCAATAGAGAAATCCACCTCTCGTTCTTGGAGGTAGACCTGAAAAGTCGTCCGGGAAGACATCCCTGAAAAGATCCACCACTGTAGTGAAATCTATCTGACATGTCCCATAATTATCCAGATATAAACTAGCAATCTGACATGTGACTCAACCTCTCCTGTGATGCTCTGGCCCATCTCAACTCGCCTGAACACCCCATTCAACCTCGTATATAAACTCTCCTCCCTCTGGTGACGTGAAACTCACCCTGTGATGATAACAATATACAAAGGCTCGAAAGGGAACCAAACAGTCCATCCCAAAAATGAAGACATAAGCTATCATCTCTAAGACATAGTGGTCCCAAAGAAAGTGACATCCACCAACTTCAAGGGGGAACTCCTTACACTGACGCACACCAGCCGTTCTAGTTCCCAACAGTGTGTCTAGAGTCATGATATCAGAAGAAGAAGAAACACAAAGCCCAAGGCTCTCCACCACGGGTTTAAATATGAAACTATGTGTATCACCTGTATCGAAAAGTACTGAATATAAGACATAAGCTACTAGAATAGTACATCTGACTGTAGATGGTCCGAGATCCTGCTCTTGCTGGGTCTGTTGCACTGCATATGCATGCCCAGTGCCGCAGCCCTATGACACAGCCTGGATACCTTGAGTTGTACCACCCTACATCCTCTATGATCCTGTTGTCTAGCTACCACGGCCACGACCACCATCTCTGCATGCATGCCCAGACGTATTCCAGTTCCCAGACTGGTAAGAAGCCACTGGCCCGACTCCCGCATACAGAGTCTTCACAGAACCCATATCACTAGCCACTGGTGGAAATGCCATAAAAAAGAGCTAATGTTGACCCATATTTCCGCAAGCTCAGAACTCCACTGGGTCTCGTGGACACTGCGATCTCTTGTTCCCCTGTTTACCACACAGGTAGCACATGACCTGGCCACCTAAAGAATTCTTCTGACCGATACTTCCACCCTAAGAGAAGTCCATCTGTCTCTTCCTCTTGGTAGTAGAAATATTACTAGTAACTGGTGTTGAACTAACCTATCCCACACCACTAGATTCCCACAATTTCTTCTCTATAATCAGCACCTGGTTCATAATAGCGTGTAGTGATGGCAACCTAATAACATTCACTAGCACTCAGATGTCATAACAAAGACCATCCTCAAAATGTCTGGCTCTCAACGTGTCATTAACCACCAACACGGGTGAAAAGCGATGTTGCTCGGTAAAGCGAGAAGAAAAATCCATCACCAACATAACACCCTGTTGTAGATTCATGAACTCTCGAGCTCTATCTTCCCTCAGCCTCTCTAGAATGAAGAAGCCATAGAAGACATCCTGAAAATCCTCCCACGCCATGTCTATGTGATGCTCTGACTGGGTGGTAACATCCCACCCCTCTTGGAGGAATCAAGTAGCATATACGTCGCGAGCTTGACCCTCTACCCAGGAGGCGTCTCAAGATGCTCAAAAATAATCTACATCGACCCCAGCCAAGACTCCGCTACCTGTAGCCCCCCATCCCATGAAAATGTAGGCAGATGATGCTACTGGAAGGTATGTGTCAGCTTAGCCATAGATGTGGCAGCCAGCGGTTCTCCCTTAAAGGTCTACATGAACCGCATAAAGCCTTCACATAACTGTGCCTCCACGCCTATGTTCGGTATAACATCAGGTGCCGCATCTGGAACTTCTGGAGCATCCACTAGTAGCCCATGGGCCACCATCTCTAGAGTATAATCTTTTCCTCTCTCCGGGCGAAAAATGCGTGAACGTCTAGGCGGCCTTACACCACAAAGTCAAAAAACGCCATATATTTAATATTACCTAGACTGATAGCGAAAGAACCACAATGGAAACAATAGAATGAAGGCATTCAAAATTTGAAAAACAAGACTACACGATGTGTATAATGACTACATGATGTGTACCTGACTACTTTTCCCCTTCCCGGGTCCTTCTACATGGCTAATCCACACAACTCATGTTCAGTAAAACTACACGGAATGTATATAATCTACACGGCGTGTATGGTGTAATTTTCCCACTGCCCGTGTCATTTGTGACACGACTGACTACTCGACTAAAACTACACGGCGTGTTACTCCCACACACAGTGGGTACACCACCCCATTTACCCATCCACAAGGCTAAAACCACATGGTCTGTCCTCAAACAAGAATACATGACGTGTCCCACAGGTACATGACATGTACTAGACAATCTCCACCGACCTGTGTTGTTAGTTACACGGTCGGACACCCAGCTCACACTACACGACGTGTTCTATATATACACGGCGTGTATACGAGAGGGTTACACCGACCCATGTTGTTAGTTACACGGCAGGGTACCCAGGTCACACTACACGGCGTGTTCTTCATTGACACGACGTGTTAAAGAACGATTACACCAGCCCATGTTTGTTAGTTACACGTCCGGGTCTCCGGGTCGAAAATACACTATGTGTACATACGGTACACAACATGTTCTCCCCAAACATTTCCCTTCCCCGTGTCTCCACCCACACGGTCTCTAACACGGAAAGCGACTACATGGCGTGTACATAGGGTACACGGAGGGTAATTAAAAAGTTTATTTTCGTCCCAAATAGAAGAACATAGACGACGTGTTCAAAGAACTACACGACGTGTATACCGGGTTTTTCAAGATAGCATGCCTCAGAAACATCTCCGGAACCCAGATAATACTTAAAAACCAACACCAAAGTGTCAAATTATGACTTGTGAGGGCCCATACTCCCCACGAATCAATGTTTGACATATAATCTATGTTATAACAAAATAAAAAACTAATGATCCGCAAAATTCCGGTCAATGAGGGCCCATACTCCCCAAAAACCAATGTTTGGCATCCATTCTTTTAACCAGCTTTTACAACAATACCCTATCACATAGCAGGTATTTATCAAGAATCTATCACAACATCATGCTTTTATAGCACAACAAATATCACAACAACATACAATCTCTAATGCACCCACATGGCATGGAAACTATTCATGACATGTGATTTCTAGTATGTGCCTAAATGATGCATGAGATGGCATACCGTCATCTCATCGGGTTGAAACTAAAAGAGAACCCATGGATAAAATATAAACAGCACAATCACAAGTGCGTCACCCAATGGTGAAATCAAATCAACTGTAAAATTTTCAAAATCAAAAGAATTGAATAAATACGAGGTAGACTAGCTTTTCCCTGTACATGGGTTAGCTATGCCCGGGCACAAATTTTTACCAACTACCATTTCTGTCCTATCTCTGAATAAGGATCCAAATAAAAATTCAAAGAAAAGAACGCCTTTGATACAACTTTCTAACATCCCGGTTCCGGGTTCCACTCAATGGGTACCCCGAACCCAGTTCGCCACATGACCTCATGCGCGTTTCCCCAAACGCCATAGGCTGCCAACTAGCATCAAGGGACTAGGTCTGATAGTGGGGAAACTATGCTCTAATTTGTCAAAGTGTAGTGCAGCAAAAGGAAATAAAAATAATACAACAATAATGAAATAAATAAACCATACACATTTAATATAAAAACTACTATAAAAGATAACCAACCAATTACATAGATATGACGCTAAATGTCTCAAGGTGTAAGAAAATAGACAGAACATGTTACATGGTAGTACAATACAACGCAGTGTAGAACAAAGTGAAACAAAACATCCTGTAGCATCACGAGCCTAAGCCCGGTCCCATGATCCCTTACTCCTCAGAAACAATAAAGTATGTGTATAAGGACCCTTGCCCTTATCTACACCTGCAGAAATGTAATCTGTTTGGGCCGAAAAGCATGACCCATACATGGTGTGAGAAATAAATCCTAGTAGGCACCCACCAAAGGCATGTGCTCAACTTTGTGTAAACATGCAACAATAGTGTGCAGTAGTAAAATGCAATAAAGTAAGCATTAATAAAAAGTAACTAACTTAACCAGTTATATTGCCATTTTAATATCCATTTAATCATTTAATTTGAAATATCACCATAGTGAATACTCTTAGTGAACAGCCAATGTCCTCAGACACGTAATCCTCTTCCCTGAGGTAAATAGAATCCAAACACAAGAATCTTCCCACAGATATACGAATATTGCCCATGGGCATAAGAAGTGTCGCCCACAGGCACAGAATCAGCTGCCTAAAGGCACGAAAGAAGTTGCCTACAGGCTAAATAGTACAGTGCCCACAGGCTAATCACACCACTTCCCTCAGGCTAAACAGGTAACCGGTCTATTCCTAACATGTAAATAAGCAGTACACAAGCAATTCTCTCATGAAAATCGTAAAATCATCACTTTAAAGGCATACCCTTAGGTATACTAGCCAAACCGCTAAACAGAGGAATACACCCCTGGGGTGGTCCTAGATCTAGGAAACAATCCCAAACAACTGTTTATTGTTACAATTAATTACCTATTCAATTATAGGTATTTAAAATAGCCAAAACCTCTTCCATACGACAACCCAACATGGGATCATAGCACAAAAACACATTAAATACACAATAAGTTGTAAAATAAACACCAAGCCACCTACCTTATACGCCCCTGAATGGTATACGTGAATGACGATCCATGAATCGTCCAAGAACAACGAAGATCTGAGGTGAAATAAAACCTATTTCAAACCTAAATAACGTCCATTAGAGGAATAATTGGTAAAAAATACACAAGGAGAAGGGAGGGAATACCCACGTGGTTCCAGGGAGATCAACGGTGCAAGAAAACGGATTCCTGACATGCGGTCGGTATATCTCCAAAGCTCTGGCCTCCTCTCCCGCTCCATCCTCCGGTTCTATGCATTCCCTATGAACAGGGAAGGAAACTTCCCATTTTAAGTGAAAAAAAGTACACGGAGTGCATTTTCAAGTACACATCGTGTAGTTCCCATTTATTAACTGTTCCTCTGGCGGTTTCCCGCTAGTGTGGCACTGTTCATCTGCCGACATGACTACACAGCGTGTCTTGTTGAGCACACGGTGTGTTCTGTCACACAGCTGTCCACCACCTTACTATTTACCTTCAGAATGATGACACGACATGTAAAGGACAACTACACTGCGTGTAGTTGGGTTCTACACCCTTCATCGCGGACATGGCCACACGCCCCATGTACTCATCCCACACGACCAAAAGAACACGGTGCGTGGAAAAGTACACAGTGTGTACTTCCAAAATTTTGGGATTTTTTCCCATTTTCCTTATTTTCTCAAAAACACTTAATGAAAAGAGAAAAGAAGAAACCCACAACTTAAAGATAAGAACCAGGTTTATACACCCTTACATGACATGTAGGCCCAGTGGCACGAGGCCTAATACCTAACCTCAAATCCCAGATGTATAATGTCAAATATATGACCTGAATTACCAAACCAACTACACTCTAAATAACCCCCTTTGGAATCTTCATCATTTAAGTCACATTCCTCCCATCCCAACATTGATGACCGAATAACTTTTCACCATGCATAATTTCACAGTTCTTGGTACCGATAGCAATTTCTATACGCTCTCATTCTTACAATCAAATTAGATTTACTTTGGTGGATCCGGAATTCTCTAAATACTTTTTTAGTATATTCTCTTTGTAGTCTTCCTAGGCTGATCCATGATCATTGTGGCTAGAAATTGCATGGCCCGAAGTCCTGAGGTGGTCTATAGGCCTTGTGGCCTGAAACACATACGAAATAACATCTTCTTGAACAATGTAATTCATTTTTATATCTCAAAAATTCATGGAATATTTTTAAAATATTTATAATCAATATATATTATATTTTTAAAATTACATTAATTTTTAAGATTTTTTAGCGATGATAAATATTCAGGGACAAAAACATCACAATCGAACCATTAATGAAAATGAGATAGTTAACACTTGGAAATGATGATGTTAATATTGAATTATTAGTGAACTAGTATTTGAATGTTATAAGAAGAGAATATATGATATTATAAGTATGTTTATATATATCATTTCTAGAATTAATATAAATTTTAATTTATTATAAAATAGGTAAAAAATAATTACATCGTATACTAGACTTGATATAATAGTTTACAAAACCTCCCCACTATTAAGCATTATTTGTTCTTATGTCTCGATTGGAAAAATTAAATTATATATATATATATATATATATATATATTCCTCCTCCATTAGTTATCCACAAAAATACCATGTTATAGTACCATTTTCCCATTTTTGAAATATAAAATGAACATGAAACTATTTTAAGAGAAATAATCATTATTTCATCTTCACTTAACAATCAATTTTCTTCTATAACGTTATTTTATTTAAATTTTTTCATGTATTTTTAAAATATTATATAAATTTTATTAAAATTTATCCTTATTGAGGTTATATGTTTTTTAAAATAGTTAAAAATGATTAAGCTGATCATTTCCAAATCATGTTTCTTTCAAATTTATTACATAAAATAGGAAATGAATATTTAATTTAACATACACGTCATAAATGGTGTTTATTTCCACCATGGCCATTACATTATTTAATGATTCCTTACGTAATTTCATTGTAATTTTTAATGTAAACTCCTTAAATAGAATTTTCTAATTATTTTTAATTTAAATTTTTTTTATTAAATAGAAAATGATATTTTCCTATTCATAATCTACAGTGATATTTCCAAAGTATTGTGATCTATGTCATCATCCAGTTTTGAATCATATAAATTAATGAGGTTCAATTTTAATGATCCCATAAAACATATTTCTCTAGGTGGATTATGATCTTCTTGAATGGGGAATGTATAGAAATTTTATATGATAGTTATTCCAGAAGGGATAATTATTGATTATTAATTCATGCTAAATAAGTATGATTGTTTAATAATATGATTAATTAATTTAACTTATTATGTATTTGATGGGAAAAAAATATATTTATCCTCAATTAAATAATTGGTCTCATGATAGAAAATAGAATGGGTAGTTAGTTGTGGACTTCCCCATTTAAGTATGATATCCTGGCATAAGGCATCAATTGTATGTTGAAGATGTCCAACATTATTCATTCCATCACTATAAAATAATTTATTAATGTCCATGTGATTATTTTAATAGTTATTATATACATGGATAAGTTTAATGCTCATATGACTAATTTTAATGAATTACCTTGTAATCATTTTTTCTTTCCATATTAATCATGTATTATTTAGTTTTCGATATTTTTCATTGTATGCATCCATTTACTAAGAATCTGATTTCACTATTTTCTATTGTTTATTTAAAATAAATACTAAGAAGTGTAGTTTTATTGACACACAAGGATATTTAATATGATGTAATGATTTTCTCAAAGAAAATATAATGTTGTATTTCCTATTATATTATATTCAATCACATAACTAGTTCACCAAGACTACTAAACTATGATGTTTTCTAGGATAAAAAATATTTTATCTAGTTCTATTTTAATAATGTTAACACTAAAACCAAATTACATGGTTCGAATTCAATATATGGATACCTTAGAAGAATGTTAATAACCATTAAATAGTAAAATTCTGTTGACATGGTGGATGTTTGAAATGGGTAACGATGGTGTTATAAATAGATAATGTTTAAAATCAATCATAAACAAGCAAAAAATTTGTTGGACATAGTTATTTAGACTATATCATGTAATAAAAATATAAATTATTTTCATTGTCATATTTTTGACTTTATGATGATATTTTTTATATTTTAATGCACTTAATATTTAATAATTTAGCATTCCCCTCACTTATAACATGGAAATATCTCTACTAACATCCTCACTAAAATAGACAATTAAATGAATAAATATATTCCAAAATAACTTAAAACACATCTTCAAAATCACCAATAGTTATTTATATCACCATAATATCAACCTATAAGGCTCATTATGTAAGACAGTGATGTTTTACGAGAGAATAGGAATAAAAATGAAACGACTTCATTCAAATTAATTATTATTCTTCTTGATTCTGTTATATAAAAAATATGTTGAAATAATATAATAACTATATCTAATATAAAAATATGACATTACATATATATTATAACTCATTGTCCACTCCATCTACATCCTAGGGACCAAGAAAAACATTATTCATCCATAGTTGAGGAATAAAAAAATATAAGAAAGTATTTGTTTTTCTTTTCATCACAACCTCAAAATGATAGTAATTATGATACATTTTATTAAAATATCTGATTTTAATAACATACTTATAATTCTAAAAAGATAACATATTACTTAACATATTATCCATCCACCCATTAATAATGATTATGTTGCTTGTGCGTACATATGGAATACCACATCAACAATGTGATACAGTGCATTATTCATGTATAAGTTTTATGTATGATTATAAAAATAAATTTAATGTATTAAATTTATAATTATGTAACTACTAATTTTATTTATATTATGTAACGATGACCACTTTAAACATGGTAATCTTACCAATTTTTTTTGTGATTATGAACCAAACATCTTCCAAATATTCAATAGAACATAGCTAATTTAATATGAATATAAAGCATGGAAATAAATGAAAGAAAATTGATATTAATATTACAATACCTAAGGAAATGTTTATTAAGAATGAATAATGTTAATATAGGTTTATTATGAGATAGGTAACGTAAATAAATGGTGATTTGGTCTTATGGTAAGGTGTTTATTAATGAATTTATTTTCATTAGTTTTCATTAATTCTTCTTTGTCAACGTAAGACAATGATTATTTGTCAAATCATATCATATTATTTAATCGTTTATTTATATTTATTTTTATATTTATATATATTTTTTACACATTACTAATACATGGAATAATTCTCAATTGAATGTTATTATCATTATAAGGGGTTTTTGTCTCAATTTCCATTCATCAAGACTTATATTATTACAAAAATTGTATTATTTTTATGGTCTATGAATAACAACATGGAAGTATTTTATAATTAATTTATAAATGTTATCGTTTATTATAATTCAATTTCATGTTATTTACTTCAGTTTTCTTATATTATAAAAGTTACAAAATCTGTATAGTATTTTACTCTAAATCTTTTTAAAAAGTTTTACATCTAAATTATTTATCCTTCATGACTCTATTAATTGAATTATTCATGAATGTTCATAAATTTGTTTTAAATATTTTTAATGTTACTTTTAAACTATATTTCAGTTTTTTAAATGAATAAAAGGAATTTTTTTTAACTATTTTTATTAGAACTAACGTTTTAATTTGTACAAAATAATGAAAAGAGTGTTCAATTTTAATGTATATGAAAATATAGTTATTGTTGAATTCATGATGATTAAGTAAAATTAAGATTCCATTATATTTTACCATGGTTATTTTCAATGAAATTATTTTTCTCAATATAATGGATTTTTTTAATTTTAAATGTTATTAATTGAAAATGATAATTTTCTTTAATGTTAAATTTAAGGAAAAAATGTTTTGATAATGGTTTTTAATCTATATAAACATATATTGTGGATTATTATGATTAAATGGTGATATAATCTCATGATATAATCACACATATTTTTCTATATGACATATGATCATATTGTTCTATTTATTTACTAAAAAAATATCAAGATTCCTTATGCCATGTTTTAAAAATGTATATTTATATTGATAATATATTTTATTGATTACTTAATAATTTAATATGATGAATTCATATTACAGAATATATAATGAAAATGGTATTTTATCTCCCCAAAATAAATCGATATCTCTCAAGATGAAATCTATCCTTTGTATTTGGATTATGTCTACCTAATTATTTATGATGTGTGATTTCGAGTCATATAAGGTATCCTTATGATGTTCAGAATTATGTATTCTATCATTATGAAATACATTATTGTTTTCAATGTTATTATTTAGGTTCTATATCATCAATGGATGTATTCCCATTTTATAATATAAGATATATGTAATATTAGATTTTTTTTCCAAAAATGATGAGACTATTCCCATTTATTATGAATGAAATATATAATAATGGGAAAATAATTGGGTTTGAGATGACATAAAATTTCACCCTTCTTGATAAAAAATTATATATAATCATGAGAAACATAGATATCAATTTCTATAAAATTATAATCATCTAAGTACCTCTCCAACTCTATGTTATCTTACAAAGGGATGAAATAGTTGCCTACGACTTCCACCCAATAGTATGATGGAGAAACCTATTTCCTAATGTGTTATTAAGGGTTGAATAATCTACCATTGGTTCTGAATTATTTTTGGGATCCAATGAAAGGCATTCATCATCCTTAATATTTATCTTAAAAAAACATTCATTTAAATTGTCATTAGGGATAGAGAATCATACTATACATCTTACCACATTTCCAAAATATTTATCCATTTTCATTACTCATTAATCTCCTCAAAAATATGAGAACCTACAAGATTAGGATCTGTTGCTGCCTTTTTATTTTGATCAATCACCTATCCATGTGTCCCATGCTGTAAGGAGTCTCTCTGATTCTCTCTTTATGGGGGTTGTCACATTTTAAGACAATTTTTTATCATATTTACCACCAACCACTAATTTAATCTCCTATTAAGGTCAACCATCATAACCATCATAAGTTCCTAATGTTAAATCCCTTACGCTCTGTGTACCCTTTTCCTGCACTTGTACGACCCCCTATAAACAAGATATTAGTTAATAGGATGTCCATGAATCATCATATGGTACCCTAAAGAGTTCAATGTATATAATATTCTCTAAACCATTTACTGTGTAATATTGTTTGTCACGACCCGTCCTCAGGGCCCGTGCCGTGACTACCCCAAGCCCGCCTTCCATAGGCCATGGGCTGCCGACTAGCAGCAAGGCGTACATCCCGATAAAAAGGGAAGGCATTGCCTTTGTAAAGTTAAAAACACCACAGAGAAAGCAAGAAGAAGTTAACACTAAGTAAAAACTGATACAAAATTAAGTGCGGAAAAGTAAGTGGGCCAGTATACAAACCCAAACTGAAAGTAAAGTACAACTGGAAAGGGAAAACATCAACTGAAAGTAAAGACGTAGCCTCGAGCTGTCCACTGGAAGTCCCACCTGAAGGGTGAGTACAGATAGCCTCCATTTCTCCTCGGGTCCAGCCATCCACTTCGAGTACGTCCCGCCCTGTGGTCTACCTCCAGGTACTGACCTGCTCCGCAAGCCTAAAACGTGAATAGCGTTGTCTGTCATCTGCAACCAACACAACGTAGTGCGGGCATACCCCGTGCAGGGGTGAGTATAAGCTACTCAGTAAGGACCCCGAGACCCCCGAAGGTCTCCCAGAATCCACAAAGTATAATCAAAAAAGGAAAGATACAATCACGAAGTATCATCCAACACTGCTTAGGTATATGACCATACATATACCTAAGTTATCAATTCTTGTTTGCTCCAACGTCCGAGCGCAAGTACAACCTAGTCCACACATGAAAACGTAACCCGTTCCACATAGGAAATCACAAAACAATCCACATAGGAAAGAATAACGTAATCCACACAGGATATCAAGTCAAGATTCAGCTCACACAGGTATACTTCTTCGTATGACGATAGAGATGATCAGATATTTACACAAATTCATCTAAGCCGTCGGACCCATGAAGGATCAATATGTACTAACCCCCACAATTACCCACAAAATATTTGACCCACACAGGATCGATAGGTAACTAATCCCCTCAATGACCCACACAGGATCAGACCCACACTGGATTTGTAGGCGCTGGCCCACACAGGACCGCTAAGCACTGAACCACATAGGATCTGACCCACACAGGATAGGTAGCACTGATCCACGTAGTATCGCTGAGTGATGTAGTGGTTTCCGTCGAATCCACTGAGGATCTCTGTACAGTCGTCGTCGTCGTCGTCGTCGCAGTCGTAACCAACCCTAGGGTTCCCGCACACAACAAGCTCATTCGGGAGGGTCCGCTCAACGAGCTGAGGGCCTGATATATCAACTGACACATAGTTTGTAGTTTATGTATCCAAAAGTTCTGTATCGTCAACTGGAACTCAACGTCACAGATGGCGCATCAATCGGATGCCCAGTCTGGAAGTTATTGGCTTTTTCGTCCTAGGGGCCCGGGTGGTTTTTATGTTCAAACCAACCTAAGCATACTCCAACTACATCCAAACCTTGAGCGGAGTAAGACAAAAGGTCCATCTCACTTAGGGGAATCCATCAAAGTTGACGGCACGTAAATCGGATATCCGGAGTTCAAGTTATAAGCGTTTCCGCTCTGAGGGCCTGGTTGGTTTCGTGTACGAGCCAACCTGGACAAACCCAAAGTTCTACGAAACCTTGAGTGCGATATACCTAAACGACTGCCTCGATCCAAGGATCTCATCGAAACTGATGGTGCGTCGATCAGAGGCTCGTATCTCATGTTATGGGCAACAGACCGAAAGAGGTTCGGTATTTGGGGGTTTGGGCCCGGTCCGACCCGGCCCGATACCCCCAAGGTCGGCCCGGCTGGCGCAGCCCGGCCCAGCCTGGTCACAGCCCAGCCGGGCCTGGGCGCGGCCCTGCCCGGCTGGAGTGGCCCGGTTTGGCTGACCGGCCAGGGCAGCCGGCCCGGCGCGCGGCGCGCTGGCCAGGGACTCGGCCTAACTGCCGAGCCGTTCGGATACGGTGGGTGATGCCCCCACGTGAAGAAACCGCGACCCCTTAATGGGGCCACTGACGTCCGGCCAGCTGGGTGTTTCGAACCCCTGGTTCTTCCACGATCCGGCCGGCCCGCTCCGGACGGCCGACTTTTGCCGCCACGGGACCTGCATGGCCGGTCCCCCTGCTCTGACGCCGGCGGCCCGATTCCGGTCGCCGGTTCTGCTGCTCCGCCGCGGCTTAAGGTGCGGCCTTGGTCAATCCGGCGCGGTGCAACGGTGCCGCGCTCCTCCGCCATGGCCCTGCTCTGGGCGCAGTGTCTTCTGTTTCATTCCGGCGCGGCGCGAGGGCACCGCAGCTTTGTTCAATTCCCAAATGCATGGCGAGACGGCGTCGCGCATTCCTTGCCGCTCGTTCCCGTGCAGTGCGACGACACAACGTTACTTTCCCTTGAACAGAAACGAAAAATAATAATAATGGAGGAGGTTCGGCAGTGTTTGTGTGCTCCTTCCCCCTCCCGTTAAACGATATCAAGTTGTCCAAAAGAACAATATTAAATGACGGAAGATTTCAAAAATTAAAACACATAACCCCTATATCAACATTGTCGTCGAACTAGCGTTCGTTGCAGAATTAACCATCATGGAAGAAGAGGATCGCCGTGGAAGAAAGCGTCACAGAAGGAATGTTGTTGGCATTAGGTGGTATCCGCGGAAGGAGTCTCTCGCCGTCGGAGGTCCGCGTTCTTCGTCGGCGGTGGTGTGTTTTTCGCGTTCTTCATTGAAGAACGAAGAAGATCGTAAGGCTTCTCTTTTTCTCCCATAGTCTCCCACAACCAGAATTCCAACAAAATAAAATAAGTCCTTCCCTTATTTTATTAACATAACAAAACATTTGAAATTCAAAAGAAAACAAACGAACAATTAATTCAAAAATTTAATTGTAACGATTAAACCTCCCAAATTAATGAGGTGTTTCCTAACCAGAATAAACGCACGGTTGACTTCATTAAAAGGGGGGGTGTGAGTGCGTTACATAGAAGGAAAAAAACGGTGGGGCTCATGTGGGTCCCACCTCAAAAATATCCTACCAAGTGGGTAAGATATTGTGGGTCCCACCTTATCTTCTTAACTTAGGTTAATCTGCTTTAAGTAAAATAAAATAAATTGTCGCACCATATTATTTTATTTCTTAACTTAACCCCAAAAATTAAAAACCACACCCGAGCAAACACAACTCCGGAAAAGGTGTTTCTAAGAAAAAATCGATGCTGCGATTCCATTGGTGCCCTCAGAATTCGATTCCGAGAACCGGTTCAAAAGTTAGATAAATTTCACTCGTTCATTCACTGAACGTACCCAAGCTAAACTTCGGAAAATGAATCCGAGCACACCTGGCCTCAGAATCCGGTGTCGTCAGAAACTGCATTCTTGTAAAATTCAAAAGCAAAATAAGAAAACAATTTCCTTGAATTTTACAGGTCTTTACATTCTTCCCCTATGTATAATGAGGTAGAACATCAATGAAATCCAAGGACTTTATCACTACAACATTATGAGGATTCCATAGAAAAACCATGCTCATATAGAACCCATTATATCTATTTTATACCTTATAGTTAGTAGATTCTATAACATCATCATTAATAAAAGGATGTGATCTACAAGAATCATTGTTCTTATTTGAAAATCTCTTTTTCCATATTTTTTCTATTTTGGGACCATTTATGGATCAAAAAGTACATGTTACACTATTCTCATAAGTTTGTCTAAGAGTAATAAATCATCATGTGTACCCAAAATCACTATTTTTTCTATTATGACCAAATTTAGTCGAACCTCAACTAATGCCCAGGAAATCATCTAATATGATTCTTTTTTTGTCTCCCTATCAATTTTATTCAAAAAACCAAATAAATATAAAATTTCTTAAAAATTTTAACGTTTTGATGATATGAAATTTAATATATATATATCAACCTCGACATGGGGAAAATAGTTTTTGATTTCAAAAGGGATAATTTTAAACTTCCATTCATTATTATAAATAAAACCTTGTATAAGTGATACAAAATGATTTCCATAATCCTGTTTCATGAGTTCATAAATGTGGAAATGAAAATTAAAATAACCACAATCCACTAGTATACATCAATAGCTCAAGAATCGCCAAATATGTGATAAATATGAACAATTTCACCATTTTTCAACTAATTCATACATCAAAGAAGGATAATCCATCCAATGATAGGGTTATTAAATTTAATTAATGATAGATAATTTAATCTGGCCTTTTATAGACCCAATTAGAGACACCTCTTTTTATAATCCTTTCTAATTATACCTTTTAATGGGATTTTGAAATCCTTTAACTAAAACATCCCCCACTATTTATTTGGATTACAGATTGATGAATCCTTGTTTTGACATCACTTCTAGAAGAACCAAAATCGTTCACTTCAGCACCTAAACAATAGAGGAAACCTCCAAAAATTTCGGTTTGACCTCAAAAGAATCATATATCAAAAAATATATCTCACCAAAAAATATTAAATCACCCCATGAATCATTATTGTTAGAGATTTCATGGACCACCATAATGGAATATTTAATTATTATTTATATCAACCTTAATATTTTTCATTATTTATTCTATGATGGATTCTATTGTATTATTTCCCTTATAGAGCATCTTAGAAAAACCTTAATTATGTTTTCCTTTACATGGGATAACAAAAAGGTATCTATGTTTTCTTTCAGGGATATATTCAATTCAATAATAATTTTCATTAGAGAAATCGCATTTTTAATGAAAAACTATGTTATTTTTATGAATTCATCTTTTATGGGATAAAATTGTCCTTGAGTAGAAGTATCGACGTTTTATTATAAGGGTTTGATATATAAATTTTTTCATATATATCTAATTACAAAAAATAATATATCCATAAACTGTTAAATAGTGTAACCACTATTATAAATAAATAAGTAATAGGTTTTTTATTTTATGGGGTGTTACTTATAATCTTACACGGTCATTTCCCAAATATTCATAATAATGAAAATGTGACAAAAACAAATGATCTACAGTTTTGGAGTGGATATGAAAGGGAGGATATTAGGTGTATTTATAGAAAATGGGGGAGAATACTTTTTTAATAATCATACATACACCTCTGATTCTATATAGTGAAGAAAAATAAAACCATTGGCCTCACAATGAATTTTTACCAGGTTTTTTTTACATTTTGGTTATGTTTTTTTGACAATTGATTCTTTATGGATTGATGTCTTTAGATTCATTTATTTCAATAATATATACAATATGTATTACAAATAATTTTATTAATATCATCATATATACTTTATTATCATAAGGATTCATTATAGGTTTTAAAAAATAATTTTATTATTTTAAATTAGATATTTTATTGAATAAATTAATTTATATATTTAATTATTTATTTTATTTAATTAATATTATTAAATAATTATAATTCCACTACATTTATTTAATATTCATACTGAACATTACTATTTAGTAAAAAAATCTAATTTATCAAAAAAAACAATGTAAAATTAATCACAGGATAATTTTGATTTATTGATTGATGATTTGAGGTCCATTTTGTGAAAATATTTTTCAATATATGTGAAACATAATTATTAAATAAGAACACATATGTAATTCAAAATCATTTATTTCGACCTAATGAATCAAAACTGATTTTCAATTTATATGTGTATTGTTAGATTAATTTCCATGATTGTACTTTAATAATTATTAATGATTAAAAACTGATTTTACCTAATTTATTTTACACATATATGAATAAGTGTAATATTACCATTAAAATAATCATATTTTAATATAACTATTCTAATGGTATGATTCTGAACTGCCATATTCAGACTCTCACGTTACCCATTATACATTTATATAACACTATATATATAGACTTAATAATAATAATAATATGAAATCAATCATATCCTTCTCCATGTTCTTATACCATTTCTATTATATTAACTAATCTATTGATTATAATAGAAATGTTCTTCATGAATTATTAATTCTCCTTAGAGTATTTTCCTAAAATGATCAATATTATGATTATTCACTATATAGTTACTTTCTCTAGGATACTAGTTATATTAATTATTTTGAATATAATTTCCTAATGTGTTGCTATATTATTTTAATGAAATAATTAGATATGTTTTGTTTTAGTTTTTTTAAATGAACTTTTTATTTACCAATGCTAAATAATTGGCATTACATTATACCCCATTAACATATTAAATCATATAAATTCATTTAATACAATATTACATAAGTAAATATAGTTTAACATTCAATATCTCTTCCTCGTGATCCCACAATCAATCATCTAAATTTTGAATTCTGAAGATTGCACACACTAATTGATTTATCTAATTCTTCAATACATTCCCTATAGTATAAATAATTTTGATATGGTCATTTTATTTATAAAATCATGTTCAAACTAAATTTCCACATTAGTTAGTATATTCATAATTTTTGGCATATATGTACACTATTATGATATATAGTGTTCTTCATGATCATTATTGATATTATGAGGAATATTTTTAAGAATAGAAAAAGATCTAAAATTCCCAAATATATTTCATAATGATCAATGTACCTTTGATTTAGTTTCCCCTACATAACAAGAATTATAAATCACATACATAGTTATACCTTTAATAAGACATGATCCAAAAATATAAATTCCATTTAATTCCTCTCATAATAAATATATTTTATATGTTTTCATTGAGTAATCATTAAATTATTTTTACTGGATTGAAATTTATCATTTTTATACTCAATTAGTTATATGAAAACATTCTTACTTTCCCTATATCATCCTAGCATGTCGAGATACAGAATATATCCCCATATATTAATGTAGATAGTTCTATTTGAATTATTTAATGTAAAATATTATTTTACAGAAAATACCTTAATATTAGCTACTAGTCCCATGTTCCTTGTATGATAAGTGAGAATGAACTCAAAATGTACATTAGTTTCAAAATATTCCTTTCAGAAAACCCATGAGTATATGGATGATATGTGGCTTTCCCATTTTTCATTTTTTAAAACATTATGAATGTTCTTCCATAATTTTGATTTCAAATGAGGGTTACTATAATATATATTTGATATAGGTAAACCAAGATGTTACATAACATAATGAATATAGATCACTGATATATTCTATTGTGGAATGCCCCACTAATATCAATTAATTGTGAAGACATTTGTAGGAGATCAAAAATAAATCATATTTTATGATTCATATTTTTTCTTAGAATGTTCTGAAATAATGTCCATTATTATAATATCCAACATCTATATTAGTATCATGGTCATCTTTAACTCACGTGTAATAAGTTTCATATCATCCTTTACTTGATGGAACACAATGAATGTTGAAACTTAGGTAATCATTTTCATTATCATTTTGTACCACTAGAAATGTTATTTTAAATCCATTTATATATTTTTTTGATTAGGGAGTATAAATAAAGTCATACCATGAGCTTTATCTATAAATTCCTTAACTAGGACACATTCTAATAGAATATATATTTGATTTTAAAACACCCATACATCATAACCATCGAGGAGGTCAATTAATTTCCTGATCATTCATGGATATAAGATTCATTTGTAAAATATTATCATCATTTCGGGTCTTATTTATCATCAATATTAAATATATTTTTACAATCACAATGTAAATTAATGATTTTTCTTATTCCATTAAAATTCTAATTTTTGTAATCAATAAGTCCTTGAATATCATATCCTTTTGTATCCTCGTCATGGATAAAACACTAATATCCTTCCTACCCAATACATCAAAAAAATATTTTTCCTTCCTTATGTGATAGTGTACTGAGTGGTCATAGTGCATATGTCGTTTTTGTTGTCTCCTTTCTCTCACAATGATAAATTTCTTTGGGAATATATACAACACATTCATCTGATCTGTATATATGTCACATAAGTAACCATATACACAACTACTCTATGTATTCAATAAGATTATTTTAGTTATCATTTAAATACCAAGAGTTGGTTATTTTTTTCATAGTACATTAACTATTGTGAACTATAATTATCAACCCTATAAATTTTTATAATGACATATCTAGTCTTTTATTTTAGGTATCAATATATATTACATTTTATTAATTCAAATACATTAAATTTAATACAATCTCACTAACCAATCTATTCAATGGTTCCTCAAGAAATAATTCATATTACTTTAATTATTTTAATGTCAACCCTTTATGTTTAAACTTGGTAAATAGTTTTAACAATTTAGAATGAATTTTGAATGATCACTCAAATGAAATAATATAATCAAGGAAAATATGATTCGTTATAATATTTATTTGGGTGTGATATTAATTATTTTCATTTTTCATTGAGGGTGCCACAATGATTCTCACCTTTTAGGAAATATAAACAACATAAGTGACCTTGTGGGGATAAAATTCACATAAAAGGAATTTTCTATACAACATAGATTCTGTAAGAGTCTCTCGATTAATTAATAAATTATTTTATTCCTCTTTAAATAGTTTATACTAAATGAAGATATTTTCTTCAAATACTATTTAATATTTATAATGATAAATTTAAAAATTCTATTTAAAAAATCCATTACCAATAATGGTTCATTATTTATTATATGTGTAATTACAATAGAAATATATGTTCTAACCATCATATAAAATTTCATCTTCAGTACATCATCCTTCTTTTCTATTAATTAATGTTACGTAGAATAATGACCGATAATTGTTAAATACTGATATCTATGAAGCTAGTAAAACATGTCATTGATGCATAGTATTTTATACTTATAAATTATACTATTATAAAATATTTATATATAATCAACACACAACTACATATACACAGTCATTTTCATTAAAAATTAGATAGGATCTCCCCAAGGTGAGACACTATGTAAATTAAATACCTAATCATATAGATCTTATTTTGGTATCTCTAAGTACATCACTTCCATTGCACACATTTTATAGGATGATGTGGTTATGGGTTTTTCATAATGGACATGTTCAATAAAAAATTAATCATCACAATCTACTCAATGATCAGGTAATTCCTCAGAAAATAATGAAATATAATTTTTTTACAAAAGGTAAATCAACAGTATTAAGATATCATACACATATATATATATTATATTCTTCTAATTCTCTATCATGAATATTATTATGATGAGCTACCATAGGTGCATCCATAAAAATTCCTAGATTAGAAATCTATCCTCTAAATGGATGAGATTATATTCCTCAATAAAATACCTAATTATTTTATACCATTAAAAATTACATATAATATTATTTGATATCAAATATATTAAATTTAATATTTTGAAGTTAACAATACATTATAAAATCATGTTTTCAACTATGTAATTTCAATCCATTGTAATAGTAAAATTCAAATATATCATAGTTTCATTGATATTTACACATTGGATTTGGATTCAAAACACCATTATTATTATGTTAAGGGATAATTAACATTGAATAGAAAACTTGTCATATAAAAATAAATACATAGATCAGAATAAAATAGATAACTAGAAACCACTAAGTTCATTATCAATGTACTATACATCACAATATTCATGACTTCAATATTTGTTTTAGTAACCACAAAATCTTATCATTACCCTCTCAAAATATTCTAAGCGAGTTTCTACAAACTCAAGTGGAATTGTTTATAAAAGAACCATGTTTATTTTTAATAGAATTATTAAACATTATATTTCTCTCAAAATTGAAATGATTCATGTATTTTATGGTTATTATCTCTAATTGTGTTGAAGACATCCTTTCCCATAAGGAAATCCAGATGGTGTTTCTTCCTATAGTTCATATCTATTGTAAAACACACCCTTCTTATCTCACCCTTTTCAATTTTTCCTTAAATGCGGTTCTAAAATATTATCTTCTATGCATTCATTTATTGTAAATAATTTACTTAGAGAATTCTTTCTCATTATGTATAGAACAATATAATATCTCTTCAGTTTTTGAATAATATTTAGTGATTAATAACCTTTAATGGCTTAGTTTTAGATAATAAGTGATTTATAGAATATTTTTGTGGATTATGTATATAGATTATAAAATATATTTCCAACCTTTTAATGATACCCTAATATATAGCAACACTTTTTTCTTCCATTTTTATTAAATTTATGAATTTAATTTTAATATTGGGTTTTTGATAACAAGTAATATACATTTTATAGAAAATAAATGTGAAATAATTCTTTTATGAACTCTTTATAACCCCCCTTCGGGTTTTCAACCAATGTTAACCAATAAATATCATATATCATTTATTATAATACATATATAAAAACCTTCACCATTTTTCTTTTTAACGATGTGATGAATATCATCCCGAGGGAATTGAGTACTATTTCATCTTCTAATGTATTAGTGGTTCCATTGATGGAAAACAATTTCTAATATATTATGTAGTATAGAATTATTAGATGTTGATATCTCTATATATTTTTTATATGAGAAATTTTTTTAGTCGTATCATGATTCTAATACGCTAATATTGTTATAATTTTCTCAAAATAAATCATATTCTCATGGAATTTCTCATGAGGTTAATTCCTATATTTATAATGTGTCTTCATAAGGTTTCTATTCATTGATATAGTAAATATTTCAAAAAAATTATATATTTTATTAGCTCATTAAAATTTGAATATTTTATGGAAGTATACAATTCATATGCATGTAAAATATTCTTGAATGTCCTCTACATTTATCATTATGGATTTTTATTCAAACAATGTTTTATTGAATCTAGTTTCAATTGATTATACTAAAATTTACCTAATTCCAACAACCAAAAATATTACTCTAGAAACACAAAGCTACAAATTAATATATTAAATTGTTATAAAATAAAATAGAACAAATTTATAAGGATTCAAATGTTTAGTAGTCTTAGGATACTATACACTAACATAATCCTTTCATTACATTAAAAAAATAACAAATATTAAAAATTCAATGAATAACTTTTAAATCCTCCTATAATATCTGTGGATAATTCATATATCTCTTCTTGATTCTATCAAAGATAACAAAAAAGGATATGTCAAATTATCAATAATATGTTGCATACAAAAACATATATCACGTAATAAATAATAGCATCGAAATAAATTTTACTCATATCACACTATATAGTTGATAACATGAGTATGAAATATATATATATATATATATATATATATATTTATAAAACAACATTGGAATAAAATAATCACCTGGAAAACATAAAAATATTTCATAAATACTGAACACAAGTTTTTGGATATAAAAAACATACATTTATGGCCTTTTAATAAGACATCACACATAAATGTGTAAGTAATACACCAAATACCCCACCTAGTTTGTCTCATTAAAACAACTGATTAATCAAGGGGATATATAATTCTTGGATAAACCCATAATATAATATCTCCATGGAATCCATCCTAAAAAATTATTTAGATAAAAATATCTGAAATTATATCATAAATGAATCAAATTTCATAAATATTTCTCCGTAATCAATACATATCTATATCTATGTAATGTGTATAAGGACTGAGAATGTTTCCCATGTCAACTATATTAAATTGATGTCATGGTTAATATCTATAAATATAGTAGGAGTTATAATATATTCATGATTTAGTGGGTGGTATCCTTCATTATGGTGTAGTATATTTAAATACATTTATAATATTATGGAATTTATAAGAATTAGTCAACAAATGAAATGGTTTGATACAAATGAAATGATAGAATAATCCCCTCTAGAATGAAAATTAATGAAATATAATGGCATATAGTGGTCTTATAATAAATTTAAATTTAATATTATTATTTTTAATATAATCAAGGATTAAATATATTGTATAATAACATCACTAAAAATAGAAATATAATAAAATTAATGTGAATTTTCAAATAAAGTGGAAGGAAATTAAAGAGAGATCCTAACCATGATATGTCCCTTCCAAAAGCATGAAAAAAAATTCTTTATATCATTAATGTCTAGGATATGAAATGGGAAATTTAGATAATGTTTTATGAACCCTGACATAAAATTATCTCCTGAGAAGAATCATTAAATATGACTTCGAGCGATTAAATGACAAAGTGATTGATTCTCATTTATAAATAATTCTCTTCCCCATCTTTCTTGTGTGGGAAAATGAGATGAAAACCACTCCCAATTCTATCTTTGTTGGTAATAATGGTAGTGTGGGAGGATATTTATAGACAACGATGGTAACATTTTTATTAATTTCTAAATACAAGATTTGGAAATCATGTTTAGGAAAAATTTAAATCCATTTTCCTTCCCATTGTATTAAAATTTTGTTTTTGATATTTAGGTCATGATTTTTTGCATTATAATTTTTATGAACTAAAATTATTTTAAAAAATATACTTTGTAAATATAAAATATATTTAGTAAATACGAATTTTCTTTATAATCTTATAATATTATAAATGATTTTGAAAAATATACATTTAAAAAAAAATTAGTTTACAAAATTTAATTTATTTTTTTGAATAAAAATATAGCTATTAAAGTCTTTATATTAATTTTTACATAATTTTTATATCATTATGATGATTTAATATTAACCTTTTATTCAAATTGTATTTTAATATTAAAAAAACAATTCAATTATCATAGAAGGTAAAAAAATTCACCATTAGCTAATTTCGACATGGTGATTCAAAAATTATTTTCCTTTTTCTGAAAATAAATGTTTTTATTTTATAAAAATTAGTTATTAAATAATGTGATTTATGTTTTCCAAAATAATTTCCATTGCACAAATTTGTTTTAAAAAACATTCTATATGAATATAAATATTATTTCATCATTATTACTAAAAACTATTAATAATTACTGGTCTCAAATTTATTATATTTACTTAATAAAAAAATGTCTTTTTTTGGTATTATGTTACATTTCCAAAAGTTCTATATTGAAATTACAATTCCAATGATTTAATTCCTGATGGTCAGATCGAAACAGTCTTCTAATACTTCAAAATTTCACAATAATGATTATAAATACACATCATAACATTAATATAAAATAATACATATCATTCTATTAGATGTTATAAAATGTCTTTTACATTCATTTTAGTTCCTATAAAATAGATATTTTTTCACATTTACTTGTCATTATTTTTATTATATAATCTTTCGAAGATCATGATTATGGTATTTTACTATATTTTTAGTAGTTCAATTGTACTAGTTGGAACTCTTTCTATGAATGTAATTTTCTAGAATTATAATATATTATAAAGTTAAAATAATAGAACCCATATTGTGAAATAGTTTTTTGATGGAATTTCTATTTACCACAGTCAATTCATATGTTTTAAATGAGGTGGTTCAATCCAACCCTTTTAGGTCCGATGATAAAATAACATACATTAAAAATAAATTGATATCAACTTCAATGATTCATGTTTCACATATATATAGATTAAATCATTCCATAATTTAAAAACCAAATATCAAAATATCTCGTGAGTTTCTGGTTTAGTGTCATTGAGAACTAGCTACATAAAAAATTTACTTTCAACATAAATGAACATTTAACTATAATTGAGCCATGATAAATTCCTTATAATGAAAAAGTCCAACCGGAAGAAAATATTCTGACTATTTATTAAAAATAATGACAAATTGAATAATAGTTTGAAATGGGGTCAAACATGAATAAATTCCCTCATCCACAAAACAACAAATCTAGATAACAAAGTACACAATTTCATTACCATAACCAGAGTCACCTGCAGACTCCCACTCAGATTGAGACTGGTCCTGACTAATAATATTATTGATATTTGAATGCTCCTTCTTTGATACCATAGAGGATGATTTGGTAGATGCATTCATATAAAGATTAGAATAATATTTTCATGGTATCCTCTTTGAGGTAACCGAGGTGAAACCCTCACTATCAGTTATCTTCATCTTGAAACATAAGATATATATGAGGCATTCCCACCACTCTTTGAAACCCAAATAAGGGTATCGATGTTCCCCATTTCATTATCAGAAATGTTCCCCCCATGTCTTCAATATTTTAGATGAATGAAAAAACATTTCTATATCTAGAAGATAGTCAACATTTTGTAGTTCGTCATTATGATAGTAATCATATTCTTTATAGGACTCAAAGATCATAATGTTAAATAATTTAACATTTTTAACCTAATAGACATGGTTATTAGAAAGACTACTATGATAAATAATTAGAAATGCATCCATAAACAACTCTTTTCATTCGAGGTGGGGAAATTGAGAATCAGAATTCCCAATAATCAATACATCACCCAAAATAGGAGATGTATCATAATGTGAAACAAAATAACGAGCCATGGGATTTTGTATAGGTGAACCTTTCAACATCGATTTCTTCCGACAATGATTTCTTGGGTGACCTATCATCCCATTTTGCTCAAATGAAATATTCCTCTAGCATTTCTCTAAAGAGTATGCAATATCCATATATTAATTATATTAAAGAGGCTTCCCTTCACAGTCAACATAAATTTTACTATTATCAGAGGGAATAGAAAGAGTAATATTTTCAATCAAAGTGGAGATAAGGTCAATATCCACTAAAATCCAGGAAATGTAGAAAACTGATCATCTTCAGTATCCTTATCATGGAGAATAGAAGTCCCAATTGTCGTGGCAATGTCATGAAAAATCATCAGATGCCAAAGGACCCAATTGAGCCCATGAGGACGAACCCAGATCAATGAAAACAGATTCCTTTCATGAGATACATTAAATAACCAAGGGAATTAATTAAAATAGATTCATCCAGGATTCAAAAATAGGGTATCAATACTCCATGCATGAAGCTTCATGTCATCTGAAGGGAATATGTAGTGAACTAAAACTCAGCTAAGATATACAAGTTTCTTGTAAGAAAACCCCTAAAATAGTGTGGTACTCAGAATCAAGCCATCACAATTCTATGGTTATGCTCCTTTAGGTTAAAAAATTCATAAAAGCATTGATTTGTTTTACAATTCTAAGTCTCTCCAGAAGCGTTGTAGGATTTGCCTCAACATGAGCAGATGAACCCATATAGATAATTCTACCAAGAATCGAGTCTTTGTATAGTCCCAATGAGAATTCTCTATCCATATTTGGCCCTAAAATATTTTTCATCATCACATCAACAAATGAAATAGACATAAAAATATCACCTAAATACTCAATATGAGCTTCCAGGAGTGGAACACCCCATGAAATGGATTTCTTCGTCACCATTGCAACATCCTTCTGATCGGGTGGAATCTTATTGTGCCACAAGTTATATTTCAAGTCCACAGAACTAGATCTGGGTGAGTCTTTAGATTTTATGTCATGATCTAGAACCCACGTGGGGATAACTAAGGCTTTCGACTTCATGTTCACATGTCTAAATTGAAAATTCAGGGAATCTTCATGTCTGATGGTGGGATATAGAACTGAAGGAAAGGTAGCCAACTCACTCAGCTTTACCGCAACCTTGGGGTTTTATGAATCAATAGATGGTGGATAAGCGGGAAAAACAAACATAGAACTGCCTAGAGGGGGAGGTGAGGAAGGAATTACTGATGTAGCATGGCTAGGAGGGTAATTATGACTCAATCTGAAGAAGTGTCATATCTCCATAGCCAATAATCAACCCTAGAAATCATTATCAAAGGAGAAAGCACCCGCTACCCATTCCACTAAGCATTTTTTGATGAAAAAACCATAAATTCCTTATAGGATTATCATAATTTATACTTACAAACATATAATGGGGAATGGAAACATACAAAATTGGTGAGATCAAATATTCATATAGGGAAACACTACTCATCATGTCTTTATGGGTTAGATCATTTGTATTTGAGAATAAAATATCAAGACTTAAAATGAACATGATGTAATAATATATCTATATATATGTCATGGTAAAAAAAGTAATCTAAAAAGGAAGAAAATTATACCATATAATAAGAGTGTGATATAAAAATCATGATCAACGGACCATAATCATGGCATATGACATGAAAGTGTGAAATAAGATTGTCCATAAGATATTATAATATATTGAAGAATGTTAACAAAATTAATTTATAAATAATCATATAAACAATGAAAATAAAGAACATGTCAACACATTATCAAGAGAATAATCATATATTATCATGTACACATAACAACTTCCAAACAGAGCAATATATGATCATGTAAATGCACTATATTGTGAACAAAACAATATCTGATCATGTTAATGCACTATAATGTGAACAAAGCTATATAAAATCATGTCTATACACAACTTTGTAAACAAATAATAGCATGATCATGTCCTTGTGTAACCCTAAGGTCGATGAAATATATGTTCATGTCCATAAAAAACCATGGTTATAAATTATAACACAATAATTTCTATAAACAATAATATTATCACATGTGACATAAAAACTCTTTAAATCCATTAACGTTCTATATAGTACCCCACAATTCCTCTTCCATTAATATATGTACACTAATAATCTCATCTAATATCATATAATAAAAGACCTATGTAATGAAATTTGGTTTTATAAAATTTCCAAATTGAACCATATAATATGTCTAAATGATTTCAACTAGTGGATACCAAATGTTTAACAACAAAAATGAAGTATTACATAAGAGATTTTAATGGGTTATTCATAGAACAAAAAATAATAAGAGTTAGATATAATATATTAAATGATGATAATGTATGTGAAACAATAAAATTTTATTTGAAAATGTTTTCTTACATATTAAAAAATAAGAAGATTCAATTTTAAATCAATTTAAATTTTCAAGATGATCATGTGAAAATATTTCAATAAATTAAATATAAATAAGAAAATTCAATTATAGGGATTTTAAAAATAAATAAATGTGTCATAACGGTGAAGAAAAAACATTTTAAGTACATTTACTTTAAAAATAATCAATACTAATATACTCTTGAAAAATATACCCATATTATCTTCAGAAAATTTGAAGTGAAATATAATAATAAGGATAATTAATGGAAAAATAATATAAATATTTTAAATAAAAAAACATAGTAAAAAGGGTTATAATTATTTCTTTTAAAAATATTTAAATATTATATTAATGAAATTTATAAATAATGAAGACTATTATTTATAAAATTCGACAGGAGAGTTTTTTTGGAAAGAGTGAATATGGATATTCTAAAAGAAAAGATCAATTAGAGAGGATGTGAATTAGTCTTATAAAAAAAAAAAATATTATAAAATAATCCATTATTTTATTTCTCATGAAATAAAGGATGAAATATAATATAATATAATTAAATAATATAGAAAATAAATTTTGTAAAACATTTTTCCTAGAGGAAGATTTATGGAAAAAGAAGTAAGTTGAGTAATGAAAACCCCATTAATCATATGAAATGATGTCATAAAACACCTTAATATGGAGACCATTATATTCATCATCAGACATCATAAATATAATATAATTCATGGTAATATATATTCAATGGTCTATAAACACACCCTTTAAATGAATTTGATGTGTAAAAAACATTTCCCAATGATTGAAAACTGAGAAAAAAACATTCTTAAAGATTTTATAAAATTTCATTCGAGATATTATCAATTATAAATAAGAAATTAGAATTTAAATAAAATGAAAAAAATAATATAATGACATTAAGCATTAATACTTTAACATATACACAATATAAATTAAAAATCATGCATTGTATAAAACATGTCTAAAATAAGAAAAATTGAGATGAAACCCATTCCATGTAATTCTTCATAATTAAACACACACTAAATTCATATATATAAAACCATAAAAATATTAATTACATATTTAATATTATTTTAGATATATATTATATTTAATTTTTATAAATTATAAATATTACATATATATTTACTATTTTGATATAGTTTATTTTAATTCTCTGATTTTTTTAATTTGGGTTTTTTCGGACATGCTTTGTAATGTCAATGTATTTTCAAATATTTTTATGCCAAGATAAGGATATTATATATAATTTAAGGTAATGAAATTTAAATTTTAAAATCTATTTTATTATTAAATTTAATTCCATGAGTGTTTTTGTTTTGGATCATGGAGATTAAATAAGTGGCATACTTGTTTTAGTATTTTGTAATGGACATATAGTGTCATATTATTAATAATATTAATATTAATATAACCATTCTATAAAATTATAATAAATTTTATTTTCATCATGATGTAAAATAAACTCATTTTATATATTTATATAGTGTCATATAATATAAATTTATAGCAAAGGTCGTGTAGCTGGTTAAACTGACACAAATTAGAAGATACTACAATCAGTGGGTGGGTATGGTTAATAAAGTGATTTTTATGAAATAATATAAACATTTAAATATTTAATTTTTTAATATATAATATAATGGTGTTAAATAATATTTCAATATAATTTGATAAATGATAAATCACTATATGAAAAATATCTTATTTTTCTTATTGATGTCATAGTCTGTATATACATTAGAGCATCATGCTCATTTTCCATAGAACATAAAAAAATTTGGAATATTATTATAAATTATGAAAATTATTATAAAAAATATATTTATTTAATATTCCCATTAAACTATCAATATGATATTATTATCTAAAATATATAAAATCAGTTATGGATGTCGTTGTTCTCACATAAAAGTGGAGAGAATATTGTTTTTTGAATTTTTGGGAGGAAGTATAAAATAGTTATTCTATAAACATAATAAATTTTCACTATAGATATGATACTTACATAATTATTGAACTGTATTTGTATTTTAATTATATGAAATATAATAAAAACTGATAAAGTTAGGGAAATGTTTTTGTCCTTACTATTACCTGACACCATGGAAGATATCCTTTGAAAATTAGATTAAGGATTTGATATACTGTCTTTTGAGATGAAAAAAAATCTATATAAATTTTATAGTATATTGGTGTGTTATTTAGGGGGAATTTTATTGAATACAAATGGATTGGGGTGTGAGGAGAATTTTGGTGTTGATGGATTCTTTTATAAGGAAGATGTATGAATTTTTATAAATGCAAAAAATGTAATGATACAATTCAAATTTAAATTGGATCCCATATTGGAAAATAACGAGTTAGTAAGATCTATGTTTAATCTATCATATAAAATACATTTTCATATATTGGTTCTGTTATTTTTATCTTTTAGTTTTCACTTTTACAATTTTTACCGTGGTAAATAATTTTTGCATATGAAATTTTATTTTAATTGAAAAGTAAAATTGAACTTATGATATAATTCAGAATGAATTATTCCAATTATTTATTATATTTCATAAACCTGAACATCAATTCGTTAAAATGATTATTTTTAATATTATTTAGAATAATGCATACAGTTGATTTTTTATAAAAATGTTTTATTATTCTTATAAATTTTGATCAACCTAAAATAATTAATATTTTCTACTCATATATAATTAATTATTATATAATTGAAAATATAAGACTATATTATCATTAAAATTATTATAAAAAATATAATTCAACCTTGTAAACACTTAATTATCTATAAAATAAATCAAATAGTTTTTATTAATGTAAATATTACATATTTAAAAAAATTACAAACATATATTTTATAAATTGACCATGTTTTTATTAAATAAGTATTTTTTCCACAAAAAATATTTCTAATTGAAAATTGATTTATAATTTTAAAAGTAATACAAATTTTTTGATAATGTTATAAATGATACATTATATGAATAAACTATATTTTTCACTATTCACTTAAAAATGAACTATTTTTGAGAAAGAAATTTTTTTATCTTAATATACTATGATGAATTGAAAACTGAAGTTAATTTCTTATGCAAAAAATAAAAATATTATAAATTAATCAATTTAATATAAAATATTGATAAGTTAAACATTATACAAAAATAAACATATAATCTTTAACTAGTCCAAATACTATTTCATAAAAATATATAATTTAAATAAATTTATTATATTAGTGTATATATATTATTTCAAATTTTATGAAATTAAGTTTTTAGTAAAAAATATGTAACAATTTACAAAATTGTTATTTATTAAATATAAATCATTTTTAATATTAATTCCTAATAAATTTTTAGAATTTTTTGGTGAATAATATCTATTTATTTACTAGTGGTCTAATTGTTTTTATAATCTTCATTAGAACAATAATCTAATATATAATATCTCATTTTAGTTTCAGGTTCTATATAAATATGAATATTATATATAGTAATAATTTAGATAAAAATATATTCCAAAATATTAGGTTGTTACATTAAAAATAAACAATAAAAATATACCACCTGTATGAATTTATACTAGTTTATTTCTTTTACTGTTGAGCCTTAAAGTACATATTACAGACAAAAGACCATCTTGGGCATGTACAAATATTTCAACAACCATAACACCTGATTTATGATCGATTTTTATATATCTAGTTTAATAATACATCATATTTCTAGGACTTCTATGATTGAATATAGTTGATCTTATTGTGAGTATTGGGGGAATGTGGATTTAGAGAAACCAATACTAATGTTTTCCATATGCTCGAGCACACATAATATTTTGATTTACTCTTAAAGAACTATCATATATGAGAAATATATTAACTCAATTTGTTTACTAACTTGATTAACCTCCACATTATACATGTCTCATTCATTATAGTATCCCAAAAATATCCTAGTAGTTATTATCCTTTAATGATCCTTAATATTTCTTACTTAGTTGTAGTATTTTTTTATTTATTTGATTCATTAGGATTTCTGTTTTATTTTATTGGTAAATATATAAAAAATTCTGGGATATTTTTAATATTTGATTTTATTCTAAGCTATATTATCCTTGTTTTCTATGTTTTGAAATTTTATTTTCTGATGATCATCATTAATCATGGTTTTTATTCTTCTTATTGTTGTATATATAGTTTTTAGTAATGATCAACATCACTTGAATTAATTATTATGGCCCTTTTAAAAATCTGTTTCTTTTTAGATTATATTATAATTTATCATTATGTTAAACTCTTCCCTCATCGTTAACATTTTCATCATTAATTTCATCTGTTTTTTGTTTTCCTGTGCTAACCAAAATGACTTCATCATTGATTTCCTTCTAATCCAAAATTTACACTAATTAAGTTTCATCATCTCTAACAAATTTCATTGTAAGAAATTTGGTTTTCTTTAAATATTTATTTTTGTAGATTATTTTTACATTAAATTCATATTATATACTCACCATTGGAACATCATCGGTATTATCCTGATGAATTTTATCAAGAATGTTTTTAGCAAGGATATCAAACATTCCCCAATAGAAATAGATGATTGGACATTTGATCTAAAATTCCATATTCCTTTATTTATGATTAAGAATATAAATGAAATAAACACATCGAGCTACTTATCATTTATATTTCCCTCCACTGATTTTTTGTTCAAATCATAAATCACTAATTCTTGTGATTTTTTTCTTTTCCATGGTCTCACTACCTTTCATCCTAGTTTATATACAATAAGAGTGACTTATATAACACGATGTGATTTCAAAAAAATATATATTTCTCTTTAATAAATAAATGTGTCTGATATCATGTGACGTAGGTAGCCATGTATTTTTTTTAATAGTGAAAATAATTTAAAAAATTAAGAACATTATATGGTATTAAAATTATGTATAAACATCAAAATAACATATAAATCTTTTAGGAAATACCATTGATCATAGTTACTATTTTGTTGTATTTTGTTAATAATCAGTTTATTATACATATATTATTTACATAAAAATTAATTTAAATCATGAAACATTTTGAAAATTATAATTTATACAAAATTAAAATAAAATTATTTGTGAAATTGTTTTAGAAAAGATAATAAATGCATTTGGAGTAAAAAAGTGATTGTTTTTAAATAAGCAATTTTAATGTGAAAAATATATCTTAAAATTAATAAATTAATTTATTCAATATTTGTTAATTATATAACTTAATTTTTTGAAAATATATAAAATAAAATATTTTATATTTGAATTAATCTATTTTACAATCAAATAATTCTATATATTTTAGTTTTATTCTTAAAAAACATTTTTTAATAATTTTTTTTTTTCCTTTTCCATTCATAATTTAATAATAATTTCTAAAAATAATAGGAATGAAATTCGTAAAATGGTTTCCATAGTTTTATATTATATGTAATGTTTTTGAAAATATTTAATTTTGTTATTAGTAATTAATTAATTATCACCTAAGTAGATGTTCATTATAAAGAATATGATTAAAAAAATTAATGTGTTGTTAATGAAAAGTGATAATTTTTTAAATAACTTATAAAATTGTATAAATAATTTTTATATATATATAATTTTGCATAACTTATATTATAATTCCTGTGTTTTGGAGAAACATGATCATTAATTTAGATTTTTAATATTTTAATGTTTTATGTATTTAAAAGAGTGACACTCCCGTCAAATGTAAAATGAGATACCCAAATCAACAATCGTTTAAATCCTTTTAAAAAATCAAGATCTTGAAAAATATTCCAAAAATATCAAAAAATAGTTCAGAACCCATCCCTATATAATTTGTTCATCCCAAAAGATCATCCTTTTTAGGATTAATGTGTATGTAAAAGGTTGATTCTTAAGAAAAGGTAGTTGTCTTTACGAAATGTATTTTTCATTTTATTCCATTGTTAGCCTCCAAAAAATATTTTTTATACATTACATAATGATGAAATATGTATAATTTTTTTAATGAATTTTTTTAATGTTACCTAAATTTTCATTATCCAATCGATCTTATGATAAATGATAATTTCATTTATATGTATGTGGGGACTACCATATTCTTGAAGTTATGGAAATAATTTTTCATATATTCTATAAATTTGGCCAATATATATTAATTTAGTAAATATATGTGATATATATGTAGTTATTAAGACCCTATAAATAAATATTATTTCATATTTTTCATTCATTATATTCATTCAAAAAATAAAACATTACTCATGCACACATATGGACTGCCATCTCAATGAAGTGATGTAATTAGTATTTCATCACTAACTAATATTAATTGTTATAAATTTGTATATAATTAAAAATTATATAATACATTTTTCCTGCTTACTTTTTTGATTATGATGAAACCATTTCTATTGTGTGTGGACTGGATCCATCAATAAAACATATTCATGGAAAATAGACCCATTTTTACTAGAATATTTATTTTATTTTGAATTATTCATAATTGGGAAATTGGAAAATAAAAGGGAATGATATGGTGTATTTATATAATTAATATGGTCGAGGTATATGTAAATATTTAATAGATATATATTTTTTATGCAATAACATTAAAGTACATATAATGAAATTTAGGAATAGAGGTAAGAGTCTATGCCACATTCACATTTCATTCTGGATGGATTATATTAATTTCACATAATGGATTATTATATAATAAATATCAAAAAATACCTTATATATTCCTTATTTATGGTTATTTTTTCATTTTTTATGATCATATACATTTTATTCTCTTGGGTAAAAAATTTGGTTGAGAGAAATTTTCTTCTAAAATTTTACTAGTTTTCTTCAATTATTGTTTCATATATTTATACACCTTTTCCATGTTCATCTATTTTTTTAAAAAAATTGTATGATTAAATAATAATGTGGGTTTATTTTTACAAACATTTTCTTTCTTTAAAAATTACTACGTAGAATCAATTTAATTTTTTATGACTCAATTTTATCTAATTAAAATATTCTGAAAATAATGTTATCTCCTTAAATATACAACATAAATGAATTATCCTACCACCATGATCAATATTTTCTATTACGCATACATGAAAAAATTAAATAGATATTTTTAAATGAATTATTTGTCTATATATTTTTTTAATTAATTTTAAAATGCAATCAAAAGATAATGATATTTTTTACATGTTTTCAAAGAATCATTTGAATCTATAATGAAAGGTATTTTTAAACCATGTTAACATCATATAAGTATTGTTATTCCTCACTAGGTTCTCCATCATATGAAACCATAAAAATTCCTTCAAATTATTTATTTAGATGATTATGATTTTATGATGATTTCATGAATGTTTCCCAAAAACAAACTCATAGACTCTTTGACCTAAGGTAGAACTGACCTCCTATGATACCTCATTGTCATGACCCATTGTATAGGGGGTTGTTTGGTGACTAGCCCATGTCAACCTCCAATAAGCTATGGCCTGGTGACTAGCACCGAGAAGGAATACCCCAAATGAGAGGCTTTTCTTATGTACATGTACATTGAGACATGTCTCAAAACCACAAAAGCTAAAATTTAAAAACAATATGTATAAAAATGAATTAATACACTATATCCCTACAAAAATAGTATGAAATTATGTTAATGTGAAGTAATTTAAAATGGTCTGGAATAAAATACCACCAAAAAAGCATGTAAAACAAAATGCCCAACTTGTAGACAAATGTACTGAGAATACAGCTCAATGATATAGTAACGCCTTGGTCTACCTAAACTCAAAAATCTGTGTCCACTCCTGGTCCACACTAGACTGTGTCCAAAGGTATCTCATCTTCAAAAAAAATGACATGTGTGGGAAAATACCATGCAGGGGTGAGTAAAACAACACTCAATAAGGCACCTCAAAACCATAATGGAAGACAATAATGGTAATACCACATAAGAAATTGTAACACCCCAGGTAAATAAATAATATGACATTTTCATATTTATCCATATTTGTGAATAAAATCTTGATATTACTTTAAAGGGGACGCTAAGCTCGATGGCTACCCAACACGCAACAATGCGTTTCTTGGGAATCTTACGTTGCACTCTAATAATAAAATAATATTATTTTAAATGGTAGTTAACATCTAGCCGTTGTAATGGAGGGAATGGATAGAAATAACTAAAATATTATTATATATGTTTTTAAATGTTTTTACATTTATCCAATAAAGGATAGAGTCTTAAAATACGGAAAGAATTCAATTTTAGGCGTATATGCCGTAGTTTTCACTAAAGGTTCACTTATCACCTTTTGATGTTGAAACATCATTAAATATAGTTTTGTTCACTCTTAAACATTATTTTGGACCAAATAAAACTCTTATTAAGAATCGGGACATCAAAATTTACTTTGTGTAAATTTTTGGTATGTTTCCGATAAAGTTCATTTTTTTAATGAATAGTGTAATATGTTGTATTTTAATTCAAAACCTCTTTTTAATCTAATTTATTTATATGATTAGATTATCTTTTGAATTGGTTTTAAAGTGAAATTATAATATATTTTTACCATTAAATCCAATAGTGGTCGTTGTAATTAATTTCACTTTGAAATCAGACTTAAACCAGTGTCAATCTTTTGATACTTATTGTTTCATAAAAACAGTCTATTTACTATGACAACGGGAATTAATTATTAAATTAATTAATGTGACTTATATGTTTTGAATTTTTTAAAATAGACTTAATTTTTGAATTCAGAATATAAAATATAGCTTAGTGTTAAGTTTTGGGATTTTTCTGAAAAACATCAATTTTTGATGAATAGTGACACCACTAAGTGGTACTTATAAAAACTGATTTTTCCGTTTAAATGAAATTTTGCCATCTTTGTGTTTTGAATTTCAAAAATCCAACATACATGGTTTTCATTAAGAAGCAAAATGTGGTTCAATGGGATAAAAATAAATTTTTGGTGAATAGTAACTTATCAAGTTTTTAATCGCGATTAGAGGTAAATAGTGTAGTTTAAGGTAAAAATAATGTTTTAATAATATGAAATGAACTTGAAACATGTACTAACCTCATTGGATGTGTAATGGCAGACCAAGAAAAGTCATGGGTCAACTTGGGGACCCCATGGAGGCACTTTGGTTGGGAAATGACATAAATAACGTTTTATTTAATGTAAAAGTAAAAATGACACAAACATGATTTGTTATAATAAAAAAAACTTTATGTGGGGTTATAAAAGTCAGATGGTTTATTATAAATAGTCATTGGAAAGATAAAATGATTTCCTACATCATAGTAATTTTTTTATAATTTTTAGACATTAAATAAATTATATTATTTATGACGTCATAATGATGCAGCGATGACATCATTATCTGACGATTTAAATAAAATGAGAAGATAATGTATACTCTATGACCTACACATGTCCAAAACTTATTGGATGGGTGGATTTATAACCCTTATCACCTTATCCACGAATTATATCAATGTGGGACATTTTAAACCCAAAACACATATTCAAATAATGTAATATTTCTTACATTCCAAAAGTGCCCCTCTTCTCCTCTAATAAAAGGCCTCCACCTATACCTCATTTCACACACTTCTAAAGCCTTTGGATCGGCCAAACCCTGCCAATTTACTCTCTCCACATCCCTCTCCTCATACTAGAGTATTCACTTTGGGCATAATCCTTTCAAAGGAAGCCTTTAGTCTCAAATAAAAAGGAGTTACACTTTTAAAGGTAATTCATTCTCTCATGTTCATTTGTTTTATTTTGCTTCTCCAACCCCCTAAACTCTTTTTATTTACTTCTTTTGTAACCAAAAAAGTATCTTAAATATACTAGAATGTTGTTAAAATATTTATTCGAGCTACACTCTCACAAAACTACATCAAATGGTTAAAGAACATACGGTTTCCGTGGATGGTGAAATTCTGCCTCCTGAAACGATGATTGTTCAATACTCATTGAACACCTTCAGAGGTGGCCATTATGATGTCACTATTTTTATATATGATATATAATGTGTTTATTTTTCCTTAATCTTATGTTTTTTTTTCATTTTGGGTATACCTTTATGGTTTCCATTATGGGTAAACGCGATATCTTCATTTAAGGAAGTGCGGACTACCGCCCCCTCAAAGTGATTTGATTTGTTAATTACCATATGTGGGACGTATAAAGGATGGAACTATGATATCATATATTATATTATACTTTAATTATAATATACCTTTATATCATTATTATTCCATTCTATAAAATACGAAAGAGAAATGAATGTAGCGTTCATGCGTACGTACAGCTTACCGTCTCCATGAACGGTGCATTTCATTTCATACCTCTAAATGATTATGTAATGTTATAAATTCATGAATGTACTGTATATATATGACATATATGATATATAAATCATGAATACAATTCTGGATATAATAAAATTTTGGCCACACGAACAACATGTAATTGTAAGAAGTCCACTTTCGAAATAAGAACCAAATCTCGGTAAAACAAATATTATTAACTTAAATGATTACATAATGTTTATGACATGGTAATAAGTGATATAAAAGGAATAATGAACTTGAAAAAGGTTCTTAAGGAAGTATAAATTAACTCAAGTTTATTATTTAGGAGATTAAAGAACGATCGAGTCAAGTCAGACCCGAGGTAAGGGATCCTACTCCTCTCTTTCTTTTTAAGTACACACTTTTATGTCATTCCTTTTAAAGCTCATCTTTCTTGTTATTGGGATGATCTTTTATATTACAATTACTGTAATTTTTATGTTCATGTGATGAGAGACCCTATTCTCTCTCGTCAATCCATTTTGGAAGTTTTGAGTGGCGTCGTTAGGCTGCCGAACTTTCGTAAGAGATCTAACCTCTCTCTTTCTTTTTAAGTACTCTCCTTTATGTCACTTCTTTTAAGATCCTCTTTGTAATGTTGAGGGATGTTCTTTTATATTCCACTTGCTGTAAATTTTATTTTAATGTGATGAGATACCCTATTTGATCTCATCAATCCTTATTCAGAAGTTTTATGTGCGCCGTTAGGCTGCCGAGTTTTCGTAAGGGATTTTTCATCTCACTTTTATTCCCGTGAGATTTATACTACATTTGCCACAAATTCCATTGAGTGGTGTATGTAATGCCCATTATTCTAATATTTGTGTAATATACTTTCGTTTATGAGTATTTACATCAATGATCTGTTGTCCTTTTTTCATGGGGTGTATGTTTTGAAATATACCCAAGTCGGTAAGGGAACCTTTCACCCTCCTCTTTTTTTTAAAAGACTTCTTTTGTTGGGTCTTTTAATTTACATATTTTTATGTTGGGATATGTTCTCATATATCCTTATTGATTTAAATTTTATGTCCAAGTGACGAGATACACTTTTTATCTCTCATCAACTCATTTTGATGTGATGCCGTTAGGCTGTCAAGGGAACTTTTTAACCCAATTTCGATTTCTTTGGGTTCAATATGTAGTCGTTGAATATGTCATCCATTGAATATGTGTGAATGACCATTTATTGTTTTACACTTAATATACACTTATATTGGGTGTATTTATATTTGTCACACATATTTTTGAGATTGATTTGTCCTTAATTTAAGGACACCTTCTTTGTAAGGGATTTCATCACATTTGACATTTCTATTGAGGGTTCATTGTTGTTATGCACCAATTCACTCTTATATGGTGTATATACTGTCCTTTGGAGTGTTATATCATGAATCAATTTATTCTCATGATATTATAAAGTTCTGACTAAATGTTATTCCTCAATTATTGTATTCAAGTGTCTCTAATTTTGGTAAAACCCATTTAACCAAAATATCGTTTTAAATGTTTTGATTATTTGTTCTTATTAATATCCATGTCTTCAAAATGGTTTTAAGGATTTATATATATGGATATTAATGGTTTAAAATTATAATATTCAAGGTGGTATGTGACACTTTGATTCAAAAGTCTCTTTATTAAATGTTTTAAATAGTATTGGAAATGGTTTCTTTTTGAATGGATTCATTATTTCAATATACTAAAATGTTATATTGTGATTGAAATGTGGAAATGTTATGTTTCCTTTATGCATGTTTTATGTGATACATTTATGTTATGGTTATTGGGAGTTGTTATGAAAACGGGTGGTTCCGTGATAAACTAAGGGTGGGTGAGCCCGATATAGCTCTCCAATGCATTGGGTAACACGAAGGAGTGAAACGTTAAGGTTTCTCCGATGAGATTTAGGGAATATAATGTGATGGGTATTCCAAACGTAACCAAGAGGGTTACTCCCTGCGTAAGAATGTTATGAATGTCTCAAGTTACTTTATGTCTTATGATTTATATGATTTATTCATGGTTTTATGAGGTATGTTAAAGTGCCTATGTTTTATGGGTAAAGTATGATTTCATTCTTATGTATATATGAACTCATGTTTCCTTTCGATATTTTTATAACCCTTACTGAGCTTTTTATGCTCATCCCAAGTTTTGGAAATGTTTTTCACAAGTCAAGGGAAAGGTAAATGATGTGATGATAGTGTCAAGGATGTGTCAAGAAAGAATCCATGTTTTCTTTTCAATATGTTTCCATTGATGGGAAGAATGAATTCTGTCTTTTATGTAGACACTTTGTTTAAAATGTGGAATGTAATGAAAGTTTCATGATCTAATTCTCTAAAACTCTAAACCTGAAAAGATCCTCAATGTGTAATCTTGTAATAACTCAAGATTAATTAAGGTTTAAGGCTGGGGACTTATAGTTGGTATCAGAGGTCGGTTTAGATAACTTTAGCGGTTAGGGTATTCTTTAAGCATAAGGGACATTACCATAATGGTTAGGATTTCAGAAAGAGTCCTAGTTTTAGATAAAGTGAATGAGTAAGTATATATTAGTGTTTATCTTACTCATTAGTACATGATGTTTTTGTTGATATACTCTCACTGACCTTTTTGGTTTTAGTAAATGGCTGGATCTAGCAGGCACCAAAGTAACAGTGGATGTGAAGGAAACTGTGACAGTTTTTTGAGCAAGCAACTGAATGATATGGGAGATGCAATGAGAACTCTTGTGATTGTCCTCAACCAACTATCTGGAGTCATGATTGACCACCTAAACCTTGGAGATTTCTCTAAGGCATCATATATGCAAGAAACAAATCCCTACGGATGTGCAGGTAATAATCATAAAGGTAAGTGTGTTCAAAAACCTATGTGTCAAAGATGTGGAAAGAAACACCTTGGAAAATGTTTCAAAGGGACAGAAATATGCTATAGATGTGGAAATTAAGGTCATAAAGCAAGAACCTGCCATGGAAAAAGGAAGCATCCAGTTGACTCGAGGAAAGAGAAAGAAGTTGTTTCTGAGGGATCAATTGAATGTTTTAAATGTGGCGTGCAGGGTCATTATACAAACACATGTCCTATGAAGAAGTTTCATGAATGGGGTCACCAAGAGCGTATCAATATTCGTTTACCACTACCTAATGCCATTTCGATTGAGGATGAAGAAACTGACAATGACCAATCAAAGGTATGTACTATTTCATGACTATTGTTTTCCTATTTTGGAATTTTAGGATATGATTCATGATTTTGTTTGTAAGAAAGAGGTATTTCGGAATAAGTTGGAAAGGAATGGATAATGGATCATGAATAATGTTGAATGAGTAAGATGTCAACATATAAGGGCTTCAAGAGTTATGGTGAAATTCTTAAGAGTATTAAGTCTCTTTTGATGATGGGGTAACATTAGAAGACTTTTTATATTATGTGTAACCCTTATTTTTAATATAGGCAAATTTTATTCAAGTAATAGTTATCTTTTCTTTTGTGGACATAGTTATAAAGAACCATTTGGGTTTACATGATCCTTACTTTTGAGGTAATTATGGGTTAATATATGTTATAATTGAAGTGAAAGGAATTAGATAAAATTGAGGTTAAATTATGTTATGGTTATTTTTGATGATTTTATCCCTTTTTGGGGAATTATTTGAGAATTATATAGTTTTGGAAAAAGGACAACACGTAGACCGTGTGACTACCCGTCGCGTTGGACAAAGCTGCGGGAATCGAACCCACAATCAATGTGCAACTGGTATTTATCGCCTACCACTGGACTACGTGAAGTCCCTGGTTAGTTTGACTGATTCTTTTTTTAAGAGTAAGTTGATTTTGGGTTATTTATGAAAATTATTAACCTATCATAGAGGATATGTGATTAGGTTAATTACTTTTCAATACGAGACTTTAGGAGCAACTGATGTTGTTTGGAGATAAATGTTACGATTTAACTTGGAAGACTATGTGACTAAATCCTTCAAATATTTGGGTTTCAATCTTATATTGGATTACTTTGAAGACTTTTATGGAAAAATTGTTTTACGGATGATCCTGGTTGAACATTGGGTTTTGTTGGACAAATTTTGGAGATTAAGCATAGATTTTCTTTTTAAAGGGTTATCCTTTTCTGGATTATCTGACCTTGTACTAACATTTTTGATTTTGTTTAAGGTCTAAAGATATGGGACGTATATAGTTCTCTTTGGTGGATTAGGTGATTATCTAGAAGTTTATTATAGTACTCTTAATGCGAACAAGTCTCCCTAAATACTCGTCTTTTGGAAAAAAATATGAGTTTGATTAAGGAATCTAGTAAAAGTTGAAAGTCGACATGATAAGTGATTATGTTTCCTTATGAATGATTTCCTCAATAAAAAGTAACTTAAAACAAATATGTTGTCTATTAACTTTTCCTACTGGGGAACCCAACACCGTTTAACCCATCACAAGTTTGTGATTTTCTTATTATTAACTTTCTCCAAAACATGTTTTCTATCACTCTACATCAGAACATGACCCTATGTTTTCTCCTCCATGTCCATATTTTTCTACATGGAATCCTAGTATGGGTTAACTCGGGTGACCTTTGTACTTATCTTTCTTTATTTGAAAGTGGTTGTTTTACCGACTCTTGTTCTGATGTGGGACTTTCAAGGATGTTTCTAAGCTCAATTTTAAAAATTGCGAGGACGCAATTCCCAAAAGGGGGGAAGGATGTAACACCCCAGGTAAATAAAGAATATGAAATTTTTCATATTTATCCATATTTTTGAATAAAATATTGATATTACTTTAAAGGGGATGCTAAGCTCGATGGTGTACCCAACACGCAACAACGAGTTTCTTGGGAATCTTACGTTGCACTCTAATAATAAAATAATATTATTTTAAATGGTAGTTAACATGTAGTCATTGTAATGGCGGGAATGGATAGAAATAACTAAAATATGATTTTATATGTTTTTAAATGTTTTTACATTTATCCAATAAAAGATAGAGGCTTTAAATACGGAAATAATTCAATTTTAGGCCTATATGCCCTAGTTTTCACTCAAGGTTCACTTATCACATTTTGATGTTGAACCATCATTAAATATAGTTTTGTTCACTCTTAAACATTCTTTTGGACCAAATAAAAATCTTATTAAGAATCGGGACATCAAAATTTAATTTGTGTAAATTTTTGGTATCTTTCCGATAAAGTTCATTTTTTAATGAATAGTGTAAAATGTTGTATTTTAATTCAAAACCTCTTTTTAATCTAATTTATTTATATGATTAGATTATATTTTTAATTTGTTTTAAAGTGAAATTAGAATATATATTTACCATTAAATCCAATAGTGGTCATTGTAATTAATTTCACTTTGAAATCAGACTTAAACTAGTGTCAATCTTTTGATACTTATTGTTTCATAAAAACACGCTATTTGCTCTGATAGTGGGAATTAATTATTAAATTAATTAATTTGACTTATATGTTTTGAATTTTGTACAATAGATTTCATTTTTGAATTCGGAATATCAAATATAGCTTAGGGTGAATTGTTGGGATTTTTCTGAAAAACATCAATTTTTGATGAATAGTGACACCACTAAGTGGTAATTATAAAAACTGATTTTTCTGTTTAAATGAACTTTTGCCATCTTTGTGTTTTGAATTTCAAAAATCTGACATACATGGTTTTCATTAAGAAGTAAAATGTGGTTCAATGGGATAAAAATAATTTTTTGGTGAATAGTAACTTATTAAGTTTTTAATCGCGATTAGAGGTAATTAGTGTAGTTTATGGTAAAAATAAGGTTTTAATAATATGAAATGAACTTTACAGATTTCCTAACCTCATTGGATGTGTAATGGACGACCAAGAAAAGCCATGGGTCAACTTGCGGACCCCATGGATCCACTTTGGTTTGGAAATGACATAAATAACTTTTTATTTAATGTAAAAGTAAAAATGACACAAACATGATATGTTTTAATAAAACAATTTTTAAGTGGGGTTATACAAGTCAGATTTTTTATTACAAATCGTCATTGGAAAGCTAAAAATATTTCTTATATCATAGTAATTTTTTTATAATTTTGAGACATTAAATAAATTAAATTATTTATGACATCATAGTGATGCAGCGATGACATCATTATCTGACGATTTAAATAAAATGAGAAGATAATGTAAACTCTATGACCTACACATGTCCAAAACTTATTCTATGGGTGGATTTAGAAACCTTATAACCTTATAAGCGAAGTATATCAATGTGGGACCTTTTAAAACCGAAACACATTTTCAAATAAAGTAATATTTCTTACCTTCCAAAAGTGCCCCTCCTCTCCTCTTATAAAATGCCCCCACCTCTACCTCATTTCACACACTCCTAAAGACTTTGGCTCGGCCATACCCTGCCCATTTACTCTCTCCACATCCCTCTCATCATCCTAGAGGATTCCCATTGGGCATAATCCTTTCAAAGGAAGCCTTTAGTTTCAAATCAAAAGGAGTTACACTTTTAATGTTAATTCATTCTCTCATGTTCATTTGTTTTATTTTGCTTCTCCAACCCCCCTAAACTCTTTTTATTTACATCTTTTGTAAAAACACCAGTATCTTCAATATACTAGGATGTTGTTATAAGATTTATTCGAGCTACACTCTCACACAACTACATCAAAAGTTTAAAGAACATACGGTTTCCGTGGATGGTGAAATTCTGCCTCCCGAAACGATGATTGTTCAATACTCATTTAACACCTTAAAAGGTGGCCATTATGATGTCACTATTTTTATATATGATATATAATGTGTTTATGTTTTCCTTAGGAATCTGTTTTTTTTTCATTTTGGGCATACCTTTATGGTTTCCATTATGGGTAAACGCGATATCTTCATTTAAGGAAGTGCGGACTACCACCCCCTCAAAGTGATTTGATTCGTTAAATACCATATGTGGGACGTATAAAGGATGGAACTATGATATTATATATGATATAATACTTTAATTATAATATACATTAATATCATTATTATTCCATTCTATAAAATACGAAATAGAAATGAAAGTAGCGTTCATGCGTACGTACGGCTTACCGTCTCCATGAACGGTGCATTTCATTTCTTACCTCTAAATGATTATGTAATGTTATAAATGCATGAATGTATTGGATATATATGACATATATGATATCTAAATCATGAATAAAATTTTGGATATAATAAAAATTTGGCCACACGAACAACATGTAATTGTAAGAAGTCCACTTTCGACTTAAAAACCAAATATTGGGAAAACAAATATTATTAACTTAAATGATTACATAATGTTTATGACATGGTAATAAGTGATATAAAAGGAATAATGAACTTGAAAAAGGATCGTAAGGAAGTAGAAATTAACTCAAGTTTATTATTCAGGAGATTAAAGAATGATCGAGTCTAGTCGGACCCGAGGTAAGGGATCCTACTCCTCACATTCTTTTTAAGTACACACTTTTATGTCATTCCTTTTAAATCTCATATTTCTTGTTATTGGGTTGATCTTTTATATTACACGTACTGTAATTTTTATGTTCATTTGATGAGAGACCCTATTCTCTCTCATCAATCCATTTTGGAAGTTTTGAGTGGCGTCGTTAGGCTGCCGAACTTTCGTAAGAGATCTAACCTCTCTCTTTCTTTTTAAGTACTCTCCTTTATGTCACTTATTTTAAGCTCCTCTTTGTAATGTTGGGGGATGTTATTTTATATTCCTCTTTCTGTAAATTTTATTGTAATGTGATGAGATACCCTATTCGATTTCATCAATCCATATTCGGAAGTTTTATGTGGCGCCGTTAGGCTGCCGAGTTTTCGTAAGGGATTTTTCATTTCACTTTTATTCCCGTGAGATTTATGCTACATTT